>OY728150.1:782392010-783642010 GCA_963277665.1 Viscum album | reverse complement strand
GTAGATTATAGCTTAAAAAGTTAATGTGTAATTATTGGAATGAAAATTTTAACATTAAGTTGAATAATGTGGTTTAAAATTAATTCATAAGATGTATAAATTAGTAATGAAATGTAGAAAAGTATAGTATAAGAATTTATGATCAATTAATAAGTGGAGGAAGATGAAATTTATCTTGTTTCTTATTTGTGTGGTTGATGAGGTGTTTTTTTGGGTTAGTGGTAGTAAAATTAGTTATGTGGTTGAGTTTATTTGATCATTATAGGGGTGTATTGATAGGATGTGGAACTATGATGAGATTTTGTGGTATTATATACGATTTTGTATTTATTTTTTTATTATACACTACCATATAATTTGCGTAACATGATCAATTCCCATATGAGGTATTAAGTTCCAAGTAACCCCCAATATCCAGGATGTGGGAGATATTGATGGTCGAATACTCCCTCCCTCTCACTATTCCCTCCAACTAAAGTGTGATTATATAGAAATGGTAGTGGTTACAGATTATGGTGGAATTAGACGTGGTATGAAGTTGTAGTATATAGTTTTGGTATTAATCTATGGTTTTTGGTTATGGTATGAAGATGAAAATTGTGGTTATGAAATATGGATATAAGAATCCATGAGAGTGTCAGGATATACAACATTGGGATGTGAGGGTGACTAGATAAGTGGGGAAGTGGGTTCAAGGTTACTCATTTGTTATATGGTCATGATTTACTATATATGTATATTGTTTGTGGATTTAGAGAGTGAGCTTATGGTGAGATGGGTTTTTAGTTTACTTAGTATTGGACACGAGTTGGTTTCATTATTTATTCACTAAAACTTTATTATGATTCTTCTATATTGGAACATGAGTTTTTGGGAGGTACATAGTGAGTATAATTGTATGGTCACCCTACTTCTAGTTATTGTTTTTTTATTTTCATAATAAAATTAGAGGATGATATGGACCTTTTTAGCCTATTATTTGGTGATTTTATGGCACTGAAGAAGTTTTTTTTCCTTTTTATGAGTTGATTTATTTATTGAAATTACTTTAGATACATTGTTCATTTATTTCTTATGACATTACGTACATTATATTTTATTATTGATGGGATTTTAGGCTTGTTTTATCTATGGCGTGGGTTCTTATTGGTGGTTTTATTATTTTTCCTGGGATTAAAGAGGGAAATTCCCCCAATATTATTTGTATCAACCCATCATCACTAGTCACCAACCTATGGAATATTCGAGATGGACTTCAGGGGTGACACTTGGCTTCACTACCATCTTAGGAGGTGTTCTATTGTAGCCAATTCATGACATGTGGTTTATTTTATTATCTATTCTATAACATGTTATGGTAAAGAACATATAGATGAAAGTAATTTCAATGATATTGAAACAAAATACTTTATCCAAATTATAAAATATTAAACCAATTCATATTTTAATCTTATTTTCATATTTTTTCTCTAAATACTAATTACATATGATAAAAAATCATATGAGTTGTGAATTTGGTTATTTCTTCATCCTATAAAAGAAATCATACAATATATATTTATTGGTGCACAAAGTGTTTGTGTGTCTTAGAAAAAGTATATTTAGTGAAATATATTTTCTAAAGATATTAGTGGGAGTTAATATTAAGCTTATAGAAGTTCAATATTTACATTGTTACTTAGTACTGATGACCTCAAAGAAAGTTTTTATACTAAGAATGTGTTTTAAATATTATCTAATTTAATAAAAATAGTTAAATACATTATAATATTTGATATTGTGAATTAAAGATATTTGGATAGAATATTCTAAGTGATGAACATAAAGATTTTGAATCATAATATAACCCTTACAAAAATATACTTTATTTAAATATGTGATTTCAATAGAATAGTTTATTCATAGAATATATTTATCATATGTCTACATGGTGATAATATAAGTGTTATATAGTGATGTAATGGGTCTTAAACTGAGATGTAATATGTTTTGATAGAATCAATGAAATAAAAAAGACATAATGGAATTAACATCTCTATATTTTTTTATTTAGTGAGATCAATTCTTATGTATATAGTCTTGTCATTATTTTCTTAATTTTTTTTAAGATTATAAAAATACACCATGTTATACAAACACATATTCACTTTAACATTCATTTATGTGTGCTTTATATATCATGAGAGATAAATGATAATTAACCCCATAAAGTTAAATCTCTAAGTTATCCCTGGTTGATGATCTACATGGAAATACATGGGATATGATGAAATAGGGGCTCATAGAGAGATACAAAGTCTATTCACATGACAAAGAAGGCATTTTTTATTCTGGATTGACCAGCTCAGTATACCGCATGGAATGTCATATATTATGTCATTAGCATACTAAAAGTGTATATTTATTAATATTCTCAATTAAATGAGGTTAAAATTTTATCTAACATGTAAAAATTCATAATTTGATACCTTCCTTATACTAGACTTGAGGCGGATATAATTAGGGGTGGTTGGGATGTTGTTAATTATGTGGTAGGTATTTCTTAACCAAGATGATATTTTTCCTCTGGTGTGATGAGTATGAAATATGAGCCCTCGATTAGGTAAAACTAAGTTTATAACCACACCTATATAAGTGACATGAGATGAACTTATCTACACATGTGAGTGACATATGATGTACTCATCTTTTTGGGTCAATAAAATAAGATGTATTCATTTATATTTTTCAAAATTTACTTAGAAAATAATAAATTTATGAGTTTGAAAACATAATATTAACATGTTAGATATCGTATAGTTATAAATTATATCTTGGAAAATTGGATTGTGTGATTATAAATGATTAATGAGATACATATGGTGGACACTAGTATGAAGATACATGTGATTGATTAAGATCACACCAAATCCCTTTATAGTTTGAGTAGAACTCACACTTTACTAGCGGATACTCCTTGATTAAAATTATGGATTCTGAATGCATAATTGTTATGAATTTTATAAATTCCCATGTGGTCACACATAGAAGTTATGTGACTAAGTAAGAGTTTTGTTACATAGTGTTTGTATGAAACTTTGAGATCTTGATGATAGTTTCTCTAAAAAAATAGAATATCCAAAAGGATTTTTCGAAATGGTATAAAAAAGTGTTTCATATAATTTGAATAAATATGAAATGTGTAAAAAATATGTGATTATTTAGTTAAATTGTTATATTGATGGAGTTATAAACAAAATAAGATACCACAAATAATGTTACAGGCTCAATGGTACCCGTCTGATTCTTGTGATGTGGGAAGCATGGTAACATATCATTGTCCATTAAAGGAATTTAAATATATGATATTACATATTTTTATTATATTTTCACTTAAATCTATTATAAATAAGTAAAAAAATTATTTTATTATGCTTTAAAGGGTTTTATAATGGTAATGTGAAGAGTCTAAGCATTAAATAATTCATTCATGGGTAAGATTAAATGATATAAAGCATTTGTAATTCAATACATAATATAAAAATTTATTAAAAGTTCAACATTAAGATATAGACTTTAAGATGTGTACTTGAATCCTATAAACATAGCATTATTCCATAAAAGAGAGGGTGATTCATTTGAGTAAATCCTTACCAATGATTTAACATTTCTTTAATCCATTTAATCACAAGGTTCTAGAAAGCCATGGGTAAGGGAGAAATACTTCCTAAGTATTTGGATATTAACATAATCTATAAAATATACTTGGAGGAGGGATTTATTATCTACCTCTTAGAGACATCCATCAACCACTTGTGAATTTAATATTAATCTTCATCAAAATATGGTATGTTCTTTAATATTTTATATCATTATTCTAAATTTATCATGATAGATCTTATGGAATAACTTCCATGTTTTTTTTAATCATAAGCCTAAGAATTAACAATATATAAACCCAATATGCACACTTTATAGGAAGCTCAACCAACTCCATAAATATCTATAACAAAAAAATTGTCAGCATGTATTATGCTTCTCATACGTCATAGGTGGAGAAGGAGACCACCAAAAAATAAGGCAAGAAAACCCCTTCACTGCATGAAAATAACCAAGATTATAGTTACAAAGACATCATTGGAAAATTATATCTCAACCTAATGAAAAAATTATATAAAAAATTACCTTAACCATACTATTCCATAGAAATATTTAGGTAACATGTCCATTCTACAACTTCCTCAAGAACTCAATAAAATTAGTCCAAGAAAACAATGACCATTTTTTTTTGAAAAAAATGAATTTTCTATATTTTAAATAAGTGATTATAATCAACACTACCACTAAAAGATCCTCCCACACCATCTAAAGTGAAAATGAGTCTATAAATAGAAGAATAATAAGACTCCTAATTTATTACCACTCAATAAAAACCCCTTGAAGAAAAAGGGAAAATGAAGTATAATCCCAACTTAAAATCTACTGAGGAACCAAAAAACTCTGATCAACCTCCCATTACACCAGTTGATGTAGTTTACTAAAAATACAACAACAGTGAATCACATACCAAATGATAATAGAGATTGAAACCTAGGGTTAAAATCTAAAGGGTAAGTTATTTTAATGATGAAGGAGACAAATTAGATAAATCCAAACCCCCATAAATAGATAAAAACTAGAGATAAACAAATAATGAGGATGAAAAAAAACCCTCATCACATCCCACCTATAAAAATATAACATATTCAAAGCCCTAAATTCCATGGGTGAGTTCCTCTATACAATGTTAACATCTATCGAATGAGAAATGTCCATAAATTTTAGTAACACATGTTTTTTATATAAAGTAGTTATACACATACTACTACATTCCTATTTAATATGTCAAGTATAATAAAATTAGTATTTATTAATTCCATAATATGAATTAATTCCCATTTTTAGTTTTTATACATTTTGTAAAAAAATAAAATTAAAAATATAAAAATTTTAAAAGGTAATTTATTTATTAAAAAGGAAATGTTAAAAGTAAATATATCATGTTATAAAAAAATTCAAGCTCATCAAACCTCAATTCACATGTTCTAAAAATATTCAATATGAAAAATTCTATGTAATTTAAATATTCCAAAACATAACATGATATAAAAAGTCTTAAATTATAAATTACATCAACCAACTCTATAATAACATATAAAATGATAACTATTTCAACCAATAAATTTTCCTTTGCAACTATCTTGGATGCTCATCATTGTGAGAAAGACTCATTAAAATTTCCAATGATATAAAAATATAATGTGCATGGAATCAATTCATTTATATATTATAAATAAAAATTATATATTTTTAGAGAATATTTTGATTTAGGGGTATTAGAATATACTCTATAAATGGTATATCCCACTGAAGTAAAAATCATATGAAATTTTCTATTAATTTTATCATTTATGAGAAATTTATTATAAAAAACTACCCCTTTATTTATTTAAGGATGAAAATACCACCCAATTTGTAATGAGGGGTAGTTGGGATTTATGTTTTGGTTTTTAAACACTTCTAACAGAGAAACAGTCATGGGGGAAGGGCTTTCCCATAAAATGGGGTTCACCTATCATCTGATTCACCTTCCAACACATCAAATAATCTCATTTCAAGTTTTATCTCAGTGTCTGTATTTGTGAGTTAATATTTTTTAATTATTCAAGAGAGATATTTTTGAAGTTTTATTCTCCTAATATTGAGATATTTTTAATATCCACATTTACTTATAGTGAGATCCTTATACTTTGCTCAAGGTTTTTACCCCATAATTATTGGGGGGGGTTCTTCCATGTTACATAATCTGCATTTATTTATGCCTTTTTAATTTCAATTTATCATCATTAAATTATAATTATATTTTGAGGATAATATTTTTTGTAAAAAAGTGGTATTAAATAGAGTTTTTGGAAAGACACCATTTTTATTTTTCTCATATAGATAATTATCATAATTTTGAGTATGGTTTATGAGTATAGATTTGGTTGATCTTTCACATTTGGAGAAAAATTAATGAGATTATTATATACTCCATTGTGAAATGGTGTTTCTCATTGATGAAAAGTGTTCCTTGATTGAGATAAAATTTGATATAAAAAATTCAATGAGAATAATTTTCTATAATAGAAGATGAATATGAAAGCAGTGAAAAAAATGACTTTTTACTAGAAATTAGATAAAAATTAGAGAGTGTTACAAATGATATGTGAAAATACATAGATTGGAAATCTACATCCAATATTTATTTAGATTTAAAATATTGGGTATTATCAAGTATCACTAGAAAAATGGTGATGAAGGAAATTTAGGATACTCCAATGAAGTTGTATGAGGAAAAATAACTACAAAAAAATATTATCTTAAAGAAAAAACTATTCACTATTTAGATTATAAAATTTTCATTTGTGACTATACACCTTAACACTTTGGATACCATATTCTTCTAAATCTTTGTATTTTGTTATAAAACAAGTGATACTAAATATAAAAAGACTTTTCCCCCAAGTTTTTCAAATTTTTATGATCAATTTTTCACCAACCTTACCAGTGATATCCTTATGGATACTCTATAATTTAATAATATAGAAACCTCAACTCTTAAAGAATAAATTTAGTTGAATAAAAAAATATAGACTGAAAACTTTACACTAAATAGAGATTTTGTCAATGAAGATAGGAAGAATAATGGAGAAAATATCTAGTGGAATTAAGAATCATGGAAGATCCAAGTCAATGAGTAAGAAGAAGAATTTCACATGTTTCAATTATAGAAATAAGAGACACTTCAGGAATCAATTATTTAAAAATAAGTATGGAGGAAATAACTCTCAAGGAAATGTGGAAAGTACTTATGAAAATGGAGGAATACTAGTTAGTAAAGTGATGAATATTTATGGAGGTAGGTTATACCTCAACAATGTATAGATAATTGACTTAGGATAATCAAGGCACATGGAATTTCAAATGGAATGGTTTGATCAATATGAACATATTATAGAATAACTTGTGTATATGGGAAATGATTTTACTTTGAATATCATTAAAGTTAGTACCATCAAACTAAAAATGTATGATCGTTTGATATAAAATATCTAAGGAATATGAAATCTAAAGGTCCTAATAAATAATATACTATCTTTAGGAAATTTTGATGACATCAGGTGTATGAATCAAAATGAGAAAGGGATGAGAAAAATTATGAAAGGTATAAATATTTTTTAATGAAGGTAGAGAGGATATCAGTAAACCAATAGATACTTCTAAGTGAAATATAAAAGGAAGAAGAGATAATTACTACACCAACTTTCTTAATGGAATAATTGATGACCATATGGTATTTAAAACTTTTCAATTTGTTTGAATTAGGTGTGAAGATTATCATTGATCATATTTTTTTACATGGGCTTAAAAAGGCACCATTACTATTTTGTAAACATTATGTTATGAGAAAGAAACATCAGTTAAAGTTTTGGATGTAACAAAATAAAGAAAGGAGATCCTAAACATGAACCATTTTGATGTTTTGAAAACATTTATTGTATATATAGAAGGATCACGATACTTTGTATCATTTATTTATGACTATTATAGGAGATTTTGGGTATACCCAATCAAGATAGTTTTTTTAAAAAAAATTCAAAACATTCAAAACATGAAAGGAACCTGAATTTGGAAAGAAGGCCAAGTGTTTGAGGACTAGAAATGGTAAATAATATACAAGTAAGGCATTTTATTCTTTCTATCAATATAAAGCTATCAAGAAATAGTTTATGGTTCCATACACTCCTTTATAGAATGGAGTGGTATTGTGGATTAATAAACCCTTATTGGATTGAAAAAAGTTAATATTAAATACTATAAAAGTGATGTTTCCTTTTTTGTTTCATTTTTTCACATTAGTTTTCATTATTTTTAGGTATTTTAATACTGAAATTGTTTTTTTGATGGAAATAAATGAATGGTGGGTAAATTGATGCAAAATTTGATAATCATTGAAAATATTGTTAAACATGTGTTTTTTTGTGTTTTAATTTCTAAATTATTTTTGAGTTTATTTTTCAATTATTTTGAGAATAAAATTTTCTGATTTTTAAATATAAATTTAAAATATTGAAATTAATTTTTGGATCTCTTTAATTAACTCTTTAAACTCCCCTATTTTATTTTTTTTGTTCAAACATTTTTTGTGGAAAAATTTCATATTAAAATTAAAACATTTAATTTAGTGGTGGAAGATTTGATCTTGTATTTAGAATTTTTATGATCACTTAATATTAAAATCTATATATTTTAGTTTTTATTTCTATAAGAAGAAAATTTCCATGACCATGGACATTCTATGAATGTGCCCTACTTACTTCTATAAAGTCATTACTGTTCATTCATATACTACTCTACCAATCTAACTTCGACAATGCAGTGTCCATAGATCCACCTCCAATTATGCTTGTCCACTATGAATGTGCCTAAATTTTTTTATGATTTATTGTTCCTTGAATAAAACCTATTGTTCTTCTTGGATCGACCATGGGAGAGGAAAAACAAGGACCATAATCCGATGTATGATAAAGCTTAACTTATATTAAATAAAGACTCTTGACACAATCTTAGTTGAAGAAGAAAGGGGGTATGATCTTGAATGATCAAAATAGAACGTGGGACCTAAGGGATCATCATCATCCATGATTAAAGGTCAAATATTATATAAAACTTTTATATAGATGAACCAATATGAAACTGTTAGTGGATAATCCGACTGATTGAATATCAATTTGTGCCATTTGATGAAGAACTTTCATCGTGCATGTTCTTTCTTAATAGTTCATGTTCAATCTAGTTAAGAGATATTAAGTTTTAATGGTTTTTTATGATGCTGTAACTTGGGGTTAAGGTTAAAATGAAGTATTGATACCTCAAAAATTGATCTCAATGATGAATCAAACATGAACAAATCTTACATATGGTATCAAAGATGATTTGGGGTTCCTGAGATTGAACACGGGAAACCAAGGTTGAAAACTGAAGCTGAAGGAAAATTGAAGTGTGGTTGCAATGAATTGAAGACCTCCAATCCATTTCTATCTACTAAAATGAATAGGTTTGTGAACTCAAATGAGTCAGGTGTTTCTAATGAATGTTGAATTTTAGGTGAATATGAGTGATTTATAGATGAATTTTCTTATTAATATTGATGATTAAATATATTAAGGTGCCTTGGTTGCTTCCCAAGGTTACTAATTCAGTTTCATAGAGGGGTTTTGGAATAGGTATTTGATGAAATTACATAATGAATCTATAAATAGTCAAATATTCTCACTATAGGAGTCAAGATAGGCTGAATAAAATTCACTTAGAGTCTCTATTAAGATGGAGACAACTCATGTTGAGGATAACTAAAGAACATAATTGAATTCGATCTCAATGGATGGAAACCAATTTAATAACTGAGCTAGAAACTAGGAGTTAGCAGTGAAAGATTCTGGATTGTGCTTGAAAATCCAAGTTATAATGATCTGAGATGGGAATAATTACTACCTAAGCCAAAAGAATGTGGGAATATTGTGTTTCATTACATGATCTTGGATAAATTTAATAGGAAATCATTAAAATCTAATAATGATCACCTTAAATCACACCATGTGGATGTTTGATGTGTGTTAGTTGGGATTTAATGACTTTTTTTGTTTCATTTTTCAAATATGTAGGGGGTTTAACCAATGTGTACCTTATTCCCAACTCATAGGACCTATATCTAATTATGTCCTTCTTACCCCTTCACTCATTCTATAATTCTATGCTTCATTTTTGTAAATAAAATTATGGTGTTGTTTTCTTCCTCTGTGCTATGATCTCAAACATCTAGAAATGGAGAGGTAATTTTCAAGACAAAACTAGGTAGTGAATATCTAATTCTACTTTTATATCCAAACTTCATGTTAGTCATCATCCTCTTTCTTGATCTTGGAAGATAGTGATAGTGTAAGTGGTGATATGAGAGCACAACCACCCTCATAAAGTGTTTGTCACCCTTTCACCCTTAAATTTTTTCATTTTTATTTTAGTTAATCTATTAAGAATCTAAGAGAGGATGTGTGATTGACGATATCATCAGGATCACATTGGCTAGGAAGGGATCCTTGGTGGAGGAGGTTTGATTGGGTGATTCTTTCAATTTTGGGAGAACTCACATGCTACAGAAGAGGTTTAGTGTTTGAGTGTTCATCGTTTTAGGTGACAGAGTTGTGTGACATGAGAAATTGAACATGCATAGAGTGAGGTTAAGTTCCATTGGTCTTTTACATTAGTAGATCTATGATAGGTAGTTGAAGAGTCATCTTGGACCTGGCCTTGTTCTCACTGACTTTCGTCTTCTATTCCTTGTTGTTCCTCTTTTATTCTTTGTTTCGCATTTCATCACTATGTTTTTATGCTACTTTTATTTAATTATTTCAAAAAAATTTGAAGAATAACTAGGATATAAGACATTAATTCCTTGAGAACGACACCTAAGTTAGCCAATATTCTATATATAGTAAGTTTATAAATGTATTTGCGACTATCCTCACAAAACGTACATGGCATTAATTGGTTCCATTTACAAGTAAGTAACGTTTTTTAGTGATTTTTTTTATTTTTCATTAATAATTATTACTATTAATCATTTCATCAGTGATGGACTTAAAAATTCTTGAATCTTTGTCACTTCATAAAAAGTCTCTAGTATAGGAACTTTTCTAAAGATTGGAAGATGTGGTGAACTTTACATCAAGGAAAATGGTTCAGTTACCTATTATGAATAACTTGGAGGCTATTTAGTGACTAATGGACTTACTTTGAGATAACTACTTATCCCAAGAGGATTATAAGAATAAGTAATATCCTCAATAATTTTTTGGACACTACTCTGAAGATGAAAGTGAAGAAGATCTGGAGCTTCCCACATTTCAATATGAATTTCCCACTGACAGCAAGATAAAACTTCAAAGTCAACTTACTGAGTATCATTTTGAGGTATTCCAATAGGAGGGACCTATGTAAATTTAACAAGATGGTTATATGTTTCAAGATCAATTGATTTATAATTTTCATTGGAAATAGTATTTGTATACTGAATTGTTAGTGACTTTTCAATACCCACATAGGTTTTACTAGATCAAGAAACACTCTCTTATCCTTTAGATGACACCACAATAGAAGTGGTTTACTATGATAAGTTATCTAGGGAGGCTGACTACTTTACTCTATCCTAGGATATACTTTTATGGGCCCTACTTCCTCTTAAATAACAATTAGATGAACATATTCATATAGATCGCTACTTAATAAAAAATGTTGTGTTTTCATTTGATATTGATGTTACCAAAGATCATTTTCATGTTGTTTCTCCCAATGTATATATTAAATAACTATTTGAGACTTGTGATCTCCTATAGTTCCTTGAAGGAACTGAACCTGCACCCGAGTTGGAATTTTTTGAATTCCCTATTGTTTTTAAATATTTAAATTTGGGAGTTTCTATTGAATAAGATAAGGTGTTTAAACTATACACAAGTGTCAGAGAGGATATTGAAACATTTTTTTATCCAAAGAATAATTTTTTTATTAGATTACACCAGAGGAAAAGTCACATCCAAGCGTTGAATTCTCATAACCGGTGTACTCTAACCCTTAATCTGAAGAAGATGAGAAGTACTCATACCTTTTGTTTCTCTCTCAATTTCTCTATAATACTTGAAAATCCAAGAAGTGTGATTGGTTTAAAGCTATTCAAAGGGTACTCAAAAAAACACATAGTAAAGATGGTAAGAATAACATATGGAAATTCTTACAAAATAATCCACATCTTTCATCATATTAAGGTTGAATTATTGGTTTTCTGGCTGCGGATAGTCTAAATAAAACACCCCTTGGGGGTAATTCCAAGATTATATTTTATTTTAATTTTATTCCTGATTTCATTTTTAATTTTCTTAATTTAATTATTTGATGTATTCTTGTAGGAAATAACCATACCCTACAATCAGATGGGGTACAACTGATTCAATATACCCAGCTAAAAAATGAGTTTCGACTATATTAATCAAAATGAAACATGATTTTTAGTTGTTTTCATGGACAATGGGAGTCATAATATTGAGCTTACAGGATCAAAATTCCTAACAAAAACCTTGGTTTCTAATTATTTTAGATTAACTGGTATATTACTAATGTTACTCTATTTACAATTTATAGGGACTTTAATGGAGCATCCAAGGATATTTAAAAAATAAAATAAGGGGAGTTTTATTCAGATCAACAAAAAAGTTTAAAAGCTTCTACATTTAGGGAAGTATTGTTTTATTTTTCTCATCTAAATATTTTTACCACATGCGGCCCAAAATTAAGTGTGGAGGAATGCCCCTTGTTTAGGTTGAATTATGAAAATATATTTTCTTATCTTGGTGTCTATCTTGCTGGAATATAGAGTGTTTAAAATCAATTTAAACCAAAAAAATTAAACCTATATAGCACCCAAAAAATGAATTTTTATACAAATGCTACCATTTCATTGTTCATCATGCTACTTTTTGAGATAAATTTTTAATACTTATGTCTGATTATAAAAATAATTATACCATGAACTTTTCACATGATCTGGAAGTTTATGATTACTTATGTTCTATAGAAAGGTAATTTTTGAATTTCAATGTAAACCCCTTAAACATT
The DNA here is from genome assembly GCA_963277665.1 of Viscum album. NCBI lineage: Eukaryota > Viridiplantae > Streptophyta > Magnoliopsida > Santalales > Viscaceae > Viscum > Viscum album. Next base: position 783,629,284 of record OY728150.1, on the reverse strand, counting down.
ATGTGAACTGCTAAAATTTAATATCTATTTTGAACCAATTTTTTTAAAATGTTCTCCCACCTTAGGTTTTAAGTATGGGGGAGAGGGGTCTTAAAATATTCCTTAACTATGCTTCAATGACTATTCACAACAAAAATCCCCATTTTTTTTCAAATTACCACCCTTTCAGGAATCATTTTAGGATTTTATCTTTGCATGTAAATAAAACTTCTTTTGTGTGTAGTTTTTTTCGAAAATTGAAAATTAAATTTGTCCTGTCTAGGGGGGAAATCCATACATTTTTTTAGTTATTTCACTGGTTCTGAAATTTTTATATTTGAATGATTCTAAGTGATGTTTTCCACTACTTTTATGGAAATTCTATTTAAGAACTAGGAAAGTGAGTGTAATTGAATAGATTTTTGTGGAATGAAAATTATAACTTGAGGGAACTGGATGTTTGGAATTTGAACCTAGTAACTTGGCCTTCGTGAAATTGAAAACCTTAGAGAGAAAACTCAAAATATATTCTTGTAAGTCCTTTGAAACTTGAGTAAAATAGGAAATTGTGATCCCAATGTGAATCTCTAAGACATTAGACACTAAATAATATAATAATAATAATAAAATAAATAAAATAAATTACCAATTCAATATGTTCTATGCACATTGATGGTTAAAAAAACAAAAGAATAAACAAATAGAATAAAGTTCCTAATTTTCAAAAATGAACTAATTAAAGTGATGGTAATATTGAACCCAAATAAAGAAGGAGGCAATTCATTTATAAGAAAATATTTTTATTTGTATATATGAAGTGAAAAGTGGATCTTTGGTTTGAGGTGCTTGAGTGAGAGTGAAAATTGAATGTACTTCTTATCAGAGTTTTATTTCCACTTGAATGTAACTGGTCAACACTCTTATACCTAGGACTTTAATTTGAATTAAAGTTATAAAATGAGTGATATTAACATAGTATGTATGAAAATTTATAGAAATTGATGGATTTTTGGTTTTTCCTCATTTCTGGTGTGTATTTGAACCTAGTAAGGTTAATCCATTTGTTTTTAGGATTCTTGTAAATAAATAAAATAAATTTAATTTCATGGGAGTGAAATTGATTAAGTGTGGGGGAATTTGAAGTAAACTATTTTTATTGTATTTTTTCACATCGATTTTCTAGATTTTTAAGGATTCTAGTGCTGAAATTTTGTTTTTGATAGATTTTAATTAGTTTATGGTAAATTGATGCTAAATTTTAAATTCATTGAAAATCTTGTTCTAGATATGTGTTTTTGTGTTTTAATTTATGAATTATTCTTGACTTTATTTTCCAATTATTTTTAGAACAACAGTTTATAATTATTAAATAAATATTTAAAATATTAAAATTAATTTTTGGATCTCTTGAATTAACTCTTCCAACTTCTCTATTTTAATCTTTTGGTTTAAACATTTTTTATTGGAAAATTTAATATTAAAATTTAATCATTTAATTTGATGGTGAAATATTTGATCATGTATTTATAATTTTTATTTTCAATTAATATTAAAATATGTTTATTTTAGGTTTTACTACTCTGAGAAGAAAAATTATGCGGCCATGTATATTCCATGATTATATACTACCTAATTTTGTAAAGGTACGATTGTGAATTCATTAGATACTTTTCTAATCCACTTTCACCTATGTAGTATCCATGGATCCACCTATAGATGTGTCTATCAACTATGACCATGATTAGAATATAACCTACCATAATTCTAGGATCTACCATGTAAGAGGAAAATAAGTTTTGGACTTGTGATGTGTAACACCCCAAACTTCCACGATATTCTTCTCTTTGAATAATACAATAGTGTGTGTTGTACGCAACTTCGAGTTCTAACACACCACAACCACTCAAACTAGCCATTATGAATAGTAATACCCACTTTTTGAAATTTTATGAATTTTATATTTCAAAATGGACTTCATTTTTGGATTATGAATATCAAAATTATCTTAGGGTGAATTTTTGGTACTAATCTGATAACTTTCATATTTTGATGAATAGTGAAAATTACTAAATTTTAATTAAAAACAAATTTTTTAATTGAAATAATTAATAGTGATAAATTATGAATTTGAATGGTTTGGAAGTATAATTAGATTATATTTTTATAATTTAATATAATTTAGGTCATTATAAGTAATTTCACATTTAAATTTGACATAAACAAGTGTCAATCTTTTTGTAGTTATTATTTCATAAAAACACGTTTTTTGTTTTGACAATAGGAATTAATTTTAAATTAATTTTTGCCACTTCTGTGTTTCAAATTTAGAAAAATGTATTCCATATTTGGAATCAGTAGGTTTAAATTGTGTAAATAGGTAACTTTTATTTTTAGACATTTTGAATAATTACTTCGGTAAATATTTTATTTACCATGGTTAAAGGGTAAATCTGGTAAATAAGGGTAAAAAAATAATATTATAATAATATTAAATTACCCTAAAACGTGTCCTGACACTATTTGATGATACATGTCCAAACATGGGTATCTTTGGGTCTATTTTGGGACCCCATGGAGCCACTTGTAAGTGATAATGACACTTTATATTAATTAAGTTAAAGTAAATACAAAAATGACATAACCATATATCTTTTAGAAAGAAAAAAATTTACATAGGGTTATATATGTTATCTTTTAGAATATAAATATTCATTAAAAAGATAAAAATATTTCCTACATAATGGTATTTTATTTATAATTTTTAAACATTTAATAATTAAATTTATTTATGACACAATAATGATGCAGTATTTTCCTTATTAATGAAAGAATCAAATAATTGGTATTATAAATGTTAAAATAAATATAATTTGAAAGTTTTTATGACATCCACGAATTTTATAGGTTATTTCTTAAATTAATTTATTTAGAATTAATAAATTTGTTAGAACTTTAACAAAAATCAATTATTAAATAGTGTCAAAATTGACATAAAAGAGTTTTTAAAACAAATATTATATTATTAATTGATATTCTATTCCTAAAAATCTAAGGTTCAGAAAAAGGACTTATATAATGATATTTTATTCATTAATGAACCACTTGGGGTTCTCTTGGAAGTTTATAGTAAGTTTATTAACCATATAATATAAAAATACAAAGAGACATGGTAAATGTCAAACTATTTAACTAAGAGTTAAATATAAAATATAAGGTTAATATAGTGACCCAAACCTGTCTAAAACCTATTGGTTGAGTGGTTTTAGACCCATCCACACCTTATACTTTAAATAATCCATTTTTTATCCATTAGAAACCGAAAATGATTTTGTTATAAAATAATATTTCTAGCTTTTCCTAAGGTGCCCCTACCCCTCTTATAAAAGGGTACTCCCCCTTCCCCCAAATTCACACCTTAAAAGCCTTTTGGATCATCCAAACTCTACCCAAATACCCTCTCAACTATCCTCCCTTCATCTTAGAGGCCTTCCTTTAGTCATAAAGCCAACCTAAGGAGCCCTTTTGATCAAATCAAAAGGAAGAACCTGAAGAAGAGGTGAATATCTCACCACCTCTTTCAAGTTCCTTTCTTCTTCCAATTCCTTTATCTTTGTTGTTTACATTCTAAAATAATAACTCCAGTATCTTATATATACTGTTATTTTATTATAAATATGTTAAAACCAAATTCATTATTCTATCCATCCTTTTAATGACATGTCACCATACATGCGTACGTACGACTTACCGTCTCCATGTCGTGGTGTAATTGTTATTCAATACATTATTATTTGGATGGGTATAATGATGATGTGTAATTGATTTAAATAATAAATATAACATTATAATTATTCTTTATATATGATATACCATCCAATTATATATTATTTTAATATCAAAATAATGATATTGTCGCTCGTGCGTATGTATGGATTACCGTCTCCACGAATGCGATGAGATTCATTCCTCATCGTATCAATTCAAGACTATTTTTCATTTGATGATTAAAAATAATGTTTAAATACTTGATATCATTATAGATATTAATAATATACATCCCATCCATAACAAATATGACTCACATAACAAATAATATAAATGAAAACGAATCTGTTAACACCCGAAATGATGATAATACTAAGATATTATTAACAAAGCAATGTTAAAAGATCATACATGATATCATATTAATGTATATGATTATTGTATAATTTAATAACAATTATTTCACCATTATACAGGAGTTTAACCTACCCTCGACCAAGGAAAAGTGCAAGGTAAGGGTTAATTTTACAATCTCTTTATTATCCAAGGTTCTTTTTACGTAAGTATATACTGGGACCTCTTTATCATCCACATCCATGTTTCTTAAAAATGTATTCCAAAACATTTTTACTATTTACTAGACTATGGGTTAAAGTAATTTATACCCTTGTTTTAATTTTTATAAAATGGTTTGAAATGAATCTTTCCGTCATTTTCCAAACAAGGTCCTTTTTAACCTTTTCGACAAAATTAAGGTAAGAATGACTTTTTTTAACTTATATGGCAGGTGTGGATATTTTCCACCATTATAAAATCATCAAAGCTTACTTTACAAGATTATAATAATATTTTCAAATTAAATGTTTTATTTTATAATTATGTGACTTTTAAATGATTTCAAAAAAAGAGATATTTCTCTCAAATAGTTTTGATTTCATCTATGTAAACATCCTTTGATGGATTTTAAGATTATTTGAAGTTGATTTATTATAATACAAAACTTCCATATTTTATTGAAGTTTTTGTGATATGTTTGACTATGGATGTGTTATTTTTATACCATTCATGGTTTATGGATAAAGTATCGACATTTCGTATGCTAGTTTTAATACGAATGTTTATGTTATGTTTAAACCTGTTCATATGAGGAATGCATTGGACTTAGTAAGTGATGGGGGGAGCCTGCTATAGCTTCTCGATGCATTGGTTGGTCTCATGAGACAAACTAATGTCTTGGCACAAGGCCTTGACAAAATCTTATTTGTAGTCTTGGCACAAGGCCTTGACTATGTGGTTATGATAGTATGGCATTATGCATTCCATCATTATGAAAGTGGTTATTAATATTTCATGTTATTATTAGACTAGTAGAATATCCATATGAATAAGTAAATGTAATTATTTCATTTTATTTTTGCCATGTTACGCTGAATTTCAAGTTTAAAAGGCTTTTTTTTAGTTATACATTGCCTTAAATTTTTATACTTATTTATGAAAGTTTCCGCTATATTGTTATCCTTACTGAGAATCTGAACTCACCCCTTTCTATGTTTTATTTTTTCCCAGGATATGAAGAAGTATTTTATGACTGACCTGTAGGGATAGTCTGAGGGGATATGAGTGTGGACTATGGAGACTATGTTGTTGTAGTTTTCCATTTTATCATGTAATGTAAGACTTATGAATGTATCTAGTGTTTCTAAGGCTACTAAACTAATCGGTCTTTCAAGACTTGATATTTTGTGATCATTCCAATGTTATGTAATAATGCACCGAATCTAGGTAACTGGGTTCAGGGTGTTACATGATGAATATAATCTTCAATTAAATGAAGAAACATGACCTAAGATTGGTTGAAGAAGAAATGGGGTATGATCTTGACTAATCAAAATAGAACTCGAGACCTGAGAACTTTTCATAATCCATGACTCAAGGTCAAAAAATCTTACCAAGATATGAAAAGGGTTACCGAATCTAAAATGTGGTGGATAAGTCGGTTGATTGATGACCAAGTCACACCATTTGATGAAGAACTTTCATCATGTATGTTCTTTATAAATTGTGAATGTGCAATCCAGTTAAGGGAGATGGATTTTCAATTTTTTTTTAAAAGGTTGGGGCTGAAGCCTCAATTTATTATTTAAAGTAAAGACCTATTTATACTGGGTAGAGGGATACCCATTACATATCCCGAAGGCCCAAGGCCAAGTGGCCTGAATACAAGGCTGAAAGCCCATTTTTTGGCCCAAAGGACCCCTCGGTGAACAGTACTGCTACAATACCCGCGCTGCTACAGTACCTGCTATAGTACAGTTGCCACTATAGTCCTACTACAGTCCCTCCACTGCAATAGTGTCGCTGCTGCAAATGAACAAGGTTATGAACTCAAACTAGTCAGGCATGTCTGATAAAGTTTGAATTCGAGGTGAGGGTGAGTGATTTTTGGATAAATTTTCCTATGTAGATTGATGATTGAAGTGATGAAGGGGCATTAGTTTCTCCCCGATTATATGGAATTAGTTTCATAGAAAAGTGTGAAATATTTATTTGATGAAATTAAATAATGAATCCATTACTGTTTAAAGTTTTTCACTACAGGAGTCAAGACAAGACGACTGGAATTCAGTTAGAGTCTCTATCAAGACTAAGACATCCCAAGTCAAGGATAAATGAAGAATATAGCCTAAGTTGATATATATGGATAGAAATAAATTGAATACCCAATATATAAATTGGTTCTTTTCATTGGAATGTTTTGGAGAGTACTAGAAATGTTGATGCAGAATAAAGCGAGCCCATAATACTTACTGCCTAAGCCAAAAGCACACGGGGTTGTCGCACTTCATTATGGGAGATTGGACACTTTCATTGGGGCTTCACTGAAAGTTGATTAAGAGAACCTAAAATTACTTCATGTTCATGTTTAATTCTATTTATTTAGGATGTTTCCACTTTTTCTATTTCTTTTTCAAATAAGTAGAGGGATTCATGTAACAAAACGAGATTTTATGATATATTTCTCTTTAAATAAATTTCTTTGATAGCTTTATTTGAATGAAATAATGAGTTTAAATAAACCATGAAAAACTATAAAAATATTATTATGTGACAATTATATAATTTTTTAATTCATCATGTTAATATTATCTTAGGTTGAAATTTTGGGATTTTCTAAAAAGATTGATTTTTAAGTGAATAGTGAAAAATACTGATTTTTGCAAAACTATCATTTATTTTAATTGTAAAACAGCCATAATTATTTGAATTAAATTAAAAAAAGCATACTTTAATTATAAATAATATAATTAATGACATTTTGATCTTCATTAAAATTAATTTTTATATAAGTTAATTTTTGGATTGAAAAATTCATTTTTCCAAAAAACTATTTTTTGTTGCATTTTTTGTTTTTATCTTAAATTAATTTCTACAAATTTTTTAAATTGAATTTGATAAAATGGATTCAATATTTTTATTAGGGATTTTAAAATTTTTTAAATAGGTTCTGTTTTTTTGTTATTATGAATAGTAACAGTGGTAAAATTTATCACCCCAATAAAGGGTAAATCAGATAATTAAGGTTTAAAACTAACATGATAAGGTTTTAAAATTTTCCAACACTTTAATTTATCTTATTTTATGATTTTAGTTCGATAATTATCATCCAAATCTCAAAAATATGGCCATTTGGTGCCATTTTTATTTGATATTGACCTTTTTGTTATTTTAGGAAAAGAATAGTAACAAAATGTCACACTCTTGACTTTAATATCTCTAATATTTTTCCATGAGGATAAAAATAAGTTATTTTAAGTTTTAAGTGTTAATTTTAAATAAAAAATATTTTTTTATCATGTAAATTTTTTTTAAATTTTTATTTATTGAATAATTACCTTAAATGATTTCACAACACTAACACAATATTTACTCAATTAATAGAAAAATAAAATAAATGATTTTAAAAATATTAAAAGTAATACAATTTGGATGAATTATCATGTTCCAAAAATTTTATATATACATATAAAACATTAGATATGTGTAAAGGGATTGTATTCTAATTAAATATTTGTATTTATGTATTTAAAGTCAAATTAAATGAATAGTGTCAAAAATGACATTAATGATATTTTATGAAAATAATATTTTATTAAATTATTTGAAAATCATAAAAATATTAAAAGATGGAAATGGGGACAAGATATGTTCTAAAATGTCATACCCTATCCATTTAAGATTAATTTTCACCTTATAAGTAAAATTATAACTCTTTAATATGTAAAAATTCATTGCCACAGTTAAGGTTAAAATTGGTTAACCAAGGGGTTAATCCAAAGGATAAGGTTTAAAATAATATATAAAACTATCCAAATTTTATTGTATTATTATATTAATTCCATATCCTCCTTATATTTTAATTCATTCTATTTTGGAACTATTTAACATGAGTTAGACACATATTATATTATAATATTTTATAAATCTCCAAAAGTTTCCCTCCCCTCATTTATAAAAGGACACCCCTACTATTTTTTCTTTACACCAATTTTAGCTACCTATATTGACTAAAATAAGACCAATACTCTTATAAACATCATTATCTAATTTATTGAGGTGCTGGTCTTCTCAAAAGACCAACCCTAGGTCCCTTAAGAGGATATCCAAATGAGATCTTTAAAACTAGCCTGGGAGGTAATTAAGGGGAAAATCTATGGGGAAGATACATGCAAAGATCTTATGGAAATTATGGGAGTATATCCAGGTTTAAACATTCTAAATTTTATAATAGTATTATTCCATATATCCTTATTATTTAACCCCATGCTAGAAGGTTAGTTGGTAAGGGTGACATTAGCTATTGGTTCCACAAATGGTCGAGAACTCCACTTGGATTTACTCAATTCCCTACCCTCAGTATTAGCTTCAAGTAGGTAATAAACTACCCCACTCTCATTCATATTACTTTTTATGTGAACCAGAGAAGCATCATTTACAGTACTGTTCTGACTAATGATATAGACTGGTGTATTTTTACTAGATCTGATTCTTGTATCTTAAAAAGTTGATATTTTCACAACATCTAAGAAGTTCCTAATCATCCAAACCTTTGGGGAGAGTTTTTATATTGCAAAGATATGCCCCTAAAATTCTTTTTTCTACTATGGAGATTCCAGAATAATGCCCTTCCTACAGATGAAAACATCCAGTAGAAATGTATCTGTTTGGATTCTAAATGATCTTATTGCAAGGATCTAAGAACTGAGTCCTCCATGCATCTATTCTTTAATAGTGAGTGGGTGAAGGTGGTCTGGGGAGCCTTCATCCATTTTACTGGCATTTTAGTGTAGGATGATTCTATATATATTTTCCTCCAACAATGGTTCAGAGGTACGACCATCCCATTCCCTAAGCATAAATCTAGAATGATTATTTTAATAGCTAGGTGTTGGGTCCTCTGGTTGACCAAAAATGACATGAGGCATCTATCCTCTACATAGACCATCACTAGTATCCTCTTTAATACCAAGAACCTTTCTCTATAAATTTGTAGGTTGTGAAAACACTTGGCATAGGGTCCTTTTATAAGGGCCCTACATATCTCCCCCCCAGTCTTAACTAGGCTCATTTGTTCGGGGTAATATGGTCAAATGGTAGCCTCCTCTCTTAGGGAATAAGTTAAAAAATTTCGGTTCATGTTTCACGGGATACATGATGGGTGGTGGAGTGATCATATATCTCAATGGTTCTATCATGGCGACTTTCTCTTCCTTCGTTAGGAATGGTGACTCCCTTCAAGAGGAGGCCCATTCTATCCTCATGGGTTTGCTTATTTGTAATTAGAGGAGTAATACTATTAGGGATATTTAGACTGATTTGCTGACTATCTACAATGTAATTATAGGTAAGGGTCTTATCCCTTGGTCCATTGAATACTCTATTAGAAGGTGCAAGCGGATTATGAATATTTTCATGTCCATCCTTCATACCTGGTGTGAGGGCAATTTTGTGGCTAACTTTCTTGCCTCTAGAGCATGTCAGGATGAGTGGTTCCTTTTTTTCTTTGGTCTCGGTTCCTTTCCCACTAAAGGCTCCTACTTTTTTGAGAATATTCCCTAGGGATTCATTATTTTAGACCTCCTTAAATGTATTTTTATTGTATTTTTATCCTTTCTTTTAATAAAATAAAAATTCTTTTTGTAATCATCTTCACCGAGAACTTTTATTTTTCTTCTTATTTTACCAACTTAAATTATTTCGTAAACATTTTAATATAATTTTAAGATCCCAGGATTTTCTATGAGGTATTCATTCTTTTAAATTTCTATTTAAACCCTTTACTTTATCCCTATAAATGTGTCTAGTGGCTTAAGGAAGGGTTTGGGAGAATCTAGGGCTTGTTCAGATCTCAGAGCTCCGATTTTTAGAGGAAACAAGAGAGGCACATGGTTAGAACATTATTAGTGCTAACCATGACCCTCAAACCATGAGGCCCTTTAAGGGCGCCACACAGTTTGTCTAAACCATGCAATGGGGCTTTGTCTATGCAGGGATGAGATAGAGGTTGCGCATAGATTTTCAAATTGTGCACTATAATCCATGAGGTGTGTTTCAACTAGATAGTGGGGTGTGCATGGTTGTGGTACAGTTTGTCCAACTATGTGGTGAAACCATGCGACCTTTAAAATTTGGGTGAAAGATCCATTTTTACCTCTATTTATCTAAAGGGGATAACCCCTTTTTTCGTTTCTCATTCTACAACAATCTCTCTCCATACATGATATCTATCTCCTCTCTCTTTCATTGGCTTTGAAGTCATTCCTCTATCCAGCCTCTGTTTGTGGTGTTGTTGTTATGTTGGATTTTCATCTATACGATCTTTGATCCATTTCCTTCCTTGTTTTATCTCACTATCTTCGGTGTTGTTTTGATGTAAGATAATATGCCCTATTTTTAGGGTATTCATCTATTATTCTATTTTATTCCAATTTAGGCTGAACCAAGGTTTGATATTTCATGAGTGTTCTATCATAGGCATAAGGTAGTTGGCATATACCTTTTTTATTTGGTTTCATCATTTATTAAACTATCTCTATTATGCTGCATGTAGAACTTCCCATAATTTGATCCTAAATTAAATAACAACCCTTAAATTAATCATCATGCCTAAATTGTGATACATTTTTAGCACCAAGACTTGGTTGGAGGTTTTTAACCTCAACCTGAGCCACCCTTGAGGTGTGTTCTTTTATTTTACCTATGTTAAATTCACCCATTTGGGTGTGTCATCTCACCATATGTCAGTGGGAGCCTATTCTAAATCTAATGAGATAATTGGAGATGAATATGCCCCATTTCCATGTTATTAAATGTTATTAAAATAGTTAAATGATTGGAATAAATGAAATGTGAAATGAGATGGATATTCTATTGGCTTGATCCATTTTATATTGATAATTGTAATTGGGTATGGACACTAACATAGCCTATATCATTTTATATTACTTTCTTGATGTTGTAAATATTAGTATGGAACAAAATTCTTATGAAGGTGTGGAACCTATTACATATCAGTAAGGCACAAACTTCTTATGAAGGTATGTAACCTATTGCATAACAGTAATACACAGACTAGGGGATCAAGGTTTGGCACCTACACCCCTAGGTACGATTACTTACATTATGGCACTGATGAGGGAGATCGTGGTATAAAACTTATGACTCCTTTAAACATTCATATCTCTAATGTAGGTATCCCTAGTTATCACCTTGGGACCTATCCCATGTAGGTCTAATTTTATTATGAGCTTCCATTGGATGAGTTCCTTGGTGTCGATGAGGTCGGCCTGGTCATTACCTTGGGAGATGGACCATATTAGTCTGATACTTTATTCATATGTGGCCTATACTGATCCAGTTACTACCTATTATTTACACTTCTTATATATTGATTCTCATAAGTTATAGCCTTATTTTATTATAGATTGTGCTATGGACTCATTTATATTTGTCATACATTATAGCTTACCTATTATAACTGCACATGATTATAGTTTATATGCATGGGTTGGATTTTAGACGTCATTGGTGGTATCCTATTGAGTATATATCACATCTTGTTTGGGCCACTGATTGGTATCCAAATAGACTTTATGGATATAGGTAGGGATAGGGTAAAGCTCCTATTTTTTTATGCTTGATTTATTATATCATGGGAGTGAGGGAGCATAGGATCGAGTTATGGATCATGATACTATCAAGAGATAGTCTTTTGGTCTTTTTATTCTTTTAATGAATGCATTGTATTGGATGCATGCTACAATGTATTTCCGATTATTATTTTATATCTATATAAAATACTTATCATTTTTTATATGGTTTCACTTTTGGGTTGATATATTATTACTATATGGATGATTTTTTCCACTATTCTAGTTGTAATTTATTTATGCTTCTTTTGTTTATTCATCCATTGATTATACCACTATGCTACTCTGATTGTGAGGTTATAGTATCCCCACTGTACCACCTCAAACCCTCTCTTCTAGTCGACAACCTCTAGCATATGGGGAGGTGCGCTTGAGGTCATGTGGCCAACCGGATTAGGGTACCACTTAGTGTCTTCTAGGTCAAGACATTACAAATTGGTATTAGAGGTTTATTTTCTTTTCCTTACACTTTTGGGATGATATAAAGTATACTAGTATATGTCAAAATTTGGTAATGAACCTATTCTTGGGAGTAGCTAACCCATGCACATGAGAAAATTCAAATTACCTGGGGTGGGACTTGATTTTCTAGTTTATGTCTATTATAGTAGTTTTGATTATACTATTTGGTGACACAAATAGTATGTGATGTTATTATTATTATGATGTTGGATTAGATTTTATACTTAGCCTAATATGTAAATTAATCATTAATCATGCATCATTTTAGGCACCTTATATGATTAATATTTCATGCATTATGCCATTAAATGTTGGTTGTATTACCTGACTGCATGATACTTGATGTAAGTGATTTGAGTGATATATTTATTTTTCAACTAATGTTTCTATAGGAAAAGGGGTATTGAATATTTGGTTATTAAAGTTTCTACATCAACCTAAATGTTATTTTTCCATATAGGTTAATTATAGACCCTCAACTAACCAATTGTCACATGTTTGAGTTATGAAACTGAGGTTACATAGACTGAAACATTAGTTAGTTTTGAATAAATGAATGTCATTTATAATATAAAGAGTGCATGTGCCTCTATATATTGGGAATGAAAATTCATTTATTCAAATCATTTTATACTACCTGTTATATTATGATATTGAATGTAAAGTCCTGGATATAGTTAAATGAACTACCAATTAAAATTTATAAATAATGTACTTATATAAATTGGGAAATATACTTTAGTTGAATGGTCTATTATGTAAATACAAGAATTGATAAATATTAAATTCTAATATATTTTCCATTAAATGGAGATTCCAATTGAAAATTAAAAGGTTTTTTCCTCTATAACTTGAAATTGATAGTCCATATGTCAGGACCCTTATAGTGAAACAGAGAGCTTGATCCAGACCCAACCTTAGTAGTGGGTAGTAGGTAGTGTCTCTCATGTTCTTTATGATCATTCCAATCACCTAGAACCAAATTTATGAATAGGAAGAGGGGTTTGAATCATATATATTAAGGCTTGTACCTAACGTATTGATGTATCTGTGATCTTAGTCACTATCAAATTCTATTTAAGGTGTATGATTGGCATTTATAGATCTATACTACCATGACATCCTTGAGTTGTGTTCTAGGAGTGTGGTGAAGACTATTCTCTAGAGTTGGTGGGACCTGATCCACTAGTGTTACCACTAAAAATTCCACATGTGTAAACTCCTTCTATTCATGATGATGGAGATGATGCTCAGTTTTGAGGAAAATTTATATGGATTATGTAGACTATATAGAGAGCTCTGCAACTTTCCTCTTCTATGGAAGATTTTATGTGAGAGTTCCAGCACTAGCATCCACCCACATTTTTAGGGGATGGCAGTCCTCGAGATTCAGATTCATAGATAAAGGCCATGTTGAATATATTTGATCACATTGAGAAACCTATTGAGATGATATTGAATCTCACTATGTATATTCTTCAAGATTATTCTAAGTGATAATGGTATGTTATCACCCCGTAATATTATCATCAAGGTATTTCCTGGGCTGGTTTCTAGGAAGTCTTTTATGACTATTTCTTTACTCAGACACTGATAGTTGACTGATCTAAGGAGTTCTTGAAATTGAAGTAGTGTTCTATGTTTCTTATAGATTAATTAGCTCGTTTTACAGATCTTCAGATATTTACACCTATCTATACCACTAAGGAGTCAGTAAGAGTAAGATGTTTTAATGATGGGCTCAAGAATCCTATTCGATCTAAGGTAATAATTTTCTAAATGACTACCATGTCTAATAGAGTGAATTAGGATATTATTACTAAACATAGCCTAAGGGAAGCTGGAGGTTTGGATTAGAGTGTCACCAACTTCTTGAACCAATAGTGTGGTACCTAGTTTCATAAAGAAATGATTAGAGACCTCTTATGAGGGTAGTACCAATTATAGCACACATACTGATGGTTTTGCAGTCTTTTATCAGTGCAAGAATCATGGGTATGTGAAAACTTAGTATGAGAGGGCCTCGGTTGAGTGCCAATCGATGGGCCATTTATAGCGATTTTTCATAATATTCCATCCAGTGGACAGTGAGATAGGATCATCACTGATCCTAGGTTCTAGAGTGGGATCAGCAGCTTCATGTCAGGTTGGGAGATGTAGTGCTATTGTCCAGTCATGCCAAGGAGGTGGTCATGGTTGAGGGATCCATACACAAATTGCACAACTTCAGCAGAGCGGGCCTGCTCAAGGAGGTCATGTCATATCTTAGGGTCATGGAATGGTCTAAGTTTATGCATTGAAACATGTTCTAGGGGATCATAGTCCCAAAACTTCAACAATTCGAGGAATGATTTTAGTATCATCTACCATAATATCTATTTTTTGACATAGGGGCTTCAAATTATTTTATCTCTATGAATATTATGGAAATCATTGTGCTTTAAATTTAGTATTTTTGTGTGGTGATGACCCTTGACACTCTTTTGGGTATTCAATCAGAGAGTGTACTCTAGTGTAAAGAGTTCCCCCTTAAGATAGGTGGCCATTATTTTCTATGAAACATATCTGTCCTTAAGATGTTTGGTTTCAATATTATTATTGGGATGGACTGGTTAGTCCCTTATCTTGCCTACATGGATTTCTATTGTCGAAGGGTGTCTTTCAAATCACTGAAGGGAGGTAATTATATTCAAAAGGTAAATTTGTATTTCCAGGAAGGTAGAGATAGAATAGAGAATCATGAGTTGGGTGGAGTGATAGCCCATATTTTTATCCTTTATATGGATGATCAGGGATTACATCAGGCTTAATTTCCTCATGTAGTGGATCATTTTAGGGATGTATTCCATGATGAATTTTTGTTTCAAGTCCTGAATGAGAGGTGGATTTATCTATTGATATGGTTCAAGGAGTTGTACCAATGTACATTCCTTCTTATAGGATGACCACTACTAAGTTACAGGAGCTCAAGAGATAACTGGAGGACTTAGAAGCTAAGGGTTTTATATAGTCCAATACTTCTTCTTAGGGTTCACTGGTCCTTTTAACTAAAAAGGAGGATAGAACCCTAAGAATTTGTGTCGATTACCAAAAGTTAAATTATTTTACTATGAAGAACCAATATCCTTTACCTCGTATCGATGAACTCTTTGATCAGCTTTGAGGAGTGATAGTTTTCTCAAAGATTAATTTGAGGTTGGGATATCATAGGGTGTGTGTTTGACCTTTGGACATACCTTGTACGGTATTCCATAGTCGGTATAGTATTTATGAGTATTTGGTTACGCCATTAGATCTCACGAATGTGTAGATCATTTTTATGGCTCAAGTGAATCAGGATTTCCACCCATTTTTTGATTAATTTATGGTAGTCTTCATGGATTACATATTGGTGTATTCTTATACTTAACACAACCATGCCAAATTTTTTAAGATCATTCTGAATACACTGAGATAGACTCATATATATGCTAACATCAGTAAATTTCACTTTTAGATCGATAAGGTTTTCTTCCTGGGTTACATTATCTTAGAGTTCGAAGTGTCTATTAACCCAAAGAAGGTGAGTGCCATGGTTTCTTGGCAGTGGCCTAAGAACATCTTTGAAATATGGAGTTTCTTGGGGATGGATGGCTATTAAATGCATTTCATTTATTACTTTTCATTCCAAGTGGAACCTCTTATAGACTTGACTAAAAAGGGTGTGAAGTTTTTATGTTCAGAAGCCTATGATATATCCTTTCAGTATCTGAAGGGTAGAATGACTTCCACATTGATCCTGATTCTTCTAGAGCCAGGAAAAATCTATACAATATATTATGATGCATCAAGTATTAGGCTGAGAGAAATTCTGATGTAGGAATATTGAGTTGTGACATATAAGTATTTTCATTTGAGACCACATGAGAGGAATTACTCTACACATGATCTTGAGTTAGCATCCATAGTTCACGCTTTGCGTTGTTGGATGAATTACCTACTATGAGAGAATTTTGGGGTGTTTACAGACCAAAAAAGCCTCTAGTATATTTTCATGTAGTGTGACTTGAATTCTAGACAACGTAGGTAGGTGGAAGACTTACATTATTTTGACTTCAATATTTCTTATAAACCTAGAAAGGGAAATTCTATTGTCAATGCTTTGAGCAGAAGGACTTAAAAACAAGCAGTTCAGGAGGACTGAAGCGAGTGAATCTTATGAACCTATTTTCTAAGATGAACTTAGAGGTTCATGACTATAATATATAGTATGTATGGGCATCTTTATCAATGAGGTATTCAATTCTAGAGAGAGTGAATGTGAGGTAGTTATGGGATCCTGAGGGCTTAGTTCTAAGGGAGAGAGTTTCAGGTGAGGATCTGCCACTAGGTTGGAATATTTATGAGGATGAGGTATTGTAATTCACAGATGCATCTGGGTTCTTTTAGACATATGGTAGGAATTGATATGATATTATCATGCCTTATATTGGGTATTACATCCCAGTCTTACAAATATTTATCATAACCTGCGTCACCAGTTTTGGTGGCCTTGTATGAAAAGGGAGATAGATAGTTTTGTTACTCGGAGTTCCACCTACCAGCAAGTGAAGGCATAACACCAACGTCTAATAGGGATTTTATAGACATTTCCCATTTCTAAGTGAAAATGGGATGATTTCACTATAGATTTTTTGACTGGATTACCGAGATCCCCTCGAGTCAGTGATGTAGTATGGATGATCTTCAATAGGCTCATGAAGGTCGCTCGCTTCTTACCTATCAGAGAGATCTTATTAATGGATGATCTTGTAAGACTATATGTTTGTGAGATTGTATGACTACACATGGTACCTCATACTATCATTTTTTGATAAGGATTTTCATTTCACATAGAGTTTTTTGAGGGGGTTATAGATTTATTTGAGTATGTAGATGATTTTGAGCATAACCTTTAACCCTTAGACTGATGATTAGTCAGAATAGATGATACAGTATTTGGAGGACATGCTCTGAGCATGAATCTTTGATTTCGTAGGTTCTTTGGATAAACACTTACCTCTCTCCAAGTTCTCTTACAATAATATCTTTCAGGATACGATTCAAATGGATCCTTATAAATATCTATATGGTAGGTCATTTTTTTCACCTCTATGTTGTTTGGTGGAAAGAAATTCAATACTACTTGGACCACATATCATTTTAGAGACATTAGAGTAGGTTCAATTGATTTGAAAGAAATTGTCTATAGCTTAGTCTAGGTAGAATTCATATGTTTATCATCACTGTTGACTACTAGAGTTCAAGGTAAGAAGTTGGGTTTTCTTATGTGTTTCACCTAGATTGGGGAATCAATGGTTTAGATGGTATGGGAAGATTTAACCTTGGTTTTTGGACCTTTTGATGTTGTGGGGAGAGTCAGTGTGGAAGCCTATTGATTTTTGTTACCTCATAGGTACCGAGTTATGCACGAAATCTTTTGTGTTTCACAACTTTGATGGTACTATTCATATATGTCTTGTATCTTTTATCCTGATGGGGTTGAGTTAGTGGTGATGCATCATTTTAGGAGCATCCAATCCATATTATGGACCGGAACATGAAGGATCTTCGAGGAAGGTCAGTTACTCTGTTATGGGTGCTATGGAAGCATGAGTATGTATAGGATGAGACCTAGGAGTGATAGGCCTATGTACATTTTGATTGGACTGATTTATTCTCATATGATGTTTTATCACCCTGGGAAGGGAAACTCGGAAACGAGTTTCTTTAAGGGGGAAGACTATAAGCTCATGGGTTTTTCTATGAGGTATGTATCTTTTTAAATTTTGGTTTAAACTCTTTAATTTATCCTTATAAATGTTCCCAGTAGATTAAGGAAGGGTTTGGGTGTGTCTAAGGCTTGTTCAGAGCCCGAAGCTCTGATTTTCATAGGAAATATGATAGGTGAATAGTTAGCACATGGTTAGTGCTAACCATGCACTCAAATGATGCAACCCTATAAGGGTGCCACACATTTTTTTTCTAAACTATAAAAGGTTGGATTTGGCTATGTGGGGATTAGAGAAAGGGTGTGAATAGGATGTTCATGGTTTGTATTATCATGTGATACAATCCATGTAGTGTGTGTCACCTAGATAGTGGTATGTGAATGGTTGGTGCACGGTTTGTATAATTGTGCAGCCAAACCATGTGAACTTTAAAATTTGGATGAAAATGCCATTTTTCTCTCTATTTATTTAAATGGGATAACCCCTTTTTCCTTTCTCATTATCCACCAACCACTCCTCCCACTTGAGATCTCCCTCCTTCCTATTCTATAGAATTTTAATCTTCTCCTCCGTCCGACTTCCATTTGTGATGTTGTCTGTTATGTTGGATCTCTATCAATAAGATCTTTGATCCAATTCCTTCTTTTCTTGGTTTATATCTCCATATTCATCTCTATTTTAGTGAAATATAGTATACCTATTTCAGGTTATTTATCTATTCTTTCATTTTCTACCAATTTAGTCTGAACTAAGGGATAATATTGGATGAGTGTTCTACTACATGAATAAGGTAAATGGTTCATAACTTTTCCTTATGGTTTAATTTTTTATCAAACTATGACCATTTTTTCACATAAAATTATTCCTAGACATTTCTCCTAAATTAAATAACAAGACTTAAATTAATAATTATGCCTAAAATGTGATTCCCTTGTAGCACCTAGACTTAGTTAGAGTTTGTTTACCTCAACATGAGACACCCTTGAGGCATGTTCTTTTATGTGACCTATGTTAAATCCACCCCATTTGGTGTGTGAGATCACCATATGTCAGTGGGATCCTATTCTAAACCCAATAAGATAATTAGAGATGGATATGCCTTCTTTCTATGATATTAAATGTTATTATAATGGTTAAATGGTTGGAATAAATGAAATGTGGAATGAGACATACATTATCTTAGCTTGTGACATTTTATATCGATAATTATAATTGGGTATAGATAGTAACATCGAAAATTTCATTTTATATTACTTAATGTTGTACATCTTGGTATGGAACCAACTTCTTATGAAGGTATGACACCTATTACATATCGGTAAGGAACAGACTTCTTATGAAGGTATGGCATGCGTTGCATAATGGTATCACGCTGACTAGGGGATCGAGGTATGGCACCTATTACCCCTAGTTTAAATCACTTATGGTATGAAAATGATGAGGGATATTGAGGTATGGAACCTATGACTATCGTATATATTCATGTCTATGATGTAGGTAACCTTAGTTATTTCCTTGGGACCTATCCCATGTAGGTTTGATTTTATTTCGAGCTTCCATTATATGAGTTCCTTGGTCTCTATGAGGTCACCCTGGTTATCACCTTAGAACCTGACCCATGTAGGTTTGATACTTTATTCATATGTGGCATATGTCAAGCTAGATACTACCTACTATTGACACTTCTTATATATTTATGCTCATCAGTTATAGCCTTATTTTCTTATAGGTTATTTTATAGACTCATTTATATTTTTCATACATTATAGATTACCTATTATACCTTCACACGAATATAGTTTATATGAACAGATTAGATTTTTTATAGACACCATTGGTGTTGGCCTACTAAGTATATCTCACACCCAGTTTGGGCCACCGATTGGTACCTAGAAAAATTTCATGGATGCGGGTAGGGATAGGGGTAAGTGCCTGGTTATCAATACTTGATTAATTGTATCATGGGAGTGGGGGATCACATGATCGAGCTATGGATCGTGTGCTATTTGGATATATTCATTTGTTTTTTTTTTTCTTTTGATGCATTTATTGTACTAGATTCCAACATCCATGTATTTATTTTTTTTATAGCTCCATGACATTCTCATAATTATTTATATGGTTCAACTTTTGGATTGATATATTATTATTGTCTGGATGATTAATTTCCACTATTCTAGTTGTAATTTATTTATGATCTCCTTGTTTATTAATTAATTGATTATACTTCAGTGATACTATGATTATGAGGGTATAGTCTCCCCATTATACCACCTATGACCCTCACTACTAGTCGGTAGCCTTTGGCATATGGGGAGGCGCGCTTAGGCCATGTGACCAACCAGATCGGGGTACCACTTAGTGGATTCTAGAATGGTATGTTATAATAATAACACACATATATATCATATACTGAGATGTTATTATTTTTAATAAATAATATTTATTTACATCCTTCCCTATCAAATGGGAAACAACACCATCTCTCATGTGTACGATAGACTACCGTCTCACGAACCGATGTAATTTTTTTCCATTATTGCCTCACATGGATTTTTATAATGATGAAACTAATGAATATATTTTATATTTATGACATAACTTATTCATCTATAATTATAATATAATATCTACCCTCTTATCTAACAATCTATTGGAAAATGATAACATCGGTCATACGTATGTGTGGACAACCACCTCCACGAAGCAATGTGATTCATTTTTCATTTTTCATTTACATGGATGATAATAAGGATAGATTTAATGAATATATATGATATATATGATATAATAATTATTCTATAAATTATTGTTAATATTTAACTTTCTTTCATTCCATTCATTTAAAATTTAAAACAATGTTCATGCATACATATGGCCTACTATCTCCAAGAATGATGTAATTCATTTTTCTATCACTAATTTTTATGGATGACTCTAAATATATATATAATGAATATATATTATATTTATATATTAATTAACATTATATATATTATTTAACCATAATCAAAGTACAAGGACCATAACTACCAAATCAAAACATACATGAAAAACGAAGCAGTTAGCACCCAAAATAATGATATTAAGAGAAGATTATTAACAAATGGGTGATAATATGTTGTAAATAGATCATATATAATATTATAGATATATATATATATATAGTTCTTTTATGTAATTATAATAAATCTAAATATATTATATAGTAGTTTAAAATCACTTATGAGGCACGTCAAACTTGAGGTAAGATATTTTGTCTCAATTTCCACTCCATTGAGACATATTTGGTATTATACACCTATTTATTTTTATGTTGTTTAAATATTTTCACTTTGATTTATTTAACATGAATATCTATTTATTACTGATGATTAAAGTTTTAATTCATGTGTATTATTTTAAGGGGTTACAATTTTAAAATTACTAGAGGTAAGATTTTATTTTATAATCTCATTTTTTGGGATTACTCTTAATTTCATTGAAGGTATCTTATAATATATCAAAAAATCCATATATTTTATTATATTTTGGATATTTAATGAGTTTAAATGTTTTATTTTAACTTTTCCCCTCTCTTTTACATGAATCTATAAATGAAAATTTTAAAATAAAAGCTAGTCTTATTTTTATTTTTGATCGAGTGATTTTCATTCCATGTCCATATTTTTTCAAAATTGTTATACAAAAATAATTTTTATTGACTCAAATGATTTATTTAGGAAATTTTATGTTATCCT
Organism: Viscum album; assembly: GCA_963277665.1. Taxonomy (NCBI): domain Eukaryota; kingdom Viridiplantae; phylum Streptophyta; class Magnoliopsida; order Santalales; family Viscaceae; genus Viscum; species Viscum album. The sequence continues at coordinate 783,607,381 of OY728150.1, read as the reverse complement.
TGACTATTTAAAAGTTTTTAAAGGAATATTTATAATTTTTCTGAAATGATCGTCTTTTACTTGCTTTGAAAAAGTGAAAAGGAATGTTTTTTAACATATACGACAGTAACATATTTTCCCGCCTCCAAAATAATTTTATGAACTTTTAGATTTTTATATAATATTTAAATGGTTTTAAAAATAAAACTATTTAATGAAATATTGTGTTAATTTTTTTATTCTATTTTCCTTTATTCTCTAAATTATATTATATAAGGCCCCGACCTTACACATTACTTAATCTTGAGTTTTAGTTAAGAAATTAAATTCTTTCATATTGAGGATCTTTTCAGGATTATAGTTTTATAGAATGAGGCCATAATAAATACATAACATCCCACATAAAAAGTTGATACTACTAAAATAGTATCCATTTTTTACAAAATATAAAACTTTTAAAATAAAACATGATTTTATTTCTCATGAAAAATATTCATAACTTTCAACTTGACTTACTCCTTTATCTTACCCATACTTATACCCTATAAAAACCATTTTAAAACTTGGTATGAGCACAAAAATATCAATAAGGTACATAAAATAACGAAAGAAACCTTTATTCCATGAATACTTTAAACCCATGAAAACATTTTCACAAAGATATAATTTTCACCCATAAAACATAAGCTCTTTACCTTACCTAAAGAAATAATAAGATTCCTGTAAAACTCCATAGAAAACATAAATAATAAAGGTAAATTATGGAATCAATTCCATATCACTTTTATAGTATATTTCACAGCTATATAAGGAGTAACCTTCATGACTACATTTGGAATACCCACCGAAAAATATTCCCTTAATCTCTTAGGAAAAACCCTGCCGATTAACTCCATATCATTACCCAATGCATTGGAGAGATATCACGGGATCACCCACCATAATTTTATCATAGAACCATCCATACTCATAAAAAATTCCCAAGAACTAAAAAATAATCACAACATATAAAAATAATAATAACTTTCCCACTTTGAAATCAAATTTCCTTTTTTTACAAAGTCGTTCACTTATAAATGAAAATACTTTATTTGAAAATAAAATTGTAAACTTGTAAAGGAAAAATAAAAAAAATAAATGGATATAAAATTTTCAAATTAAATTAATACCTTACAAGTTAAAACAAACATTCCTTTTGTTTTTTTAAAAATAACTAAAAGATTACCTTTAAAAGATGTTTTTAAAATAAAAGTCCCTTACCTTGAGTATGACTCATCACGTACAATATTTATATTCTTGAATAAAAAACTTAGGTTAATTATTTAATTTCTTGAGAACCATTTAATAGTTTATTATTCCTTTTATATCAATTATTATCATGTTATAAAAATTACTTAATTATTTAAGTTTATGTCAGACATTTTGATGATATTCGGTACTTGAGTCTAAAATGACATCAGTAAGTCAAATACAGTAAAATTGGTCATTATTCTATCATATCCAGAATAATATTACTTAAATAATAATCAATTTTATATATCAATTATAATTTAAAATTCATTCATTAAATATGAATATGAAAAATTAATAATGTTACAATCATGGAGACGGTAAGTTGTACGTATGCATGAGTAATGTTTCCATTTTTCATTGATCATTATAGAAAGAAGGAAAATATTATTTCATATTTAAATAATTTTAATAATATCATTAATATAATATTAATAATTTAACTATAATTATATATATATTATCCATTTGATGTGGTGATTAAAACTGAATCACATCTCTTCGTGGAGGTGATAGTTCACACGTACGCACGAACGACGTTATAATTTTTATATGCATGGAAAGTAAGAACTTAATTGATATATTATTCTATTATAATGATAAAAAAATGTCATTAATATCATATATAAACATTAATTACATCATTATAACCAATCTTGAGAGACAGTGACGGAAAATGAATTATATCGGTTCGTGGAGGTGACAATTCACACGTACACACAAACGATTAATTCTTTCCCATTTGATGGTAGTGAATATAAATTTAGGTGATGATATTAATATAAAAACATATTAGTATATTTATTATACTAGATTTATTATTTCATCATGTATGAAGAATATTTTAAGGAATTGGAAGAAGAAATAAAATAGAAACACTTAATTAAAAATGATACCTCGTCTTCGGATGATCTCCTTTGATTATCACCATAACACCTCTAAGGAGGGTTTTATGACTAAAATAAGTATTTTATAATGTTTTTAGGGATTAAATTAATGTATTTTTGTAGATCTTTTCCAAACCAAAATGGTTTTGAAGTGTGAAGAAAAGAGAAGAATGGGTCCCCTTTTATAGGAAAGGGGAGGGTCACTCTTGGAATTCTTCAAATTATTAAATTAATATAAATTAATTTTATAATAAAAATTGGTGAAAAGTTACTTATTTAGAATATATTATTAGTTTGGGTCTTAACCCATTCATAAAATTAAAATTATACAAGTGTTGAATATTTTTTAATCCTTATCTTTTTTTAACCTTTTTAACTCTTACCATGTTATCATGTTATTTACACTTTGAGGGTTAAAATAATTACTATAAAATGAAAATCGATTGATAAATGAGTCATTTATGACATTTTATGACTTATACTAATTATTTTTCTGAATATTGATTTTTTATAAATTTTATGTCATTTAATAAAATATTTCATATTTTAAAATACCATTAGTGTCAATTTTGACGCTATTATCTTCTTGACTTTTTAAAAATATCATAGAAACATAATATATTAGAAAAAAATATATTTTAACACATAAATAACATGTCAAATTAATCCATAAAATTTTTAATGACATTAATTCACTCAAATAATATTTATTTTAAAAAATTTAATATCATTTATTTGATTCTTTCATTAATTAAGTAATTACTGCATCATCATTTTGTCACCATTTAATTTAAATATTTCTTTAATAAAAATTATAAATAAATTAACATGATATAGGTAAAAAATTTATATTTCTAAATACTATTTATTGTTGAAGATATACCTTGTATAACCCCATATTAAAAATATTTTACTTGTTAAAAACAAGGGTGTGACAAAATTTGTCTTCTCTTTGAATATAATATTATAAATGTCTTACTCACACCCAAGTGGCTTAAAAAGGATATAACTTCACCCAAGGATTATTTTGGTCTAAAACCACTCACCCAATAAAATTAGGGAATGTTTTAGGGTAATTTTATATTAGTTATAATATTTTTTAGATTTAATTACCCTATTTACCCTAACCGTGGTAATAAAAATATTACTAAAGTCACTATTCATAATTTCCAAAAATAAAAGAGACCTATTTACATAATTTTGACATTTTGATTAAAAATATTGAATCCATTTTTCCTAATTCAAAACACAAAATTGGTAGAAATTAATTAAAAATTAATCTCGTTGACGGAACGAGAAAACAGGGTTTTAAAGTAAAAAATTTCATAAGTTCACAATGTTTTTTTCCAATTTCAATGTAAAAATAATTCCAATGACCTAAATTGGATTAAATAATAAAAACTTGATCTAATTATACTTTAAAACCATTCAAATATATAATTTAACACTAAATAAATTTTATGAAAAAGTGGTTTTCAATAAAAATGCAGTATTTGTTTCACTATTCATTAAAAAATGAATCTTATCATATTAATACCAAAAATTAAACTAAAGTAAATTTTGATACTAATATTTCAAATAATAAGTTTATTTTTTCAAATATAACTTATAAAAGTGTCGAAACTAGATTTAAAATATGTGTGTCATCAAAAGGCGACAAAATTGCCTTTTTTGAAAAATACTTATTTTATGTGTAAAATTGGATTTGTCCATATATCATGTCTATTAGACACATAAATTAATTTTAAACATTAAATTAAATATTATATATATATATCATTAATATAATCCAAAAATAGTTATTTATTAATTTTTTGGCATAAAACACACTTGTGCACATTTAAATAGTTTTTCAGAAAAACATTTCCTTTTATTTTAAAAGTGGTTTTAAATTAATTTATAATTAATTGTTCAAAGAATAATTAATTATATATACATATGTAAACCATATTTTCATAATTCAGTTAATATTGTTCATTCTCTCTATTCTAACGACTAGGTTTTAATGGTAACCTTTAAATAATAATATTTAGTTGTTCCTTTAAACTCGATGTGGCGTATCATGTACACTATCATATATAGTGTTTCCATTTAAAAAAAACTCATGATGTTAAATTATCCCCCACACCTTAATAAATTATTTTATGCCAATTTAAACTCGAGAGTGAAAACTAGTGGTTTTGACTTTTCAAAATACCTTTATTGAAATCCCACATCGGAATTAGGGTCAATAAAACTTCCACTTTAAAAGAAATAAAGATAAGTACAAAGGTCACCCAAGATAACACATATTAGGGTTACCTATAAGAAAACATAGATATATAAGAGAAAACTAACCATATTGTTCTGATAGAGATTGAGAGAAAACATGATCAGGATAAAGTTAGTGATCACAAAACCCTAAGTTTGTGATGGGTTAAAAGGTCATTGATTTCTTAGTAATAAAATTAAACAGATGATTTTTTTATGATCCTTTTCATAGATTTGAGTAATTATTTTACTACCTTGGAAAAGAACATAAGAAAATATACTTACTTGATAAGTCGAGTTTCATACATTAATCAAATTCCACCACAAACTCATCTTTTTCTCTAAACGATGAGTATTCAAGGTGAATTTTTCATGCCTAAATCATTAGAATTAGATTATAGAGAATAATATAATCAAAAAAATATTAACTTTCTATTTATCCTATCTTTAAACATTAACCCAAAACCAAAATGGTTAGGATAAGATAAAACAATTCTCCAAAAAGAATAAACCTTTATATGAAAAACTATTATAATCTCCAAAATTAAAAAGTAATACCCAAAGTTCAACATAGAACATTCAAAAAATAATTATCCTTTAAATTCCTCAAAAATATTATAACTAGATTTAAAACCCAAAAATCATAACGATTTAACCACATAGTCTTCCAAGATAAATTTTAACATTTATCTCTAAATAATATAAATCGCTCTTAATGTCTCATACCAAAAACTAATTTCCCTAATCATATATTCTCCAATATAGGTTAATCATTTCCATAAATAACCTGAATCACTATAAGTCTATAATAAAATCATATATTCTTCCAAAATGTAATTCAACTTTTACTTCTCAAAAAAAATCTCATAATATTCTCATTACCTTGATTATATAGGGTTCCCAAAATAGTGAATTTATTTCGAAATAACATTAATCACCTAATTACTAAATCATTTTTCTATCTCATCGTTATCTATTTAATAAACCATATATTCTAAAAATAAAATTATTTTTATTCCATAAACTCATTTAACTAAAAATAAAAATTCATACTAACCTGGGACTTCATGTAGGTCAGTGGTAGGTGATTCGCCCTTATCGCCCTTCCGTGGTGGGTTCGATTCCTATGGCCTTGTCAGATGTGACGATTTTTCACCCATCTTGAGGGTTGTCCCTTTTTATAAAACTATATAATTATTATAAAATTACCAAAATATGATAAAATCCTCAAAAATAACCATAATATGTTATAAACGAAATGTTTATCTTATACTTTTCATTTTGCATCCCAAAATGTAATAACCCAACATTACCTCAAAAATAAATATGATATAAACTGTTGGAGTTGGTGTCCTAGGACCAACTATTTGTACTTCGATTACATGAATATTTGATGTATTAAATATTAATAAAACTTATTATTACATATTGTTTTTTGTTCTACATGACTCTAATGTAATAATGTTCTATAGTATAAGTCACATTGATAAGGTCAAAGCAGTTCCCCACTATGATGAGAACCTTGATGTGCTATGATGATATTTTCAAATAATGTTCTGCAGTTGGATAACATACTATGATGGGACACATAGTACATAAACTTTCAGGTGCGCGTACTCGTAAGTAGATGAGAAGTCTTCTCATGAAGTTCACACTTGGTAATCTCTAATATGGGAGATTATAAGAACAAACCTGCCAGTAGGAATTCCTCTTGTTTTGGTGTCATCGAATATTCCTACCTACGAGTGTGTGTGATGGTTTTTAGACTTTAATATTATTATTAATGCATATTAAAACTCACATACTTAGATGTATTTCATAAACCATGATGATAACGGTTCATGGAAAAGTTGGATACATTGGGTGTGCCATGAGTGACATGTCATTAATGAATAAGTCGAGGAAGGATTTTTTTTCTTCCATCTTTATAGAAGATGATATCTTTTCCTTTTTATTTGAATATACCATCACATTAAATTCCATGTAAATGGTATAACAATGTGATTATTTCAGATAGTTAAAGAAAGACATATCGATCATATAGTTTGGTGGCATGGATGTGCAACCAACTTAATGAGATATTGTGAAAAAGGGATTATATTACATAGTGAGAATTTGTATGTAGCTCTTGATGTTTCAACATTAAGTTCATTATCTTGGGTGACTTGACCTGTTGTTAGACAATAATCTTGGACTTTAAGCAAGATCATCTAATGACAATAAGAAATAATCCTAGAGGGTCATGCAATAATTTTTTCCATTGATCTTGATTAAATTATATTTGAGTTTAATTAATGGAATAAATATTATTCTCAAGTTAGAGTAATAATTTTATTCAAGTTATATTGATCGCATAAATTAAATAAATATTTATTCCCCATCTTGTAAATAAAATATTTAATTTATTTATTGAATATTTTAATAAATATTTATTTTCTATATTGTAGATAAAATATTTATTTATGAATAAAATATTTATTTGGTTATTCAATAAATGAAGAGGAGTTAGAATGGACCAAGACTGAGTCTAGTGAAAATATTAATTAACTAGACTATTACATAATATTTGTTATTGCGTAAGTTGGCGTGTGCCACAAAATAATAATTATATAATTATTATTATGTGGAATGAGATTTATTAAAGGTAATAAATATTATTTAATGACCGGTATGAAATTAAATAATATTTTAACTCAAATCTTAACTCTATAAATAGACAAATAAGTCTAATGTGTAGTGCATCCAAAATTAGGAATTGAGAATTGTTGCGCACAAAAAAAATTACATCTCAACTCATTATCCGCTCTCCCTCTCAAGAATGAGAAGTGAAAGAGAGATTTATTCAAGACCGAAGAATAAGAAATCAAGAACGAACAGTGCAAGACATTAGACTCGCTGCACTAGCACCTGAAGATTGAGTGGTGTTGCTCAGAGATCATAGGATCATGTGTGGATCACCACTAGATGGATTCTATCCTTGGATCCTTACAGTGTAATAAAGGTAATCCTAAAGGGTATTTTTGGATGATAAACATTCACCAATGAATAAATTTCCTATTCCCAAGTATTTGTTTCTTCAAATATCAAATAAAATAATTATAAATTTTATATGCAACATTATCAATCTTGATTTCAGTAAATAATTATTAAAATAAATATTAACATATCACCCATCTCTTCACACTTTCACTACACCTGGAACCATCAAGTGTTATCAGAGGAGTCACATTTAAATTTATAATTATTTATTTGTTTATTAATCTATGTAAAATTGTAGTTATATCTTTATTTTATTTTATTCGTTCTTTAATACGATTTGGATTAACATATTATTGACATATAAATCATGTTCGTTTAGTATTTTATTTTCTTAAAGGTTTAAGAAAAAATGAATAATAATCGGAGATGCCATCGGAAAGTGCCAAATAATTGGTTAGTAAAACTGGGTTACATGATGTGCGGTTAGAGCATGCGTTGTACACCCATGCACATTATACCTAGATGTTTCGATCAATTAATTACACAAGGAGATTTTATTGCACACCATGTGTTGGCCGGGCCAACCTAGAACACGGTAAGTGGATACAGGGTGTGTAACTATCATGTACACACCATTTAGTCTGACCGAGTCAACACGCTGATGCCCCAGGTGTGTGACTTGGATATACAGCAACTGAGGTACATGGCATATAGCCGCATGTATACGTCGTGTAGTCTCCCATTAATAGAAAAAATTAAAATTACATTAAATTTGAAATTACATCATTAAAACCTTATTTTATTGATTTACACATCGTTGTTTGTTTGACAATTTAATAATGGTTTTAAAGAATTTTAAATGCTCAATTAATTTATTATAATTAATTTCATTATTGGTTTTGTCATTTTTTTACCATGAATTCCATTAATGATGAGTATCTCTAAATAAGATCGGATTATCATTAAGATGAAAGAGAATTAATTAATTAATTAATTAATTAATATAGGTATGTTTATCTCAAATAATAAAAAAAATAAAGAAGTGAATGTTAGTCATTTACTTTTTTGTATTCGTTGCATGTATGATCATTCATGAGCTTGATCAAGACCTCCGTATGTGTTGGATATTTTAATTTAATTTATTACATGAGTTTGAAATTTTTTAATATTAAATTAAATGATGGCATACGAGTCATCCCTCCCTCTATTATTATCTAGGACCTGCGTATCCAAATATATTTATGTAATCCCCTTCAACCAATCTTTCAGTTCCCCTCACCTACGTGTGAGTAATAAATATTTGTAATTAATGGATCATCCTAAGGAACATGGAGTCGGTTCAAGACAGGACCATAATGATTCCAAACTAGATTATGCATAAGTGGAAAAGTGGAATGTTGTAACTCATGCAAAGACTGACAATAAGAGTTATTTACCCTAGTTAAAAGGTTTATTAATGTCCACTCATTAAATCAACCATTAGATAAATCTCATGAATGGGTCATTTAATTAATTAATTATTTCTGTCTATGAAATTATTTATTTTATGGATGTAAGACTACGATCATATAAATAAATGAATTAATGTGAAAAGATAGAAATTAAATAAATTAGTTATGCATAAATGTTTTATCCAACATGGTCAATTAATTAAGTAATATCCACTTAATATTAACAATATGTGTAAAGGATAAAACAAGATAAAATTTATACATAATAAATTAAAATCCCTTAATTAAATATTAAGTCAGACTAAGACTTTCATTAATTTATTGGGAATGAAACCATAGAACTAAGTATATTACATGGACAAAGTCTTGACACTTACTTTTATTGGGGATTTCTCATGAGATTTTTGGGTTGACTTAACCAAAATTGTATTGAGTTTAATGGATAAAGTTTGTTCAATACAAATTTGGAGGCAATTTTTTTGGAAAACCAAGTCATGATTTTAGGATAGGGGAATCCACTCAACAGATCAAGGAGATACAAGTATGTAGTTGGAAAGACCGGCTACCCAATTACTTTATTATGGTTTTCATGGATAAAGTCTAGATCATTAATAAAAGTAATGGGGATCATTTCTAATAGAATGTTAAAGCAACTAGACATTCCAGGTTCAATGGTGAGGTCTATTGAAACTTGATAAAATAGTGGGAGATTTAATAAATAAATAAATAAAAACATTTAATTTATTATATCTCACTTATTTTGTAATTAAGAAAATTATTAATAATCTTCTCTTTCTAATTGTAGAATAAAATGAAAAGTTCATCATCCACACTATCTCTATGATCAATATTGGAGAAAGATAACATCCTAACTGGAAGTAATTTCCAGGAGTAGTTTAGATGCCTTTGGGTTGTGCTATTCCATGAATGGAAATATTACATGCCATAATACTCAATTCTAGACCCACCTTCTAAATAGGTGAGTGAAGAAGAGTTCATTTTTTATAAAAAAAATTGAGTGATGCGGTCGATGTTAAATGTTTGATTATTTCATCAATGTCTAGTGAACTAATGAAGTCTCACAAAAACATAGATGCATATAGAATGATTAAGACCTCCATGGTATTTACTAGGATAGAGATATAAAGGAATGATTTGATATTTCCAAGGGACTATTTTAGAGTAAGCATGGAGAGGGTGCCCTAGTTGGGCCTCATGTAGTCAAGCTCATTGGCTATATTGAGTGCTTAGATGTTCTAGGGTTTAAACACCACAAAGAACTAGGCACCGAACTCATTCTTACATCACTCCCTCAGAGATTCTCCATATTTTTTGTGAATTTTAATATGAAAAACATTGAAAAGTCTCTGCTATATATTCTTACTTTTTTCCACCAAATAGATAAGAATATGAAGCATGGAAAACCTTCCATCCTTATGGTGAACAAACAGAGAGGGAAAAGAAAAGATATTTAAGCCCAAATATTCTTAATTCCTTTATAAGAAGAAAAATATAAAGTGGAAAGAAAGGGAATATGATTTTTTCTATTTCTCATGTGGTAATAAGGGCCACTAGAATAAAAAATGTACCCAATCAAAGAAGCAAGGGGAAGATTCAGGTGCAATTATTATCGATTGCAATTTATCAGATTCTACAAATTGGGTATTAGATACAATTTGTGGTGCTCAAATATGTATTCAAATACATGAACCAAGTATATTTAGAAATATTGACTGAGTAGAGGTAGATATTTGAGCATCCAACAGAACTAAACTTGTTGTTGTATCTATCGGGGACTATGACCTCATGTTGCCAACCAGAATGATCTTGGTATTAAAGGGTTGTTATTATGTGCCTTCAGTTACCAAAAACATTATTTTTGTATCCAAAATTGATACAGATGTATTTATTTTCAAATTTTTGGATAAATGTTTCTTATTTTATAAAGATATAATTTTTTATGGTAAGACATATTTAAATAACGGTCTTTATGTGTTGGATTACATGAACCAAATAATGTCAATCGATAATGAAGTTGCTTCACATGACTGATAGAGATAATATTTTCATTATTATTCATACGTTTTTAAATGATTTAATACCTATAAATTAATCAATGTGAGCTTATTTGCATCATTTTATGATTTTTTTGAGTTTTGAGACAAAATGTGAAAAATGGTTAATTCTGTAAATTTAACAGTTTTATAGAGCTTTTGTATTTTGGGCATAACTTTTACAATTTTGATCCAAATGGGGTGATTCCTTTTTTAGGATGAATTTATTCATAGGATTCATTTTTTTTATTTTGTTCCATGACCTAATTCAAAATAGAGTATCCCAAAAAAATAAATCAAGTGGAAAACTTATTCTGGGTGGTAGAGTAGACCCTACCGCATTAAATGAATCGTATATTGATATTATAACCTTAAAATGATCTTATTCTAGTTGGGTTAGATAGAGGACTCGATGGGTCATGTTCACATTAAATTTCATGAATAAAGGATCTCATTAAGGAATTTTTTGATCGAGTCAAAGAGGAGTGGTTGTAATAGTATTTGGTGGCAAGAAAAAGACATGTTCAATTATTTGGACATATCTTACTTTAAACCTGTCCAAAAAAATTGATATTTTTTTGTCGATATCCAACTTAATTCTTAACATCTTTTATGAATATACGTTGGTGATTTTCATCCGTCTTGTGGTCAGAACAGAAGAAAACTTATGGCGGACAGATTCTAGAGCATCAAATTTTCTGTTCTTTGTTTTCTCTCTTTTGTTTTTCTTAGTGTTGTAATGAATTATTATTCCTCCTTAATATAAATTACCCTTACCATGGTGGGGTCAATATTCCAAGTGATTGGGGAAGTAAATTTTTTCCATTTTTTAACTCTTGAGTTCATGCACTAAATGTTTTAAGATCCTTTTCTCTCTTCTGCAAAATTAGTTTCAATTTCTTATAATAGTTTTTATTATCATGTACGATTGTATTTGATTTTGAATTATGTTATTGATATTGATTTGTTAAATGGTCAATTTCTCCCTTCAATAGGTTTTATTCTATATACTATGTAATAGATTAGGGCTTAGTGGTGAAGTACTTGGCGATCGTCAGTACATGTGAGAGGGGTAGTTCATATTCTGGATTGTTTGGGATAAACAAGGCTTGATTGTGAATTGCCTAATCCAATTGGGGTATTATCTAAAACTCTATCACATATTTTAAGGAGAGTATACCAAGATAATATTTTTTTAAGTTTTATTCTTATCATTACTATTTTACCAAAGGATTGAGATGAATCGATTGAGGATTCTCACTTTTATCAATTTAGCATAAGAGAATTGGATAAATTGGAACTATGATAGAATTACAATCGTAGAACCAACCCTGACCTAATCACCCTTCTCATATAATAGTTTCAATCACATGTTTTATCAATTTTTTCTAAATATTTTTCTTAAATTTATTTCCTTTGTTTAGTTTCTTTCTTTTCTTTTCAAAATCAATCAATTTCCAAAAAAAACTCACTTCTTTCTCTTATTTTAAGGTGACAGCTTGATTGTTGTGAACTCCTCTCTAGAGACAACCTAATTTAATCACTATAATACATTTTAACTTAGTAAATAATTGTTTTTTTCACACACCATGATAGTCACGTGTCAAAACTTGGCGTCGTTTCCAGGGAGGTATTGCCAATATTTCTTTTATTATATTGCATGACTAGAAGTAAAAACCATAACCCTTTCCCCATAGATCCTGAAATTGAAAGAACCTTGATTAATAGAATTAGAAACCTAAATTTTCAATCTAAATTTGAGGAAATTTATCTTTTAGACTTGAGTGAAACTTCAAGTGTTCACTCTGATCATATTATCATGGCTGAAAATCAAAACCAAACACTTAGAGACCTTTGTGCACCACAATTCCTTAATCAAAACAATCAACTTGTTATGCCATTGTTGCAAAATGATTTTGAGATGAAACCTAATATGATTCCATTTCTCCCAAAATTTCATGTCTTGGCAGGTGAAGATCGAAACAAACATATTGAAGAGTTCATGCATGTATGCTCCACTTTCATACCCCAAGGAGTAGCTGAGGAACATGTAAAATGGAAGGCGTTCCCATTTTCATTGGAAGGAGCTACCAAAGAATGGTTGCACAGCCTAAAATCAGGAGATGTGAATGATTGGAATGACTTGGTAAGATTATTCATGCAAAGATTCTTCATCACCTCTAGAAGCACAACCATCAAAAAGGAAATCTATGCCATCATAAAATCATATGGAGAAACTCTTTACGAGTACTGGGAGAGATTTAAGAATCTATGTGCCAGTTTCCCACATAAAGAAATTGAGGAGCATCAATTTCTTTTATTCTTTTATCAAGTCTTACTAGAAAATTATAGAAACATTCTAGATGTATCATCTGGAGGCACATTGATTGAAAAATCACCAGAAGAATCCAAGGGCTTGATTGAGAAAATTTCTCACAACTCGCAACAATTTGGTACAAGAGGTACTGGAACAAGAAATATTCATGAGGTAAGAACTTATAATCCATCACCATTACTAGAAAATAATATTTAAGATATAACTAGTTTGGTGAGACATATGGCCTTAAAACAAGTGAGTGAACAATAAGAACTGGCTAAGGTATGTGGTTTATGATCACCTCATGATCATTTCATTGACCAGTGTGCTGAAATACAGGGAATACAAAGTTGTGCAGTAGCCTTTCAACCAAATAAGTTCTAGAAAAATCAAGGATGAAGAGTTCCTAATCAAGTCTAATGTGGATTTGGAAATCAGCATAATCAATCTATACCCCCGTACCAAAATCAGTTTCAAAACCAACCCCCATTCCAGAATCAATTCCAGAACCTACCACCATTTCAACAAAAGCAATATTATAAATATTCTTCTTACCAAAAACCACCCACTTTCCAAAGACCCTATAATCATCCATCCACCATATCACAATCTCCAATTCAAAACCAATAGTCTAAATCTGAGTTTGAGGGGATGAAAGACAATGTAAAGGATTTGTCCAACATGTTTGATAGTCTCATGGAATTCCTAACCAAAAATCCAAAGAAACACCCTTCCCAAACAATACAAAATACAAAAGATAATGTCAAAATTTTAACAACAAGAAGTGGAAAATAAATCCCACCACCATCCACCATTGAACACGAAACAAGACCACCTAGTCAAAGGGAGAATGATGTTGGAAGTTCTGAAAATTCTATGAAAATGCACCAAGAAGAAGAGAAGAAAGAGGAGAAGGAGAAGGGTAGGCCAAGGAAGAGGAGAAAAGAAACACCATTTCAAAGGAAACAAAGGGATAATAAAGACTTACTCCCACAATTTCCATCAAGGATGATTGAATCAAATAGGTTGTAGAAATAAGCGCTTCAAAAAGAAATTTTGAACACCTTCTAGAAAGTGGAAATCAATATCCCCCTACTTGAAGCCTCAAACAAATTCTAAAGTATGATAAATTTTTTAAGGATATTTTCACCAAGAATAGGATACTTCAATGTAATGAGAGGTTCAATTTGGGAAGGATTGTCTCAATCCTTATCACACCACAGTTTCCAGCCAAATGTCAAGATCTAGGGACGTTTTCCATTCCATGAACTATTGGTTCTTTAAATTTATCTAATTATTTGTGTAATTTAGGTTCTTACATTAATGTATTTCCTCACTAATTATACACTTATTTTCATATAGGATACTTTAATCCCACAAGAGTAGTGGTCCAACTTGTAAATAGATCCATAGTTTTCCCAGCAGGAGTTTCGGAGGATGTCTTGGTGAAAGTCAAAGATGTCTTATTCCCAACTGATTTATATGTGCTGAATATGGAATATGATAGGATACCATTACATTAAACCATCATTTTTGGGAGACCTTTCTTGAATATGACCAAAACCGTCATTAATGTCCATGAAGGCACCCTCACCATGGAGTTTAGAGATAGCATTATCCACTTCAATATTTTTGAATCCATGAGGCACCCATCAGATGATCACTCCCTCTTTTCACTCTCCCATGAATTTGGTACTAAATCCATTGAAGAATCAGGTATGTTCCATGAATTCTTATCCTCATGAGTGACTTTATCTATTGAAAATATCATTGAACATAAGGATTCCCAAACTCCTGGAGATTCTGATTTCTTGTGGGAGGAAGAGGTAAAATATAAGTTCTTTGATGATTTTTTAAATGATGAAGATGATGATACGATTTCTTGTTTTCAGGATTTTCAACCTTTGTAAGTGGGTAACCTTAATTTAATTTTACCCCTTTAGAATCCCTATGATTTGGAATTAAAACCACTCCCCACTGATTTAAAATATGTTTATCTAATGGAGGGAGATAAATTACCAGTGATAATTGCTAATAATATATCTAAAACCCAAGAAAAATATTTTATTGAGATTTTGAGAGATAATATCCATGAAATAGGTTGTACCTTAGGTGATATCCCAGGAATCAACCCAAAAATATGATCACATAGAATTCTTCTTGAGGTAGATTCCAAACCTGCCAGACAACCCCAAAGGAGGCTAAACCCCACCCAGATGGAGGTTGTAAAGAAGGATATTGAGAAGATATTAGAAGTTGTAATCATCTATCCCATCTCATATTCACAATGGGTTATCCCCATCTATTGAGTTCCAAAAAAATTGGCCTAACCATTGTGGGGAATGAGAAGAATTAATTAATTCCTGTAAGAATTCAGAATAACTGGAGAGTATGCATAGATTTTAGGAAGATGAATCAGGTCACTAGAAAATATCATTTACCTATCCCATTCATTGACCAGATTTTAGAGATATGTCATGGAGAACTCATTATTTCTTTTTGGATGGATTTTCAGGTTATTTCTAGGTACCTATTGCTCCCGAGGATCAAGAGAATATTACCTTTACTTGTCCCTTTGGAATTTTTTTCATACAAAAGAATGTCATTTGGATTCTATAATACTCCAGGTACATTTCATAGGTGTATGGTAAGTATATTTTTTGATCACATTGAATATTTCTTGGAGGTTTTCTTGGATGACTTAAAAGTTTTTGGAAATTCTTTTGACCATTGTTTTAAAAATCTAGAAAATGTTTTGAAAACTTGTATTGAAAATAATCTTGTTTTGAATTTTGAAAAGTGTCATTTCATGGTTGAGAGAGGGATTGTCCTTGCGCATGTCATTTCTAAAAATGGAATTGAAGTTGATAAATCAAAAAATTAAGTGATAAATTCTTTACCTTACCCAACTTGTGTGAAGCTTGAAATATCATTTTTAGAACATGTTGGATTCTACAAGAGGTTTATCAAATATTTTAGTAAGATTTCTCTCCCTCTCTCTAGATTAATTTTGAAAGATTCTGATTTTGATTTCAATGGTGCATGTAGGGAATCCTTTGATGAGTTAAAGAGGAAATTGATTACACCACCAGTGATGCAGCCACCAAATTAGGAATAACCATTCGAGCTACTTTGTGATGCTTCAAACCAAGAAGTCGGAGCAGTCCTTTCTTAGTGAATTGTGGGCAGGCCACAAGTCATTACCTATGCCTAAAGAACCTTAGATGCAACCCAAATCAACTAC
The DNA here is from genome assembly GCA_963277665.1 of Viscum album. Lineage (NCBI taxonomy): Eukaryota > Viridiplantae > Streptophyta > Magnoliopsida > Santalales > Viscaceae > Viscum > Viscum album. Next base: position 783,590,930 of record OY728150.1, on the reverse strand, counting down.
ACAAAAATATAAAAAGAGTTTTTAGTAGTTGTATTTTCTTTAGAAATATTTAGATCATATCTTCTTGGAACTAAAGTCACTGTGTTTTCTGATCATGTAGCTCTTAGGTACTTGATGAAGAAGGAAGAAGCTAAACCGAGGCTAGTGAGATAGATTTCACAATTATAGGAGTTAAAAATAGAAATCAAAGATAATAATGGATCTGTGAACCAATTTTTTTATCACTTAAGTAGACTTCACAACACCACTGAAGATGAAATTCCAAATAGAGAACCATTGAATGATTACCTTCAAAGAGGGAAATTGTACTTGATTGAAGATGAAGTGCCTTGGTGTGATGATATGGTCAATTATATGGTAACATCTCAAATCCCATATCATTTAAATTCCCACCAAAGTCAAAATATTAAATCTGAATCTAGATATTACATCTGGGGTGATCAATTTATTTGGAAGATTTGCAATGACTAAGTGATAAGAAGATGTTTTCCTGAAAGTGAAATTGATTCAGTCTTTAAATTTTTTCACACTTTAGCTTTTGTAGGCCACTTTGGACCTCAAAGGACATCAATTAAGGTTTTAGAATCTGGAATTTATTGATCCACACTTTTCAAAGATGCTCGTGAATTTTGAAAAAGGTGTGAAAAATGTCATTTTTCAAAAAATATTTCAAGGAGACAATAAATGCCCCAAAAACCAATGATTTTTTTGAAATTTTTAAAGTTTGGGGAATAGATTTTATGGGAAATTTCCTAATTTCATTTTGAAATTCTTATATCTTGCTTATTGTTGATTATGTTTCCAAATGGGTGGAAGAAAAATCCACTAGGAATGATGATGATAGAGTTGTTTGTAATTTTATCAGGACTAACATATTTTGTAGGTTTGGAGTTCCCAGATCCATCATCAGTGATCAAGGGACTCACTTTTGTAATAGGATAAAGGAGGATTTACTAAAGAAGTATGGGGTGCATTATAAAACATCAACTCCATGTCATCCATAGACTAATGGGCAGGCTGAAGTGTCCAATAGGGAAATCAAAGGAATTTTGGAAAAGACAATTAATCCAAGAATAAAAGATTAGAGCCAAAGGATAGAAGATTTATTATGGGATTACAGTACAACCTACAAAACCCCAATTGGAACGAGTGCATATAGGTTTATTTATGGGAAACTTTTTCATCTTCCTATGGAATTGGAGCATAAGGCATATTGGGCTGTGAGAAAGATAAATTTGGATCTTGAAAGTGCTGGAAAAGAGAGAAAATTTTAGTTGTAGAATCTGGAAGAAATTATAAGGGAAGATTTTTAAAATTCCAAGATTTACAAAGAAATAACAAGATTGTCTCATGACAAGTTGATCCAACTGAAAGACTTAAATCTTGGAGACATGGTGTTGTTATTCAACTCAAGACTCAAGTTGATTCTAGGTAAACTTCGTTCTAGGTGGGAAGGTATATTTATAGTTACTCATGTATATTCTTTTGGTGTTATGAAGATTGTGAAGGATGGATCATAGGAACCATTCACTGTTAATGGACATCAGATAAAGAAATTTCATGGGACCATTCCATCAGATCCAGTGGAGGAGATCACACTCCTCCAACTTATTTATAAATAAAATCCACCAGGTCGTACATCTCCTTTACACTTTCTTGATTTTTGTGATTCATTTTTCAAATCTAATTACATCCATTTGAATGCATTGAGTAAATTTCATCATTTAAGTTTGGGGGGAACCTTTATAGTGTAGTATTTTTTATTTGTTTTTACTATATTCAAAAAAATTGTGTGTTTTTCAAATTTTGTGTGTTTCTTTTTCAATATTTGTGTGTTTTTGAAAATTTTGAGCTAAAATGATTATCTTTTACATATTTTAAACCCATGTACATGAGTGAAAAAATGTATCCCATGAAACTGAGCTTAAATGAATGTTGAAAATGACTTTGTTTCAAGTTCCAATCTTTAGGAATTTCATGAAAAGTACTCTGATTTTTGAATCTCATGCCACATCTCACTGTATTTATATTTGAAATAATATTTTTATGAGGATTATGAACCATTATTTTTATATTCTTTACATTCACCTCACTTCTTGAGAGATCTAAATCATGCTTGATTTACCATAATTTGATTTATTCCTGTCAAAACTTGAGGGTTTTAGGTACTTGTGTTTTAAATGATTGAGGAATTTATTTGGTTTTAAATCCCCCTTTTCAAGATAATACTTGTATGACCTTCCTTGTACATTTAATCCTTTTATCCCTTAGAATCCATGAATATCCTATTAGGTTAGCCACATTACAAGCCAATTTTCCCTATCCAACCTGCTCTTGAAGTGAAATTGCATGATCTAGTTGAACTTAAGTGTGGGGGAAGTTGTCATGTCTTGGGCTACAACATTTTGAGATACTTTGGGTAAAAAATAAAATTATGAATATATGATATTACTGATTAAAAAAAATAATTCTGTTGAAATCTGTGCCTTTTCTGGAACTTTAAAGAAAAAGAGAAGTTGTGCCTTTCTAGAGCATCTAATAGAGGAAGAAAGTTCTGCCTATTTGGAGATTTCAAAAAAAATTATGTTTGAGAAGACTAAAATATTTTCTACTGAAATTATTAATAGTGTGAACTTTATTTAAGTTCTCATGATGATGGAGACTATTTTCTACTAAGGGGGCTGAGGAGGATACCATATTTGAGTGAAAATTAGAATAATGCGATATTTCTTCAAAAAGAGTCAAGCCCTCCTCATTCTACCTCAGAATTTTTCACATATAAATACTACCAACTAAAAGCCACAGAATAAACCTATAAATTCCTCATGATAAGAACATGTCCTTTAATCACATTAGGTGGAGATATAGGAATTTATCAAGCATATGGTGACTCTTGTACGAGTTTGGATGAGAAATGCATTGCTGAAAAAATGAAATTTGTGTGATGAGTGAAAATGCTACTAAGGTAAGTGTTTTGTGTTCATGGTAGGAGGAAAAAAATATGAAATATATTGAATGATCTTAAATTAATAACTTTAAATAATTTTTTTTGAGGAGTCATGATATCTTTTGTTTCTTGTTGTCAAATGGTGGATCTTATGGGCGTGTGTTTTGAATTTTCATTGATTTGATTTTGATTATGACTTGTCTATGAGTCCAAGTTCTAAGTGTGGGGGAATTTATATATATAATATTTTCATTATTATTCATATGTTTTTCAATGATTTAATCCCTAAAAATTAATCAATGTGATCTGATTTGAATCATTTTATGATTTTTGGTGAGTTTTGAGACAAAATGTGAAAATTGGTTAATTCTGTAAATTTAACAGTTTTATGGAGCTTCATTATTTCAATAATAAATTTTAAAATTTTTATCCAAATGGGGTGATCCATTTTTTAGGCTTAATTTATTTGTTGGATCCATTTTTTCTTATGTTCCATGACCTAATTTGAAATATAGTAGCCCAGAAAAATCAATCAAGTGGAAAACTTATTATAGGCGGCAGAGTGGACCCTAACACATTAAATTAATAATATATTGAGTTACCAACCTTAAAATTATCTGATTCTAGATGGGTTATATATAGGACGTGAGGTTGTATGTTCACATTAAATTTCATGAATAAAGGGGCTCATTAAGGAATCTTTTGAGCGAGTCAAAGAAGAGTGGTTGGAATAGTATTTGTTAGCCAGAAAAATTATTGTTTAATTATTCAGCTATATGTTACTTTAAACCTTTCCAAAAACTTTTATATTTTTAGGTTTGATATTAAAATTCATTATTAATATCTTTTAAGAATATACCTTGGTGATTTTCATCCATTTAGTGGGCAGAACAGAAGTAAACTTCCGGAAGACAGATTCTGGAGCAGAAAATTTTCTATTCTTTTTTTTTCTTAGTGTTGTATTGAATTGTTCTTACTCCTTCATCTCAGTCACCCTTACCATTGTGGGTTAAATATTTTGAGTGATTGGTTAAGGGATGGTTTTCCATTTTTTAAATCTTGAGTTCATGCACTAAATGTTTTAAGATCCTTTTCTCTCTTATGCAAAATTGGTTTCAATTTCTTATAACGGTTTTTATTATCATGTACGATTGTATTTGATTTTGGATTCTGTTATTGCTATTTATTTGGTCAATGATAAATTTCCCCCTTCACTAGGTTTTGGTCTATATACGATGGAATAGATTAGGGCTTAATGGTGAAGTACTCAGCGATCTTCAGTACATGTGAGAGGGGTAGTTCATATTCTTGATTGTTTAGGATAAACACGGACCGATTGGGAATTGCCTAAGCCAAATTGGGGTATTAGATACAACTCTATCACGTATTGAAAGGATAATAGACCAATATAATATTTTTTTTAAGTTTTATTCTTACCATTACTATTTGACCAAAGGAGTGATATGAATCGATTGGGTATTCTCAATTTTATCGATTTAGCAGAAGAGAATTGGATAAATTAGAACTATGATAGAATTACAATCAGAGAACCGATCATGAACTAATCACCCTTCTTATATAATAGTTTAAATCACTTGTTTTATCAATTTTTTCTCAATATTTTTCTTAAATTTATTTCCTTTGTTTAGTTTCTTTCTTTTCTTTTCAAAATCAATCAATTTCCAAAAAAACTCACTTCTTTCTATTATTTTAAGGTGACAGCTTGATTTTTGTGCACTCCTCTCTAGAGAAAACCTAATTTAATCACTATACTACATTTTAACTTAGTAAATAATTGTTTTTGTCACACCCCACAATAGGCACGTGTCAATGACTCATATCACACCCAACTTTGGCATCACCGACTAGGTCATGTAAATGAAAAGTGCTTGACTAAATTACATGAAGATGGATATTCAGATTATTTTGAACTAAAACCACTTGGTGTATGTCATGCATGTTTACAAGAAAAAATGACCAAATCCCTATTTAGTGGGAAAGGTTAAAGGTCTAAATATATTCTTAAATTAGTTCATACCAATGTGTGTGGACCATTTCTTATTGAATCAAGGGGTGGGTACTCATACTTCATAACTTTTACTGATGATTTTAGTATATATGGATATTTCTAATTAATGAGGTATAATTCAGATTCTTTTGAAAATTTCAAGAAATATAAGAATGAATCTAAGAACCATATTAGTAACAATATTAAGAAACTTTGTTCAGTATGTGGTGGAGAATATATTAATCAAGACTTCATTGATTATCTATGGGATTTTGGGATTTTATCTCAAATCAATCCTCCTTATATAGCTCAATGGAATGGTGTGAGTGAAATAAGAAAATGCACCTTGTTGGACATGGTGATATCAATGATGAGTCATGTGAGTCTTACATTATCCTTTTGGGGATATGAATTACAAATAGCATCATACATACTATACTGAGTTCCAACTAAAGAAATAGACGGTATACCATACCAATCATGGAATGGAAAGAAACCCATGTTTTATTACTTTCATGTGTGGGGTATAGAATCATTTTTTAAGGCCTCTTCAGGTAACAAGATTTCATCCTGAGGCACAAAGTGTATCTTTATAAGATATCCTAAAGAAACAAAGGGATAGTGCCTATATAATCCTTCAGACAAAATGGTTGTGGTTGAAAGAAGTCCCACATTTCTTGAGGATTATATTATCTCTAAAAGTGATAGTGGGAGTGAGATAGGCTTTAATGAAGTCTAAGATTAATATAAACATGAGTTTTCATATGAAAAAATTCCACAAATCCCCATGGAAGAATAAATTGTTCCATAGACAAAATTACTGCATAGGAGTATTAGAGAGGTTAGAGAACTATAATAGTATTATTTTATAGTCATTAAGTATAGTGACTCATTATTAGTTGATAATAATGATCCTCTAACCTATAAGAAAGCAGTAAGTGGCACAGATGTTTCCAAGTGGAAAAAATACATGAATTATGAAATGGATTCTATGAACCAAAACCAAGTCTGTATTTTGGTAGACCCTCTAGTATATGTAAATTCCATTGGTTGAAAATGGGTATTCAAGAAGAAACTAGACATGGAAGGACAAGTCAGTACCTATAAGGCGCGACTAGTTACAGAAGGGTTTAAACAGTGTCAAGGCATTAACTATGACAAAACCCTTTCACTGGTTGAAATAAAAAAATCCATAAAAATTATACTTACCATTGCATCTTTCCATGATTATTAGATTTGGAAAATGGATGTCAAAACAAACTTACTTAATGAGAACCTTTAGGAAGATGTTTATATGACATAGCCTTAAGGGTTAGTGATGTGCCCAATTTTTGTATATATTTTCATACATTTTATTGAGAATAAAAACATGTTTTCACCAAATATATATTATTTTTTGAATAAAGTGATTTATTTTGGTGTTCATGGTACTTTTTAGGTGTTTTCTAGCCAAATTCACAAATCGGTAAAGTTCAGAAAAAATATTGAAGTATACACGATGTGTACTTTATGGCACGCGTCGTGTACCTTTTCCCAGACACGGATCATCCAGATTGAGTACACACCCATGTAGCTGACCAGATGCCACATGCCATGTATTATCTATTCACATGGTGTGTACTCCCTTATATATGTGGTTGGTATTTGAAGACGATACTATACACCATGTACCCCCACCAACTAACCACTGACATGTTCAAAGTCAGGAGGTAGTGCAGCGGATCACCTATCAGTGGAGAAAATAATTCCAAAGCATGTTTAACTAGGTAAATGGTGTTTACTTTAGGGTACATGTCGTGTAGTTTGAAATTATATAAATATAAGGGGAATCCCTACATGTTCAAAGTTGGAAATCATGGGGGAGGTGTTTCTGGTCTTCCATTCGAACCTCCCTTGGATCCAAATTTTAGTTTTGAATTTCGTTTTCAATAATGTTTAGTTTAATTATCCCCTTCCCCATATTCCTCTCGTATCCATCGTAGGAATTTAGTTTTAGCTCAATCCATACACTATGACCATGGTCATAAGAGGCTAGTCCCCTCATGTTGGGGTTGTAATAAATTATGGGTGCATTGCGATTTAAATTCTATAAGAGTTGCTTTTATTATAAATTTAGTTTTATAATTACATTGATGAATAAAACTATAGTATCACTATTGGTGTTATATCAGATCAAGAATGACACTAATGGTGAAAACTGAAGGAATTGCAACGATCTAACCCATTACCATTGGGTAAGCTTGTTTCCACATTTTTAGGGGTAAGGGACTTTAGCACATTTGAAGTAGTTAATTCTTGGACCAAGGGATTAACCACTTAAACACATAATTGATTTTTATTGGACCAAAAAACATTAATTGAATTGAATCCCTGTGAAAAATGAATATCAATTATAATTTTAATGATAAGGAATGATGATTTTAACAAACCCTGATTGAATTAAAACCCTAACACACTTGTATTATTTTTTTATCTTTTTATTTTGTTTTAATTTTAATTTTCTCAAATATTTTCACTTAGTAGATTGTTACCTTAATTGTTTTTATCTCTAGATAATCAATCTAGATTCTTCAAATCATGTTTATTCTATTGCTTTTTCGTTCTCCTTGTGGGATCGACCCAGACTACCGCTAGCTGCTTAGTTAGTTAGTTTAGAAGGGAACTATAAATTCTAATTTCAACTACACCTTGCAATGGGAGCAGTGCCAAATTCCAGAACCATTGTTGGGGAAACAGAAAGCAACATCGTGATTTTGAGTCAAATGTTGTTTTACCTAGAAATTTCTATTTTTATTTATTTTTTCTTGGATCTTTTCTTGGGACCCTCAAACCACTTCCTTATGAATCTTTATTCAAACAAAAGTTGGTATACTCCACCTGGAGAAGATTTTTATCCATATAATATGTCATTGTCATATCAGTACCTAGAAGAGTATTATCTATACATGTATGATGGATTATAATATGAGGAAAACCCATGTACATTCTTCGCCCCACCCTTCTCTTCTTCTCCTCTAGAACCATCTTTGGGTAATACCGAAAGGTTATTATCGATGATGGAGGCCTTTACTACATGCCAGTTAGACCAAACCAAAAGTTTGAGATGGCTAAAAAAATAGTAGAGCAAATCTACGATATAATTGACAATTTGGATGCTTTAGTAGAGTTTAAGGATGGGTGTTTTAAACCCTTTTCAACTGAGTAAACATGTTATGATGTGGGATCCACCGATCATTCACTAGAGATTCCTGGACATACATTTATGAATTCAAACTTTGAATATGGGGACACATCACAACACATTAATGTTAAATTTGACCGATTCATTATTTCTAACCCCTTAGTTTATTATCTACATGTTCTGGAGGAATCATATGACAATTTTTAGGTATTCATCATTTCAAAGTAGGAACCTAATAAGTTGGAGGATGTTCCTGATCAAACCAAGAACCAAGTCCACCTTCAGAATTTACTGGCCATAGAGCTGGGATTTTACAAGCTATCACCCAGACCACCTGAAGTTCAAGAAGATTGGATACATGATAAGGGTGCCAAAAAAATGTGGTGTTTTGCACTGTGAAAGCCACATCCTATTTTATATTATGGGTAAGTAACCCTAAATTAGGTCAAGCCAATGACCTAAAACAAAGGGGCTTTCTGGGAGGCAACCCAACCCCTATTCATCCCTTTATTCATTTCTTTTCTACTTTTAATAAAGACACAACATGTATTTCCCATCCACATGTTGTGTACCACCATTTTACCCATACAAATTAGAAATAAGAACAAAATGAGACTACACACCATGTATCCCTTATTTCACAGAATGTAATTATCTTTTTAGTGTGTATTATTATAGAAATTTTTGTATAAATACATATTAATTGATTTAATAAACATGGATGAGACATGTGCCAATGGCAAGGTCATTGGAGTGTATCTAATCCATCACCGGTTCAAATCACTTCAAAACTACCTTTGGTACAGGGCTTGTTCTTTTTGAATCAATGTTCTAATTAAATGGTGTATGAAATGTTTTCATAAGAAAAAACATTTTCCAAAATAAGAAATCACATGCGGGTGAAGTGGGCTGATTGGTAGAGTTGTAAACCTAGGTTCATAAGACCCAGGTTTGAATTTAGATAATCTTCCCATTTCACCTCAATCTTTCAAAAATTAAAACCACATGTCATGTGTTGTTATTTTCCCCATCTAGTACTGTACCTATACTTTAAATATTAAAAGTTAATAAAAATGTGGATCACTGCAACCTTTTCTCCAGTGGTTGAGGGTGTGCATTGGGACCTTCCCTTCACCAGTTCGAATTGCACCCAAAGAACTGGACAAAAAGTTATAGTTCTCCTTTTAAAATTTTAGAAAATAAAGTGTGTATTTCTTCAATACATTACATGTATGGGTTTATTTTTTTGTAAATAATATATTTTGTGTATATTTCTTTCTAAATTATAAATAATAATTATTAAATTGTTTATTATAATAATTATACTTTTAATATACCAAAAATAATAATTACCAAAAAATATAATTATACTTTACCATAAAGAAAAAAATTAATTATACTTTTAATATAAATTACCAAAAAACCAAAAAAAAATATTCTTACACGGTGTGTACACCTTACTACACATTGTGTTTGCCTATAAAGGTTGGGAACCCTACCCGGACAGACTCCATGTGGCGACACCCCCCCCCCTCCTATTTTCTCCCCTGTTGTCTTCCTCTATACATCGTCACTCTCCCACCACTCCAATCCTCCATTTCGGTGCATTTTATGACAATTTATCACCCCCATTGTGATACTCGGTCCAGGTACACCCTTCTACACCCCATATTTCAATGATTTACATGTATTTTATGTGATTTTGGGATCTTTCAACCATTAAACTTCTCCCCATAGTACACGGGGTGCGATGAAGAACACATGCCATGTACCATAGGTACATGGCCACACATGATTTATTACTCAAATTTTAAAACACATGGTGTGTATGTTCGGTACATGTCATATACAGTAATGTTGCCCCGATTCAATGATGACTCTATGCCCAACCACATACACAATCATGATCCCATGTATCCACACATAGTGTGTATGTTTGGTACACACCGTGTATACTATTCATATAGAGTAGTCCATGTAAATGGTGTACACACTTTGAAATCCATGTTCTCACACATGCTGTGTAGGGAATCCACATGGCGTGTACTATGTTGTATGACCCCCTCAAGGTTAAGATTGTATATGGGCACTTACACAGCCACCAACTCATGTTCTCACACACAGTGTGTACACCTTACTACACATCGTGTACTAGCTATTTCCCGAACACATTCCCACTCAGTATGTTTATCCATAGTACATGGGTTTTTAACCCGATCACACTACATGCCATGTACCCTGGATCTACATGTTGTATACTTTTGTTTTTATGTTTTCTCACTTTTATTCTTTCTTTTTAGTCTCATTTTCTATTATTTTTTTCTTTTATTTTCTATATTCATTTATAGCCAATAGATATCCCACGAGTGGGAAGAAGCCTGTTCCCGCTATTGATGGGGAGAGACCCCATCAGATCTGACTCCGGAGACCAACGATACTAGCACCAGATCTTCCAGTGTGTCAGCCACTCGCCTTAGTGATACGGCCTCCTCTCCTACCAACACACACATCATCAATATTAGTTGATACGATAGACACCATGGAACCTTCTATGGTAGCTATTTATCCACTAACTACCACATTTGTATCATATATAGATGTTGAGGGCTCCAACACAGTAGATATTGCTACCAGTGTGACCCCAGTTGTATAATCCATGACTTTAGTATACCCCACTATGTCTGCCCCACCATCCACCACTAACACAAACTCTAAGCCAGCTCTGGCATCAGCTACTACACCCACTACCACTACAGCCAGACCTTCGATGTCTGCAACTCTGTTCCCACCTAGGCTTGCGCCGACAGCTATTCGACCTCATCCACAACCCTACCTGATCTTTGTTGAGGGTCATCCTATAGCAGATAGACTACAGTTTCTTTCATGGTAAATGATCTAGTTGAGTGTTCATTTACTAGATATCATAGTTCCCCAATGTTTAGGTGTATGGGAGGAGATCGAGGATCTTCTAGGGTATACTCACCTGCTCGACACACTACATGTTAGCACTCTGACATTTAGAGATTTATTTTTGGAGTTCTTAGCAACCTTCGAGTTTGATGGGCCTGCATACTACCAAACGCCCACCGATACAGCAACCCTAATTAGATTTATTCTAGGAGGACAACACTTTTCTCTAACCATGGCTGAGTTTGGTCGAGGGTGTGGATTCTACCCCCATCTATCCACCCCACCTCCTGTCTCCACCCTCACCCTCCCTGAGCACTCGTACCTCATTGCCATGTGGTGAGAGTTTTCTGGGTCTGACCATAGGTAAACCTCCACTTCCCATAAGATCACTCTCATCATTTCCCCTTCTCTTCATTTCATCTATCGGTGCTTCAGCACCATCCTTTTCCCATACCATGAGGACATGGGTGTCATGTTAGGACATGACATGGAGCTTCTCACCTATATTTTCTGGCACGACTGACCTGAAATCCATTATCTTTATGCCTTCTATTTCCATTCCATGATCCACATCCATCAAGGAAACCTGAATGAAGACTTATATACCACTAGGTTAGCACACTACATGGGGGTGTTTGATCCTTCTCTCACTCACGATAACTTAGGCTCTCCTTAGTGCATGGACTTTGTCATGATTATCTACATGATGATGTTAGAGTGACGAGGATATGGATTTTTACTCATACAGGACACCCCGACTCCTACTAGGGAAAGAGATGACCCAACTACCCTTATTATTGTTGTTGATCAGGTCTCACACCATCCACCAGTGGATATTCCTTCTCCACCCTCTCTAATTTTTCTTCCCTTTCATCGTACTCCACTATCCCTTCTTCTTTCGGACCATCCACATCCCCACCTCCACTAGCACCCTCAGTTGATCTCCCTATCTCCCTCTTCCTGGCCATGATGGACCGACATCTGAACCTTCTTGAGAAACACCAGGTTACCATACTTCAGTCCTAGGCCCAGATCGATCAGATGTTGGGCCTTCTTATTCAGCATCATATCATTCAGTTACCCCTAGCACCTGCTACTCCATCCAATCCTCAGCCTTCAGCAGCACAGCCACCATTGACAACTCTGGAAACAAATTTAGTCCTCATATCCACTACAATACTAGTTGTTTCCACTTCTCGGAAATATTTTACTACTAATTCTACCATCCAATACTTTCTCATCAAGCCTACCACTCAGAGCGAGGACACACAGCCTCTAAATTTCATTACAACTACTCCTACTCTTCCAGATCCCCTTATTATAGATTATTCCTCTTCTGAGGCCACAGAGTGACTGTTTATGCACATTTCTTTCATTATATATCTATCACTTTTGTGTTATGATTGTGATGTGATGGTGTATGTGCATGAAAAATTAATTTTCCATTTCATAAATAGTTATAGGTACTCTGAAGCTATATGGGTATCTCCTTTGGACTATTTTCCATCTTTTTGATCTCGCCATGAGGGGAGTATTTTTTTTCATCATTTCTTTTTATTATTATTTTTTCATTACTTTCCCTACTTCTCTTCATCCTGGCCCACTTGTGTTGTCCCTACAACCTCTTATCTTCCTTCATGTTTCACTTGGGAGACCATGTGTAATATTACATGTGGGGTAGAGTCTATCACTGCACTAATCTCTTCCCGTTAACTAATATAGGATACACCATTAATAGATGAAATATTTTAAAATTTGTAATTTTTTTGATTAATTATAATTATAAATGAAAAGGACATAAAAAGGGAATTTTATAAGTTATGTGATTATTTTTAATTTTAATGTACTTTAAAATTATTTCTGATATAGTTTGATTCTTGATTGAAATTCTTGGATATTTGCATTTATTAAACTGATCATTTTTATTTATTTCATGACCTGATTGACCCCTTATTTTCCTCATTCCCAAGAGGTATTCTGATCCATTTTTCATATTCTTTCTCATACCCTCTTTCTTGAGAGATTCTTGGGATATGCATGACTACTAGAACTTGCAAGTTTTTCTTTTCAAAACATTAAGATTTTTAATCACATTAAAATGATTGAGGTATTTGATTTATATTTTATCCCCTTTGACCTTGAGAGATACCCTACATATAACCTTTGTGAAAGCCTTAAAAACCACGAACTTCTTTGATAGGAATCCACATTACAAGCCTATTTTTCCTTCCTACCCTAATTCTTTTATAATTTTTCATGATTATTCATTTGATCTTAAAAGACGGATTTTTGGATATTCATGGTACATTTTGGTGAATGACCATGAAATTAAGTGTGGGAAGATTGCTACTTATTTATTTGGATAGAATGGTTCCAAAACTATCATTAATTGTATTTTTATTATTCCCTTTTAAAAAAATTCAAAAGAAGGACCAGATTCATTCATTACACTTTATTTATGGTTTACAAACCCATGTTGATAGGGGAATATCATGGTGATGATACCCTTTGAGAGATATTTTTTAGGATGCATTTTTCTTTTAGCTTTGTTATTGAATATCATGATTTATTATTTAAGAATTCAGCCTCCTTTTTCAAGCCTCTGGGATTATTTTCACATCATTACCTACCTACCTAGAGCCTCATAATCATTTAAACCTTATTGAAATACCTCATGAGTTTTTTTATTTGACTTCTAAGTGTATAATGAGAACACTTGCAAGACTATGGATAGAGTGCATATACTTGAGGCTGAGCATAAATCTTATTAAATGATATTGAGTGATGAGTGTGGTATTTTCTGGTGAGATAAATCATCAATTGGCATGGGTATTCATGAAAATTTGAACAATGTTAATAAAAGAGGATGAAAATATTTAATTGAATTATATAGAAGTCATAATTAGAGTATCTTTGAAATTGAAATAAGTTTTTTTCCTTTTAAAATCCTCTAATATGGATATATTTTTTATAAATATAATTTTTTTTAATGCTTTCCTTTTTAAAGTTTATATTTTGTTAATTAGATGTTGATATTTTTCTTGAGGGAAAGCAATTGACTAAGTTTGGGGGAGTTTGATGTGCCCAATTTGTGTGTATCTTTTCATTCATTTTACTGAGTATAACATGTTTTCATTGAATATATGTTGTTTTTTGAATAAAGTTATCTATTTCAGTGTTCATAGTACTTTTCATGTGTTTTCTAGCCAAAGTTACAAATCGGGAAAGTTCATAAAAAAGTTTGGAATATAAACGGTGTGTACTTTATGGAACACGTCGTGTACCTTTGCCCATACAGGAGTCGACCAGACTGAGAACATTCCCATGTAGCCGACCAAATGTCACACGTCATGTATTATCCAATCACATGTTGTGTACTCCCTTCTAGATGTGGTTGGTGTCTAAAGATGATACTACACACCACGTGGGTTGGTGTTACACACCGTGTACCCCCACCAACCGACTGCCAACATGTTCAAAGTCAAGGGGTGGCACGGTGGATCACCTATCGGTAGAGAAAACAAGGCCAAAGCATGTTGACCTGAGTACACAGCGTGTAATTTAGGGTACATGTTGTGTAGTTTAAAATTATATAAATATAAGGGGAAGCCCTCTATGTTTGAATTTGGACATTGGGGGGAGGTGTTGTAGCTCTGCCATTCAAACCTCCCTTGGATCCAAATTTTAGTTTTGAATTTTGTTTTAAATTCTTTTTAGTATAGTTCTCCCCTTCCCCATCTTCCTCTCATATCCATGGTAGGGATTGAGTTTTGGCTCAATCCACACATCGTGACCATTCTCATAAGAGGCTAGTCCCCTCATGTTGGGGTTATAATTAATTATGGGTGCCTTGCAATTTAAATTCTGTAAGTGTTTCTTTTATTATGGATTTTGTTTTGCAATGCCTTTATTGAATTCAACCCCATTATCACTATTGGTGTCGTATCAGATCAAGAATAGCACAAATTTCTAAAATTAAAGGAATTGCAATGATCTAACCCATGACTATTGGGTAAGATTATTTCCACATTTTTAGGGATAAGGGACTTTAGCATGTTTTAAGTAGTTTATTACTGAACTAATGGATTAACCTTTTAAACATGTCTTTGATTGTTATCGGACCAATAAACATAAATTGAATTGAATCCCCATTGAAAATGAATATCATTTATAATGTTAATTCTAAGTAATGATGATTTTAAAAAACCCCAATTGAATTACAACCCCAAAACACTTGTCTTTTTTTTGTTCTTCTTTTGTTTTAATATTAATTTTCAAAAATCATTTCCCTTAGTAGATTATTCCCTTCACTATTTTTATTTCTGGATAATCAAATGAGATTCATCAACTTGTGTTAATTCTATTACTTTTCAATTATCCTTATGGGATCAACCTAACTATTTCTAGATACTTAGTTAGTTAGTTCATAAGGGAACTATAAATTATAATTTAGACCACATAATGTGATGAGAGCATTGCCATTTTGTGACTCTAAAGGATTCTAATAAGGTATGAAAGTTACAAAGATCAATTTATGGATTAAAGTAAGAATCTAGGTCATAAAACATTCGTTTTGATGATGCCATAACAAAATTTGGATTCATAAAGAACGAATGTGATTTGTGTGTCTATAAAAAGTTTAGTGGGAGTGAATTAATTTTATTAATATTATATGTTGATGAAATATTACTCATTGGAAATGAAATATCAGTCTTACAGTCTTTTAAGGCATGGAGGAATAAATTCTTCTCAATGAAGGAATCGGATGGGCAACATATATTCTTGGGATCAAGATCCATCATGATAGATCTAAGAGGTTGATCGGCCTAAGTCAAAGTACATATATTGACAAGATGCTGAAGAGATTCAGTATGGAACAATCCAATAGAGGATTGTTACCAACATCACATGGCATTTATATTTCTAGGAAAATGTGTCCTCAGACACATGTGGAAAGAAACAAATTGATAAGGATTACATATGCATTATCGATTAGGTCATTCATGTATGTTATGCTATATACTATGCTAGATTTCACCTACGTATTAAGTGTGGTAGGAAGATATCAAGCTGATCCAGGTGACCATAATTGGATAGAAGTTAAGATTATCCTTAAGTATCTGAGGCGTACTAAGGATATGTTCCTGTTTTATAGAGGATATGAGGAACTGGTCATCAGAGGATTTGCAGACGCTAGTTTCCAAACTGATCAAGATGACATAAAGTCACAAATGTGATACATTTTCACTTTAAATGGAGGTGTTGTGAGCTGAAAGAGCTCAAAGAAGGCTATGGTTATAGATTCTACAATAGTGTCTGAGTATATTTTGGATTATAAGTTAGCTAAAGAATCAGTATGGATACACAAATTTTTCCAAGAGCTTGATGTGGTACCTAGAATTAAAGATCCTATCACACTCAATTTGGATAATATTATAGTGGTGGCTCTTGAAAAAGATCCAAGGTCACATCATCAGACAAAGAACATAATTTATAAGTATCATATCTTGAGTAATTTTTCTTAGGGAGGTGAAGTTGTAGTGAGCATTATTTTCACAAAAGACAATGTGGCAGACCCCTTGACTATATCCTTTACTTAGTAGAAACATGACTATCATGTGAGGTCTAGAGAACTTAAGGTTGCAAGCATTTGGATCTAGTCAAAGTGGGAGTTTGTTAGATTTTGTGTCCTAGGACCAACTATTTATACTTTGATTACATAAATATCCTATGTATTTAATATTAATAAAACTTCTTATTATATTTTTTTGTTGTTCTACATGACTCTAATATAATAATAACCTAGAGTATATGTTGCATTGATAAGTTCATAGTAGTTTTCTGATATGATGAGAACCTTGATGTTCTATGATGACATTCTCAAATAATTGTATATGGTTGGATAATGTGCTATGATGGGACACATAGTACATAGACTGTCAGGTATGAGTACTCATAAGTAGATGAGTTTTCTTCTCATGAAGTTCACACTTGGTAATCTCTGATATGAGAGATTATAAGAACACACCTGCTAGTAGGAATTCCACTTGTTTTGGTGTCATCAGATATTCTTACCTAAAATCATGTTTGATGGTCCTTATACTTTAATATTATTATTAATGCATGTTACAACTTGCATACTTAGATGTATTTCATAAACTATGATGATAACAGTTCATAGAGAAGTTGGATATGTTGGGTGCATCACGAGTGATATGTAATTAATGAATAAGTTGAGGAAGGATTTGTCCTTTCTATATTTATGTAAGATGATATCTTGTCCCTTTGATTAGAATATAATCCTCGTATTAAATTTCATGGCCATGGTGTAACGACGTGTTTATTTCAGATAGTCAATGAAAGATATATCGAGCGTATAGTTTGGTGACATGGGTGTACAACTTTCTTGATGAGATATTGCGACAAAGGGGTTATATTACACAGTGAGTATTCATATGTGGCTATCAATGTTGTGGCATTAAGTTCTTTCTCCTGGGTGCCTTGACCCATTGCTAGACAGTTTTCTTGGACTTTAAGAAAGACTACCTAATGACAACTAGAAATAATCCTAGAGGCTCACACACACTGTTCCCATTGATCTCGATTAAATTTTATTTTATTTTAATTAATGGAATAAATATTATTCTCAAGTTAGAGTAATGATTTTATTCAAGTTATATTGATCGCATAAATTAAATAAATAATTATTCTTCAGCTTGTGAATAAAATATTTATTTTATTTATTGGATATTTTAATAAATATTTATTCTCTAGATTGTGAATAAAATATTTATTTGTTAATAAAATATTTATTCGGTTATTCAATAAATTCTAGAGAAGTTCAAATGGACCAAGACTGAGTCTGGTGAAAAATATTAATTAACAAGACTATTACATAATATTTTGTATTGCGCAAGTCTATGCACGCCACAAAATAATAATTATATAATTATTATTATGTATAATTGGATTTATTAAAGGTAATAAAAGTTATTTAATGTATTGTATACAATTAAATAATATTTTAGCTCAAATTATAACACTATAAATAGATGGTTATGTCTATTATGTAGAGTATCCAAAATTTAAAATAGAGGATCGTTGCACACAACAAATTCTCTCGCAACTACACTTCCTCTCAATAATGATAATTGAATGAGATATTTCTTCAAGACCAAAGAATGAGAAATCAAGAACAAACAACATAAGACATTTTCCATGTCTTTCTAGCACCCAGAGATCGAGTGGAGTTTCTCAAAGATCATAGGATCACGTGTGGATCACCGCTAGATGGATTTTATCCTTGGATACTTACAGTACAATGAAGGTAATCCAAAAGAGTATTTTAAGATGATCAAAACTCCCCAACAAAGAAAATTTTTAAGCACAAGTATTTATTTCTTCAAATATTAAATAAATTAATTTTAAATTTGACATGAAAGATCATCAGTCTTGGTTTTAGGAAATGATTATTAAAAGAAATTTTAATATATCTCCCACCTCTGCATGCTTCCATTGTGCCCAAAACTATCATAAACCCTAAATGTTATCCATACATTTATAATTATGTCCACAAAAGAAAATATAATTATTCCTCAAATAATATTTTCACATGAAAAACAAAAGGGTTAGATACGACACAAATTAAAAAAAATCTTACAAATTACTCCCAACATCAAAAAAATATTAATACTTTTAAACATTTCATCATCCTAAAATCTACCATAACTCTTGAATCCCATATATATAGACTTATTATTCATTAAAAATTCTTTATGATCCATTAACCATGATTTTCTATCTTATTCCTTAATACTTATTTCCTAAAAAAACATGAATTGTGTACGAAGATTCAATAATGTCAAAACATGAGTCAAGAAATAATTCATACCTTTCATATGACATTTTTAGTTTCCTCATATTCAATTATAGTGGCATTAGGTATTACTAAAAATATATTTGTACAGTCCTATTGATCCCATTTTTGAACCTTCTTTGTAGGGCATCTATTTTCATAATGACCATACTCCCGGCATTTAAAACATTCAATTGATAACTCAGAAATAAATTCTTTCCCTTTCATAGAGTCAATTGAATGCTTCATTTTTCCTTGGCAGATTATTACTTCATGACCTCTATTACCAAATATAAAACATCTTCCCATCCCTTTAAGACATTTTCCTTGGTGTTTCTTTTCACGTCCTTGACACATATTTCATTGAATATATTTACCATTATTATCATTATTACCTGAACATCCATATGGATTCATTTATGTCATATATAATACATTTGCAAACTCACCAAGGTTCAAGTGGTTAATCGTGACTCCTGATTGTTGGTTTAGAATAACTATAATATTTCTCATTTCCACTCTAATTTCATTTGGTTTCTTATTCAGAGAACCACTACATTTTCCTTCACATCCATTTTTACTTTGGTATCTACTGGATCTATCCATTTACTAAAAAAGAAAAGTTTAGAGTGAGTATATCACAACCCCCTCCCAAAAAAGTGTACCCCTACTTGGTTTTCAATGGGAGAAGAGAGATAATGACCCCTGAGTCCTACCTTTAGTAGGCCCTGGGTTGGAGACTATCATCGAGGGTATAATGAACACAACGATGGGAGGCATTACCCTCAAAGAGAACACGTACAAAAGAGAGAGATAAGATAGACACCAACCAAATCCTATTTATAATAAAAAATAAAAGAAACAAAAGTGCACATATTTAATGTCATGAAAACTACTACAACTGAAAGGGGAAAACTATAAGTACCAAAGGAAAGTAAAACAGCAGCGACCACGAAGCCCAAACAGCTCCTACAAAACCCCAAAGCTAGTAGTAACCAGCCTGATCTCCAACCTGCTCCAAGTGACCTAAAAATAGTTTATATAACATAGGGTGAGTATAATAGTATACTCAGTATGATCTTCCTTGGAGCCTCTCGTGCAAAAGTAAAGAAGTCATGTTAAAGCATGGTGAATAACAAGTGAAGCTAACTCGTTACATAAACAGGAATACTAAGTCTGCATCCTCACCATGGAAACTCTCACCAAGTATCACATACAAGAGTATATAATATAATAAATAATATCAAGGGTACCCCACTACCACTTCCCTACTATTTTTCCACTTTTCCCCAAAATAGAACATCCTGGGCATATATCTCTAAAAAGGCTCACCCGCAGACACCTGGACAAAGCACCACAATGTGAACCTCATGTGTCAATATGAACCTCATGAATCACACCACCACATCCATGTAACCAAAGTAACCAGATAGTTTTCAGGATCCACCATAACTCGCATAACATGTATCATACATCAGGTATTATACCTCAATCCATTACAACTCATACACCGAATAAGGATCCTCAAGTCATCACAGCCTATACACATTACACCTATAGTATTCCATAAGAAACTATATCCAAAATATATGTGTGTGAATAACCAAAATACATTACATCCCTCTACACAAATATATGGGGAAAACTAACCAATGTGAATACCAGCACAATTCACTACCAAGAGAAGAGAGCAGGGCTAAATGGGGTAGTCATCCATCCATCCTCCCATTGGGATGTTGGGGAAAACACCCCCCCCCCCCCCCCAGGGCTCAGAATCCTTAGGGTGTCAGTTTCCCTAATCTATAGGGTGGATTAGCATATCAAAACAAAAAAATTATATGATATAATATATCTCATAACCACACTATGGGCATAACCTAGTCTTAGGCTCAACTATAGCTAACGTCTCTCAGACTCCCGGCTGTCACTACTAAGACTAGATATCTTATAAGCACACAACCATTTAAAGGGATACATTAAGTTAATTTATCCTTTTTTATCAGTTTCACTTTATGTTAATTAATTATTTAACCATTAATTAACCATTATCAAATTCCACATTACATTTCATTAACATCACAACCAATTTCCATGCCCTCCAGGCATAACCAAACTGAGTCCACAGATCCTCAAAAACACCACCTCAGCATTGCATCCCATAAATCTCCAACCCCATGGGTTAAAAAATCATTCATTCATTAATTTAACAACATTACCATTTTCCATATTCCCAGGAAATCTAGAAAAACATTCTAAGCTACCATACAAAAGAAGATCAACATGGTGAGTAGGTGAACTACCTGTTGAGTATTTTCCACCTATAGTAGGAGCATAAACCCATCCATACTTGAGAAGATAAACACATAAAGAATGTGAAATACACCACACATATTCACCTCTTTTGGAAGGAGGGTAAGTAAGACCATTTGACTCAAGTAATGGGGAATTTAAAACAGATAAACAAACAATAAAATCAACAAGCATGGAAACATTACTTATGTGTACGTACGGATTATCATTCCATCATCTCTGATTCCCTTACCAGCACACATATGCATAACTCGATGCATCTCTCCACTATATGCATCAAATATTGTCTCAACCACTAGGCCTCCCTGCCACCACATACCACAATAGCCATCCAGGCTCACGTCACATTTGTGCCTCCTTGCCCCCACAACCACAAGTCTCATATCTAGATCACATCTCAAGCTACAGGAAAAAACATAGAAATGAGCTCTCGACCCTAAAACAAGGCATATATCCTTCACACACAACAAGATCTCATGGATCCAAAGCACAAGGCACTCAGTATTTACAAGAAATTAGGAAACGTATACCTAATAAAGGCATTAAATTTATCACACAACTGGTTCTTATCCTATCTTGAATTAACTGATTCATTATTTATAGGTTCCAACTATGGTAAACCTCAGCAACAAGATTCACAATCTATCACAAATTAATTAAAAATTTAATTTATCATGCCTTTAACTATTTTATCAACAAGCATAAACATGCTTTAGGTTTATCAATGAATTCAATTAAACATACTCACATGCATCAATTTGATTATCATCAAATTACAACAACAACAACTAGATTCATTAAACATGCCACTTTATCTTTTAGAAAATTAATTATCAAATAATTTTGAATTTATGTTCTTTACCAATTTCCATCAAGAAAGACATGCTAAACCAAACAGATCATATATATTACACTATATAGAAAATCAAGAGACAAACTGTTATCATGGTACAAAGAAACAGCATCACTATGTGGTCAATACCAAATCCTTTATCTGATTAAAGTATTTAATTATGTCAAGTTCATTGTGATCCAAGGGGATAAATCATGATAAATCTAAAATTGCACATAAATAAATAGAAAAGAGTTGAATCCACTACCTTAAAAGGTTTTTTACATTCTCTGAATGAGAATAGATCAAAGCAACAAAACATGATCACCTCTCCTGCAACAACTGCATCCACTCGAGGATGTCGCGACACTGCCACATTAACCAACACCCAAGAAAGCTCCATTAGAAACATAAAGATCACACATCATTATATGGAAAATAGAAATGGGAGTAAATAGATCAAAGAAACCACAAGAAATGAGGTAGATCATACCTTATATTGAAGATGGATCTCTACAGATCAAAGGAGGGAGCTAGGGATTGTTCCTTGATGAAGAAATCCCCAAAACACAGAAGAGAGGTTCGTTGGGTTTCCTGGGGTTGAGGGAGAGCCTCTAAATCCATAGGTTTTGAAAAAAACCAAGTGGCTAGAAAACTCTTAAAACATACAATGTTAGGGAATTACACAATGTGTAATCCCCTTTTAATCATGTAATGCCTTGAGGTTTAGTTCCATGAAAAAATGAATTACCTCAATGCTTTATTTTATTTTTCAGACCCCAAAGTATTTCACACCATAACCCCTTCTTTCACACCATGAAACAACCCGTGAAACAAGATGTCATGTCGTGTAATGTAGTTACACGACATGTAACCCCCCTTCTCATATTTTACATAACCAGACATCTCCAAACTTCTTATGAGCCACTTCAGAGAACTTCAATATTCAAAAACACACAAAGGTTCAATCCACATAGATTTGGGCTCTTATAGAGTATATCAATAAAATTAACATATATTATCTTATGGGGAAGATAAACCCTAAGACATCCTTATTTATGTTATCTCAAACTCATTCTATTTATCTAAAATAACTATGACCCTTCCTACCATGCTAACCATTTTGGTTATATACAACTTGTAACTTATGCTTAAATAACACCCTAACCTCTAAATTTATCTAAACCAACTATTGATATCAACTATAAGGAACTGGACTTAAACATTACATAATATTGAGTTTTAGTTAAGAAATTACATTCTTTCATATTGAGGATCTTTTCTAGTTTAGAGTTTTAGAGAATTAGGTCATCATTAATACATAACATCCCCCATACAAAGTTGATACTACTAAAATAGTATCCATTTTTTCCAAAATATAAAACTTTTAAAATAAAACATGATTTCCTTTTTCATGAAAATTTTTCATAACTTTCAACTTGAATTTATTCTTTCTCTTACCCATCCTTATACTCTGTTAAAAACATTTTAAAACTTGGTATGAGCATAAAAATCTCAATAAGGTACATAAAATAAATAAAGAAACTGTTAGTCCATGAATACTTTAAACCTATGAAAACATTTTCAAAAAGATATACTTTTCACCCATAAAACATATGCTCTTTACCATACCTCAATAAATAATAATATTCCTTTAAAACTCCATAGAAAAAATAAATTATAAATGTATCTTATGGAATCAATTCCATATTACTCTTATAGTAGATTTCACAGCTATATAGGGAGTAACCTTAATGGCTATATTTGGAATACCCACTACAGAATATTCCCTTAATCTCTTAGGATAAACTCTACCGATTAACTTTGTCGCATTACCCAATGCATTAAAGAGATATCATGGGATCACATTCCCTAGGTTTATTATGAAACCAACCATACTCATAAATAATTCCCAAGAACCAAAACATAAGCACAACATATAAAAATAATAATAACATTCCTACTTTGAAATAAAAATTTCATTTTTTACAAAGTCGTACACTCATAAATGAAAACACTTTATTTGAAAATAAAAATGTAAAATTATAAAGAAAATATTAAAACATTAAAGAGATATAAATTTAAGAAAATAAATTCATGCCTTATAAGTTAAAACAAATATTCCTTTTGGTGTTTGTAAAAATAACTGAAAGAGTAACTATAAAAGATGTTTTTAAAAAAAGTCTCTTACCTTGAGTCTGACTCATCACGTACAATATTTAATTTCCTAAATAATAAATTTTGATTAATTATTTACTATCTTGAGAACCTTTTCAAAGTTTATTATTCCTTTTATATCACTTATTATCATGTTATAACAATTACTTAATTATTTAAATTTATATCAAACGTTTTGATGATATTTGATACTTAAGTATAAAATGACATTGGTAAATAAAATACGGTCAAAGTGGTCATTCGTCCATCATATGCAGAATAATATTCATGAAATAATAATCAATTTTATATATCAATTATACTTTTAAATCCATTCATTAAATATGGATATGAAAAATGAAAAATATTACAATCATGGAAATGGTAATTCATACGTACGCATGAGTAACGTTTCTATTCTTCATTGGTCATTATGGAAAGAAGGTAAATATTATTTAATCATGGTAAAAAACAACAACATCGCTATGTGATCGATATCAATTATTTAATTTGGTTCAAGTATTTAATTTGGTCAATTTAATTTCAATTCAAGGGGATAAATCATGCTAAATATACAATTGCACATAAATAAATAGAGAACCATTAAATCCCCTACCTCAAAAGGTCATTGGCGTTCTTTGTATGAGAAAGGATCAAAAAAATAGACCACGATAACCTCTCCTACAGAAAATGTATCCACATGAGGATTCCACAACCCAACCACATTTACCAACACCCAAGAAAGCTCTTTTAGAAAGATAGAGATCACACGCCATCAAATGGAAAATAAAAACAGGAGGAAGCGGATCGAATAAATCACAAGAACTGAGGTAGATCATACTTTATATTGAAGATGGATCACTACAGATCAAAGGATGGATCTAGGGATCATTCCTTGATAAAGGAATCCCCAAAACATTAAATAGAGGGTCTTTGGGTCACCTGGGGTCGAGGGAGATCCACTGTAGTTGTAGGTTTTGAAAAAAACCGAGCGACTAGAAAACACTTAAAACATACAGTGTCAGGGAATTACAGGATGTGTAATCCCCTTTCATGTTGTGTAATGCCTTGAGGTTGAGTTATGCTGAAAAACACATCATACCAGCACTTTATTTTATTTTTTAAACACCAAAATATTTCATTCCATGAACCCTTCTTTCATGTCATGAAATAACCCATGAAATAGGATTTCACGTCATGTAATGCAGTTACACAATGTGAGCCCCCCCCCCCCCAGATTTTACTTAACTGAACTTCTCCAAACTTCTTCTGAGCCACCTTTGATCATTTCAATCTTTGAAAACATGAAAGATGTTTATCCATGTGAATCTAGTCTCTTACATCAGATACCTCTCAAAACATTATTGTCCTCAAGAATCCAAAACCAACCCAGAGAAGAAATATAAAGGGGTCATCTGAATAGCTACCATGTGAGATACCTCTCAAAGATTTATCCATCACAAGATCTTACCACCTCACTAGAGGAACAAGTGAAAAACCACACAACAATCAAAAATAGATCATAAACACTCTCTCAAGGGAGATACCTCTAAAAAGAGAGAAATCCACAACAAACAACAAGAGAAATCCATCTCATAAATAAAAAGGGTATGCAACCACCAAATGATCAATGTTACAAGAGAATAGCTCAACATAAAATAGATCAGGGTACTGAGCATGTATCTACAAATTACATTCTCGGGTACTATCCTCTACACCCTCATGCTTTCACAAGACACGAACCAAGGGGATAGAATGCTAGCATAACACCTTCTCCTTGCGGTCCCAGATCTGTACAGGCTACTCCTCGAAGGTCTCATCATCGTCAACATTGATTTCACCCCAATAAATGATATGATAGTCATCATGAAGGTAACGATAGAGCTTCGACATGTGAAAAACATCACGCATATGGATCTTCTTTAGGGGAAGTTTTACCCGATACGCTATGACTCCAACACAAGCCAATACCTTGAAAGGCCCAACAAACTGGGGAGAAAACTTACTCCTACAACCAAACCTCTGCTACCCATGATGGGGAGTTACCTTCAGAAACATGTGATCCCCAATGTCAAACTCCAGAAATCTCCTACTATGATCATCATAGCACTTCTGATGATCCTAAGCTACCTTCATCTGCTCGTGAATCACCTGAACCATATATTTTGTACTTTGTACTAGTTCTGGCACAAGAATTGTTGACTCTTTGACCCTAATCCAACACAATGGAGAATAGAAAGGTCATCCATACAAGTATTCAAATGGTTCTATGCTGATGGTGGAGTGAAAACTATTATTGTAAGAGAACTCTACTAAAGGTAGTTTCCCTATCCATGAACCTCCAAAATCCAGGATAGAAGAGAACAACATGTCTTCAAGAGTCTGGATGGTCCATTCTGTCTGACCACCCATATGTGGATGAAAAGCAATGCTAAGGCATAACTAAGAACCAAAATCATGTTTTAGACCTCTCCACACCCAGGAGGTAAAATGAGGATCTCAATAGAAAATGATCATCCTCAAAACTTTGTGAATACTTACCACCTTCTCCAGATACTGCCTTGATAGAACCTCCACTGAGCTTGACTCCTTGATTTCTATGAAGTGGTATGATTTCATCAAATGGTCCACTAACACCCATATAGTGTCACTGACTTCCTGATCTTGAGGTAAACCAGTAACAAAGTCCATCGATATGTCCTCCCACTTCCACTAAGGAACATCTAACAACTGGAGAAAACCACTAGGAACACGGTGATCAGCCTTTACCTTTTGGCAGACCAAACATCAAGACATAAACTCTACAACTGCACACTTAAGAACAAGCCACCAAAAATGACCTCTCAAGGCTTGGTACATCTTTTTCACGAAATAATGTACCTCTAAGGGCAAACTATGGAACTCTATGAGAACCATATCACATGACACTAAAGGAATAAAAAGACTTCCCTGAAACAATACTTGATGTTGTTCATCCTCAAACCAACCATCAGGGGCCTCACTACAAACAACTCGATCTTTCCAGACCTCCACCTCAAGATCCCACAACTGGGATTCTTCTACCTACTGCACCAGAGATGATAGCACCGTCATCTGAAAAAAAAACAGCCTCTTCCCCCAAATTCTCCCATATCCAAATGTAATGATGAATTTTCTTTCATCACTCTCCAGGAATCACTTGATTCACGCACTGCATCACTACGTGAATTCCTTCTCAACGCATCGGCCACAAAATTAACCTTTCTAGGAACATATGAAATTTCTAAGCCGTGGTCCTATAATAACTTCATCCACCGACTCTGTCACAAGTTCAAGTCACGCTGGGAGAAAACATACCTCAAACTGTTATGATTGGTGAAGAACACATAATGCTCATCGGTGAGGTAATTTCTCCACAACTTCATGTCAAACACCACTTCTACTAACTCAAGATCATGGTGGCATAGTTACATTCGTGGGGACGCAATTGTTGAGACCCATAAGAAACGATTGATCTATGCTGCATCAGAACATAGCCTAACCCCAAACACAAAGCATCACAGAAAACCTCAAACTAAACTCCTTTTGCTGGAAGACAAAAAACCAGAGCACTTAACAACTTCTCCTTTAGATACTCAATAGATTCCTGACACTGATCAGTCCATACAAACACCTGATCCTTTCTGGTTAATGTTGTTAGAGAAGTTGCAACCCAAGATAATTGGCTACGAACCTCTTGTAATAACCTGCAATACCAAGGAAACATTTCACTTATTCTATTGTATTGGGGGATTCCCAAGACACAAGTACTTCTACCTTTGATGGATCCATATCTACTCTCTACTGAGACACAACATGCCCCAATAAACGGACTTCTTGATCCCAAAACTCGCACTTTAAAAACTTACCAAATAGATATTGTTGACGAAGAACTCCCAAAATGGTATGAATATGCTTTGCATGCTCCTCCTCAAATGCGAAGTACACAAGGATGACATCAATGAATACCACTATGAACTTATCCAGGAACTCAAGAAACACAGTGCTCATTAACCCCATGAACACAACTAGAGAATTCTTCACACCGAATGACATCACAAAAAAACTCGTAATGCCCATGATGATAACATAAAGTAGCCTTCGAGATATCCTCATCCTTCACATGCATCTGATGATATCCTAACCACAAATTGATTTTTGAGAACCAACTTTCACCTTTCAGTTGATCGAATAAATCATCAATCCATATAAGAGGATATTGATTCTTCACTATCACTCAGTTTAAGTGATGATAATCGACACACAACCGCAAAATTATCTCATCCTTATTTAAGAACAAAACTAGTTCACCCCACGATGACATGATTTGATAAATGAAACCACACTACAATAGACCATAGAGCTGTATAAATAGCTCTCACAACTCATAAGATGGCATACTATACAGAGAAATCAAGATAGGAGACACACCTAGCTGTAGTTCAATCTCGAACTTGATCTCTCATCGAGGGGGTAGTTCTATAACCTCTTCTATAAAGACTTCAGGTTACTGCTCTATAACCCTAGGAAATGCCAACCGCTGAACCTCTAATGAACTCAGCATCAGATCATTCATCCAGAATGATAAGGATGGAACATGCCTATGACCCATCCAATGGTTTCGCTTCCCAACAAACACTACTGTCTCTCTTTCATCATCAAAGAACACCACCTAACTATTGAAGAAATCCATGATAGCCTGCACAAAATACAACCAATCCATGTATAGGATAACATTGTATGGTTGTATCCATAAACATAGAAAATATCCCCAAGAGCGGTGCTTCCCCAGCACTAGATCACAGTCTCAACATACTTCAAACAAGTCCGATCAACCTCCAACTAGCGTAGTCAACACCAAGGGAACTAGAAGCCTCTCTACCTCAATTCCCAAAGCATGGAAAAGGGTAGGTGATATGAAGGAGTGTGTCACTCCTGAATCAAATAAGGCATGAACCCAAGTAGAAAACAAGAAAAGGGTGCCTCAAATAATGTATGGCTCTCATAGAGCTAGAAATGCTAAAGCATGAAACTAACCACGACCTAATACACGGCCTACCTGACCCTGAAGGTGAACACCTACATGGATATGATATACTCTCTGAGGATGGGGAGTATCCTGAGGTTGTCTTATGCCTACCCCATATGCTATCTATTTATCTAAAGCTAGTGAAACATATTGTTGTTTCCTCGGCTAGAACTACCTCAAAAGAGGAACCTGGAGTGGAACTCTTAGAACACATTGACTGCTCAGAAAGTTCAGGCACTCTCACTACTAATGACCTCATCCTCCATAAGAAAAACAAGTGTCTGATCCCTTAGCATAGGCCCAAGAGCCGCTTCTCCCCAAGAAACAAGACGTTGAGGGATGGGACCAACCCCCGACTGATCAAAAACTCTTCTCTCCTAAAAACTGGGAACCCCAGACCGCAGCTCTACTTCGTGAGGAATCCTGGAGACTCCCCACTCATGACGATCTGGTTCTAGATAACATCCTATCAATGACCTCTACCCTCATCAACACCTCGAGATATGTATTCATCATAAATGGGGTAACCTAGTGTTGGATATCTGGATGCAAAGCCTCCTCTAAATGTCTCACCCTGGCCTCCTCATCTAGAAATAGGTCTGAATCATATCACAGAAGGTTCCTAAAATGGGTCTCAAACTCTCTCACACTAGAGCTCCCCTGCCAAAGGGTAAGAAACTTTTAAAGACTGGCCGCATTCACGGTCGAAGAAAGAAACTCATCTTTGAACTACTCTTGGAACTTCTCCCATGAGACTGTCAAATCCTCACGATCCCTGAGGAACAAGAACCACCACTTCCTCATTTCCCCATGTAGAATCATTACAACCAACGATACTCAGTTATCCTTCTGAGTATGGATCAAACTGAAAGCTATCTCAACCTCCTCCAATCAATCTTCCATGACTGCATCTGAAATGGAGCAATCATACTTCTGTAGACTCTGGCACTGAAACTCTCAGAGTTTCCTCCTCTAAGTGTCATCGTCATCAACCTTTACTCTTTATCGATCTGCTGGCGCAACCTGCTGAACATCATCTACACAAACCTCACAATGACGTCAACCTGGAGTCATACCTATAAAAGAAAAAACATTTAGAGATATTAAACCTATAATATAGAATAATTAAACATCAATTAATTATTTTCTTTTATTAATTTTAGGTTAACCTATCCCAAGTTCTACCCATTCAAACATAGGTGAAAATAAGAATGATGTATGATCCTTTCTTAGGTCTCTACCCTCCAATAAGTATCACCTCGTTTAGTAGCCACTATAAACTTAAAAGTCCATGCATCAGATCACAGGGGGTCCTAAATACCAGTGTCTTAGCCGGTCTCTAGTGTTTATAGTGCTTTCTGAACTTGATTGACACCATTTCCCTACCAACCCATGTAACATCACCTATACCTAACTTCAAACTCCATTATATACATAAAACGGAGCTCGTATACCACTCTTTCATGACCCCATCCCCATAAATTGTACCCCTCCTAGGCTAGAAATAGGAGAAGAGAGATAATGACCCTTGAGTCCTACCTCTAGTAGGCCCTGGGTTATAGAATAGCACCGAGGGTATAGTAAACACACCAATGGGAGGCATTACCCTCTAAGAGTACACATGTGAAAGAGAGAGATAAGACAAACACCAACAAACTCCTACTTAGAATACAACATAAATAAAACCCAAGTGCACATATGTAATTTCATTCAAAACTACTACAAATGAAAGGGGAAAACTAAAAGTACCAAAGCAAAGTAAAACAGCAATGACCACGAAGCCAAAACAGCTCCTAAAACCCCCTACAAGCTAGTAGTAACCAGCCTTATCTCCAACCTACTCTAAGTGACCTAAAAAACAATTTATATAACGTAGGGTGAGTATAACAGTATACTCAATAAGATCTTCCCCGTATCCTCTCATAAAAAAGTAAATAAGACATTCAAAAGCATAGTGAACAACAAGTGAAACTAACTCATCACCTAAACAGGTATACTAAGTTCCCAGCCACACCATGGATACTCTCACCAAGTATCACATACAAGAGTATATAATATAATAAATAATATCAAGGGTACCCCGATACCACTTCCCTGCTAGTTTTTTTCTTTGCCCCAATGTCACGTGTCTTGAGCATATCTCTCCAAAAAGGCTTGCCCGCAGACACTTGGGCAAAGCACCACAACATGCACCTCATGTGTCAACATGTACCTCATGCATCACACCACCATGTCCATGTAACCAAAGTAACCAGGTATTTTCTGGTAGCCACCACAGCTTGCATAATGTGTATCATAAATTAGGTATTATACCTCAATCCATTACATCCCATACACCGAGTAAGGATTATCAAGCCATCATAGCCTATACATGTTACACCTATAGTAGTCTATAGGAAAATATATCTAGAATATATGTGTGTGAATAACTACAAGCCATTATAGCCCTATACACATATATATGGGGAAAACTAAATTTTGTGCATACCAACACAAGTAACTACCAAGAGAAGAGAGTAGGGCCAAAGGGGGTAGTCATCCATCTATACTCCCATCAAGAAGTTAGGGACAACACCCCCCATGGCTTAAAATCCCTAGGGTTTTAGTTTCCCTAACTGACAGGGTAGAGCATCCTATCGAAACACAAAAGTACATGATATACTATAGCTCACAACTACGCTATGGGCATAGCCTGTTCTTAGGCTCAACGACAGCTAATGTCTCTCAGACTCTCAACTGCCACTGCTAACACTAGATATCCTATAATCACACAACCATTTAAAGGGATACATTAATTTATTTTATCCCTTTTTATTAGTTTAAATTTATGTTAATTAATTCTTTAACCATTAATTAACCATTATCAAATTCCACATTACATTTCATTAACATCACAACCAAGTTCCATGCTCTCTAGGCATAACCAAACAGATTCCACAACTCCCTAGAAACACCACATCAGCATTGCATCCCATCATGCTCCAACCTCATGGGTTAAACATTTATTCATTCATTTATTTAACAACATTCCCATTTTTCATATTCCCAAGAATGATACCAAACACAAGGGACTCAACACGGTGAGTAGGTGAACTACCTGTCAAGTATTTTCCACATATAGTAGGTTCATAGACCCATCCATCCATGAGAAGATAAACATAGACAATATGTGGAATACCCTATGTTTTTTTCCTATTTTGGAAGGAGGGTAAGCAAGACCATCTACCTCAAGCAGTGGGGAAAGTAAAATAGATAAACAAACAATAGATTCAAAAGCATCCAACTTCCACATCAATGAGTAATCCCAACTTTAACCTATTCCATCATCTATCGTACCCTCCCCAACACACATATGCATAACCCGATGAATCTCTCTATTATAGGCTTCAAATTATTCTACAACCACTCGGCCTCCCTGCTACCACATACCAAAATAGCCATCTAGGCTCACATCATATTCGTTTCTCCCTTCCCCCACAACCACAAGTCTCATATCCAGAGCACATCACAAGTAACAGGAACAAACATAGCAATAGGCTCTCGACCCTAAAACAAGGCATCCAGCCTTTACACACAACAAGCTCTCATGGATCCAAAGCACAAGGAACTCATCCTTTATAAGAAAGCAGAAAACCCAGGCCTAGTAAAGGAATTAACTTTATAAAAAAACCGGTTCTTATACCATCTTGAATTAACCGATTCATTATTTATAGGTTCTGACTATGGGAAACCTAAGCACCAAGATTCACAAGTTATCCCAAATTAATTAAACAATTAATTTATCATGCATTTAACTCTTTTATCAACAAGAATTGACATGTTTTAGGTTCATAAACCAATTCAATTAAACATTCTCACTTGTATCAATTTTATTATCATCAAATTAAAATAACAAAAACCGAATTCATTAAACATGCCTCTTTATATTTTATAAAATCAAT
Source organism: Viscum album (assembly GCA_963277665.1). Classification (NCBI taxonomy): domain Eukaryota; kingdom Viridiplantae; phylum Streptophyta; class Magnoliopsida; order Santalales; family Viscaceae; genus Viscum; species Viscum album. The sequence goes on along the minus strand of OY728150.1, from coordinate 783,557,742 downwards.
TATCAATTAATTACATCTTTATGTTTTTTACCAATTTCCATCAAGAATGACATACTAAACCAAACAAATCATAGATATTAAACTATCTATAAAATAAAGAGACAAACAGTTATCATAGTACAAACCAACAACATCACTACACGATTGATACCAATTCTTTAATCTGATTCAAGTATTTAATTTGGTCAATTTCATTGTGATCCAAGGGGCTAAATCATGCTAACTCTACAATTTCACATAAATAAATAGAGAAGCATTGAATACTCTACCTTAAAAAGTTTTTGACATTCTCCACACAATATTGGATCAAAGCAATAGACCATGATCAAATCTTCTGCAACAATTTCATCCACACGAGGACACCACAACACAGCCGCATCAACCAACACCCGAGAAAGCTCCATTAAAAACATGGAGATCACACTCCATCACATGGAAAAGAGAAATGGGAGTAAACATATCTAAGAAACCACAAGAAATGAGTTAGATTATACCTTATATTGAAGACAGATTGCTACAAATTAAAGGAGGGAGTTAGGGATTATTCATTGATGAAGGAATCCTCAAAACGCTGAAGAGAGGTTCGTCGGGTTTCTTGGGGTTAAGGGAGATCCTCTACAACCATAGGTTTTTACAAAAACCAAGCGGTTGGAAAACACATAAAACATACATCTTCAGGGAATTACACAACATGTAATCCCCTTTCACATCATGTAATGCCTCAAGGTCGAGTTTTGCCAAAAAACACATCACCTCAATGCTTTATTTTATTTTTCAGACCCCAAATTATTTCACATCTTTAAACCTTCTTTCACGTTGTGAAACAACTCGTGAAATAGGATGTCATGTCATGTAATGCAGTTACATGATGTGAAATCCCCCTTCCTCATCCAAATCATATTTTTATTCAATTAAAGAAGACCACAAGGACACTAAGGAATCCCTAGGATTAGGGAAGTCTAAATTAGTGAAAGTTGAGGGCATCCCCTCTAATAAAATTAATACCCTATGGTTTCAATCCATTAATAGTGAGTAGAATAATGTTGTTAGAGGTTGATTCTGCCAAAGAGGTCATGTGGTCTGTGACCTTATTTCCCTCATTCCATGTGTGGGTAACTTGGATATTGTTGAAAATAAGGACTCTAAATTTCCTAACTATATAGGACATGGACCAAGGAGTAGATCCCTTACCAAGCAGAGAATCTGGTAGGATAAAAGAGTTTGTCTCTGCCTGATAAATAACCAGATTCTCCTGAATACAGAGGGTGAGCCTAGTGAGCATAGCCTTAGCCTTGTCCAAAATGGAGGTACTATTTCCAAAACATGATGTGAAGGCCATCACCACCTCCCCCTAGTGCCACAAACCACACCCCCTCCTCTAATGACCCCCATTGAGTATGACCCATCCGTGTTCAGTTTGTAACCAAATCCAGGTGGTTTCCAACACACCTAATGGCCATGTTGTTTGTCAAGGAAGGGAGGAGTTGATGGGGAACTGACCTAAAGAAGAAATAAATAAGGATCATCCCGCCATTCCTTGATAAGCGTAGCCAAATAAATCAGCAAGAAATGAGTCCTCTCAATAATGGACCTCGCCCTGGGAACAAATCCTTCAAACCTTACCTGGTTTATGGAATGCCATATACACCAGTACCCTACACTAAAAATCATTGAATGAGATATATATTTCTTCTTGGATCTAATTGATCCATGGAACCATCTCTCTAAGAAAGGATCAATATTCTACTCATGAGAGGAGAACGTCGTGAAACCTCCAAAAAATTACCACACTGCATGAGCCCAATCCCCCTCAAATAATAAGTGATTAGTACTCTCCTCCCTCCTATTGATGCAATTGTGGCACCTTGAAGCCAATATTATCCCCAACTTTTTGATGTTCTCATCTGTGGTAATCGCAAGGTTTTGGATGCGCTATGTGAGGAAGTTTAACTTCTATGAAATCCCCCTTCCTATCTTTTACTTAACTGAACTTCTCTAAACTTCTTCTGAACCATCTTTGAGCACTTCAATATTTGAATTCATGAAAAGGGTCGATCCATGCGGATCTGGGATCTTATATAGTATATCAATAAAATTATCATATATTATCTTATGATTAAAATAAATACTAAGATATCCTTATTTATGTTATCTCAAACTCATTCAATTTATCTAAAATAACTATGACCCTTCCTACCATGATAACCATTTTGGTTATATAAAACTTGTAACTTATTTTTAAATAACACCCTAACCTCTAAAGTTATCTAAACCTACCATTGATACTAACTATAAGGCATCATCCTTAAACATTACATCATATTGAGTTTTAGGCAAGAAATTACATTATTTCATATTTAGAATCTTTTTAGGTTTAGATTTTTAGAGAATTAGGACATAATTAATACATAACATCCCTCATACAAAGTTTATAATACTAAAATAGTATCTATTTTTTCCAAAATATAAAACTTTTAAAATAAAACATGATTTCCTTTTTCATAAAAAATCTTCATAACTTTCAACTTGACTTCCTCATTTCTCTTACCCATCCTTATACCCTGTGAAAAACATTATAAAACTTGGGATGAGCATAAAAAATATCATTAAGGTACATAAAATAAATAAAGAAATTGTTAGCCTATGAATACTTTAAACTCATGAAAACATTTTCACAAAGATATACTTTTCACCTATAAAACATAAACTCATTACCTTGACTTGATAAATAATAATATTCTTGTAAAACTCCATAAAAAACATAAATCATAAAGGTAAATTGTGGAATCAATTACATATTACTCTTATAGTAGATTTCATGGCTACTTAGGGAGTAACCTTCATGGCTACATTTGTAATACCCACCGCAAAATATTACCTTAATCTCTTAGGAGAAACTCTACTGATTAACTTTGTCTCATTCCCAATTCATTAAAGAGATATTACAGGATCAAATTCCCTAGATTTATCATGGAACAAACCATAATCATAAATAATTCCCAAGAACCAAAACATAATCATAACATATAAAAATAATAATAACATTCCAACTTTGAAATCAAATTTCATTTTTTTACAAAGTCGTACACTCATAAATGAAAAAACTTTATTTGAAAATAAAAATATAAACTTATAAAGGAAAAATAAAAACATTAAAGTGATATAAATGTAAGAAAATAAATTCATGCCTTATAAGTTAAAACAAACATTCCTTTTGGCATTTGTAAAAATAACTTAAAGAGTAACTATAAAAGATGTTTTTAAAACAAAAGTCTCATACCTTGAGACTGAATCATCATGTACAATCTTTATTTTCCTGAATAATAAAATTAGGTTAATTATTTAATTTATTGGGAACCTTTTAAAAGTTTATTATTCCTTTTATACCACTTATTATCATGTTATAACAATTACTTAATTATTTAAGTTTATGTCAGACGTTTTGATGATATTCAATACTTCAGTCTAAAATGACTTCGGTAAATCGAATACAGTCAAAGTGGTCCTTAGTTCATCATATTCAAAATAATATTCATGAAATAATAATAACTTTTATATATAAATTATACTTTTAAATTCATTCATTAAATATGGATATGAAAAATGAATAATGTTACAATCACGGAGATTGTAAGTTGTACGTACGCATGAGTAATGTTTTCATTCTTCATTGATCATTATAGAAAGAAGGTAAATATTATTTTATCTTTAAAAAATGGCCATAATATAATTAATATAATATTAATCATTTAACTATACTTATATATATTATCCATGTGATGTGGTGATTAAAAATGAATCACATCGCTTCGTGGAGGTGATTGTTCACACGTACTCACAAACGAAATTATCATTTTTATGTGCATGGAAAGTAAGAACTTAATTGATATATTATTATATTATAATGATAAATATTTCATGAATATAATATATAAACATTAATTCCATCATTATAACCAATATTGAGAGATGGTGATGGAAAACAAATTATATCGGTTCGTGGAGGGGATAATTCACACGTACGCACGAACGATTAATTCTTTCCTATTTGATGGTAATGGAGATGGATTTTGGTGATGATATTAACATAATAAAATCTCAGTATATTTAGGATACTATATTTATTATTTCATAATGTATTAATAATATTTTAAGTAAATAGAAGAATAAATAATATAGAAACACTTAATTAAAAATGATATCTCTTCTTCCGACGGTCTCCTTTGATTATCACCTTAACACATATAAGGAGGGTGTTATGACTAAACTAAGGACTTTGAAATTTTTGGAGGGATTAAATAAAGGTATTTGGCCAGAGATTTATTGAAATAGAATGGTTTTTAAGTGTGAATAAAAGAGAATAATGGGTTTCCTTTTATAAGAAAGGGGAGGGGTACTCTTTAAATTCTTCAAATTATTAAATTAATATAAATTATTTTTTAATCCAAATGAGACCAAAGTGAATTATTTAGAATATATTATGATTTTGGGTCGAAATACATTAATCCAATGAAAATTAGACAATTTTTATATATTTATTAATCATTATATTTTTATTTTAACTCTTTTAACTCTTGCCATGTTTTCATGTTATTTACACTTTGAGGGTTAATATAATTACTATAAAATTCCAAACTACAAATAAACGAGTCATTTATGAAATTTAGTGACTTATACCAATTATTTGGATGAATATTTTATTTTTATAAATATTATAATATTTAATAAAATATTTTATATTTTAAAATACCATTAGTGTTAATATTTACACTATTCATTTCTTGACTTTTTAAAAATATCATAAAAACATGATATATTCTAACCAAATTTTTTAAAACATAAATAACATGTAAAATACATTAATAAAATTATTGGATGATATTAATTCACTAAAATTATATTTATTTTAATATTTTTAATATCATTTATTTGATTCTTTCATTAATTAAGCAATTACTGCATCATCATTGTGTCACCATTTAATTTAATTAGTTATTTCCAAAAAATTATAAATAAATTAAAATGATATATGTAAACATGTTATATTTGTAAATAATATTTATAGTTGAAGATATCACTTGAATAACCCCATATTAAAAATATTTTACTTGTTAAAAATAAGGGTGTGACAAAATTTGTCTTCTCTTTGAATATAATATTATAAATGTATTTCTCACACCCAAGTGGCTTACTAAGGATATAAATTCAATAAAGGGATTATTTAGGTCAAAAAACTCACCCAATTAAATTAAGTGGAGTTTTAGGGTGATTTTATATTAGTTATAATTTTATTTTTCCCATTAATTACTCGATTTACCCTTAACCGTGGTAATAAAAATATTACTAAAGTTACTATTAATAATGTCCAAAAATTAAAAGGGAAATATTCACATAATTAGGACCTTATGATTCAAAATATTTAATCCATTTTTAATAATTAAAAACACAAAATTGGAATAAATTAATTAAAAATTAATCTCATTGATGGAATGAGAAAACGAGTTTTTAAAATAAAAACATTTGAAATTTTACAAAGTTTTTATATCCAATTTCAATATGAAAATTATTCCAATGACCTAAATTAGATTAAATGATAACAAATTTATCTAATTATAATTTAAAACCATTCAAATATATAATTTAACACTATAAATAAATTTGATGAAAAAGTAGTTTTCAATTAAATTGTAGTATTTTTTCACTATTCATCAAAAAATAAATCTTATCAGAAAAATACCAAAAATTAAAAAAAAAGTAAATTTTGATACTATTATTTCAAAGAATAAGTTTATTTTTTCAAATATAACTTATAAAAGTTTCAATAACTAGATTTAAAATAGGTGCGCCCTCAAAAGGAAAAAAACACCTTTTTTGAAAAATACTTGTTTTATGTGAAAAACAAGATTTTTCCAGATATCATGTCTAGAAAACACATAAAATGAATGTAAAACATTAAATTAAATATTATATGTATAAATATTTCATTAATATAATCCAAAATTAGTTATTTATTATTTTATTGGTATAAAACACACTTGTGCACATCTAAATAGTTTTTCTGAAAAACAGCTCCTTTTATTTTAAAAAGATTTTTACATTAATTTATAATTAATTTTTCACCAAATAATTAATTATATATACAATTGTAAACAATATTTTCATAATTTAGTTAATACTGTTCATTCCCACCATTCTAACATCTAGGTTATAACAGTAACCTTTAAATAATAATATTTAATTGTTTTTTTAAACTCGACATGGCATATCATGTATGATATCATACATAATGTTTCCCTTTAAAAAAAACTCGGGATGTTACATATTATTTTATTAAAAAAAAAATATTTTTGATGAATTTATGGTTATCTATTATCTCTTATTAATTTTTTGATCATTAACTTTCTCTTTAAACATTCACTTCCTTGTAACCATTTTTAATTGGTCATTAAACTTATCCTAAATATTCATATTATTTGTATCATGGATATGATTATTAACTAAAATATATTATATTTTTACATACAGTTTTTTACTATTAAATTTATTTAATTTATTGAGTAAATATTAATATTCTATATTCTTTACTCAATATAGATATTTTTTTATAATGAATATTATTTATAAATTAATTTAGTCATTAAATATATTAGGAATGCATTGGACATGTAGTAATGGGTGGGGACTAGTTATAGATTTCTTCTAGATGCATCGAAAGGTCTTATGAGAAAAATCATTTGGCTTGCCTTATTAAATGGGTTTTTGGTGTATACTTGTCCATTAATTAAATTTTATTAGCACAGGTCTTTAACAGTAAAGATATCATGATTTTTGAGATCATGATGTACAATATTAAGTATTTTATTTATTTAGAATTAAGTTATTATTATCCACATATTCATTTCATGATCAATTTATTGATTAAATTACATGTGTTTTCAGTTTTTTACCTTGACTTATTGATTATAACTTATTTACTTATGATAGATTCTATTATACATAACTCTTATTGAGCATCTAAGCTCACCCTTTATTTTTTTACTTTCCCTAGGATATAAAGAAGGATATTATGAATAATATCAAGAATTTAAGAACTTTTATAATATATATATATATATATATATATATATTGTATATATCCTATGTAATATGGGAATCATGTATGTATCTGGTTCTTCAAGATTACTAAATTGATCAGTCCTTTGAGATGAGATCTCTTGTATCTTATACCAATGTAATGATTTAGAAACCGACTATGGGTTATTGGTGTTGGGGTTTCTATAATTCACCTATGTATTCCCCATTCCCGATTCACGGGACTGAAATCTAATTCTATGCTTCTTCCCCATTCCATCATTATATAATTTTGTGCTTCTATTTTGTAAATATAATTGTGGTGTTTTTTCTTCCCCCATATTTTGATCTCAAACCTCCAGAAATGGAAAGATAATTTTCAAGTTAGAACTAGGTATCAAAGCTTTAATGCTTCTTAGAAATTCAAACTTTATATTGATCATCATATTCTTTCTTAATCTTGGTAGATAACGATGGTTTAAGTGGTGATATGAGAGAACAACCACCCACATAAAGTGTTTTTTACGCTTCCCACTCATTTTCCCCATTCTTCTTTTTTTTACTCTATAGAGTGTTTGAGAGGTGATTTATGATTGTTGATCTTATCAGGATCACTTTGTCTAGGAAGAGATTCATGGTTGAGGAGGTTTAATTATATGATTCTTTTACTTTTGGGAGAAATATCATGCATCATAAGAGATTTTTTATTTGAGTGTTCATTATTCTAGGTGAGAGAGGTTTGTGACTCAAGAAATTGAATATTCACTGAGTGTGGTTGAGTTTAATTGGTCTTTTACACCATTATATCTATGATAAGTAGTTTAAGAGTGGATTGGACAAGATCTATCCTTATTTTAACTAACATTATTCTCTTATTCCTTATCATTCGTATTTTATTCTTTTTTTCTCATTCCATCATGATTTTTTAAGAAAATTTTATTTACTTATTTAAAAATATATAAAAACACAAAAATAGTTTTTAAGAATCACTAGGATAGGCGACAATGCATCTTTGAGAGTGGCCCTTGGGTTATCCAATATATTATATCTTGGGAGTTTATAAATGTATTTATAACCTTTCTCATGAAAAGGATGTGTCATCAATAAAAATATAATATGTTTTGGGTATAAGTAGTAAATACTATTTTTTATGTGATCAATCAATCTCCTCATGGTGGTGATTGATCTAAATACACCATCAGATATTTAAAACCCACCAACCATTCTTGGTTACATAATTTTGGAAGTCTTTTATATATATTATTTAATGATAAAGAAATATTAATGTAGGATTTTAGATATAGGAAATTAATCCTCTTGAGGTATGTTGATGGTGTGAAGGGGTATCATTTGTTATTTACCATAAAATTATCATCAATGTGGATAATTTTTTTGAAGAAAACAAGGTGCGGATAATGATTGATTGATACATGAAGAAAGATAATAAAAAAATTACTATATCCATGGTAGAGGATGGATTAAAATAAGAATGTGTTTCCATTAAATAATTACTAGATCATGAATGCAAATAAGTAATTAATTCTGGACAAAACATAAAACTTAGGAGACAATAGAACCAATACGACACTCATATTATGTCATTGAGAGTGATATTTCATACTTCTTCAGAGGATATAGATCCATATTATTTTAAGAACAAAAGATTGATTTTTTATTTATTTCCAATACATTATGGGAAGATTTCATGATCAATAGTTTAAAAAATTCCTAGAAATATATATAACATGTTTGGTGTATTTTAACAAGAACATATTTTATGAATTTCACATAAAATTTTATAGATTACAAAATAATTTAATGCTACACATTAAATAAATTATGTGGAAGTTATTTTAAAAATAATGGAAAGCTAAATTTTCATTGATAAGTATAGAACATTATTCTATACACTAAACTTGATAAATATATATCATTCCTCTATTCATAAATCACGAGTATCACTAAAAATTATTTACAATACAAAGCATCTATCACGATACATTTTTTACCATATTTTACTTTCTAAAGTGTTAGACATAATATGAATAAAATTATTTTTTTAGTGAATTCGAGTTGAAGATAATATATAGACACAAAAAATTAAAAAAATTGTCATAGAACATTTGATGGAAGTCTAAAAAACATATATTTTCTATCATAAAATATAAGAGTATTAAAAATAGTAAATTTTCAGAATTTTTTTATGAATTTTTTTTAAGGATGGATGATTTACTAAGGTTTAAGAAGTTGAAATAAATTTTATATTTTTATAATATATAGGTTTGAAGTTTATAAAATACATACTCTCTCTTGAGTATTGAATGTTTAAGTGCACAAAATAAATGCACATAATATTTTTTGTCTAAGGAAAAAAAACAAGATCAGCATAGAAGATAATACTCATATTATAAGATAAACCAAAAAACATTATCCTTCTATGTTGGAAAGTTGGCCACATAAAATTTAGAGTACAGAAAACATAAATCATAGAGAATTTTCTACGATATAACATTTGAGTTATAAAATAAATAATTGAAGTTATGAGAAGAACATAGATATTATAATGTTATAAAACAAGATTAAATATTAGAAAATAATTTTCATGAGTAAATGATAATATATTCATAACATATTCACTCATATAATATATAATCCTTAGAAAAATATGATAAAAAATAATAAAAACCTCATAACATATAGATAGTCATAGTACGGTTGAGTGTCTATAGAACATTTTGAGACTTGAATATCTTCTCAATATATCAAAAAACATTTTTTCATGGATATAAATTTTTAATTGGTTTTATAGAACATTTATTAATATTATCCTATAAAAAATTTGAGGTACCTTACTTAGATCATTTTTCTTTAATAAAATATTTGTAATGATATGAGTATTTATAAATCATATGAACTTCCATAAAACATTTTTAAAGCCTAAGAATATTTTTTTAATAATGAGATAAAAGATATCAATAAATGAGAAAATATTCAAATCAATTTTTTTAAATAATAACATACTCATTTAATAAGATACAAGGAAGGATCCTAGGATCAAGAATAAAATCCAAGAAAACAAGGAGATAACCTTTAAAGTAATGAAGTAGTTAGATTTGAAGGAAAACGATAAAGTGACCTATACTAACATTAAGGAAGAAGAAAAGTTCCAAAATATAGAATAAATCATGTATTTGATTTCAATGAATTTTATAAGATTAAAATAAAATATAAAATTAAATTACCCTTAAAATATTTTTACTTATTAACTACCCATGGAAAAATAATGCTGAAAAGAAGGATGATGGTGAAGAGGATATAATACTAGGTAGAAAGTACAAAAATATATTTAATTATAAAAGGGGTAATCATAAATTTGATGAGAAGAACAAATTTTCATGAAATAGTATAACAAGTCTCATGAGCAAGGAATAACAAGAAGAAGAAAGTTTCATTAATGGAAGTGAATCAGAAAATAAATAAATTAATGAAAAAATAAAAGACTTTATGATCTTATATTAATTAAAAATAAGTGGTGAATTTATAATCTTATGTTGATCGAAAAATAAAATCTTAAAAGGGAAATAAAGGTATGATAAAAATAATCTTAGAAGATTAAATGCATTAAATCAAAATTTCAAGAAAAAGATGCAAAATATTTTGAATAAATCAATATTTAATAAATTCACATGTCTAATATTGATAAAATTAAAGATGAAATTGATAGTTAAATTCTTTCCATGGAGAAAGAGTTATTGAAATTACAATCAAAACATCTTGATGAGGAAAATACCGTGAAGAATTTAAAATAAAATTTTGACAATGATATAAAAGTATAAGATGTATCTTTATAAGCCATTGAGAAAAAATAATCTTCTATAAAGAAATTTAATGAGGGAATAAACTTGAAAAGACCTCAATCCATGTAAAATAAGAGATTATGATTCTCTAGATACATGTATTCTTTTAATTATAAGAAAAAGAGGGTAACTTTATTTAGAAAACTTAAAAAATGTTAAACCTATTTATTATCAAAATTCATCTTTTAAGAATTATGTAAAATTTTAAGTTGAAAAAAAGGTGAAAATACACTTCTATATCAATTAATATTGAAAATATTTCTAAAAAAATGTATCTTTATAAATGAATAAAAACATTTAACTCATTTATCTCTAAGGAAATGGAAAAAAACATATATAAAAAAACATGTTATGGAGTAGAAAAACTAGGTTTTATGGAAATTGTTGGCACTATGAAGCTTATGGGATTTAAGCCTATGAATGATGGTATACTAATTATTTTTATAGAATTAATGATTTAAGGGGAAGTAAACATATGAAGTGGTAGAACATTTATAAAAAGAAAAAAATTGTTTAAAAGGAAACAAATTAATTTGTTTACATAGAAAAAAAATATGAACATCTAAAAGAAACTTATGGGAGATATGATAAAGCTTATTATATTGCTTAATAATTATAAATATTACTTATAGAATAATTGAGACAATAATTTAATGTTAAAAATCTATAAATAATAAGAACTAAAAAATTATATATTATAGAGGTGGCTCTACATGCTAACAAGAAGGACAAGTCATATATATCAGACAATGGATGTTCTTCTCACATGAATGGAGACACAAAAATATTAAGAAAATTTACTGAAATGTTAATAACCCACATTTTTTATGTGTATATTTTTATCATTTTTCTCACTTAATAAACATGTGAAACCTGATTAATATGAATTTTCTTTTTATTTTGAAGAAAATGAATGAATTATAGAGTAATTTCATTTATAAATAAAGGAATGTGATAAGATAAAGTCAGTTTCATTAATTTTTTAAAGGAAAATACAACTCATAGATATAAAATCATCATACATATATTTAATAAAATCAAATAATTAATATAAATATCATTATTTGAATATGGAAATTCCAGGGTTTATATTAAGCATTCTAATGGTGATTTCTCTAAAAGGAAGTAAAACTAATATCCATGGAATAAAAATTTCTTCATATTCATCACATCATAAAATAAGAGTTTTTTGTTACTTTATAGAATAATTTTATAAATCAAAGGTAAATATTGTGCATAAATGATAAAAGTAACAATAAATGAATAATATAAGTAAATGTATCATGACACATAGTTCACAATGAAAATTATTCCAATAAAAAGTATAATACGTTTAAAAAATATAATAAATCATGAAATAAATATTTTATACGACAAGTATTATTTTAGAGTTAGAATAAATAGAATATATATGAAGGTATACTGGATATGTTTTTATTATATGAACATTGAACATCTAGTCATAGGTATGATATTTATATAATCATTTTTTTAAATATTAAAAATATTAAATAACCATTATAAATAATATATTTCTTAAATATATTATTATTAACCAAAAATTAATAATGAAATATTAATTAATTCTTTTAATTCTAAGAAAATACCTATCACCGTGAAATAATAATTTTATAATACATTATAAATTTTATTTATCATGCTTTTAATTTTTTTATAAAATTAATAATGTATCCATATATAATCATTTGTAACATTATATTCAATACTAATAAAAATGGTTTATTAATCCACAAATCATTATGGATTTTTATACATATTTCTCAAAATAATAATTTATTCTTAAAATGGTTTTATAAAATATCATTTACTTATTGAATGATTATTTTTATAAATATAATTTTATTTTATGACTAATTTTTTTATATTTAGTATTATTTTCATAAGATAGTCATTCAAAAACTAATATGACCATTTAAATAGTAATTTAACTGTAATAAGTAACCATTAAAAATAATGAATTTGATTTTTAAATATAATTATATAATATTCTTAATTAAATTTTTGTTATCCCCTGTTTATTTTATACTATATAAATTATATTTAAGAGTTAAGTAACATATTTTATACTAAAACATTATTTTATGATGTATTAATTATTTCCATTTGAAATTTTGATTTATCATATTTACAGAATTATTATTATTAAATATTAATCAATTTAAGATAAGTAATCCATTAGAAAGGTAATATGGTTGTTGGGATATTAATATAACTATTTAAAATAATGCCCATTACACCAAAACTATTTTCTTAATAATTTATTTAATAATTAAATTTATCATAGTTAGATATTGATTTTAATATAATAGATATAAAATTTGGAACCATCATATCTAAATTAGTTAATGGTAAAAATTTTGTATTTTTGGAGACAATCGAATTTTAAACAAATATTTTAATAAAATATACATATAAAATACAATATATAAGTAATTATGATGTAAAAATAATTTAATAACTTCTTTTATTACTTATATAAATTAATATATATATATATATATATTATGGGTAAGATATATGTTTTTTAAATATTATACTCAACCACACAACCATAATGTGAATTTTATAAACAAAAAATATATTTTATTCAATTAAACAAATATTTTTGATTTCGTATCATGTATACATTGTTAAAATGACCCCATTTTGTTTAGAAGGGTTTTAAAATTCAAGAAAACATATATTTTTAATCAATTATCATGTTTTAGAAGTCAAAATGTATTTTTGGGGAACCATTTTGAATTTTTTAAATAAGAATATTTTAATATCAAGATTCCAAACTCCCCACCAATAATTACTTTTTTATTCTCCAAGAATCACTTTAAATATAACCCTCTCTAAACCATTATATTTAATATAAATCCTCTTAACATATTTATCCTATCATAACACCCCTATAATCTATCTTATAGATTTTTTTTAAGGTTTTAAGAATTTTTTAAGTTCTAAGAGACCTTTGAATAAGGTAAGAGTACCCCCCCCCTCTATTTCCTACTTCAAAGTTCCTTTATAGTAATCTTATCCATGTTAAATTTCCAATTCAAGTATTTTTATATATCCATTTTAGAGTTTCCCATTTTTGTTATTATGCCTATGTGTTTATTATTGCCTCTCTATTTATAAGAATAACCTTAGTTAAACATAATCATTATATCTCACTTTGGAGGGAAGTTAAGGTGTGGGTATTAAAAAGTAATTCTAGGTAAGTGGGGGGTTACTCAACATTTATGAATTATCATGGAAGGATCACATGTCTATTTCATTTTCTATCAAGTCCTATTTTAGGGTAATATCCTCATCTTTTCTCCTATAGTGATACTTTTTATTGATACCTTTATTATTCCTTTATATGTCCCTTTTTATAACAAAATTGATTCTTACCTCATTTTTATTAAACCCTATTATTTAAATAATGTGTATTTTATGTATTTATATAATTTTGAAAATTTAATAGGGTATTTATCCATCATTTTCTTTTTCTTTCCTTATTAAAATCATTTCTAAAATACCATCCAATTATAATGATAACTTTTCTACCAATAAATTTCATTATGAAATTATTATCACTTAAATAAGTTATAAGGTTTGATTTTGAGATGAACTCTTCAATGTGAATACCCTATACACCAATACTTTATTGAAGGGTATTCAATATTATATCCATAACATTTAATTAACTTTGGATTCCCTATATTTATAACCACATTCTTTACTAATGAGTTATCCATAAAGATTAATCACATGTTATAAATATTTTATATTATATGATTATGTATGTAATTTAAGTATTGTATTGATATTATATATAAGTTACTGCTGGTACTGTAATGATATATCCCCCAAATGAAATTGTTAAAGATTAAGTTATATTAATGCTACAAATTCTTGGAAGATAACCTTGACTATATGATACCTTGGTAGTGAACTTCGGTAAGATGTTTATGAAACCATTATAATGATACTTGGGAATATTATTATGATACATTGGTAATATTTTTATGATTTCCAAATTAATATATTACTTATCAATTCATTACTTATATTCTATGATGATATATTATGTTCTATACTGATATCTCATGTTCCATGATAATACCTTAAGATCTATATTGATTATTTATGTTCCATGATGATTCCTTCATTATTTATGCATAATTATCATTAATAATATATCTTATGACTGTATTT
Organism: Viscum album; assembly: GCA_963277665.1. Taxonomy (NCBI): domain Eukaryota; kingdom Viridiplantae; phylum Streptophyta; class Magnoliopsida; order Santalales; family Viscaceae; genus Viscum; species Viscum album. Next base: position 783,542,605 of record OY728150.1, on the reverse strand, counting down.
TTATTTAAAACTTTTTTATGGAGGATTCATCCTTGATATTCTATCATTAATTTATGATACCCTTACTGAGTGTTTGAGCTCGCCCCTTTTTTATGTTTCAAATTTTGATAAAAAATCATGCATGTTATGAGAATTAAGGGAAATAAATATCATAAGAGACGTGGAAAGTACTATAAAATTACTTAAATAAATGTTTTTTTATTTTTTTTTATATAGAGTAACTAGTTTCCAAATTCACTAGACTTATGATTATGGGAAATTAAATAAATCAAGAAAGGCAGTCATGGATAAAGACTCCCTAATCAAATAAAATAGAAAAACACATATTAAAAAAGTTTGGTGGTTGGGTTTCCACATTTATCCCTATCTACCATGTCATTCATGTCCCATGACATTACATAAAACCAAAAAAAAAGATTAGAAAACACATCCTTATTTTCAATTCAATCAATAAGTGAGTTTTCTTCCCTAAAGGTATGTGTGACAAAAAAATTAACCAAGTAGAGATTATGAATACATCCTACCCACTATGGTAGAAGCTCCCATGAAAGGCAGGTCTATATTTTCTTTATGGAATGAAAATTTTTGTTTGAATTTTACTCTAACCAAATATTCCCCCATCCTATTTTCTTTAAAAGCCAACTGTCTTTACACCCATCTGAATCTCAAAAAATTAAATCTAAATAAGTATTTTTCATTGATGGGATGAATCATAATCTACTTAGTGTGTGAAAATTATGTGATAATGATAATGAGATAATTATTAATAAGAATAATTTCATTATAAAAATCATAAAAGATGTAAACTTTTCCACCAAGGGAGAGACTACAAGTTGAAAATTATTAAAAATTTTAAATATATAAAATTCATTCCATTTCAACGAAAAGGATAAAAATAAATTATGGAACAAAAGAATTTCTCAACTTGGTTAAAGAAGCATGAGTATAATATAAAAGGGGAACTTTGTAAAAAATATTCTAAAATTAATTAAAGGAATTTTGTTTTTGAAAATTTTCAAAATGGGAAGATGTTACATGCTACTCACAAAAGAGTTATGATAAAATAAAGAGTCCATTAGAGTTAATATATTATGATCTATATGGATACATTATTCATCAATAAACCAAAGATGATTTATATTTCATTATATTCATTGATAATTTAAAATTTATTATATATGTGATGTTTATAGAATACAAGTCCAAGGTAGTGTAAAAGTTCAAAATAGTTACAATGGATGTTAAAAAAGAATGGTAAATTTATCAATAAATTAAGGGAAAACAATGGAAAATAATACACATAAAACTAATTTGTGTTTTAATTGATAAGGAATGGAATAAAATTTGAATATAAAACTCTATACACACCCTAAAAAATAAAGTAACTGAGATAAAAAGATGAAACCATACATACATGAGGAAAACTATGCTTACTAAGTACAAAATTTTAAAATTATTTTAGAAAAAAAGTCTCATCAACAACCATTAACATTCAAAATAGATTCTTATTTAAATATTAATCCAATATAAATGTATATGAAATATGTAACAAAATAAAACCACCTTTTAAATACTTTATAATTTTTAGAATTCCATGTTTAATTAATATTATGAATCAGAATCAAAGAAAGTTTTCTATGAATGATAATTAGGGATTATTTATATTTTATAAATAAAATCAAAGTGGCTCAAAGAGATCTAATAAATAGACACATAAAATATTAGATGGCTATGATTTTATAATTATTGAAACTAAACCTATTGTAGGATAATTGTATAGTAAAGATAATAAAATGTTAATACAATATAATATGCATAATTTTAAAAAAGATTCATGATAAAGAAACTAAATATGAATAACCCACTAATGAAGTTGATTCTGAATACACCAGTGATGATAAAGAAGATACCATTAGCAGATAAAAACAAAGGAAAAAATAGTTATAAAAATGAGTTAAAGAGAAAAAACATCTAGGAAAAAGATACTCTAATACAAAGAAGGGTGATATTGAAATTCACTAATAAAACTACATTGGTATCACAAGTTGAACAAAATTCAGTTGATGGATCAATTGATCATAAAATTATGTGTTTTTTATGAGCGATGAGATGAATCATATTGAATAATATGACACCTGGGATTTAGTTCCAAGAAAAAAAAGATAAGAATATAATTATAACCAAGTTGGTGATAGAAATAAACTCAATAATAAAGTATATGTTGCAATAAATAAAACCAAACTAGTATAAAAAGGATATTCTCAAGTAGAGGGCCTTGATTTTGAAGAAAAATTTCCTCTAGTTATTAGGATTGAAGTTATAACGAACCAAAGTATTTCAATGGAAATTACCTTCTGAAAAATATGTCATAAAATCACATGAAAACACAACATAATGAACTACTAAGTGCTAAGTGACCTTTAAACATAAGTTTGTCACTTCTGTGTTTGGAATTTCAAAAATTTTATGTACACGGTTGTGTTCAAGATGTTTTTTGGGGTCCAATAGGAAAAACGTAATTTTTGGTGAATAGTAACCTACCCCTATGAATAGTAACCTACCCTTATGAATAGTAGTATGACCCTTATGAATAGTACATTGTCCAAATAATATTAACCTTACCCATTAATAATTAAAGAAAATTTAGGTATCTTAGAAAGTGACAATTTGACCATAGTAAACGTTTTGGTATTTTTGTAAGTTATAAATAATTAATTATAATTAATTAATTAATTTAAAAGAAAATTTATTTTCTTAAAATGTGTTCATAACTTATTAAATCTATGTATTATAGTTTTTATATAATTTTATAAGACCCTACATAATTTTTTAAAGCATTATAAAATCAGTTTTAATTTTAAAAACTGTATTTTTGAAGTAAATTATGATTTTAATTAAATATTAAATTAATAATATTTATAAAATTATTTTTGAAAAATGGACTTCATTTTTTGATTCTACACGTCAAAAAATGGCAAGGGTAAAATTTTGGGATTTTTATAAAATATTTCAATTTTCGGGTGAATAGTAAAAATACAGTTTTTTACATAACCGGTGTATCCTAAATTGCATCATTAATGATGTAATTATGATATAAACATTATAGAACATTAGGTTAGGCCAAATTATATTAAATTTCATAAATGGTTCCTTAAAATACAATAAACTCAATTTTCAAACCTAAAAAGAACTTTCCAAAGCCTAAAGTCAAAAGATGATTTCTTAGAGTGTCTTTTTCTATTTCTTTCATTTTCCTTTTAATAAATTAATTAATTTGAATTATAAAGATGATTTAAAGCCTATAAATAATTATATTATATTAATATATGATTTAGGATGTTAAAAAACTATTATTAAAAGGGTAACTTTTGATATATTATTTTATTTAATATTTTATTCTAAAAACACCTCCCTCCTCATGTATAAATAACCCCTCCCCCTCCCCTTGCCAAACCACACCTCTAAAGCTTCAATAATTGTATAAAATGTTCCCAATAATCTTCCCTAGACCCTCCCCCACGTCCAAGAGCTTCTGGTCTCATCAAAAGACCAAGCCTAGGTCCCTTAAGGAGGATCTCAAGAGGAAGATTCAAGAGGTAATTTCTATTCCTCTTTCCTTTAATTCCCTTTCAATTTCAAGTCCTTTTCTTATTCTCTCCCAAAATATCTTTGTCCAAATGGTATGGTAACTCTAATATCATAAATTTACTATAATTTTATGATACTAATGGGATATTATACCATCCAAACCCCTTCTCCTCTTCCTTTTATTTTATAAAAGAAAATGTTGTTCGTGAGGTGTTAATCTATCACCTCCAAGAATGACATGTTTTCTTTTTTCATTTCCACCTTCAGATCTGGTTATAAAACCATTTTTATTGTTGAACCATAATATTATATTTTTATCATGTCCTATTTTAAGTTCTGGAACTAACTTATGTACATATAATTAGATGATTAAACAAAACAAGTTCGTTGTAGTCAAAAAACCTCCCAAATTAACCCAAACGATCATCATTAAATTCCTATCTAATGATTCATCCACATGGTATAAAATGTAATTAATATTAAGATAATTTTAACTTCTGGAATATCATTAATAACATTTAATATATTTTCTGGATGTTTACCCATGTTCTACACAAACTTCAATTCATGAATACAAGTGAACCACCCAAGAAAAATCATAAAAACGAACATCCCCGAACAATGTTTTTAAACTCTATAAGTCATCCAAAAGAACATAAAATGACATAATGAAACCATAATAAACTCTATTAATGTATAAAAGTTTCTTTAATTTATAATTAATGAATATAGTGTCATTATACAAGAAATTAAAGAGAAGGAAGCGTTCGGATACAAGGTAAGGGGAAAATCTCGAACCTAATTTTCTTTCTTCGGGTTCTCCCACTTTCAATCCTTTTTTATATGGTTACTCCTTAAAAATAGTTTTTTCATCATTGTATTTACTTTTTTTGGATATACATGTTTTCACTGGAATTTGTGACAAACCAAATTCTTTCCAAAATAACTCTTCTTTCAATAACACACCTTTTACTTCTCATTCAAGATTGACGATTCTTGTATCAAGTATGTTATTCCCTCTTTATTTTGGGAACCCAAAGTTTATGAATTTGTTATTATGAGATGAAAACCATTCCTTTTCATGGGTTATTTATGTTCACTTATGTTATATTTTTATTGTGGCATGCATGATAAATGATAATTTTATGATGTGACGGGTGCGCCCGGAATTATATAGTGCAATAAGAATGTTTAAATGTGACGGGTGCACCCGAAATTATACAGCGCTCCAATGCATTGGGTAAAGTGATGAATCTCATGAGTAAATGTTAAATGATTTGTACAAGATGTTATCTTTTTTTACAAGCATGAGTGGTAGTTAACCACTAAGACATGATGTTTCATTTTTATGCATTTCCACATGTCAAGTCTTATATTTATGCTTCCTCTCATGTTCATGATATTTTTCCCATGTTATAATTATGCTCACACCATTATATATTGTTCTTATATATCTTCTTAATGGGATTTTATCTCACCCCTTTTTTGATTTATATCTTCAGGTGACTACATGTACTAAGGAGAGGGAAAGTTCCAATAAGAAGCTAGTGAAGAAGGAATTAAATGATTGTTTATGATTTATGTTGTAAAAGTTATAAATGGTCCTAGTTTTCCTAAGACACTAAATTTTTGGATCCTCTATGTGTAATACTATTATGTTTTTTATCTTTAAAATTATTTAATAGTAATTTAAGAAAAGTTTGGGTCGCTATAGAAGTAATACGGATATTCTTATCAGGGTTAGCACACATGAAATATAAAGTGTATCATCTGAATATCAAATATTCATTAACTAATATTGAACTAAAATAATAAGTATTAATTGAACAACATTAAGGTTTCATACTTAATTGTGATGGAATAAATGTGTGAAATTTAAATAAATAATTGTATGGTTTTAAACAAACTCCAAAATATTAGTATTCCAAGAAAGATAATTGACTAAATAAGATGAATTTCATTAAGGAAAAATTGGATAACAATATATATGTGAGAAATATTAACACACATACTCTTATTATTATTTTTGTGTTGATGACATAATTTTTAAGAGAAAAAGAGTAATTTTGTAAAGAATTTACAAACTAAATGAAGAAATATTTTAAAATTTAAATGTTTAGAGAGATTAAATTAAATTTAGGATTATAAGTTATAAAAAATAAAAACTTTATATTTATATCCCAATATAAATATTACAAAGAATTTATAAATAAATTTTATATGGAATGAACTGTGGAAGTTTCTACACCTATGATAGTGGATATGAAATTGAGTAAATATGATGCATGCCAAAGTATAAATCCAAAAGTTTAAAAAAATCTTACTAGAAGTCTATGGAACCTCACTCCACTAATACCTAAAATATTTTTTGTGTTCACACTATGTTAAAGTTTTTAAACTGATCCTAAGAATCATAAGTTAAATTTTCTAATAGAATTATATAATATGACAAGGTAACTTTGTGTTATGATCTGTATTATGGAAGAAGAGAGAATCTTGAATTATTTTGATTTACTAATGAATACTAGCCATGTAATATGGATAATAGAAAATTTATATCAAGAGGAACATTAGTTTTATGAAATAGATTTGTGAGTTGGAACTAAAAGAATAAAAAATAAGTTACTCTTAGTACTACATAAGATGAGCACGTAGATTTTACATAATAATAAACAAAAATGCTATGGATGATGGAATAGTTTAAAGATATGAGGGTGAAAGTGGATATACCATTGATACTTGATCATGGAAATCAAATTGAAATAAATTTTTCAAATAATACGGTGAAATACTCAAGATCTAAACACATTGATATTAAATATAATTTTACTAGAGAGAAATTTTAAAGTGTTATAATGAAAGTTTAGTTTGTGTCTATATTAAAACAAATTGAATATATCTTTACCAAGGCTCTATTAAAATATATATTTGAAGAGTTAAAGATTAAGATGAATGTTCATCCTTAACAACTAAATAATAAAGGTATAATTATAGTGTCTACTTCCCTATATATTTATTTGGATGTTTTTATAAAATAGGGATTAATTATATAAACCTTATATAAATATTCATATATTTTTTTGAAAATATAGGGAGTTTTATTTGAAAATATATGGGGATATATTATTAAGGGGGGGGGTAAAATATGATTTCAAGAACATAGAAAAAAATTATTTTGTTAAGTGATAAATTGACTAAGGAGTTGAAATATTTATAATATTGAAAATAAATCAAACGGGAGATATTTCAGAATACGATGAATAATTATGTTATATTCTTTTATATTACATCTTAGACAGACTTCATAAGAAATAATCTATATAAATTATATAAATAAAAAAACATTTTCTATGTAATTTGTATAAAAAATATTATGTGTATTATAAAAAATATTTGGGAGTTTCATATAATATTCATATATTTCACTATAAATGAAGTATGTGAAATCTATTTGAAGACCAATGGATGATTTCAATTCCATTAATAATCACTGAACATTATTCTATACATAAAACATGAGAAATACAAATCATTCCTCTATTTATTAAAAAAGAGTTCCATAGGGAACTCTATAAAATAGAAACAATTTTGTTATAATAAATTTTTAACATATATTAGTTACTAAATTTGTGTCAAAAATATGAATTCAAGTATTCTTGAAGTGAAGTTGACATGAAAATAACATAAAAACACAATAAATTTATTAATTTTGTTGCAAATAATATATTATAAGTTCACTGAACATATATTTATTATTATAGAATATTAGTGTATTGATAATGATACATGTTTAAAGTATCTATTTTAAAGATTTTTTTGATAAGGGATGATGAGTTATTGAAAGTGTATGAAGTTGATAGAACATTTTTAAGTTCAAAAAACACAAGTTCTATCTTGATTATTAACTATTTAAGTGTATGGAACATGTCTACAAAACATTTTTTGGGATAATACACTGAATAAGGCTAACATAAAACATATAACTTAGATCATTTTCTAGAACACAAAACATGAGTTTTTTATAATAGAAATTTGGCCACATAAAATTTAGAGAACACATAATATATATTTCAAAAAATTTACTATCACTTAACATTTGAGGTTTCAGGTAAATAATTTGATATTTTGAGAAGAACATGAGTTAAATATTTAGTCACACACAAAAATTTTAATGAGTAATGAAAAATAGAGATAAAAAAATATATCCTACATAACATTTGAGGCCAAACATAGCAAGAATCTAGGATATTTTTTCATGGGTATAATATTTTATAATGGGAATAAAATTTGAAGAATAATCATCCAAAAAACAATTAATGCATACAAAAAAACACAAATATATGATTTTTCCTTGTATAGAATAGTTGAAGTAATTTTATAGAACATTTTTTCACATGGTTCAACAAAACATTTGAGGTACCTTATATAGAATTTTTTTCTTGAATATAATATTTATTATAATTTTAAAATGGATAGAATATACAATTTTCCATATAAAATTTTAAATTTAAGGAGTATTTTTTAACAATAAGGCATATGATATCAAGAAATAAGAATATATTCGAATTATATAACATTTAGTGAAAATTTTACAGAATATTTTTTCTTAAAAATGATCATTATTACATGATTATAATGAATATTAGAATAAAAGGAGCCTTTTAGATTGAGTTTATTGGTGAAAAAAATAGTCTAACTAAGGGAATATGTGTCTATAAAGAAGAAGGAAGTGGTTGTGTAGTTTATTTTTATTACTTTGAATGAATTAATTGTAAGTTTTTAAGAATTTTGAAAATAATGAAGTAATTGTGAACTCACACTTTATGATGTATTATTATACATGATATAAGTATATTTTCATGTGAAAACATGTAAAAATGATGAAAATACTATATTTAGGTTGTAATTCTTATAAAAAAAATGATGAAAGGAGAATACACATGCAATTAAGCATATCACAAATGGTTATAGATTAAAATTATAACCATGATTCATATTAAAAATGGTGATAATGGATATCATGAGAAGAAATAAAGGGAGTTAAGTTGATATTTTCCCAAGACCTCATTTATCATTCTCATGATTAGATATTGTAAAAAAAATTACTAAGATATTTAAATATTTGAAAATAGAATTATATTTTTCCCATAATTATAGTCAATGGATATCATTTAATGATTTAATTTTAGACTAAAATAAAAATAAGGTATAAAATTATATATATATATATATATATATATATAATTAATAGAATGAAGGTGTGGAAGATTTGAGATAGAAAGAGTATATTTTAAATTTTAAAAACAAAAGGCTTGTGAGGATACAATGTTTGAGAAAATCTTAGCCATAAAAGATCTGATGAGACCACCTAAACATAACATATATATATATCTTACATTATTTCTAATAAATACACATTATATATCAAAAATAAATCACACAATACTTAAATAAAAAGGTTTAATTTATTTGTATATTAGCTATATAAACCTCATATTACACATTATTACTTCAACATATCCCATAAAATTATCCACACATGACTTCCTCCTAGACATATTCATACTTATAATTTCTTTGGGAAATAAGAACCATAAAAAGGAGTGATATAAAATTATCAGTAAAATGAAAATATAAGAATGATTCATAAAGGGTTAAATCATAAATATATGATAAAATATGAACATGGTAGAAATAATTGATTAAAAGGAACATGGGATCATAAGGGGAGATCAACAAGCATGATATAATAACATAGATCATAGTATGGGAGAATAGGAATACCTAAGTATAATCATGAAATCATAACATATTCCATGTAATTAGAATATATAAACATGAGATAATATCCATGATCCATAGAGACATAAGACAACGAGCCCGTACCCGAGTGATAAGGGCTCCTGCTTGGCATCCAAGAGACCCGGGTTCAAAACCGGGTGGGGGAGAATTTCTGAGTATTGTAGCAGTACTATAGTAGTTACTGTAGAAGTTACTGTTCGGTACTATAGCATCCAGAACTATTCACCTGATTTGGGCCTTCGGGCCACCGGTTTGGGCCTACGGGTTTCCAGGGCCTTTGGGTCATCAAAGGCCTTCGGGCCATAGGGCCTTCAGGTCACGTAGACCATGGAGTAGCCCAGTTCACACAGATCAATCCCCAGAAGAGGATCAGAGCAACATGAGTAGTAGCCACTAGATGTAGAGCTAACCGGATTGGAAGAATGAGAGGGTATGCCAGCCGCCATCGGGACCAGGCACCGTACAGCTTTGTACGGGGCAATACTAGCCGATCAGAAATTCAAGGTGGGAAGATAAGGCGATCAATGATGCAAGGCGCTAGGGAGGGGTAGTTCTAGTGGGCTGGGCCTACGGGTCATGTAATGGGCATGGTATGCCTTTGGGTCTTCGGGTCATGTATTGCAGGTCATGTTGGGCCTTTTGCCTTGGGCCTATGGGTCATGTACGGGTTCCCCTTCAACCCTTAAAATGGGGATTATCTATAATAAAAATAAAAAAGGCCTTCGGGCCATTCGGAGCATAGAGACATAAGCCTAGGGATGCGACACAAATCTAAGTATGAGATATAATAACATTGTGAACATAGCTAACTGCATCATGTCCATGCATAAAATTCATTATCTCATGGGATATAAAACTTTAACAAATTAATTAGAGGGATATATAAAACTCACCCATCAAATAATTATAAACCATACATATATGTGACACATTAAATCAATCATACATCAAATTTTGATTGACCCATAGAAAAAAATGAGTTATATAACACTTTTAAATGGTACCTTGTATGAAGAAATTAGGAAATGGATCAAATGATTGCAAAAAATTAAATCACTCAAAATAAGTATATCATAAAAGAATATAAAGGGTAATAAATGAAAAATTAATCTATAGAAGATATATCTTTTAGATATATGGTGAAAAAATTAAGTGAAATCATGAAAATAATTTTCTTAAAGATTTTATTATGTTATCATAAAAATGAAGTTATAAGTAACATTAAAAATACTTTTTAAGGGTTTAAGAGAATACTTTTCAAAAAAAATATTTAAATAAGTCACAATAATGAAAAAATTAAAATAAATAAAGTTTTAGTAAAATAAATGTGGGTACTTAAATAGAAATAAATACATTTTTAATCATTTTTTGATAGTTTTAAAGAAACTCATATCAATATAAAGAATTATATTTTTTTGAAAATATATAAAGAGTAATATAAAAGGTATTGAATTTAATCCATATTTATCCCTTAAAATATATAAATAATGTATTATTATAATAATAAAATGGATATAGAATAGAAATAACCAATAAAAAGGATGAGAATTATTCTAAACAACATATTTTTTATAAGTAAGTAATCAATTAAAGAAGAATATTTTGATATGAAAATGTTACTTCCTAAGATGGAATAAAAAATAAAATATGATATAAATAAATTTAAGAATGTAAAGAACTTATAATAATATAGTCAAAAAGAGAGAGGATGACTTAATGAAAAGAAGATTGAGTTAAGAAAACCCTTACCTCGAATTCTTACTTGGTTGGATGTGCTTTATCTTTCTATATAATTAATTTAAGTTTATTATTTATCTATATAAAAACATTATTAACATTTATTTCACCTTATATCTTTCATTTATGATTCCTTATTATCCATTTATTAGTCATTCATTATTAAAATTGATCATCGGGTTTCAATTATTCTATTTGTTCTATGCCTACTTCAATGTGATGGTTTTAGTATTTTCTCATTTATCATGAGTTAATCGCCTCTATAATTTTCTTGGAGATCATATAGATATTTTTATATTGTTATATAGTCTCACGGTTATATAATGGAAGTTATGGTGATGGTTACTTTATTGAGAATTTTGATTCAATTAAAAGAATTGATTTTATCAATGAATATAATTATATATATAAGCATACAAAAATTATGAAAATATATTAAATTCATAATTATAATAATATATTATTAGTTTTAAATTTTTATTAATTATTCATCATGTAAATATTATAGCATTGTTCATATAGGTGGTAAAACTGACCCAAATAAGAATGTGTTATAACGATTGAATGAGTAATAACATGTTATTGTATATTTATATTATCAATTTTAAATAAGAGTAATTATTTAAAAAAATTATTAAATTGATAAATTGTATTTAATAATAGTTGGATGAATTAGATAAAGTAAAATGATTAGGGAGTGGATAACACTTACATTGAAAGCTTGAATCTTCACTTAGTGATCCTCTTGGAAATAAATGATTCATGGATCCTTCTTATGACCATAAGTACCTAATTGTGGTATGGTATTATTATAGAGATAAATTGGGTAATTATTAAAGATAAAATTGAAAAAATGGTGTGGTTTCAAGTGTAAATAGGTGGCGTCCTTCTATAGGTGATATTGAGTGATATTTTCACAAATACCCATTCCTTAATATGTAAATAATATAATTTCTCATGGAAAGTGACTCAATAATAGAAAAGGGATGAGGTTAGGTAGATAATTCCATCATACAAACATTTATAGATAATTTTTTGTGATATTTTATGACTTTTACACTTATTTAAACCCTTTATCTCACTTTACCCTTTACCATGGTAACTCACTTTTACCTCGGTAACTTATTTTTTGAAAAATAAATTAAAATTGACCTCATTACCTAATTTTGACATGATGATTCAAAATATTAAATTCATTTATGAAATTAAATTTCTGAAAGTGATTATAAATTATTTTAAAATGAAACAATGTAACATATAAAAATTATAATTTTTTAGAAAAATATATTTTAACCACAAAAAATAATTCATTATTATTCCTTATTAAGTAATAATAATTATATAAATGTTAATTTATTTGTTTTTTATAAAAACAATAAATTTCATTATAATAATTATTTACTAGTGACTAATTTAGTTTATTAAGGCACAAATACATAACACATAGAAAAACATTTCTTCAAAAAATATCATTTTTACCATTAAATGGTTTTATTACTATTTTAACCATTCATTAAATTTTATCAACACATTTTATTAAAATAAATATTTTATTTTTATAAATAAATTTAATCAAAATAATTATTTAAATGTAATAAATCTTATAAAAATAAAAAATGTATACAAGTAAACAAAATAATGAAAATACATTTAAAAATAATTTATTAAATTAATAATTACACGTTTATATCTTCCAAAATCTTAATTTAAAACTTACATAAACCCTTTACATAATAAATAAGGGTGAGACAAGAAATGGTGTCAGTCATGGGTTTTGATTCAGCTAGCATGTATCTCATAGTGATTTTCATGAGCTTGTACTTTTCTTACAGTTATTTCTACTCAAATCATACTTATTGAAGTTTATCTTGGTCTTGGTCATGGTCAAACCCTGGTGATTTTACCTCCCTTACAATATCAAAAAAGTTAGCCTCATAAGGAAGGATCTTACTTTTTGATGTTATTTCTTCTTCTTTTTCTACATAAATTCCATAATGTTATTACTTCTATTTATACTTACTAATTCAAAGACTATATTATAATGATCTCATTTTAATTGAGTATAAATAAATATTTACACTATAATTATAATTTTTTGCTTTAATAAATTTTATACCCAATGATGGTATATACCCAATACCCATATAAGCCTAATGACCATATATCCCCAATGGTCATAAATTCCCAATGACCATATATATCAAACAACCATATTTCTCTTTCTTCATTCCTATATATAGAATTACATGACTATCTATAATTAATTAAAAAAATTGTATTTCTCACTTGAAATGTATATTATATTTATAATGTTTTTCCTTCTTTCCATAGTTATAATTTATCGTATGGTCTTTAAGTAAAAACATAAGGATAAAGACTCTATATTTGTGGTATTTTATTTACTTATGTTTTTATTCCTTTTGTAATTTTTATAATGATGCTTCATATTTCATTATCATAATGAAATAATGTATTTTAATATTTTATTTTAATAAAATATGGTATTTTTTCATTTTAGTTCGGTGTTGTGTATAAAATAAGCTATCCAATAAATAGGGTTTATTAAAGAGAATATCACATTAAAAATATAGGGTGTTACATTATCCCACCTTAAATAAAATATATCCTAACAATTTTAATTACCTCCCATTGATGAAAATAAATGATATAGATATGACTAAAGATATAATTTATAATGAGATATCAACCTGATTATCTTGTGAAATATTCATAAACTCATATTTTCCATCATAATAGGTATATTTTGAGAATTTCATTTGTCTTAACCATCTATTCCAAATATTATTTATTAGAGGATATAAAGGATTATAGTTTTGAATTATTTTCTAAATGCATACCTTGAATTCCATGTGTTGTATAAATAGTGGTACACTATTTATCCACTTCATAGTCTAAATAGTAGATGCACAAGATGAAATTTTCATGCTCAATTCATGAAAACCATATATTTTATTTCATGTTGATTAATTTTTTAACCTTTAATTGATTGAAAGATCCACTAAATGATAGTGGTTATCATTGTATGTAGAATTAAATAATGATTTATTCCCCCCATTTCTAACCATCAACTAAAACCAAATTTATCAGTGTAATTAATGATAATAAGATTGGAGTAAACCATCATATGAATATAAAAATAAATCCCATTGTTTCTTAACCAATGAAACATTTGGTCCAACCTATGATACAATTGGTTCAACTATGATACCATTAATTCAATCTATGAAAATTTTGGTTTAACGATAACACTATATGTTTAATTTATGACACCTTAGTCAAACTTAGGTTGTTTTAAGTTTTATCCTCTTATCTCTCTCAACTAAATCCAAAAAATAACTAAAACCCACTATGATACCAACTAAATATGACCCAAACATAACATATATATATCTTACATAATTTCCCCTAAATAAACATTTGATCTTATAAATGAAACACACAATCATAAAATCCAAAGATTTAGTGTCTTTGGAGATTATCCACATAAACATATTATTATAAATTATCACTTCAATATTCCCCACAATATTCTCCACACATGACTTCCTCTTAGACATATTTCTATGTATAATTTTTTTGGTGAAATGGGAAACATAAGAAGTAAGCTCAAATGATCAGTAAGGGAAAAACATATCAATGCGTCATAGAGGATTGTATCATAAACATTTGAGAGAATATAAACATGGAAGAAATGACCAATTAAAAATAATAAGGGGTCATAAGGGATGATTAAAAATCATGATATAATAACATAGATCATAACATGGGAGCATAATACCACCCAAGGATCATCATGAAATCATAACATATACAATGGATTCAGAATATGTAAACATGTGAAAATAATCATGATCTGTAGAGACATGAGCATAGATATGGGAAAAAACATAAGAATAAAAAATCATAACATTATGAACATAGATAACCTCGTCATGTGCATGTATAAAGTTGTGAGAATTTATAACAACATCATACCCACATATAAATGTGTTACTATAACTAATCACATCACATCCACGTATAAAATTCATTATATCATGAAATATAAAACTTTACCAATTTAATTGGAAGGATATACCAGACCCACCCATCACATAATGATAATCCATACATATGTGTTTCATATTAAATCAATCATACATCAAATCTTGATTAAACAGTGGAAAGAAAATGGGTTATATAACACTTTTAATTGGAATCACATAATAAAAAAAACAAAAATTGGATTGAATGATACTCACAAATTCAATAACCCAAAATAAGAATACCATAAGATAATTTAAAGGGTTATACATAAAACATAACTATATAGTAGATATATCTTTTAGTTATAGATATAAAAATAGAAGTGAAATCATAAAAATAATTTTCTTAAATATTTTATAACATTATAGTAAAAATGAAGTTATAAGTCACTTTCAAAATCCTTTTCATGGTTTGACTAAAATTATTTTTAATACATTATTTTTTTAAATAGGTCCTTGTAATTAAAACTTAAAAATAAATAAAGGTTTAGTAAAATAAATATGGATTGGAAGGTATAAAATGTACATAAATGGAAAGGAATACCTTTTAATCATTTTTTAATAGTTTTAAAGAATCTGACATAGATAAAAAGAATAAAAAAAATATATTGAAAATAGTTAAAGAGGAATATGAAAGGTATAGAAGATAATAAATATTTATTTCTAAAAATATATAAATAATATATTATTGTAATTAAAACATGAAAATGGAAAATAAATATCCAAAAAATGATGATAATTATTCTTAACAATGTCCCAATTTTTAAAAAAGTAAGAAAACAATAGAAGAATATGATGTTGATATAAAAATATAACTTACACAAAGAAAATATTAAATATCATATCATATAGATAAATAATAGAATATAACAAACATATAAGAACATAGTCAAAAAAATATAGAGGATGACTCAATGAAAAGAATATTAATTGAAGAAGACCCTTACCTTAGATCCCTTCTTGGTTGGATATGCTCTAACATCCTATATAATCAATTTAGGTTTATTATTCATCTGTATAAAAATTTTATTCACATTTATTTCACTTAATAAAATTAATTTATAATTACTAATAATTTATTTATTATTCATTCATTGTTCAAATTAACCATTATGTGTTAATTATTCTGTTTGTTCCATGCCTGCTTCGGTATGACAGTTTTAGTCCTTGATCATTTATCATGTGATCATTACTTATAGAATGTTATTAGAGATGATATAAAAAAATTATATATATTTTGAGTCCTATAGTCAATTAAATAAAGTTATAGTGATGGTTTATAAAGAATTGTTAAAAATATCCTTTTTTATGAATTTTGATTCAATAAGAAGAGTTGATTTTTGTTAATGAATGTAATTTTATATATAACCATTAAACAGTTATGAAATAAATATTAAATTCATGATTATTAAAACATATTATTAGTATTTAAATTTTCTTAATAATTCATGATGTAAATATTATAGTGTTGTCATATAGGTGGTAAAATCAACCCAAATAATAACATTTTATAATGATTTAATGAGTAAGAACATGTAATTTTTTTAATAGGTAGGAGGAATTACCCCCTTATCATTAAAGGTAAGAAACTCATATTTTTCCTAGGTATAGAGATCTCATTACAAAGACGTAGACCCAAGGGAACGAAGGCCTAAATAATTGGCCCAAATGTCCTGACTCATAGTTCCATCCACTCCCTCCTTCCAATCATCATTGGAGGTTGTCATTTACAATGACCCCTGTTATCACCTATGTAGATATGCACCATCGGTGTGCCATCCTGTCATAATCTATTTAGCCTTCACCATCTTCCCTTCATCACCCCTTATCAAAGGTTGTTTTATGTGTCGCCTCTGTATCAACACATTGGCCTTCCACCACCATGCCATACTTCCCATAGGGCTGCCTCTCCTATAAGCAACCAACATTGTGCCTTCGTTGTGTCACACCTAATACAGTCAAGGTGAAGATAATACAATTTCCATGGTTATGACCATAAAATCAAAAAAATTGGGGTTGACCAGATTGGATCCTAGGTTGATGTAGTATTAGGATTAATTATTAAAAAAACATTCTATCAAAGTGATAAATTTTATAAATAAATTTTGTATGAAGAATATAAAGTAAAATGATTTAGGAGAGGATAAACTTACATTGAATATTTGAATCTTATCTTAGAAAGCCTCTTAGAAATGAAAGAGTTGGGGATCCTTGTGTCCAGAAGTTCCCAAAAAAATGATAGGATTTTTAGGAAGATAATTTGAGAATATATTAAAGATAATACTTATGTAATGTTTTGGCTTGAGGTGGGAAGAGGTGGGGGCCTTTTATATGTGAGCTTGAGTGTTATTTTCACAAATACCACAACCTTAATATGTAAGGGATGTAATTTATCTTTAAAAGTGTATCAATGATGGTAAATATATGAGGGGAGTTATATAATTACCTTATACATACATTTAGAGATAATTTTTTGTGATATTTTATGACTTTATCCCTTATTGAACCCCTTTTACCTCACTTTACACTTTATCACGGTAACTTTCTTTTACCTTGGTAACTTATTTTTTTGAAGACAATGAGATCAACCTCATTACCTGATTTTGAAATGATGGTTAAAATATTAAATACATTTTATTACTTAAAATTTATTAAATTTATTAAAATTTATTTTAAAATGAAAATGTGTAATGCATAGATTTTTTTCTTCAAAAAAATATATTTTAAGCAAAAAAATGAATTCATTACTATTACTTGGTAAGTAATAATAATTATATGGATATTGATTTATTAGTTTATATATATAAATAATAAATTTCATTAAAATAATTATTTAATAGTGATAAATTTAGTTTATTAAGATAAAAATACACATCACATATAAAAACATTTCTTTGAAAAATATTCCTTTTACAATTGAATGGTAATATTCACATTTATTTATTATTTAACTATTCATTTAATTTTATCAATACATTTTTATTAAAATAAATCTTTTATTTTTTTTAATATGTTTAATTAAAATAATTCTTTTAATTAATAAATCTTTTAAAAATGAAAAATGTATAAAAATAAACATAATAATGAAAATACTTTTTTTTAAATTCATGTATTACATTAATAATTACATGTTTATATCATCCTAAATCATACTTAAAAACCCCTAAAAACCTTCCCATAGTACCGGAGGTTGAGATAAGAAATTGTGGCATTCACAAGTAGTGATACAACTAGCATGGATCTCGTGATGATTTCCATAAGTTTGAACATTTCCCATAGGCGATTATGCTCATGCCATACTTGCTAAAGTTCATATTAGGCTTGGTCAAGGAGAATATTTAGTGATTCTACCACCCTTTCAAGCTTGAAAAAATGAGCCTTATAAAAAAGGCTCCTACTTCTTGATTCTATTACTTCTTCTTTTCTAAATAAATTCCATAATGTGATAACTTTTATTTATACTTACTAGTTCAGAAACTATATTTTAACGGTCACATTTTAATTAAGTTCCAACTATAAATTTCAATAAACTTATAATTTATTTCATTAATCAATCTAATACACGATTATGGTATATACCTAATCCTTATGTAATCCCAATGACCATATATTCCCAATGACCACATATGCCCAATAATCGTATTCTTCTTTCTTCATTTTTATATATTATATTACATATATCTATATAATTAATTTATACTATTTATGTATTTTCCTATAAAAATTTCAATTATATTTATAATTTTTTTCCTTCTTTCCATAGTTATAATTGGTAGTATGATCTTCAAGGTGAACCATGGGGATAAAGAGTTCATGTTCATGACATTTTTATTTACTTATGGTTTTATTCCTCTTGTAATTTTCATAATGAAATGTAATATTGCATTATCATAATGTAATAATGTACTATAATATTTTATCCTAATAAAACATGGCATCCATTCATTTTAGTTTAGTGTTACGTGTGAAATAAGTTATCCAATAAATGGGGTTTACTAAAGAGACCCTCGCGCTAAAAGTATGGGGTATTACATATAAGTACTTGAATATTATTATTGGAACTCTTAACACAATCTGATGAAAAACTATGATTAATGTAGAGTCATTAAGAAGATATTTTAAGATTTATTTCATTCAATTTTGATATTTTATTATAAATAAGTGGAATACTTGTAATTTTTTAGGAAAAAATTCATGTGACTTTAGAATAATACTTTCTCATACATATCATGCATTAACTTGATAATATTAATGAAAAATATATGAATTAGACTTGAATAAATTACAATAAGTATGTAGTGTCACGACCCGTCCTCGGGGCCCGTGCCGTGACTACCCCAAGCCCGCCTTCCATAGGCCAGGGGCTGGCGACTAGCACCAAGGCGTAAATCCCGGTAAAGGGAAGGCATTGCCTTTGTAAAGTAAACAACAAACACCACAGAGTAAGCAGGCAGAAGTAAACACTAAGTAAAAACTGGTACAATAGTAAGTGCGGAAAGTAAGTGGGCCAGAAAACAAACCCAAACTAAAAGTAAAGTACAACTCGAAAAGGGAAAACCGCAACTGAAAAGTAAATCCGCAACGTCGAGCCGTCCACTGGAAGTCCCACCTGAAGGGTGGGTACAGATATCCTCCACTGCTCCTCGGGTCCAGCCGACCGCTCCGAGTACGTTCCGCCTAGTGGTCCACCTCCAGGTACCGTCCTGATCCGCAAGCCTCCACCACGATCAACGTTGTCCGTCGTCTGTAACCAACACATCGTAGTGCGGGCATAGCCCATGCAGGGGTGAGTATAAGCTACTCAGTAGGGACCCCGAGACCCCCGAAGGTCTCCCAGAATCCACAAAGTATAACCACAAAGGAAAGATACAATCATGAAGTAACGTCCCACACGGCTTAGGTATATGCCCATACATATACCTAAGTCATCAACTCTCGTTCGGCTCCAACATCCGAACCCAAGTACAACCCAGTCCACACAGGAAAGAAAAACGTAAATCCACACAGGATAGCACAACACAATCCACAAAGGAAAGTAAACAGGATTCAGCTCACACAGAATATACTTCTTCATAAGACGATATAGATGATCAGATGTAGCCACTGATTCATCTAAGTCGTCGGATCCACAAAGGATCGGTAGGTACTAACCCCCGCAATGACCCATATAGGATCGATCATGAAGTTGAAACCATAGCTATTGGGAAACTCCTTCTCCATCAAGTACAGTGGTTATTCCGCTACAACCAAGTGCTTCCCTCTAAACTTGGACTGTTGTAGTAATCCACCTATCGAGTATTGTGGGCCTACTATTACAACCAAGCGCTTCCCACCATGGGTCTGCCGCTACAACCAAGCGCTCCACCTCATAGCCTCTAGAGGTACTCCTTCTGTTGAGTATCACGGGTCAGCCGCTACAACCAAGCGATCCTCCGTCATGGGTCTGCCGCTACAACCAAGCGCTCCCCCGTGCTGCTATAACCAAGCGCTCCTTCGTCGTGGGTCTGCCGCTACAACCAAGCGCTCCCCCTCATAGCCTCGAGAGGTACTCCTTCTGTTGAGTTCTGCGGGTCTGCCGCTACAACCAAGCGCTCCTCCGTCGTGTGTCTACTGCTACAACCAAGCGCTTCCCACTGGGCTATCCATAACACACCGAGTCGTTCGATCAGCAGTCATCAAGTCTCAACCGGCTCTATGGTTTCCACACACAGCATGCTCCTTCCGGGAGGGTCCACTCCACGAGCTAAGAGGTCGATGCATCAACTGACATGTAGTCCGGAGTTGATGTATCCCAAGATGTACCGTAGTGGTCACTGCCAAAAACACGGAGGATTCCCGTATTGTTTTCATCATCGTCGCAGTCGCATCCACTGAGGATCTTTGTACAGTCGTCGTCATCACAGTAGCAGTTGCAGCCAGCTCTAGGGTTCCCGCACATAGCAAGCTCATTCGGGAGGGTCCGCTCCACGAGCCGAGAGGCTGATACATCAACTGACACATAGTCCAAAGTTGATGTATCCAAAAGTTCCGTATCGTCAACGGGAACTCAACGTCGCAGACGGCGCGTCAATCGGACGCCCGGTCTCAGAGTTATTGGCTTTTTCGTCCCAGGGGCCCGGTTGGGTTTTAAGGCAAAACCAACCCGACCGTACTCCACCTGCATCCAAACCTCGGGCGAAGTAAGCCAAAATATCTGTCTCACTTAGAGGAATCCATCAAAGTCGACGGTACGTCAATCAGACGTCCGGAGCTCAAGATATGAGCATTTCCGCTCCGAGGGCCCAGTTGGTTTCATGTACGAACCAACCCGGCCGAACCCAAAGTATTCCTAAATCTTGAGTGTATCATACCGAAACGACCGTCTTAATCCAAGAATCGCATCACCGCTGACGGCGCGTCGTTCGGAGGCCCGTAGCTCAAGTTATGAGCAAAAGACCGAAAACGTCCGGAAACGGGAAGTCTGGGCCCAGACCGACCCAGACCAACCCCCCCCCCCCCCCCGGGTCGGCCCGAACCGGGTCGAAACGACCCGACCCGGCCCGGCCCGAACCGGCGCGGGTGCGGCCCGGCCTCCGGACTCAGCTCGGCCGGTCATGGCCGAGCGGCGGGGGGCGTGCTACCCCCGCATGAGAACATCGCGGCCCCTATGGGGGGCCGCCCCTGGTCAGCGGACGCGGCAAGGCCGCGTCCCATGTCTCGCCGGACCCGCGTGGTCGCGGGTCTGTTGGACGCTGCCGGTGGATTCTGCGGGCCACCGGAGTTGCTCCGGTGGTCCGATTTCACTTTCGTCTACGTCGTAGCTCATTCTGGGTCCCGTTCTTCACTGCGGAATCAACAAATCGTCTCTGCAGCCCATTTTGTCATCGCCCGCCAATCCGCGCATCAACGGAAAAATGCGGGGGGTTTTCGGGCCGTGTTTGTTTGGCCCGCACCCTCCGCGTTAGGTGATAACAATCAAGAATAAAATATTCAACACATGAAAAACAAACAAGGCACAATTTTAATAAAATTAAAATTGAACTTTGATCTGGGTTCTTTGTTTTAGATGAAACAATCATGGGAATAAATATTGTTCTCAAATAAAACCCCTACCTCAACGTCGTCGTCGGATGCGAGTTCGTCGCAGAATTGCCCGTCGCGGTAGAAGATGATCGTCACGTCGTGGAAGGGCGCCGCGTCGTCGCGGTATACGGTGTCGCATCGACGATCTCCGAGGGCACAGATTTTATTTCGTGAATTAAATCCGTGTTAAAGATAAAATCCACAAAGGAAATTTAAAAGATTTGAAATCTCCTACCTCAAGCAGTTGGTGATCGGAGATTATTTCGGGGAAGAACGTCGCGGAAGAAGTGTCGTGGAAGGGGAATCGTCGGCGTCGCATAACACGGCGTCGCATCGTCGATCCCCGAGGGTGACGGCATTCTTCGCGTTCTTCACGTTCTTCGTGTTCTTCGCGAAGAAGGATGAAGGCATAGAATCTCCAAATCCCCACAACAAATCGCACCCCAGAAGAAAGGTATGTTGGTCTTATTTTATTAATATTCCAACGGTTGAAAAACAGGTTAAGAAACGAACAAATTAATTCATAGAATTAATTTCAACGAATTAAACGCCCAATTAATTGGAGTGTTTAATTGTTTAAGAAAACTCCCCAGTTGACTTTCATTAAAAAGGGTTTTCGCGGGTGCGTTACTTAGCGGAAAAGAAACGGAGGGGCTCGTGCGGGCCCCACCTCACAAATATCCTACCAAGAGGGTAGGATATTTTGAATTGTACCATATCCGCTTTAACTCAGCTTAAGCAGCTTTAAGTGGCTTTAAGTGGCTTTAAGTGAAATAAAATAAAGTTGTTGTACCACATTATTTTATTTCTTAACTTAAAGCCCAAAAATTAAAAACCACGCCTGAGCAAACGCAACTCCGGAAGAGGCGTTTCTAAGCAAATACCGACGATGCGATTCCATCGATGCCCTCGGAATTCGATTCCGAGCATCGGTTCAAAAGTTAGAAAAACCTGCTCGTTCGTTCACTAAACATACCCGAGCCAAACTTCGGAAAAATGATTCCGGGCACACCGGGCCTCGGAATCACGTGCCTTCAAAAACTGCATTCTTGTAAAATTCCAAAGAAAATTAAGGAAAAAAATTTCCTTGAAATTTACAGGTCTTTACATCACTCCCACCTCAGGGATTTACGTCCCCGTAAAGATACATCATAAGTTAGGGAAACAAATGTGGGTACTGAGCACGCATCTGAGCCTCCCGCTCCCAAGTGCTCTCCTGGAGGTTCCCGTGCTGCCATCTAATGCGCACTAGAGGAATCGATCGTCCACGTAGGACCCGCTCCTGTCGATCCTCGATCTCTACCGGAACCTCCGCAAAAGTCTCCCCATCATCAACGTCTAGCTCCCCATGGTCAAAGATATGCGTCGGTCATGCACGTATCTCCTCAGTTGAGATACGTGGAAGACGTCGTGCACCCGGTGCAACTGAGGTGGTAGAGCCAGGCGATAAGCCACCTCGCCGATCCTACTGAGGACCTAGAATGGTCCGATGAAGCATGGAGACAACTTGTCGCCTCGGCCAAATCTCCGTTAACCATGTCGAGGTGAGACCCGCAAGAAGTCGTGGTCGCCATCCTCGAACTCTAGTGGCCTCCGCCTCCTGTCAGCGTAAGACTTCTGCCGGCTTTGAGCTGTCATCATCCGCTCCTGGATGACCTGGACCTTCTCTGGTCCTATAAGAGCTGCTGAGATTTCTTCTTTGCCGATAAGAGAAATTCGGTATCATCCCCTGGATGAACCATGTTCTTCGCCTAATACAGTCAATCCTGACATGGATGATATTATTCCATACCAAGGATGACGTCGTAAGGCCTAGACGCTACTACCAAGAGATCCAACCGTTACTCTCACCTCCAAGGGTTGAGTCACACTGTCGGAATCAGTGTGTGTTCACTGGGTCTCCTCCAGTAGGTATCTCAAAGTGAGGGTCAAGTCAACGGTTTTTAAACCGGAACCTCTTATTAACAACTAAAAGAGAGGACAAGAAGGTAAACGCCACAAGAAAAGTGTCTTTTATTACTGCAGCTCAAAGTGCAAAGACACAAAACATCTACAAACAAACATCAACAACTCTAGAAGCAGCAAAAAAACAAAAGTCTCAGGTCTGGATCTAGTCCCGCTCCTGTCCATCTGCTCTCGGAGCTCCATGATCATAGGCCTCAGCTGCTTGAAGCTGAGCTCTCCCATTTCCACCAGCTCCTTGCGGTTGGGGTGGACCTCCTGGTGGTGGTGGTGGCAACACCTCAAAGCATCGTCCACCTTCAGCTGCATGGCCAGCTCCCCTGCCACGATATCCTGCTCCATGCGATCCGCCTCGATCGAACCTCTACCTCTGCCTGGGAGGTCCTTCGTTCATCTGTTGGTCATCCGTATGGCGGGTCGGATAGTCACGAGCCATGTGACCAACCCCTCTGCAGGAGTAATACTGTCCGCTCATGGTAAGTCGTTTTCCACCCCGGGTGCCTCGCACAAATGATCATGTGTCACGCGGTCGACCACCGGTAGGTCGATTCCTCTTGGTCCCTTGCGTCATCTGTCTAATGCCCGCTGTAGAAGACTCTCCCGCATGCCGGCTAGTGGTGGGTCCTACTGCTGGAGACTGCTCAGTAAGGAAACTCTCCACTAAGAGGGCTCTCTCCAACACCCCTGTCTGTGTCGGAATGTTGTGAGAAACAACTGAAGCTCTGATCTCTCTCCTGAGCCCCTGCTCGAAGGTTCGGGCCCTGAAGAAAGGGTCTCGTACCATGTCCGTGAAATAGCGCGAGAGGTCAGTAAACCTCGTCGCGTACTGGGCTACTGTCATGCTGCCCTACCGCAGCTGTAGTAGCTCCTGGATGCGCACCGCTCGGAGGGTGGCTGGGACGAACTCTGAGCGAAAAATGCTCTCAAATTCCGTCCAAAGAAGTGATGCATCGTCGTGCACCTGGAGCATCAAGCTCCACCATCTGCCTGTTGTCGCATGCAGGAGGCTCGCTGCAAGGACCACCATAAGGTCTACTGGTGTCCTCACTAACTGGAAAACTCGTACAACCGCCTCCAGCCAGTCCTCGGCTGCCTGGGGGTCCATCTCCTCACGGAACCTAGGCGGTCGCTGGTGTTGAAACTCGTGCAGAGCTCCAAGGTGACGTGCATCGTCAGCGGCTGGGGCTGGAAGCATCGGTGGCTTAGCGGGTAAAGGTACCGCCGGTGCCTCAGCTGTCAAAGGGCCCTGCACCCTGGCCTCGTCACTCGGTGGGATGTCGTTACGCTCAACTCTCAGAACCCTAGATGGCTGCCGTCGTGGGGCCATCCTGAAAAGGAAACAGGTGCGCCACGGTCAGAACAGTATACCTGGTGAGCTGATACAAAGAAAACTTGAACACACATGCAATCAATGTTTTCATGCATTAAGTCGGAAATTCAGAAGTCAGGGTCCTGGTGTACGGATACGTTGGCCGCCGCACCAACACTGGACTCCCTGGACTGATAACCACACCCAATACACTTAACACTATTGCTTCACATAAAAGAAAGATCAGAGTCTGCGGTAGAACCGAACTCCTCTAATACCAATTTGTCACGACCCGTCCTTGGGGCCCGTGTCGTGACTACCCCAAGCCCGCCTTCCATAGGCCAGGGGCTGGCGACTAGCACCAAGGCGTAAATCCCGGTAAAGGGAAGGCATTGCCTTTGTAAAGTAAACAACAAACACCACAGAGTAAGTAGTAAGAAGTAAACACTAAGTAAAAACTGGTACAACAGTAAGTGCGGAAAGTAAGTGGGCCAAAAAACAAACCCAAACTGAAAGTAAAGTACAACTCGAAAAGGGAAAACAGCAACTAAAAAGTAAATCCGCAACGTTGATCCGTCCACTGGAAGTCCCACCTGAAGGGTGGGTACAGATAGCCTCCACTGCTCCTCGGGTCCAGCCGACCCATCCGAGTACGTCCCGCCCAGTGGTCCACCTCCAGGTACCATCCTGCTCCGTAATCCTCCACCATGATCAACGATGTCTGTCGTCTGCAACCAACACATCGTAGTGTGGGCATAGCCCGTGTAGGGGTGAGTATAAGCTACTCAGTAGGGACCCCGAGACCCCCAAAGGTCTCCCAGAATCCACAAAGGATAACCACAAAGGAAAGATACAATCATGAAGTAACGTCCCACACGGCTTAGGTATATGCCCATACATATACCTAAGTCATCAACTCTTGTTCGGCTCCAACGTCCGAACCCAAGTACAACCCAGTCCACACAGGAAAGCAAAACGTAAATCCACACAGGATAGCACAACACAATCCAAAAAGGAAAATAAACATGATTCAGCTCACACATGATATACTTCTTTGTAAGACGATAGAGATGATCAGATGTAGCCACTGATTCATCCAAGCCGTCGGACCCACAAAGGATCGGTAGGTACTAACCCCCGCAATGACCCACATAGGATCGATCATGAAGTTGAAACCATAGCTATTGGGAAACTCCTTCTCCATCAAGTACATTGGTTATTCCGCTACAACCAAGCGCTTCCCTCTAACCTTGGACTGCTATAGTACTCCACCTATCGAGTACTGTGGGCCTGCTGCTACAACCAAGCACTTCCCACCATGGGTCTGCCGCTACAACCAAGTGCTCCCCCTCATAGCCTCTAGAGGTACTCCTTCTGTTGAGTATCACGGGTCAGCCGCTACAACCAAGCGCTCCTCTGTCGTGGGTCTGCCGCTACAACCAAGTGCTCCCCCGTGCTTCTACAACCAAGCACTCCTCCGTCGTGGGTCTGCCACTACAACCAAGCGCTCCCCCTCATAGCCTCCAGAGGTACACCTTCTGTTGAGTTTCGCGGGTCTGCCGCTACAACCAAGCGCTCCTCTGCCGTGGGTCTGCTGCTACAACTAAGCGCTTCCCACTGAGTTATTCGTAACACACCGAGTTATTCGATCAGCAGTCATCAAGTCTCAACCGGCTCTATGGTTTCTACACACAGCATGCTCGTTCCGGGAGGGTCCACTCCACGAGCTAAGAGGTCGATGCATCAACTGACATGTAGTCCGGAGTTGATGTATCCCAAGATGTACCGTAGTGGTCACTGCCGAAAACACGGAGGATTCCCGTACTGTTTTCATCATCGTCGCAGTCGCATCCACTGAGGATCTCTGTAGAGTCGTCGTCGTCACAGTAGCAGTTGCAGCCAGCTCTAGGGTTCCCGCACACAGCAAGCTCGTTCGGGAGGGTCCGCTCCACGAGCCGAGAGGATGATACATCAACTGACACATAGTCCAGAGTTGATGTATCCAAAAGTTCTGTATCGTCAACGGGAACTCAACGTCGCAGACGGCGCGTCAATCGGATGCCCGGTCTGAGAGTTATTGTCTTTTTCATCCCAGGGGCCCGGTTGGGTTTTAAGGCAAAACCAACCCGACCGTACTCCACCTGCGTCCAAACCTCAGGTGGAGTAAGCCAAAAGATCCGTCTCACTTAGAGGAATCCATCAAAGTCGACGGTACATCAATCGGACGTCCGGAGCTCAAGATATGAGTGTTTCCGCTCTGAGGGCCCGGTTGGTTTCGTGTACGAACCAACCCGGCTGAACCCAAAGTATTCTGAAACCTTGAGTGTAGCATACCAAAGCGACAGTATCGATCCAAGGATCGCATTTCCGCTGACGTCGCGTCGTTTGGAGGCCCGTAGCTCAGGTTATGAGCAAAATACCGAAAAGGTCCAGAAACGGGGGGTCTGAGCCCGGACCGACCCGGCCCAACCCCTCCCCCCCCCGGGTCGGCCCGAACCGGGTCAACTCGGCCCGAACCGGTGCGGGCGCGGCCCGGCCGCCGGAATCGGCTCGGCCGGTTACGGCTGAGCGGCGGGGGGCGTGCTTCCCCCGCATGAGAACATCGCGGCCCCCGCGGGGGGCCGCCCCTGGTCAGCGGACGCAGCAAGGCCGCGTCCCGTGTCTCGCCGGACCCGTGCGGTCGTGGGTCTGCTGGCCACCGCCACCTCTGGCCGCCGGCGCCGCCGTGCCGGCGACCCGCGCCGCCGGTGGATTCTGCGGGCCACTGGAGTTGCTCCGGTGGTCCGATTTCACTTCCGTCTGCGTTGTAGCTCATCCGGGATCCCGTTCTTCACTGCGGAATCAACAAATCGTCTCTGCGGCCCATTTTGTCATCGCCCGCCAATCCGCGCATCAACGGAAAACTGCGGGGGGTTGTCGGGCCGTGTTTTTTTAGCCTGCACCCTCTGCGTTAGGTGATAACAATCGGGAATAAAATATTCAACACATGAAAAACAAACAAGGCATAATTTTAATAAAATTAAAATTGAACTTTGATCTAGGTTCTTTGTTTTAGATGAAACAATCATGGGAATAAATATTGTTCTCAAATAAAACCCCTACCTCAACGTCGTCGTCGGACGCGAGTTCGTCGCGGAATTGACCGTCGCGGTAGAAGATGATCGTCGCATCGCGGAAGGGCGTCGCGTCGTCGTGGTATACGGTGTCGCGTCGACGATCTCCGAGGGCACAGATTTTATTTCGTGAATTAAATCCGTGTTAAAGATAAAATCCACAAAGTAAATTTAAAATATTTGAAATCTCCTACCTCAAGCAGTTGGTGATCGGATATTGTTGCGGGGAAGAACGTCGCGGAAGAAGAATCGTGGAAGGGGAATCGTCGGCGTCGTGGAACACGGCATCACGTCGTCGATCCCCGAGGGTGACGGCGTTCTTCGCGTTCTTCGCGTTCTTCGTGAAGAAGGATGAAGGCACAGAATCTCCAAATCCTCACAACAAATCGCACCCAAGAAGAAAGGTATGTTGGTCTTATTTTATTAATATTCCAATGGTTGAAAAACAGGTTAATAAACGAACAAATTAATTCATAGAATTAATTTCAACGAATTAACCGCCCAATTAATAGGAGCGTTTAATTGTTTAAGAAAACTCCCCTGTTGACTTTCATTAAAAAGGGTTTTCGCGGGTGCGTTACTTAGCGGAAAAGAAACGGTGGGGCTCGTGCGGGCCCCACCTCACAAATATCCTACCAAGAGGGTAGGATATTTTGAATTGTACCCTATCCGCTTTAACTCATCTTAAGCAGCTTTAAGTGGCTTTAAGCGGCTTTAAGTGAAATAAAATAAAGTTATCGTACCACATTATTTTATTTCTTAACTTAAAGCCCAAAAATTAAAAACCACACCCGAGCAAACGCAACTCCGGAAGAGGCATTTCTAAGAAAATACCGGCGTTGCGATTCTATCGGTGCCCTTGGAATTTGATTCTGATCACCGGTTCAAAAGTTAGAAAAACCCACTCGTTCGTTCACTGAACATACCCGAGCCAAACTTCGGAAAAATGATTCCGGACACACCGGGCCTCGGAATCACGTGCCGTCAGAAACTGCGTTCTTGTAAAATTCCAAAGAAAATTAAGAAAAAAAAATTTCCTTGAAATTTACGGGTCTTTACATGTAGTCACCCACCTTTGAGTGAACCATGTGAAAATACAATGGGATTTATGTGCCTTGTTTATTCTAATATATACATGTGAGGGTGTGGACATAAAATACTAAGTGAATCTATTTACTCTAACCATTTATAGATTTTTATTTATGAGAAATAGTAAAAAATTCCCAACACAAATTCAATCGCCCCTTCTCAGTGTTGTATCCAACCTTTCTTAGGGAACAAAATTATCTTATAGTGGAGATTTAGAATCTAGACATATCTGTATGGATTAAAGTGACATGTGATAAAATTTAAGCTTTGAAAAAGAACTTGACTTGGGATATTGTTCCATTACCTCAAATAAGGATATCCATTGATAAGAAATGAGTTGTTAAGATCAAGCAGAATATAAAATACTAGGTGGAATGATATGATGAAAAAATGATGGTAAAATTTTTTACTCAAAAGAAAGGTATTTATTTCAATGAAATATTTTCTCTTGTTATAAAATTTATAATTTTTTAGGTGGATATAGAAATATTTTATTCATATAGTTTATGTCTAGAGAAACTATATGTGAGGATAATTTTTTCCATGGTGATATCAATGAAGAAATTTATATTCTCTGACTAAATGGATTTAAAAATTGGTAAAAACAACGTGTTTTGTGTGTTGAAAAAAATAGTATATAGTCTCAAGAAGGTACCAAGATATGGGTATAATATATTTTATTTTTATATCATGAGTTTTGGATAAAAAATTATTCAAATACTTGTGTACATTTCAAGGGATCAAAAGGAAATGATCTTATTATTATTTTATTTTATATGAATTATATATAAATTATAGTTCCTAACAAAATTTAGATCCAAAAGATAAAGACATAATTGGATAGGGATTTTGATATGAAAGAATCGTGAATAGAAAAATATACATGGGATGTAGATTTATTAAGGTATAAATAATTAGAATATTTGGATATCTTCAAATAACTAGTTAAAAAAATTCTTGGAATGAAATAATATAAAATATTGTAATCCTATCTCAACCCATATTTATACTAAGTTATTCTCTTTAATGATTCATAGCCATGAAATAAAAAAGATATCGATTCCTTGAGTATCGTATGCATCAACCGTGGGTGGTATTATTTATTTCATGGTTTGTACTAGAATAGATATTGCACATATATTAGGAGAAGTTAGTCAGTACATAGAGAATCTAGAACATGAGAATTGGAATACAATGAATAGAATCCTATAATAAATGTTAGATACCTCGGATGTTACATTATGTTTTTGAGGATAAAAGTTTATTATTAATGTCCATGTTGATTAAGATTTTATAGGTAATCCTAAGAAATGAAATCTACCACTATCTATGTGTTAATTCTTACAGAGAAAGATATCATATGTGTTTCAAAACTATAGTCAATTATGGATCTATCCATAAATAAGGTAGAATTTTTTGTTGTCAATATGAAAAATATTTAAAGTTTATAAATTTATATTCCCTTTTTCTTGAACACTTGGTAGTATTATGGAATTTTGGGATCAAACCATAGGTAATGGTTTTGCAGAGTGAAAGTAAATACAAAATTAAAATGAAAGCGATGAAATTTTGATTGATTTATTGAGAAAATTATGAACAATAATATTTAAAAGAATTAAGTGATAACAAAATAAGGTGACATTGAGTCTACATATTCTACTTAATGTATTAATTCTTAGATTTAGAATAATATTTTTATTTTCATTAAGAAATTTCTAATTTATGAATGTAAAGAGAGAAAAGGGGTTGATTCTTAATACACTGAAGATCCCTAGTCACCTAGACTTGGTTTTGTAGTAGTGCCTAAGAAATCATGTTTAAAATTATTGAATATGGAACCTAATCAGGGAAAACCCTTTTATTACTCTAATTGAACTTATTTTTTCAGTATTACTCAATAGGATAAAGTTAATAACGCATTTAGATCATTATTTATATGAAAGTAAATCTTAGAATACTCTCATTCTAACTTGTAAAAAATAATTTAATAACGATAATTGATTATTATTTAACCTTTGGAAATAAAAAAAATTATTTTCATCCAAGACTCAACATCTAATGTATTATTAATCCATCAATGAGGTTAAGAGATATGAGAAACAAGAGAAATTACAAAACACTGCTTCCATTTCCTTGTATAGATCCTCCATTATTGAAATCCATTCTCTGTATCATACTCTTTCCTATCTCAGTTGAGTTCTTCCAAACCAAGTGGCCTTCATCTCCATTTAATCTTGTCTCCCTCATAGTGATTGAATTAATATATATTAACTATTTTTAGTATGGTGGTGTGAAAAAGTGGAACAAAATCATGTTAATTTATATAACATATGTAAAAATTAATCTTCTTATAATTCCTTGATAAATGGTTGATTTATACCATATAGAATATCTTGGAAAAATGGCATAACAACCATGTGACTCACTTCCTTTTTCTATTTTTCTCTCCCTTCTTTAAGGATTCGTTGCAACCTGGATCTTGCTGTTATACTATTTAATTTGTTCAAAATAACTCTTTTAATGGAAATTCTAGAAAAATATAACAAAACAAACCAAAATAACACACATTAGTTCCTAAAACAACATTAAATGAACTAAAAAAGTACACAAAACTAGTGAAAATATATAAACATAAAATACTCCCACACTCAAAATTTGGATTCTTACCATAGGTTTTTAATTAATTTCACATCTCAACTATTAAAAATTAAAAGAATTCATATAAAGATGAGGAATAGTTAAAAATCCCAACAATTTCCTAATATTGTGGGGGTTATGGATTTTTTTTAAATTAGAGTCAATTTCCAAAAATTATGGAACTTAAATATTCCCCAAGTTCTCTCCCCCATACATAAATTCTTTCTTGTATGCAAGAAAAAAGTATATACTTTCAAAGATCCTAATAAATGAAATAAAAATATCAAATTATTTTAAATTTTTTTGTATAAAAACTTTTAGTTCCTTAAGTAGTGGGTCATTGATTTTATAAGTATCCCTAAAGAATAGTGTTATCATATAATGGATGTATCATTAATCATTGGGATAAATCCTATTAGATCATAAAGTTTTATCACATCCTCTTTCGATTTTTGGAATCTCCTCTTGTTTTTTATCAATTGATTCTACCTGATTTGATGGTTATAATCCTTGGATTTCTTTCTTTGATAATCCCATTACACCCCTTTTTTCTCATTTTTCAGCTTCATTTTCTCCCAATCTTGTTCTTGTTGGGTGGGTTTGTCACTCATCCCATCACCTGTATTTAGGCTCCTCCGGTTTTAATTAATTTGGATCTCAAGCCTCATGTGGAGGTACTCTATCTCAATTGTTCCAGATCTTATTCCCAAAGGAAAATTTTAGTTGTATTGATGGAACTTCCAACCATAAGAGACATTATATCATCCTCTATTTACTGTAGTGATCAGATGCTTCATCAAGATTCCCTAGAGGAGGTGTGGTGGTTTCATCATCTTCAGAAGAAATTTTATTGATGTTTGTTGTTGGTATTTGTTTTTATTATGTACATGATTTTTTTATTACATGCAAGCTTCTGATATAGTGTGGTCGTATGTTTAGTGTCCCCATTAGTGACTACTTATCCCCTTACTGATCTCCTAGAATAATTTTATTATCCTGGTTGATTTTGATTATTTGTTTTGGTGAAGGTTTCTCTTTATGGTGTTCATGATGGTCTAAGAATATTGACTATATCATTTCAAAGTTGGTATTTTGGTTATGTGTTTGTCACTGTGCCTAGTGGATCTAGTTTGGGTTTCATTACTATAGCTTCATCATTTAGTGGTCTCTGAATTGGAAATATCATCTTGTTCAAATGATTGATTGGATCTCTCAATTTGTGTTTTTTTTTCTATTTGATAGTTTCATTGCTAACTAATGAATTGGAAATATGTGAAGGGACATGTTGTAGTGTGTAGACCTTGAGGCACTAGTTGTATGTATGGATATGGGTGGTTTTATCTTTAGGGGATTGTATTTCCAATTTTTAATTTTTAATTTCAATTTTTTTTTGTAACTATTTTGTCTTTTAGTCTTTTAAAATGTTATATCTAGTATTATATGGTTTCCACTAAACCTAAAGTGGTTTATTTTGAAAATAAAAAAATATATATTGTGGAAGGGTTATCACATAACAAACCCCTAGATTTACTTAATATTAGAACCAATAATATTTGTACTCCTTAATAGTTTTGAAACTATAAATATGATTCTATTTAGATAAATCATGGGACAAAACAATTTGTATCCCCTCAATGACCATTTCCAAAAATAAACTTTACATGTAACAAACTGACCCAGATCGACCTAACACATCACCTAACCTCACTCTCCATAAGGCCTGAAGACATTACCAATCACCATAGGATGGAAACTAGTGTCGAGGTATCAAATAAACCAACTAGTGGGAATGGTATCACCTATAAGTCATAATAATAAATAAGCAGTATAGTCTATTGAGAGTATGACATGGTGAGTCTATACATTGGACATATATGAAAATTAAATGAATAGTTAAAAACAAATATACAAGTCTAACATGGTATAAACCAAAGAAACATATGATGATACATAATCAATAATTATAATTACTCTCATCTAAGAATATACACAATATTAATAAATAACCAATAAGATTTAATACCATATATCAGAGGCATAAATAAATGATAATCTGAAGAAAAAAAATACACCCGGTCGATTTGGATGATACATACTCATCCCAAAATAAATAAACTCAAGATATAGCTCAAAAAAATCTCTATGTGATCCATGATAACTCACCACATCCCAACATCTATCAATATACCAATAGAATAATAATCAAAATGGGATCAAAATTGGGCACCTGAAAAAAAAAATATAGAAGTTGTATACACATGAAAAGAGTGTGTATGTAGGGAGTGAGATAAAAGTTACTAGTAAGATTTCACCAAAGAGTATATGTAAATCTTTTTATAAGAAACATTTCATGAATTATAGATTTATGAAATAAGATTTTCTAAATGTAAATCATAAAGTAAAACAATTATAAAACACAATCCTTTTTCCAAAATCATAAGGTAAAAAATTTTTGGAAAACAAAACACTTCATAACTTGAAATCCACAATTCAAAACCTAAGATGTAAAATAAAATTTCCTTTAAAACTATTTATTTTAAAAACCACTTTTTATTAAGAAAGGGGTGAAATACACCATATAAAATGAAAACACTTTAAATCATTAAAAGAGGCTTACTTCCAAAATTATGAAAACAAATAAAATAATTTTTCATTCTTTTTAAGCTTTTCAAAAAAAACCTTTTAAAAACATGTTGAAAAGTAATTTCCATCATAAATAAAGAAGGCATATAGATCAAACAAGAACCCTAACATCAATAAATTATAATAAAAATAATAAATAATAAATAATGGTACCATAAATCCAATAAGAGTACAAGGGGATACAGACAAAGTGTGTATTAGAAATCCCCAATATAATATCCTTATGTCAAATGAATAAGTGTCATGGGAAACTCCCTAAGACTTAATGTGAGATGATCTAAACATATATACATAGAATCAACTACTGGGATTATATTGTCTTCTTAATAATATAGACGCCTAAATTTTCTCATTGGGGGCCTTCCCTTGTCCAAAGAATAATCTAGACCATGGTACTAGTCAAAGCATAATCTAAACTAGTCTAGAATTCCTGAATAATATACCCACAAATCATTCTCACTGAGGGCCTTCCCTAGGATAGTTCACAATCTAAACTAGGGAACAAATCATCACACGATCAACACTAGTACAATAAAAAATTGATATCTCCCTTAGTTACCAATATTCCTATGACATATGTAATACAGATGTGAGATATCAAACAAAAAAATGATCATCGTATAAATTAATAATAAAACATCAATGATAACACTCATATCACTTCTAACATCCTCTTAATAAACAACCCCCTTTTCCATATCAATAAAACTTTAAATAATAATAGTCAATAGGAATCCCCTAAAGGGGGAAAATCTTAAACATGATATACAAACAAGGGGATAACAATAAGGGTGTGCAGTCATTAATTAAAAATCCTTTTTATGAAGTTCCATTAGGTGATTTCAAATCCAAACTTTGAAAACAAAAATAAGTTACAAACATCCTTTAAAGACCAAACAAGAATAAATAATTTAAAAAGGAAGTTTCTATTTATTTGAAAATCAACCCTTAAAACATGGGCCACACCCTTTAAAAATAAAAACAAGTCTAAAACCATTCTTTCAAACTTCAAATTCATTTAAAATATCCTCATTGGAATTTCAAAAACACTTGGCATGTAAAACCATTATAATTCAAAATAAACATAATAAATCCATTAAAACCTATATTCCAAGCATATAAATTAGTTATTTTTTATAAATCCCTCATGGGTATCATATATAGACATGTTTTAAAAGAAATGAATTTAGGAAAAACCCAAGAATTTCATGAAAAGTTAAATAAAGGAATTACACAAAACACATACCTCAACCAAGTTGAGACCACTCCCCTTTGATGGAAGAATCACATCATCTCAAGGAAATAACCTCTACATGACCTAAACAACCAAATACCAAAAATTAAAACCAAACCAAATACAAAATTTGTCCCCCATGGGAATTAGCATTCATAGGAGAAAGAAAAACCAAATAGAATTGAAGAAATGGAAATGAGGAGAGGAAGAATGATGGATTTACCTAATAAATCACTTGAAATTGAGGAGGAGATCAAAAATATAAAGAGAGAAAGTGAAAATTGTCTAAGGATCTACCCCTATTCAAGATGCACATGAGAGAAGAAATGGGAGGGTCATACCCCTTAAAATCAAATAGGGTTAGAATTGGAAAATAGTAAAATTTAAAACTGGGAACAGAAACATCACAATAGGAACTCCCTTAACACAGTGTGACTTACCTCCCCTAAATAAAGAACCACAAGTTTACTACCCAGGGTAACATCGTAGTGTAAACCTACCTTCGTGGTGCGATTCCCCATTGCACAATCAAATCCCCATAGTGCAGTACCCAACCGTGATACCTTCCTATGACCCCACTACATTGGTTTTTTCATGACATGACCTCCCATTCCATATCATAACTCTTCCCTCACTGAAAATTCATAAAGAAAAAAACACCTATCATGGAATGACCCACCTGTCATGGAACGAACACCTACAGTCTAGAACTACAGGTCACTCAACACAATAATTACGATGTGACCAACCTATGTCACAGTGTGACCCACTATAAGAAGATACAAAAAACTAGAAAAAACACCTAAAGTGCTTACAAATCCCCAAAACTCCCAAAATTTTAAAAATAAACAAATAATTTTATAATATTTAATAGCATGGTGACATGGCGGTGTTACATTACACCCTTACACATGTTTATTGTGGGGTGTTTCAAAAACAATTATTTCCTAACTTAAAATGTATTATAGTGGTTAACCTAGGTTGTATCCAGAGAGGAGTTCACAATAATCACTTTTTTCAATTTAAATCAGAAAAGGAGGTAGAGGTTTTTCTTTCAAATTGTTTGATTTTAAAAAGAAAGAAACCAATTAAAATAATGTTTGAACACAAATTGATAAAGAAAGTGGTGGGTTCAGGGTAGGATCAACTTTTGAAATGTCACCATGGTTATAAAAATCATTCTCACTCTCTTCAAATTGAACGATAAATGAAATACTCCTTGATCGAGTTGTTAATCACCCTTGGTTGAAGGAAGCAATGGAAACCACTCTGAAGTGCATGAAAGTCAATAAATCATCCCCAAACTACTAAGGCAAGTCCCAATTGATAATTTTTTATCCTTATAAATCTATAAATAATTCACTTATTTCACACACGTTCCAATGATCTCTAGATACTCATCACCCAACACAATCTACTCGATCGAGACAAACTCTACTAGACAGAGGTAGTTTAAAGAACTTCAACCAAATATATAAATAATGAATGACACAAAAATCATAAATAAAATCACATTAATAGAATTTTGAACCACTGAAAATATAAATAATTCAATATAAAAATATATTTTTAAATTAAAGTATAAGACTCTGACATTATAAAAGGATAACTCCCTTTTCCCCAATCACTCAAATTTTTTACCACTCCATGTGAAGGGTAATAGAGTTGAATCGAGAAGAATAGAGTATTATAAAACTAATAAAAGAGTAAATATAAAATCCACAACACTTAAAGGTTCCAATTATCCATCATAGTCCCTCTTTCTCATTCCTCAACACCTTTGAATAGAAGTGGATACGCATATTTATAGGGTTGAGGGGTGGAAAATTTTCCCTTCAATTTTTGTTCACCAAAAGTTTGAGTTTATTTTTACTAGTAAATGGAATATTATTGGGAAGGTTTATTTATAAAAGTTGATTCTATCTATATTTTCCATGTGTTGTCAAAATATCAGATTCTTTGGACACTTGTAAAAAAATTTGTGCCCTAATTACTTAGGCACACTCTTTCTGGATGAAGAGACTCTTTAACTTCGTCCACTTTGGCATGTTCAATGGATGAATTAATGAAACAAATTATCCACGAAATTTATTTTTTTCATGATTATTAGAGTCCTATTTCAAATATAGCTGGAATCACCTCATTTGAATTCATTTATATTTATTTATGCCTCATTTAATAAGGTGGGTTCCATTCTGTCGGACAAAAAAAATTTCAACTTGATTGATTTTTCAAAGCTTATGAAAGTTCAAATTAGATTTGGGCCTAGAAGGAGAAGTTGAAGCCCACAAATAAACGAATCCTAAAAAATCATTACTCTGATTGGATCAATATCATAAAAGTTATTCTCAAAATACATAAGTGGTAGAAATCTATTATAATTACAGAATTAAGAAATTTTCACATTTTAGCCCAAAATTCATCAAAAATCCAAAAATGATGAAAATAAGATTAAATTGTTTGGTTGGTAGGGATTAAATCATTAAAAAACATATTAAAATGATGACAATATTAGCTCAATAAATTTCTCTACACTTAGAATTTGGACTCCTAGACAAGTAAGCAGTAAAATCAAATCAAAACAAATTCAAAACACATACTCATAAGATCCGCCAATTTGACAAAAAGAAACAAAATATATAATGCATCCTCAAAACCCATCATTTTAAGTTCTTCATCTATATCATTCAATATATTTCCTCTTCATTTCACCTCCCATGCACACAAAACACCTACCACTCATGAATTTTCTCCCATCTTACAAATGTCAATTTTCAACAAGGATTTTCTCCTTCAAACACATGAAAGGGTCATCATAGGCTTGATAAATTATTATATCTCCACCTGATGTAAGTCTAGGATATTTTTTATCATGAGTAATTTTCAAGTTTTTTCGATGGAGTTTTGTTGGTAGGATTTAGATGTCAAAATTTTATGACCGAATAAGGAGGGTTTGGATTTTTTTAAAGAAAATTTGCATGATTCTAATTTTCACCCAAGTATGATCCCCTCATCACTTCCCTTAGTAGAAAATCAGATATAATAATATTTTAAAATCTCACTGACATCACACATCATCAAAATTTTAGAAGAAAAAGGTATATTTTATCCTTTTTTTTTCTGCAAAGCTCTGGATAGGCACAAGTTTCTTTCTCCTTTGGAAGCTCTAGAAATGCACATGTTCTTTTATCATAAAACCTTCAGAAAGGCGTATATTTTGAGAAAATGGTTTTTTTCAGAAGTAAACACGTCTCTTTAACATTTTATTTTCCTCCCAAAGTATCACTAAATAAGTTATCACAACACAATACATCTTCCCATCACACTTAAGTTTAACTAGATCATACAATTTCACTTCAATAGTAGGTTGGATGGGGAAATTGGCTTGTAATATGGCTAACCTAACAGGTTGTTCATGTATTCTAAGGTCTAAAAAGATTAAATGTATAATTAATACCATAATAAAAAGTATTCACTTAAAAAGGGATCTTTAAAAAAATCCCCAATCATTTACCTCAAACCCAAAAGTATGGATATAAATAAATCAAATTTTGGTTAAAGAAATCATGGCTTAGTTCTCTAAATAAATGAGGTGAATGAAAAGATTATGAAAAAAAGGGTTTATAAGCCTCATGAGAAATTGATTTCAAAGATAAATACAGTGATATGTGGCTTAAGATTAAAAATCAGAGTACTTTTCATAAAATTCTCAAAGATTTGAACTTAAAACAAAGTCATTTCCAGCTTTTATTTAACCTCGGATTCATGGAATAAATTATTCCATTCATTGTAATGGGTTATAAAAATGAAAAATATAATCATTTGAGTTCACAAGTTTCAAAACCACACAAAAATTGAAAAAGAAACACAAAAAAATGAAAATTCTT
Organism: Viscum album; assembly: GCA_963277665.1. NCBI lineage: Eukaryota > Viridiplantae > Streptophyta > Magnoliopsida > Santalales > Viscaceae > Viscum > Viscum album. Next base: position 783,502,496 of record OY728150.1, on the reverse strand, counting down.
TTTTTGAAAAAAATATAAAAAATTGAAAATTGAAAATCCAAAACTATAAAGGTTCCCTCACCCATTATTAAATTATGCAATGTACTCAATGAATTAAAGTATATTTAACATGTAGGAATATTTTTAACTAATTACAACAAATAATTTTTAATTATATGTAAAACCTAACTTATCGGTAGTACAACGCTGAGTTAATCTTTTAAGTGATTCTTACTGAAAACCTATAAGAGAAAGTATAGAAGATAATATAAGATATTTATTGAAATAAAATAAAATATAAATAAAATGGGAAAAGAGCGATAGATCTTGGTTTAATCCCCTAAGTGGTCCTTGGGTTTTGACTGCCTCCATATGGGAAGTTCCAGTTGGTTATCCTCAATCTGATGGTGGGTGGATTTTCTTTGAGATGAACCATTGGTACTTATTATTTACTGCTTTAACTTCTTTATTTTTTTTGAGGACTCCATGGATATAGTATGAAAAATCCACCCCATGAAAATTAGATATAACTTGAATTGTGGGGGTAGGATAAAAAATGAGTCCTCCCCTTTCTTGATTTCCACTTATATAACCCCCTCTTCATTCTCTAGTGCATTCTTTAGGTGTGTTGCATCAATGTAAAAAATCAAAGGTAATGTCATAGTGTAATTTAATTTGAAAAAAATAAAACATGAATAATCAATATCAAATTATCCCATTTCAGTGTAAGCATCTTGGGTCTCTATTTTTCAGGCAAAGACTTTTGGATCTCCTCTTGTACACCCTCTAATAAATGTTCAACAAGTTCAGGGAGCTCTAGGTGTTCCTCTTCAGGTGAATCTTCATGTTCATCATATTCTTACATGGAAAAACAAGATTTATATGATTTTAAAAATTCAAAATAAGGGGAGGTAATACTCAATTCAACTTCAATAAAATCAGAATGAAAATAGTTTAGAAAATGATTATCTCCCTTAATTGGATAGACTTCAATTTATTCTTCAATGGAAAGTTACTCATGGAGTAGAGTGGTAATAGATGGAGGCATATAGTCAGGCTCCTCTATTTGAAATATGATTGGATAATTATCTTCTGCCACTAGTTCTAATTTTGGTTCAGATTGATGTCCCTTATCCAATGGTACTTTCACCTTGTACATCAATATTTGATAATTAGTTTTGACTTGATTAAGAATGACCATCAGTTCTTGAAGTGAGAGGTCTGTGACATGACCATTAAACATTTTCTTGACCAATATAGTGGGTTTATCAACCCTTTTTAAGACGGATTCCTCATCATTAAGAACCATTTTTTCCAGTACTTATGAGTAATTAATCCAAGAAGAATAATTCCAGTTGATATACATCAGGAAAAGGTTTTTTTTATTTTTTATAATGAAATTAATGAAAATTATTTATGAAATGTTAGAATTGGATTGTTGACACCACCTCCACAGAAACGATGACAAGTTTTCACACATGACTATCATGGGGTGTGGTAAAAACAATTATTTCTTAAGTTAAAATGTAGTGTAGTGGTTAATATAGGTTTTCTCTAGAGAGGAGTGAGAAATAATAACCTTTTCACCTTAAATTATAGAATAATTGGATGTTGTTTTTGAAATTTTTTGATTTTAAAATGAAATAGATCGATTAAAATAAATTTGAAACAAAAATTGATACATAAAGTGATGGGGTTGGGGTAGGATCACCTTTTTCAATGTCATTATGGTCATAAAAATAATTCCCCCTCTCTTCAGATTTAATGATAAATGAAAGACTCCTCGATCGAGTTTTCAATCACCCTTGGTTGAATAAAGCAATAAAAATCCCTCTAATGTGCATGAAAGTCAGTAAATCATTGTCAAACAACCCAGGAAAGTCCAAATAGATAATTTTTTATCCTTATAAATTTAGAAACAATTCACTTATTCCACACACATTCCAATGATCTCTAGACACTCACCACCTAATACAATCTTCTCGATTGAGATAAACTACATTAGGTAGAGGGAGTTTAAAAAACTTCAACCAAAGTTGTAAATAATGAATGACACAAAAAACCTAAATAAAATCACATTTAAATAAATAATAACCACTAAAAATAGAAATAATTCAATCAAAAAAGATTGTTTAAATTAAAACACAATACTTAGACATTACAAAAGGAGAAATCCACCTTCCCCAATCACTCAAAATCATTACCCCTCTATGTGAAGGGTAATAGAGTTGAATGGGGGGGAAAGAGAATTATAAAAATACTAAAAGAGAAAATAAAAAATGATCAGAACTTCAAGGCTCCAATTCTCTATAAAATCTCCTCTTTCTCCTTCTTCAATACCTTTGAATGGAAGTGGATATATATATATATATAGGGTTGAGGGATGGAAAATTATCCCTCCAGTTTCTTTCTACCAAAAGTTTGAGTTTATTTCTCATAGTAAATAATTGATTCTCAAGAATGTTTCTTCATAAAAGTTTTTCATCTATATCCTGGTAATTCTCCCTCAAAATATTATCTTCTTTGGACACTTTTATGAAAATTTAATCCCTAATTACTCTAGTAAACTCTTTCTATATGAAGATACTCTTTAAATTTATCCACTTTAGACCATTCAATGGGTGCATTAATGAGAGAAATTCTCCATGAAATTTAATGTGATTATACGGATTCAATTACTATTTGAAATCAATCTAGAATCACCTATTTTTGAAGTCTTTAGATCAATTTATGCCTCCTTTTTTGAGGTGGGGTCCATTCAGTTGGATAAAAAAAATTCAACTTGACTGGTTTTTTTTGGGTCTGTGAAAGTTAAAATTTGTTCTAGGCCCATAAGAAGATGTTTAATCTCATGAAAAAAGTAATATTAAAAAAAAGAATCACTCTAATTTAATAAATATTTGAAAAGTTATGTTTTAAATACATAATTGGTATAAATCTGTTAAAATTCTAAAATTAAGCAATTTTTACATTTTAGCACAAAATTCACCAAAAATCCAAAAATGATGAAAATCATCTCAATTTGTAAAAATGATAGGGATTAAATCACTGAAAACATATTAAAAATGATGAAAATATTATCTCTATAACACCACCACACTTAATTTGATAGCATGGGAGGAAGTAAAAGTATGTTATTCAATGAAAATGATGGATGGTTCACAAGGGGTTTCATCCAATGTCTCAATCAATAATGATAATGATTAAAATTACAAATATTATTGATTAAAAAAATAAAATTTTAATAGATATACCTTTCTATAATATTCACTCAATAAATAGATTAAAAATCATTGATGAAAATGGTTTAGAGTCCTCTCGGGTTTGGAATTAAAATTACAAGACAGCGCAGATGAGCATGGATGCTAATAAAAGTTCCAAAAAATTAAAAAAAAAATTAAATAAATTGATATTTATAAGGAATAATTTATTAATTTTTGTGATATATCAAATAAATTTAAACAAACAATTAAGTGTGAGATCATTAACATAGATATAAGTTTATGTCTTATGTACTTCACTACTAGAATGTTCCGGTTTTCATGTGGGTTCATTTTATTTTCTAAGAATTAGTTTTTTAAAAAACTAAAAAAATAAAGTATAAATTCTAATTTATTGAATGAGAGAATACATGGAAAACTTCCCTAGTTTCATTTTATTTTTTTCATGTTCAATCACTACAATTGTGGATGTGGTGGTACTCGAGTATATGAATCCATCCAATCATGAACACACATCCCCAAGAGGTTGAATTGTGAGGATAAGTCTAGCTAAGTATCCCCAATCCTTTGTATTCACTATTCCATGTGATAAACATCTATTCTAAGTCCATGAGAGAATCATCTGAGTTCATGAATATATCTTCTTAGCCCTTGTACCTCATAAAGGTTCTCTTATCCCATTGGTTGGTTTGTGTCATATTCCAATGATTGTTAAGGTAGAGGTGGGGGAAACAGGAGTATAATCACTATCCTGAATAGATCAAGTGGGTACTCAAATGATCCCAGTATAAACCAGGGCTTTTTTGGTGGATACTCATGCCACTGTTTCTCTAGTGGAGGCACATCTTGCCTATGAAATTCCTCTTACTCCTCCTACTATTTCTTGAAAACCAATGCCTAAATCCCCAAATTTTTCATCAACTCATAACCAATGGCCTCAATTAGACCAATGGTATTGAAATTCCACATCACTTCCTTGTATCTTATCACTATGTCAAGCTAGGTGATAAAGCCTCCAAAAAAGTATCCTTAGTCTTGTGCTTCTATGCCAAGTATGTGCTGTAAAATAAAAAAGTTAGTATTGACTAGAGTACCTTCTACCATGTATTGAAGAAATATGAGTCATCCACGTCCACAAGATCCTGTGATATCCCCTTCAAGAACATCCTTATCATTATGAACCAATGGACATATCAGTGTGCCATTGAACTCAACCTCTATGCCTTCACCTTTTAAGGCATGTACATAACCTGATTAATCAATATTCTCAAAGTTTCTTAAAGAATGAGATTTATTGGAATGTCAATCATCCCTTCATGAGGTCAATGTAGCATGTACATGAAGTCTTTTAATATAGTGGTGTGGTCATTACAAAAAATCTAGAAGGATATAGCTGACTATTGTTTGTTAGGCTCCTTCATATCTTCCACTTCATTATCACCCTTATACTCTATAAATTATAGATGTAGGTAACTTGGAAACTGTAATGTTGATGCGGAGTATACTAGATCCCCAAACTCTATGAATGTTGTCCATCCCACATTAGCGAGTAGTTGCATGATTATCTTATGCAAGCCAAATGAAGTGATTATCATGAGGTCATTATAGCATAGAAATTCCAATATCCATTTATTTCATATGATTTATCACTCTTGTTGACGTGGACCAGTCATCACCAGTAGATAATTCTACTTGGAGGTCCTCACATTATTAGGTCCCATATAAAAGAAAATTATAAGAAGAGAAAAAAAAAAGGAAAGAAGGAGAATGAGAAAATAAAATAAAATAAAATAAACATGAAAAAATAATAAAATATAGAAAAATAAAGAAATGGGGAAGAAAATCATTAAACAAAATAAAAAAAATTAAGAAAATATACTTTTTGACTTGGAGTAGGAAGTTGGGCATCACTTCATGAATAAATATAGAGAGGGAGGAAGAAAGCGAAGGTGTGGTGTGTAATAAAATGATGAGGGAGAACCTTCTTTTATAGACCAAGATTTGGCATGGCACCATGTAATATTGGCACAACACCATTAAAAACTTCTAGAGCATATTGATAGTATGAGTCTAAAGGTGTTGATCTATCTCTGTGGATCTTAATGAAAGTATCTTGACACCATGTAAAAATATCATGCCACTGTGCAGGTTTCTAGAATTTTTCTTGAAAATTGGCATGGGTAATGTTCTTTCACACAAGTTCCATATAACTCACTGGTTCATTAGGTCTTGAATTAAAGATTCATAAGGTGGAAATTCATGAGAATAGAATAGAACTATACTTAATTGGAATGAAACCCATGAAAATTATGGTCTAGCAGTATATTTTGTTTTTGAACCCAAGAAAGAAATAAAAATTGACCATTCAAATCAGGATTCCTTCTGAGAAGTGTTTCCTTAGATTTATTAGCTTGAATTTTTCACCTGGCTTCATCCATGACCTATCTATGTCTCTAGTGACTCCTTAACCATTTATATTTTCTTAATCTTCACACATGATTTCTTATTTTTTTTCTTCTATTTTCTTTTCTTCCACTTAAGTGAAGGTTATATTTCAACTTTATCATTATTATGATTTTTCTCCATTGAGAAAAATTGATCAATAAATTCTAAAAAATCATGAATTTTATCTTACTCATAATCATTCTCTAACTGTATATCTTATTCATCTTATTGATAAACCCTCTCATCCATTTTAATATATGAAAAATCAACTTCTTCAAATTTGAAAGTAAACATTTTCAATTCAGAATGAATTTTTTACTTATGCTTTAACCTTTTGAATTTTCTCTAAAGGAGGAATATTCACAGACATTTTTTATTTCTTCACCAAAACCATTTCCATCTATTAAAATTTTCTATTCCATCATCCCATTCATAAAATTATAATACTCCAATCTTGATGATCCTTGAAGATTCGCTTCAAAAGATACTTCTTCTTCACCAACAAAAAATGAAATCCTTACATTATCAACATCAATGAGTGCCTTCACTAGTATAAAAACAATTTTTAACGTCTCCCTTTTAACATCGGTTCTTTAGAACTGACGTGAAAATATTTAAAATTTTCCTTTTCACATCGATTATATAAGAACCGACATGGAAAATCAATTTTCGCAGGTTTTTCACATCAGTTCTTATAAACCGATGTTAAAAACCATTTTTTCTAGTTTTTAACGTCGGTTTTAAATAACTGAAGTTAAAAACTATTTTTTAACATCAGTTAATAAATAACCGACATGAAAAATCAATGTAGGCATCTTTATAACATCGATTATTTAGTAACCAACATTATAAAGCTTTTATTTTTTATCTTTATAACATCGGTCAATGCATGTAGAGGTGACTACAGGGTGCACATCTTTATAACATTAGTTATTTAATAATCGACGTTATAAACCTTTTCAAATTTTATGAATTGGCGATGGAATCATTTCATGGTCTTTAAATCTCATGACAAAATCCTTCGTTTCTCTCACACGTAAGCCCTAGCTTGGTTATTTCTTCAATCTGGAGGACTTTAATCTATCATTACGATCTTCATACAACCTCAAGAGTTGTCGGCCTCATCGTTACACATCGAAGATAGATATCCTTGTCTCTCTAGTGATCCTCGCACATTGTCATTTCTCTCTTTTCGGTCATTCCATGGTGCTGAGTCCCTAACACTTGTTTCTTTGATTCGGTGGAGTCAATTCTCACATTACCATCTTCATAAACCCTCAGGTTTCATTAGCATCATCATTATTCATTCGAATAAAGATCTGTTCATCTCCATCTATCTCATCTGAAGGTATATAGTCACAATATCTATTGGGTATTTTTTATATTTCAGCATGATCTTGATCAAGTAATTGTAGTACAGTGATTTCTTGAGTAATTTCATAATCAAATTATCTTATGAATTCCTAATGATTCATTAGGTGCTCAAATGACTGATTGATTGTCTTGTGTTATATACCTTTGATCACATCACATTCCTTTGATCTTGAAGGTGATTATTCATACATCATATATTTAGTGAAACATTAGGTTATCTACATTCCATTTGTATAATTACCATTATATGTGAATGTCCATGTTTTATTAAAAACAACTCATTAAGTAATCATAATTCTCCTAAAAACCTTATCATATGTTATATAATTAATTATAGTCACTCTCATATTTATCTATGTTATGATTAGTGGTTTACAACCTATTTAGTATTTTATTATAGAATATTTATATTGTGTGAATTCTTGGGCATGTTACCCTCCATCTATTCAGTTTCTTATTACATAGAATCCTATAATTTTTATGTTTGGTATTGTATCATATATAATATTATGGTTTGTTATGTTGATAAATCTGTATTTTGATTTTAAAAATTATTCACAATGATGGGTAATAATTTTTTTTAGCCATAATGATATGAAGTTTTTGTTCTTTAAAATGTTCTAGTAAGGGAAAAAGATTATTCAATTTAAATAAATAATTCATTAAAACTTTTATTTAAAAATGTGTTTTTTATTTTAAATGTGATGGATATTTTTAAATAGTTCCCTTTTTCTAAATTAAAACATTATGGATGTTTTTAAATTAAATTACAATGTGAAATGATTTGATTTTGAAAAATAAATTATTTTAAAAAAAATGTTGTGACTTATTGTTTTAAAATTAATTTGATGTTAATGAAATTTTTTTAAATATAAATATTATATATTGGTATTTGGGATTAAAAATCTAAAGGGTTATAAATTTTGATTTATCACTTATATTTAAACTTATATTCGATTAATGTTTAGAATTTATAATTATACTTTTCAAATACGCTTATATTTTTTAAAATTTAAAAGTTTTGTTACTTTCAAATTATGACATTCTTGATAAGAATTTAAACCTCGTTTGACTTGATTAATTTATTCTCACTTTTATTACTGCTATATTTTTTTGACAAGATATTTTTTTATTTTTTATAAATAATAATGAAGGTGTTGATGCTTTTTTTTAATTTTCTAAACAAAATGTTCCAAACAATGACATATTTTTCTATCCATGACTGAAATGTTTAAATATGAATAAGTTGAAAAGTAGATAGATCAAAGATCATTTAATTTGTCATGGTTTTAATCCTAGTTACATCCCTTGGATTTGGTATCATGAAACTGGGTATAATTTCTTATCTATTGATGATGATGCTTTACAATATGATAACTATGATAAAATTGAAGAAATGATTTATGATATTGAAGCAAAGACAATTGATAAAGAACCGACAATTGAGAATCTATATGGTGATGTTGAAAAAACATTGTATCCTAGTTGTGCATAATTTATGGTTTTATCATCAGTTTTAAGATTTATTAACATAAAGATGAAACATGGTTGTAGTGACAAAAGTTTTACTGATTTACTATAATCGTTGAAAGATATTCTTCTTAAAGATAATGATCTTCCTTATTCACATTATAAAGCAAAAAAATACTATTCCTGATAGGATTGTGGTACAAAAAAATACATGTCTGCTCGAATTATTGTGTATTATATAGGAAGGAATATGAATTTTTGTCAAAGTGTCCTAAATGTGGTAAGTCACGGTATAAGTTGAAAGAAAAAATACATGTTGATTTAGTAGTTACAGAGACCCCTTCCAAGGAATTTTTGTATCTTCCTATAATTCCTCATTTGAAACATTTATTTGAAAATTCACATGATGAAAAAAGGTTAATATGGCATGAAAATGAGCTTATATGTGATGGAAATTTATTACATCTTGGAAACTCTTTCTAGCCGAAGAGACTCTTCAACTTTATCCACTTTAGAGTGTTCAATGGATGCATTAATGAGAGAAATTTTTCATAAAATTTAATGTTATTATACGACTTCAAGTCCTATTTAAAATCCAGATAGAATCACCTCGTTTTGAAGTCTTTATCTTGATTTATGTCACCTTTTTTGAGGCGGGGTCTATTCAGTCGAATAAAAAAAATAAACTTGATTGATTCTTTTTGGGTATGTGAAAGTTAAAATTTAATATGGGCCCATAAGAATAGGTAGAATCTCATTAACAAAGGAATCCTAAAAAAATAATCACTCTAATTGAATCAATGTTTTAAAAGTTATGTTTGAAATACATAATTGGTAGAAATCTGTTAAAATTCTAAAATTAAGCAATTTTTACATTTTAGCACAAAATTCACCAAAAATTCAAAAATGATGAAAACCAGCTCAAATTGTAAAAATGATAGGTATTAAATCATTGAAAACATATTAAAAATGATGAAAATGTTATCTCTATAACACTACCACACTTAAATTGATAGCATGGGAGGAAGTGAAAGTGTGATATTCAATGAAAATGATGGATGGTTCACAAGGGGTTTCATCCAATGTCTCAATCAATAATGATAATGATTAAAATTCCAAAAATTATTGATTAAAAAAATTAAATTTTAATAGATATACCTTTCTCCAAGATTATCTCAAGAAATAGATGAAAATCATTTATGAAAATGGTTTAGAGTCCTCTCAGGTTTCGAATTAAAATTTTAAGACAGCACAGATGAGCATGGATGCCAATAAAAGTTCCAAAAATAAAAAATTCAGAATTTTTTTCAAATAAATTGATATTTATCATGAATAATTTATTAATTTGTGTGATATATCAAATAAATTTAAACAAATAATTAAGTGTGAGATCATTAACATAGATATAAGTTTATGTCTTATGTACTTCACTACAAGAATGTTCCAGTTTTCTTGTGGGTTCTTTTTATTTTCTAAGAATTATTTTTTAAAAAAACTAAAAAAAATAAATTAATGATAAATTATAATTTATTGAATAAGATAATACATGGAAAAATTCCCTGATTTCATTTTATTTTTTTGATGTTCAATCACTACGATTGTGGATGTGGCGGTACTCAAGTATATGCATCCATCCAATCATGAACACACATACCCAAGAGGTTGAATTGTGAGGATAAGTCTAGATAAGTGTCCCCAATCCTTTGTAGTCACTATTACATGAGATAAAAATATCTTCTAATTCCATGATAGAATCCTCTTAGTTCATGAATATATCTTCTTATCCCTTGGACCTCATAAAGGTTTTCTTCTCCCATTGGTTGGTTTGTGTCATATTCTAATGCTTGTTAATGTAGAGGTGGGGAAAATGGGAGTATAATCACTATCCCAAATAGATAAAGTGGGTACTCAAATGATCCTAATATAAACTAGGGCTTTTTTGGTGGATACTCATGCCATTGTTCCTCTGGTGGAGGCACATCTTTCCCATGAAATTCCTCTTACTCCTCCTACTGTTTCTTGAAAACCGATGCCTAAATCCCTAAATTTTTCATCAAATCATCATCAATGGCCTCAATTAGACCAATGGGATTGAAATTCCACATCACTTACTCATATATTATCACTATGGTAATCTAGTTGATAAAGCCTCCAAACAAGTATCCTTGGTCTTGTGCTTCTATGCCAAGTATGTGTTGCAAAATGAAAAAGGTAGTATTGAATCGAGTACCTTCCACCATGTATTGAAGAAATATGAGTCATCCACATCCAAAATCTCATGTGATATCCCCTTCAAGAACATCATTATCATTATGAACCAATAGACATATCAGTGTGCCATTGACCTCAACCTCTATGACTTAACCTTTTGAGGTGAGTACATAACCTGATTAATCAATATTCCAAAAGATTCTTGAATAATGGGATTTATTGGAATGTATATCATCCCTTTATGAGGTAAATGTAGCATGTACATGAAGTCTTTTACTATAGTGGTGTGATCATTACTAAAAATACAAAAGGAGATGGATGACTATTGTTTTTCAAGCTCCTTCATATCTTCCTCATCATTATCACCCTTGGACTCTATAAATTATAGATGTAGGGATCTTAGAAACTGAAATGTTGATGCGGAGTACATTGGATCCCTAAACTCTATGAATGTTGTCCATCCCACATTAGAAAGTAGTGGCGTGATCATCTTATGCAGGCCAAATGAAGTGATTATCATGAGGTCACTCTAGCATAAAAATTCTAATATCCATTTATTTAATATTATTTATCACTCTTGTTGACATGGACCAGTCATCACCAGTAGATAATCTACTCAATGGTCCTCACATTCTTAGGTCCCATCTAAAATAAAAAGATAATAAGAAAAAAAAGAAAATGAGAAAATAAAATAAAATAAAATAAACATGAAAAAAAATAAAGAAATGAGGAAGAAGAAAAATTAAACAAAATAAAAAAAAAGTAAGAAAATATTATTTTTGACTTGGATTAGGAAGTCGGGCATCACTTCATGAATAAATATAGAGAGGGAGGAATAAATTGGAGGTTTGGTGTGTAAAAAATTGATGATGGAGAACCTTCTTTTATAGACCAAGAGTTGGCATGGCACCATGTAATATTGGCACAACACCATTAAAAACTTCTAGAACATATTTATAGTATGATTCTAAAGGTGCTAATCTATCTGTATGGATCTTAATGTAAGTATCTTTACACCATATAAAAATATGATGACACTGTGTAGGTTTCTAGAATTTTTCTTGAAAATTGGCATGGGTAATGTTCTTTCACACAAGTTTCATATAACTCACTGGTTCATTGGGTCTTGAATTAAAGATTCATAAGGTGGAAATTCATGAGAATAGAATAGAACTATACTTCATTGGAATGAAACACATGAAACTTATGGGCTAGCAGTATATTTTGTTTTTGAACCCAAGAAGGAAACAAAAATTGATCATTCAAATCAGGATTCATCCTAAGAGGCGTTTCCTTATATTTATTAGCTTGAATTTTTCACCTGGCTTCATCCATGACCTATCTATGTCTCTCGTGACTCCTTCCCCATTTATATTTTCTTAGGCTTCACACTTGATTTCTTTTTTTTTCTTCTCTTTTCTTTTCTTCCACTCAAGTGAAGGTTATATTTCAATTTTATCATCATTATGATTTTTCTCCATTGAGAAAAATTGATCAATCAATTCTAAAAACTCATGAATTTTATCTTCCTCATCGTCATTCTCTAACTGTAGATCTTATTCATCTTCTTGATAAACCCTCTCATCCATGTTAATATATGAAAAATCACTTCTTTAAATTTAAAAGTAAACATTTTCAATTCAGAAGGAATTTTTTACTTAGGCTTTAACCTTTTGAATTTTCTCTAAAGGATGAATCATTACTAACATTTTTTTATTTCTTCACAAAAATAATTTCCCTCTATTAAAATTTTATATTCCATCATCCCATTTATAAAATTATAATACTCTGATCTTGATGATCCATGAATATTCACTTTAAAAGAGACTTCTTCTTCACCAACAAAAAATGAAATCCTTACATTATCAACATCAATGAGTGCCTTCACTAGTATAAAAACTATTTTTAACATCTCCCTTTTATCATCGGTTCTTTAGAACTGACGTGAAAATATTTAAAATTTTCTTTTTCACATCGATTATATAAGAACCGACATGGAAAATAAATTTTCACAGGTTTTTCATGTTAGTTCTTATATAACCAATGTTAAAAACCATTATTTCTAGTTTTTAACATCGGTTTTAAATAAACAGAGTTACAAACACATTTTTCACATCCGTTAATAAATAACCGACGTGAAAAATCAATGTAGACGCCTTTATAACGTCGATTATTTAGTAACCAACATTATAAAGCTTTTATTTTTTTATCTTTATAACATCGGTCAATGCACGTAGAGGTACCTACAGGGTGCGCATCTTCCTCCAATGGCCAGAAGGCCTTAATTTTTTATTGATTTTGATAATCCACTTTTCAAGGGGTGAGGTGGAACCCTTACAAGGCTCGTAGGCGTAAGTATTACATTTCCCGTAGGCCTTAGAGGAATTCATTTACCGTAGGCTTCAAACATTTCATACAACCCAGACTAACTACTTGGAACTGCTCCTCCTCAGCATCTTCATCGTGAAGGGTGTACATCTTTATAACATCAGTTATTTAATAATCGACGTTATAAACCTTTTAAAATTTTATGAATTGGTGATGGAATCATTTCATGGTCTTTCATTATCATGACAATAGTCTTCGTTTCTCTCACATGAAAGCCCTAACTTGGTCATTTCTTCGATCTGGAGGACTTCAATATATCATTATGATCTTCATACAACCACAAGATTTGTCGGCCTCATCGTTTCACCTCGAAGATAGATATCATTTTCTCTCTAGTAAGCCTCACACATTGTCGTTTATCTCTTTTCAGTCATTCCATGGCGCTGAATCCCAAACACTTGTTTCTTCGATTCAGTGAATTCAATTCTCGCATTACCAACTTCATAAACCCTCTGGTTTCATCAGTGTCATCATTATTCATTTGAATATAGATTTTTTTGTCTCCATCTAGCTCATCTGAAGGTATTTAGTCATAATATCTATTAGGCATTGTTTATATTTCAGCATGATCTTGATCAAGTAATTGTGGTACAATGATTTCTTGAGTAATTTCATAATCAAAATATCTTATGAATTCCCAATGATTCATTGGGTGCTCGAACGACTGATTGATTGTCTTGGGTTATATACCTTTGATCACTTCACATTCCTTTGAGCTTGAAGGTGGCTATTCATACATCATATATTTAGTGGAACATTAGGTTATCTACATTCATTTTTTATAATTACTATTATATGTGATTGTCTATGTTTTATTAAAAAACAACTCATTAAGTAATCATAATTCTCCTAAAAACCTTATCATATGTTATATAACTAATTATAGTCAATCTGATATTTATCTATGTTATGATTAGTGTTTTACAACCTATTTAGTATTGTATTATAGAATATTTATATTGTGTGAATTCTTGGGCATGTTACCCTCCATCTATTCAGTTTCTTATTACATAGCATCCTATATTTTGTATGTTTGGTATTGTATAATATATAATATTATGGTTTGTTATGTTGAGAAATATGTATTTAGATTTTGAAAATTATTCACAATGATGGGTAATAATTGTTTCTAGCCATAATGATATGAAGTTTTTGTTCTATAAAATGTTCTAGTCAGGGAAACAAATTTTTTATTCAATTTAAATAAATAATTAATTAAACCTTTGATTTAAATATGTGTTTTTTATTTTAAATGTGATGGATATTTTTAAATAGTTCTCTTTTTCTAAAGTAAAACACTGTGGATGTTTTTAAATTAAATTATAATGTGAAATGATTTAATTTTGAAAAATAAATTATTTTAAAAAAAAATTGTGACTTATTGTTTTAAAAGTAATTTGATGTTAATGAAGTTTTTTTAAATATAAATATTATGTAGTGGTATTTGGGATTAAAAATGTAAAGGGTTCTAAATTTTGATTTATCACTTATATTTAAACTTATATTCGATTAATGTTTAGAATTTATGATTATACTTTTCAAATACACTTATATTTTTTAAAATTTCAAAGTTTTGTTACTTTAAAATTATGACATCCTTGATAAGAATTTAAACCTGGTTTGACTTGATTAATTTATTCTCACTTTTATCACTGATATATTATTTTGACAATATATTTTTTTATTTGTTATAAATAATAATGAAGGTGTTGATGCTTTTTTTTAATTTTCTAAACAAAATGTTCCAAACAACAACCTCTTTTTATGTCCATGCCTAAAATGTTTAAATATAAAGAAGTTGAAAAGTAAAGAGATCAAAGATCATTTAATTTTTCATGGTTTTAATCCGAGTTACATCCCTTGGATTTGGCATGGTGAAACTGGGTAGAATTTCATATCTATTAATGATGATACTTTGCAAGATGATAACTCTGATAAAATTGATGAAATGATTTGTGATATTGAAGCAAAGACAATTGAGAAAGAACCGACAATTGAGCATCTATATAGTGATGTTGAAAAACCATCGTATCCTGGTTGTACATAATTTATGGTTTTATCATAGGTGTTAAGAATGATTAACATGAAGTTGAAACATGTTTGTAGTGACAAAAGGTTTACTGATTTACTATAATTTTTGAAAGATAATATTCTTAAAGACAATGATCTTCCTTATTCACATTATAAATCGAAAAAAATACTATTCCCGATAGGATTATGGTACAAAAAAATACATGTCTACTCGAATGATTGTGTGTTATATAAGAAGGAATATGAATTTTTTTCAAAGTATTCTAAATGTGGGAAGTCACGGTATAAGTTGAAAGAAAAAGTACATGTTGATTTAGCAGTTACAAAGACCCCTGCCAAGGAATTTTGGTATCTTCCTATAATTCCTCATTTGAAACATTTATTTGCAAATTCACATGATGAAAAAAGGTTAAGATGGCATGAAAATGAGCGTATATGTGATGGAAATTTACGACATCTAGTTGATTGTCCGTAGTGGAAAAAAATTGATCAACAATTTCCTATATTCGAAAATAAAGTTAGAAATCTCATACTTGGACTATGCACAGATAGAATGAATCCATATTGAAGCCTAAATAGAACACATAGTTTATGGACTATTTTATTGGTAATTTACAACTTATCACCTGAATTTTGTATAAAATGCAAATATTTCATATTGAGTTTAATGATCTCTGGACCAAAACAACCCGCAAATGATATTGATGTTTTCTTATCACCATTAATTGATGATTTGAAACGCTTATGGGAGGATGGTATTAGGGTCTATGATTCTTATAAAATAGAATATTTTCAACTACATGCAATGATTATGTTCACTTTAAATGACTTCCTAGCATATGGAATTTTTTTTGGATATATTGTTAAGGGGCATAAAGCATGTCCAGTTTGTGAACAACAAACTTCATATTATCAACTGCATCATGGGAAAAACAGTATACATGGGTAATCGAAAGTTTTTTTCTATGAATCACTCTTATTAAGAGATTAAAAAAGTCATTCAATGGCTCACAAGAATTTTATATTGCTCTAAAACCTTTATCCACTTATCAGTATTTTGAGAGAGTGTAAAACCTTAATGTGACATTTGGAAAGACGCATAAATATGGTAATGATAGAAATATTTGGAAGAAACAATCAATATTTTTTGAACTACCATATTAGAGATATCATGAGGTGAAACATAACATTGATGTCATGTATGTAGAGAAGAATATCGGTGACAGCTTGATTGGAACATTGTTAGATATTAAAGGAAATACTAAAGATGGGTTGAATCCAATATTAGACTTACTGTCAATGAGAATATGTTTGGAGTTAGTTCTCACTCCTAATGAAAGGTGGACATTTCTTCCCCTAGTTTATCATACATTATCTAAGAGGGAGAAAATTAGCTTTTTTCAGTGTCTTCATGATATCAAAGTGTCGCAGGGTTATTCTTCAAATGTAAAAAAAATTGTTTTTTTAAAGGATTTAAAGTTGATGGTTATGAAATCTCATGATTGTCATGTCATGATGCAATAACTTCTACCAGTTTCATTGCATGGAATATTGTCCATTCGTGTAAGAATGATTATCATAAAAGTGTGTTATTTTTTCAATTCAATTTGTAATAAGGTGATTGATCTGAATGCTTTGAATATTTTGAAAAATTGAGTGATTTATATACTTTTTCAATTAGAAACATATTTTCCTCTATATTTTTTTGATATAATAGTGCATTTAATGGTTCATTTGGTTCAAGAAATAAAGTTTTTTAGACCTGTATATCTACGTTAGATGTATCCTTTTGAAAGGTACATGAAGATATTGAAGGGGTATGTTAAGAATTCATATCGACCTTAAGTCTCTATTGTTGAAAAGTATATTTCCAAGGAGGTTGTGGAGTTTTGTACAAGCTACTTGTCTGCGGTGGAGCACATTGGTTTGCCTCCATCTCACCGTGAATGAGTTAATTATGGGGGAAATGGGATCTATGGCTTGAAATTCAAATATTTTTCAGGTGAACAGATAAAGAATATACATTTATACATCTTGAATAACATAGATGATGTTCAACCATATATAACATTGCATGTTAATGTGTTGAAACAATGTTATCCAAAGAATAAAGATATGTGAATTTTGAATGAGCATAACAAAACTTTTTTTCTATGGTTTGAAGAGATTGTGCTTGGTATATCAGATGCATCAAAAATATTAAAATGGTTAGTGGGTGGTTTAAGTTTAAATTTGATAACATGGTCCGGGTATGACATTATTGACTATACATTTCTTTGAAAGATCAAGACAATAGAAGTGCAGTTTAGAATAGCAGTGTATTGGTGTTCGCAAAAGCAATACATTTTCAAGTCCTAAAGACAAAAACTCAATTTACGTATCAAGTGCATATTATGGAGTCATTGAAGAAATATGGGAGGTTGGTTACATTAAACTTAAAGTTACAATGTTTAACATCAAATCGATTATCGGTAACAAAAATTTCATATACGATGAATTTGAAATGACACTTGTTAATATGAATAGATTGGAATAAATAGCTGATCCTTTTATAATGGCAACACATGAAAATCAAATTTTCTATGTTCTTGATCAATGTGATATGCAATGGTCTATTATTTTACAAGGAAAAAAACAATATGTTGGTGATGATAAACTTGAATAAGATGTTGATTTATGTGAGATCCCTACTTCCATGGAAAGATTAATAGATAATAATGATAAGCACGTCATATACATGGTTTGTTCCATAAGAAACGATCGTGACAAAGGAATTTGAGAAAACAATCCTTTAGTATATTCCTAATATTACAGTTAATATATGTTTATTTCTCGTTTACATTTATAAATTTCATAAAATGTTAGATATATTAATTTTATTTTCATTATTAAAACATGTATTAAAACTAATAAGTTAAAATGTTTGTTTATATTAGTTTAGTTTTGTTTAGTTTACCATGTTTGTCCTTACATGACTTATCTATTTATTGATTTTGTTGAAATGCAATTATATTAAATCTAATATGTTAAATAAAAAACAAATATATTTTATAAGAGTATGTTGAAAAAATATTCTTTTTGTGTAAAAAATATTTATTAGGTTGTACCATTTTTAATATTCCTACACCATTTTTGGATTTGTTCTCATTTATTTACATAAAAAATCATATATCATTATTGTTGTTATCATTTTAGTTAACTATAACAAATATGAATAATAATGTGTTAAGTTTAATTTTGTTTAATTTTGTGTTTCATAATTTTTCATTTTTTATTTACATTAATATTGTAATAGTTGAATCTGTATATTTGTGTATTAATTTGTTGTTTCTTTTATTTGTAGGATAATGACGGATCAATCAACTGATCGACCACATACTTCTAGAGATGAGTGTAATCATACCTATGGGGAGGAACGTGCGCATGATCCTCTTGATGATCTTCATCCTTCTTTACAAGAGTCGTATACTCCCACCGAGTCAAAGAAGAGTTCGAGGGTTGGTAAACGTAGCAGCACATGTTTACCAAAATTATCAGTTGTTTGTAACCAGGACCAAAGGATACTAGTAGACTTTGATGATAATGATATTTCAAGAGGTCATAATTCAAAACAATTTAAAAGTTTTATATCAGTTCAGGCTAAAAGAAAAGTCAGTATTTTGATTGATGATTGGAGAAGTGTTGACAAAATGACACTATCTTAGTTGTGGGAGACCATTTTGGTAAGCTCGTTTGTTATTATTTTACTAATCATGAAATGTTTATAGTAATATATGTTTCCCCCATTCTTATCAGATGACATATGATATACCTGACACTAGAGGAGTCAGGAAGGAATGTTTATCATTGAATGCTAGGAGATGGAGGGATTTCAAATCAACTCTCATATTTGATTTCATTTTTTGGCATAGGCTATATCATAATCCATGTGATTTATATCCTTTTATATATGAAGACACATGGAAGCAATTTGTTGAAAGTATAAGACAAGAATCATTTTTGGTAAATGTAATGCAAACTTTTAGAAGTGTTTTATATTAATGATCTTATTAATGATTTATTATTATTAATTTACAGTAATCAAGGAGATCTCATCAGGAGATCCAATCTAGAAATGTATACCCTCATACTTTATCTCAAGGAGGGTATACGTTATTGGAAGAACAAATAATGGCTGAAAATTTTCACTACTGGAAATGGGGTCTATCCCAACGCACCTATCCCCACGGTTCTTCAAACCGTGGGGATAGTATGATTTTAGTTAACTATACCCACGGTTTTATTAAAACCGTGGGTATTAAATTTTTTACCGAACCCAATTATCGGGCTCCTCCTCAAACTTTCCCGATTACCCTACCTCCTCAAGCCTGACGCCCAGTCGTGTCCTTCCCTCCCCGACCACTGACTCTCGGCCCTCTCCTCCCCTCTCCGACTCCCCTCCCCGGCCTCCGACTCCCCTCCCAGGCCTCCGACTCCCCTCCCCGGCCCCCGACTCCCGGCTCCAACTCCCGGCTCCACCTCCCGGCTCCCGACTCCCAGCTCCGCCTCCCGGCACCCGACCTGGACCTCCCGGCCTTCGCATTAGTGATTTCTTTTTATGTTGGAGTCCCGGATTTCTTGGTAATTTCTTATTCTTGGTTGCTTTCCCATAATTTCATCATATTACCTCTTGAGGGTTCATAGATCTAATCTATATGGGATATAGCTATATTTTTTTATTCCAATATTGTTGTGGTATGTTTTTTGGTTGATATTATACAATGTCTACACTGGGTTTTTGGGGTTTCAATCAGGTTTGGCTGAAATTTTTTCATTATTCATCATTTTGACATATGTTTGATAGGTAGGTTTCATTACTTTTGAATCTAATAATTAGAAAATGGATGGTTGATTTAAAATTAACTGAATTACATGTTTTTAATTGTGAATTTTTTTCAACCTTGGTAAAAACACCCTTTATTTATTATTTGAGAAATGGTGGAAATTAGTTGTTGTGAAATTTGATTTGATTAATTATTATAAAATGATGATTTTAAAATTGGTATTTATTTTGATTCATGGAAATGGTTTGATAGAAATGTTTCTTATAATTTAAATGTTTTATTGAAATTGATTTAATTTTTTTGGCAATTTATTTGGCATAAACTAGGGGTGTGTATTCATTTCCATTTATGTGAAAATGTTGAAGGGGATATCAATTTAATGTCTTCGGAGTCATTGAGAATTTTAATTTGTGTCTACCTATTAATACTATTGTATTGGTACTAGTGTCTCCATTGTACTTTTGTATGGTTTTCTATTGGTTTAGTAACATTGTGTTATATAACATCATTATTATGCATCATATAGTGTTTCTTTAGTGATTTTAGAAATTGTTTGATTGTTTTATTTTTAAAGTTATAATCATCCCCAACTATTGATGATGACCATGGCATTTATTTCCATCCACCGTTATCATGGGGAAGTCAACTAACGTCAACAAGCACCTACGCTTCTTCCCATGCCAACATGGGAGGGGTGGGATGTTACCCGATCCTTTTTAATAGTCTCAGTTTAGTCTACTAGAACCCTAGGTTATTTTAAAACATTTCATCATTGGTTGGAACCCAATTAGTATTCATTGTGAGACTAGAAGTGATATATATTCCAACTATATTCAAGTGCACATAGAGGATTATCTATTATACTACTGTATTGATATGTTTGTTTGTAAAATATCAGAGGAATGAATCAATCATATACATACATATGAGAGGTGGACACCCTTCTATGTTGATTGTAAAAGCATTGGTCATTATCTCTTTCATTATCAGAAAGTTTCATAGGATTACAAATTCTTTAGGGCATTAAACTTTTCCATTAGTGTTACCATTTAGATAATGTAAGTCTATTAATGGTTTTTGATTTGATGTGATTCCACACTAATTTTCACTAAATGCGATTATGATAATGGGGTAAATTCAATAATTACTAGTAAAAAACAAATAGAGGAACTTCTGATGGGGATACCCCCATCCTTGAGAACACCAACCAACCCTCTCCCTGAAATGCACCCCAGACCTAGCCCCCCACCCACCCAGACTACCCTCTCCACATCCCCCCTGCACCAGCCCCTGCCCCATGGACTAGTATCCCCCCCCCACTAGCCCCCTACCCTCTGCACCATCCCCCCTGCCCCCCTGCACCACCCCCTCCCCCCTGCACTGCACCCCCACCAGCCCCTCCCACCTGCTGCACCAGCCCCACCACCAGCCCCTCCCCCTATCCCCCCTGCTGCACCAACCCCACCACCAGTCCCCTCCTTGCACTGCACCCCCACCAGCCCCCTCCACCCTACACCCCTTCTCTGCTGCACCAGCCCCCCTGCCCTACACAACCTTTCCCCCTCCCCCTACTACACCAGTCCCTCCCCCTCCCCCTCCCCCTTCCCTTGCACCAGCCCCTCCCTTAACCCCCTGCTGCAACAGCCCCTCCCCCTGCACCAGCCCCTCCCCCTCCCCCCCTCCTGCACCAGCCCCTCCCCCTACCATACACCAGACCATCCCCCCCCCCACCAGCCCCTACCCCCCTACTGCACCAGCCCCACCACCATCCCCTACCCACCTATTGCACCATCCCCTCCACCTATTGCACCAGCCCCTCCCCCTCCCCCTCCCCCTCCCCCTGCACTACACCGGCCCCTCCCCTTACCCCCTTCCCTACACTACACCAGCTAGCCCCTCCCCCTCCCCCCTTCCCTTACATAAGCCCCTCCCCCCCACACTGCACCCCCACCAGCCCCTTACCCCATGCTTCCCCAGCACCACCACCAGCCCCTCCCCCTCCCACTTTCCCTGCTGCACTAGCCCCTCCCCCTTTCCCTGCTACACCAACCAACCCTCTCCCTCCACCCTGCACTACATTCCATGTGGAGTGTCTTTTTTAACTTTTTTCTTTATTTTACATCTCAAGGTAGACCTTTTTCCCTTTTTTCCTACTTATTCAATCATGGACTCCTCTTGTCATTAAATATGTCAGTTATTTCGGTAATTTTCACATGCCATATATTTTTTTATGGTTTGGTGTGTTTATTATTATCTCACCATCCAATCTTGGCCTTAGCAGTGGAGGGGAGGCCTGGGCCTGGGGGGCTGCAGTGGAGGGTTGGGGGTGCTGGGAGGGGAATGTTGGGAGGGGGGGGACAGGGGGGCGGCACTGGAGGGCTGGGAGGGGGGGCTGCAGTGGAGGGCTGGAGGGCTGGGAGGGGGGCTGGGAGGGGGGCTGGGGGGGCTTCAGTGGAGGGCTGGGAGGGGGGGCTGCAGTGGAGGGCTGGGGGGCTGGGAGGGGGGGCTGCAGTGGAGGGCTGGGGGAGCTGTAGTGGAGGGCTGGGAGGGGGGGGGGGCTGGGATGGGGGGCTGGGTGGGGGGGGGCTACAGTGGAGGGATGGGAGGGGTGCCGACATCTATGCTAAGAAAAACAAATGAAAAAAATTCTTCTGTGCCACCTGTGTTATCTTGCAAATATAAAATGTAAATGCGCAAACTTTTGTGATCTGTCATGTCATTTTTTTCATTTTATAGAAAATTGTAGATCAACAGAATGTCCAGACATCCACTTCAAACAATTAGGAGGTTGATCTTGATGAGTTGTTGGATGTAAGTTGTGCGACGGTAATGTTCCAGCTTTATCGTGCCCACATTCCTTTATTTGTTTAAGTGCATGGTTTTTATCAGGATCCGAAATTGGAAAAATTGCAGTCAGACCATTTTTTATTTGTACCAAACATAGCCTTAGATGCGGGAAAGAATTTTAGATTGAGGGGGAACTAACAAATCAAATGAAATGCAGATTATCTGTAAGTGTTTGCAGATTACTCATACAGAACTATTTTCAGATTTCTTATACAAAACTGTTTCCCAACTTCTCAAACAAATGTGTTTTTGCACATTTCTTATGCTAAACTGTTTCCCAACTTCTCTTCCTCCCTCTTCAGTTTCTGTCAGTTCTTTTTCTTGGGGCTTCACACAGTCCCAAACCATTATGTGCATGCCATTCTAGGAACACCTCGGTGCTGGTCCAAACTTTGATCCACAAGAATAACAAAGTCTCTTTGCTCGTCGTTCCTCGTACTCAGATCTGGAAAGATTCCGAACTCACCTCTGCCTAGGGGAAATCTTCCTTTTCTCAGTAGTCCAATCGAATCTACTCCTTTATGGAACAGCTGAAGTGGAGAGGGAGGGGGAGGGCTGGGCAGGGGGGGAGGGCTGGGCAGGGGGGTTGGGTTACATGAGAGGTCTCCACATCCAATTCAAGAAAACGGAAAGAAAACGGTTACTAGTGGGAACCGTGATAAGCATTGCTTCAGCAACATCCGCCTGCCCTTGTATCTGTTCAGCACAAGCGTCCGCTGCCTCCAATTCATAGACAGTTGAGCCCACATGCTGTGCAGTTTGCACTTTCATCTGAAAATCCCCATGTACTGTGTTTACAGGGATGATGTCTACAGCCCGGACCATAGCATGCGGAGGTTGCTCATCATCCATGTATAATCTTATATTCTGTTTTTAGGTGCAGAATGTTAAGGTGCAGAATTGTACAGCCAGGCCTGCTTTGCTGCAGGGGATCTGCCAATACCCACAGTTCAAATGAACCGTAGGAAATGTTTGGCGCTGGAAACATACCCATGGTTTTATAACCATGGGAATACGTCTATACCCACGGTTCAAATGAACCGTGGGAAATTTCTGGAGCTGCAAACAGTATACCCACGGTTATAAAACCGTGGGTATACATCTATATCCGGAGATGCAAAACAGTATACCTGCGGTTATAAAACCGTGGGTATACATCTATACCCACGGTTCAATGAACCGTGGGTAATATAAAATTTTCCGGGTCTATACCCACGGTTCTCTGAAAACCGTGGGTATAGGCCTATTGCGACGGCACTCCAGCCCGCAGTTACTGAAACCGTGGGTATACCCTATACCCACAGTTTCAAGGGCTATACCCACGGTTTAAAACCGTGGGTATAGGTGCGATTTCCAGTAGTGTTTCAAAAACTGATAGCTAAGCTTCAAGCTCTAGAGAGGTTTCCCCTCCATCCCCCCCAGCTAGACATGAAAAATAGAAGAGGGCTCGGATGAGCAAAAAAGGAAAATATCTTACAGAAGATTTTAGGGTTATAACTGAAAGGATTGTAAGATGTTTTCTTTATTTATTTATTTAAGTAAATTCAATTCTTTATATATTTTGAATCATTACACAATTTTTCAAATAATTTATATAGGATTCTCTTGAGGATTAGAGAACACAAGGGGTATTCATAGCTGAGGGTAGGCAGGATATTTTATTTGCATCATTGGGAAAGATCGAACACCCGGGTCGTGTACGAGGATATTCGGCGAGTGTATCGGTGAGAAAAGTGTTTCCACATTCTTCAGCTTATGCAATGGAGGGATTTTATAAAAAAAAATAGAATCTTTGGAGGCTCAAGTTCTGAAAATTAATGTGACGATGGAGGATAAGATCATAGCATCGGTACAGTCCTTGTTTGCATACATACAAAAATAGTTTCATACTGCAACTCCCACTCCCTTGCCTCCGCTAGCAGCTCCCTCTCCTCCGCCTGTAGACCCCACTCCTTATCCTACTCCTACACCCCCTCCTCCACAGCTTCTCAGTTACTATGAGTTATATGTTGATGATCCTCAATATCATATTGTTGCATATATGATGATATTTTATATTGGAGATATCATTCATCATCAGCAGATAGAGATAGAGAATCATAGGGTTAATATACATGATATTATAGATAGATCGGTTGGAGTACCGATACCTAAATATGAGGTTACTACAGTTGGACAAAGTATCGTCCACTTTTTAGTTTGGTCATCTAGACTTCTGCAATATATTATCATAGAGGCATGTGTATATTTTATCTTTTATTTCATTTTTGTATTAAATTTGTTTTAAAATTTTAAAGTTTATATATTTATCTATTTTTTTTACAGGAATGCTATAAAGGTAAAGAAATATTGTATAGTCAATAACAAATACAAAGATCTATGAGTTCGAATACAAATTCTAGTAGTCTTAATAGATTTTCAAGATATTCAAATTTGTTATCGGGTGTTTATGAGATTCCAATGAAAGCTGATTTTTGTGGCTGTGCAATGATTGTGGCACTTTGGAAAAATGATATCATGAAGCTTGTAACTGGAGATATGATGGGCATCAACATGATGCAAATTTTTTCACTGTAAGTCTTAACATAAATCTTTCTCTTCATTTAATTTATTGAAAATTTATACTTATGTTTGTTTTGTATTAGGTATATTTATACAATGTGTAAAGAGAATGAGAAGAAAAAATTTTATGGATTTATGGACCCACAGTTCATTTCACCTGCAGTGAGGATAATAACTGAAGCGGGAAGAACAATTTATATTGTTGAAAGATTTCAAAATGATGTAATTATTCAATGTTGGATGTTTTCATATCTTCAAGAGTATGAAACATTTTATCTCACAAAGTGTTATATATTTTTTAACATAATAATCACTAACGTTAAATTTTATTTTATATTAGTGGTCATTGGATGTTAGGTGTTTTATGTCCAAGGGAGAAGACACTTTACTGGTTATACTCTATCCTAGCGAAGTGCGACAAAATTTTAAGGATGTATTGGAAATGTAAGTTTGAATTTCTTAATACTTGTTTATAATACAATGAATTTTAAATTTATTTCATTGTTAATATTTTATAATAGGGGATGGAATTTATTTCGAGACCACAAAGAATAATAGCGCTAAGATCAAATATGTAAAAGTAAAGGTGGATTTTCATTTATAATTAGTACATTTTGGATATATTACTTAAAAATGTTATTTTGAATTAAAAAACTTATTTAAACACCATTATCATAAACAAGAAGGTGTCAAATAATGCAGATATTATGTGTTAAGATTTATGTATGAAATAATCTCAACTAGGACAGTTACAAAGTTCAATCAGGATAGATTTCTTTATAAACTATTCCTTAATATTTCATTTGTTTTATTCATAATACATGTTAAATGATTTCCTTTTAATTTGAGCTTTTGATGACTCTCACCCTTATAGTGCACAAGAGCTCACATACTTACAAGTGGAATGGGCAAATCATTTTACAAATTTGATTGGATTTTAGTTTGTTTTTACTAAATACTATAATTTTGAATTTTGAAATTGTAAATGTATTTCTAGTTGTTATGAGGTTGCTTCTGCTTGTTTTCTCTTTTGGTCAGCTTTGGAGAGGAAGGTTGAAAAGAAATATTTTAAAAAAATCATGTTAGTTATTTTATAACTGATGTCAAAAACCATCTATGTACGGTTTTTCACGTTGGTTATTTAATAACCGACGTGAAAAGCCCTTCTAAATGGTTTTTTATGTCGATTACAAAATAACCGACATAAAAAAACAATTCAATGATTCATTTACAACGTCCATTTTTTAAGCGACGTTAAATAAATATTTACAATGTCTCCTTTAATAATGAAGCCTTATAACCGACGTAAAAAACAAAAAAAAAACGTGAAAAATCATTTCTGCACTAGTGCTTGTCGGTTGCTAAAAATGGTCTCTCAAGAATAAGCTAAATTTTAACATCCACCTTCATGTCTAAAACCAAAAAATCTATAGGAAGATAAAATTTCTTATAATAACCCCAACCCTAGTAGCCCAGAGTCAATTGTTATTTTATTACATTATCACTAGATACAAGCGATTGCATCCCAAAAGACCGAATAGTTTAATAGTCTTGGTAAACTAGATACATACATGATTTTCATATTACATTGGAAATATAAAAACATAGTATAACAAACATTCTTTCATCCTTGATATCATTCATAATATCCTTCTTCATATCCTGGTGAAAGGAAACCAAATAAATGGTGATCTCAAATGCTTAGTAAGGGTTATGTATAATAGAAGCTATCATGAGTAAATAAGGAATAATTAACATGGAGGAGTGGATAATCAAAACACATATCATTCAATCAATAACTTGAGTTCAATGAGAATCCATGGATAATATAAACATAGCAAACACATGGATAATGAAAACTAAATACGTAATAAAGGAAATTCATAATTCTAAACATTCATGATCAAGGCATCTCAACCAAGAAATCATGAATCTTACCATTAAGGCCTCTCAACCAAGACATTATCATTCAGTCAAGGCCTCTCAACCAAGACATTATCATTGTATGGGCAGGCATACACCAAATACCCAACTATTATGAGATGATCTTACAACCTACCAACCTGTTTTGTATCATGAGACATATTGATGCATTGAGGGGCAATCTATAATCGGGTCTCACCTGTCACTTGCACATCCTATGCATTCCTTATATTTTGAACGATCAGTACAATTCATTCTCAAAATGCCTTATAAATGAACAATTATACGTATTGAATCGTGATTATGTAACATCAATACTTCCTCGTCATAAACCATCCAGAGAAAGAATAAAAATGGTATCATTGGATCATATCCCCTATAACATCAATGGGTTTTTTCATGGTTGAAAATATCTTTAAAAGATCACTGGAACATTTTTTGAGGGAAAATACCCTTTTCACTTTGAAATTGTTTATTAAAATATAAAAAAATTCCAAATATTAAAGAAAACATTTTTTTAAAAGAACCTTTTAAACCTGTAAAGGGAGCTTCAAAACATTGAACAGTCATGATGGCAAGAAATTGCATTAATGTCGTGTACGTTAAAACAAAGATTTCTTTCATATTTTTTTTGTAAAAAGTCAAAAATACCTAGTTCAAAAAACGATAAGAATATTCATTTTAAAACATTTTGTAAAAATTTAATCAAAGGAAAACATGTAATCTGTAGAAATAACCATAGAAGAATAAAATTCATGAGTTTCTTGAGAGATAGATCATAAAATTTCATCATCATAAACTTAATCACAAACAATCTCATTAAACAATGAGATTCTAACATAAATCCATTACCTCAAGTCCGTTTTGTCTCATAAGTGCTTTTAACCTCTTGTATAATAAATTTAGATTTATTATACTTAAATACCATAACCATATACCTATCTATAATATCATATATGATCCATTTATAATGTCTTATGACCCATTTGTTAATAATATTTTATTATTATCATTGTTTCGGGTGTTAAATGCTTTGTTTTTCATGAAAATTTTGGTTTGGTAGTTTTGGCTCTTGTATTATGATTATGGTTACATAATCTCTAGAATTTTAATCATGATATAAATATCATATATATTCATTATATATATTTATAATCATCCATAAAAAATAGAGATAGAAAAATGAATTACACCGTTTATAGATAGGGTAGGTTGTACAAACTCATTAACGCTATTTTCACTTTTCGACAGATTAAACGTAAGAAAAGTAAATAATTCACTTCTAAAAATTCGTTATTATATAATATATATTATATATATTCATTAAATATATCCTTATTATCATTCATGTAAAACGGAAATGAAAAACGGATCACATTGTTTCGTGTAGGTGGTAGTCCACACGTATGTACGAGCAACGCTATCATTTTCCAATAGATTGGAAGGTAAGAAGGTAGATATGATATTATAATTTCAGAAGTATAATTATATCATATATATTCATTATTTCCATCTTTGTAACCATTCAAGTAAAGTGGTGATAAAAATGAATGTCGCCGTTACGCGGAGATGGTAAGTTGTATGTACGCATGAGCGATATTTTCGCTTTTTATAGGATGGAAAAGAGATGAAAAATGGTTATAACAAAATCATAATAACATCTCAGTATATTTATGATACTTAAGTTATTATTTTAGTATGGGTAAAATAGATTTAGTGGAAGTAGAATAAAAAATAAACTTGAAAGAGTCGGTAAAGATGATTACCTCTTCTTCGGTAAACTTCCTTTAGATCAATTCTTAAGGACCCTTAAAATGGTCTTTTAAGAATACCAATACCTCTAATTTGTGGCTATGGAATATTAAAAGATAATTTTGTAGGGTTTGGTTAATCTATATGGCTCAAAGTTGTGTAAAGAAAAGAGAGAAAGGATGTCCTTTTATAAATGAAGGTAGGGGTACTCTTGAAATTACTTAAAAGTATTAAACTAATATAAATTGATTTTCATGGAAAATTTTATCTGAATTGATATAATTAAAATATAAGATGAGTATGAGTCTAAATACTCTCATACAATAAAATTTGGACAAGTTTTGGTTATGTTTTCACCCTTATGTCTTGGTTTTAACCCCTATTAACTCTTGAAAATTACTGTGATATTAATATTTTTTACTCTTTAGGGGTCAAAAAAGTTACTATAAAAGGAAAAGTGACCCATAAATGGATCATGGTTAATATTTTAAACCATATCTCATTCACTTGGCTAAATATAAGATTTTTATTAACTTTAATTCATTTAATAAAATATTGTTTATTATAAAATATCAAGGGGTGAATATTTTGACAATATATTATACCCCTTGTCCTGGTTTAAGATTTTGTGATTTTAAAATAATTTAATAAAGTATTAATTTCAAAAAATATTATTAATGTCATTTTTGACTATATTCATCTATTTTATCTTTAAAGACATCAAAACAAATAGGTAATTCAAATATAAACGTTTCAAAAATCCCTAATATGTTATATTTTTTTATAAAATTCATGGGACACTAAATCATCCAAAAAACATTACTTTTAGAGTTTTTTAAAATAATTTACTTGATGTTTCTTTACTTGTACAAACATTGTGTCAACGTTGCATAAGCATTTATGGTAATTATTTCATCAATAAAAACTAAAAATAAATTACTATGATAAAAAAATCATTCATATTCAAGAAAAGTGTTGATAAATTTTACTTTGTTTACTATTCATAATGCCTTAAAATAAGAGACTTATTTAGCAGATCTGAAACTACAGATTCTAAATATGCAATCTATTTTTCAAGACTCAATCTCTAGAAGTGGTAGAAATTCATTTTAAAATAAACCCACAAAATACGATGAAAACGGTTTTCCAGAAAAAAATGATTTCTTAAGCGTAAAAAGTTTTTATACCGAAATCCATATAAAATTAATTTCAATCACCTTAATTGGATTATTCATCATATTAATAAGCTAATGTTACTTTTAAAACCATTTTAAAACAAAATTTAACTTTTAAAATGCTTGAAATAAAAATAGTTTTTAATCAAAATATGTATTTTTCACTATTCATTGAAAAATCAAACTTTTTAGAAAATTCTCAAAAATTTACTCTAAATTAATTTTGAAATTCTAATTTCAAAAATGATATCATTTTTATCAAATATAATTTCTAAAAGTTTCAATATTTAATTATAATATTTGCTCACAAAAATCAATAAAACCATTTTTGAAAAAACATAATTTTGAAGAATAAAATATTAAGTGCTCTCCTAAGAACTAATCAATACATTTGTGGTGAGTAGGTCATTTATATATATTTTATAATGTTGTTTAATCATATTCGAGAATGTTAGGCAACACGAAATGCTCATGTATGTTCCCTCTTATCAAAGTCCTGTCATAATCCAAAAACATTCTCTGTTATTATTATGGATTTGGGTCATACAAAGGATTTTGATTGACCATTTATCGTCTTGTATCTACCATCCTTTCTCCGTATATTCTCATCAATGTCTTTAATCTCAAGGTACAAGTCAATTAGGTCATCCTCTCCTTATTATGACCCAACTGACTTCCAAGATATCAACGAGAACCTATGCCTAAAATTTATATGAAAAACACCTCGCGTATTGTCGAGTAAAAAAATAGAAAAAAGAAAATAAGAAACTTTCTGATTATTAAAGATGTCAAAAAAACCCACAAGCTTGTAGGTCGATCTGTAGGCTCGTGGATTTTTTTAGGTTAGGATTTTATATATTTAAGCCTAAGTGTAGACTGAAAATGATTCAGTCTGAAACTTACAACCCACACGGATAAGACCATTAGGTGTTCGTGGGACCCATTAGGTTCGCAATAATAATAATAAGTGGCTTAGGCCTAGATAAAAAACAAATAAATCATGTTCATCAAAAAATTAAAAGATAATCAATTTATAATAAAATTGAAATCAACTCTTCATCCCAATGACACTTAACATTGTCGCATAATATTTTTATTTTTCAAATTAGTTGGAGGTCCCCCAACTCTATTTTAAGTAATATCAACACAAGTCTACTTTGCCTCTTCACCACACTACTCCATGGTGTTGAGTCAATTCATAACTATATATTTTTAACAATCATAAATATATTTTTATTTTATTTTCACATTTTCTATATATATATATATATATATATATATATATGGTTTAATTTTGGTGTTGGATTTAGTTTTAGTTAGCAATTGTCACTTTTGAGTCTTAAAAAAATTGTTAATGGATATGATTGTTTTAGGCATGCGGGCCTGACATGTGAATCCGCAGATCCCGTGAAGGTGAAACTGAGCATTATTTTTAAAGGCTTCATCCTACATGAGTTGGGTCACCTCACTCCGCTAAATTTGTAGTCGGCATGGTTCTCGCCATGGGTCGTACTGACCCGCCTCATTAACGGCTCAACCAATTATGAAAAAATACTTCCTATACTAAAGTCTGATCATTGTTCCCTAACATCAATGCCAAAAACTTGCTGCAACTGTCACATGCGGACACCGAAGTTTAGAAATTAATATTCCCTTGCTCTTAAATACTAAAGTATTGTGAGAGTTCAGGGTCAAACCACATGGAGCAGTTTTATAGAGAGAAATTATATGCAGAATAGATTTAAAACAATGAATTTTTGATTGCTTTGTTGAGAAAATTATAAAGAACAAGAATTGGAAGAGTTAAGAAATACCAAAAGAAGGAAATATGGAGGCTTCAGATTCCACTCAATACCTTAACTTTTAGGTTTATATGAAAGTAAATCATAGTATATCCTCAATCCAACTTATAAAAATCAATTTAATAATGGGACCGATTATTATTCAACCTTGGGAAATAAAAAAATTCATTTTCATCCTAGCCTCAACATCGAATGGCTTAGTTGATCCCCCCTATCATAAAAAACCCTTCTCTACATGCTAATTTCCTTAACGTACAAAACATGCCTTCTATTAATTCCTTGATCGGTGGATGGTTTATATCAAATGGCATAAACTGTGCACAAATGGAATGACACCCATGTGATTCACTGCCTTTTACTTCCATTCTCCCCCTTCTACAAGGATAGGTGGCAAAACGACACCCTAGTCTTCCATATTGCCGCCATGCTATTTACTTTGTTCAAAATCTCTTCCAAGGGCTCTTTTATCAAAACATAACAAAAAAAACAAGATCACACAATTTAGTTCCTAAAACAATATCAAATGAATTATAAAACTACTACCCAAAATGAGCAAAAAATCTATAAACATCAAAATTCATGAAAACTACATAGGCTTGTAAATTATAAATTTAAATAAGAATATAACAGAGTAACATCGCACTATACCCCAATCTCATATAGATAATATAGATACATTCTAAACCTTAGGATGAAGTGAAAAGTATGGAAGTGTTCCCATAAATGATACCAATAGTTTATCCGCTAAATGTGGCAT
Organism: Viscum album; assembly: GCA_963277665.1. Classification (NCBI taxonomy): domain Eukaryota; kingdom Viridiplantae; phylum Streptophyta; class Magnoliopsida; order Santalales; family Viscaceae; genus Viscum; species Viscum album. Next base: position 783,469,736 of record OY728150.1, on the reverse strand, counting down.
TAAAAATACTACAGATCTTCTTTAGGTGTGAAAGTGACCTTCAAAAAAAATATTTTTCACTTTTCGTAAACTCGTGATTAAAATACTTTATATTAACAATTTTAAACATTTTTAACCAATCACAATTTATTACACTAAATCTAAATAAGTTTTGATTTTTCATCATCACAATCAATGGACCCAGTAACAACATTTATGGTCACTCCCATTTGAATTATATGTTGTTCTTAACCAATAAATTATATTTATATTTGATAAAAATAAATCTTATTTTCTTTGCTTAACAACATGAACACATGTCCACGTGACGATGACCATTTCAATCAGCTTTGATTGAGGGGTGTGAGCTCATTATATGATATATTAATACATAAATTAAATAGTGCAATATATGTATATATGTATATATATATAGATATATATATATGGATTATGGGTCACTTTTAAGTCTCTCCCACTGTGAGAGCGATTTCTCCTAGGTCATCCTAGGGTTTGGAGTTTCCTAGGGTTTCGAGTTTCCTTGGGTTTCCTTGGTGACTCACCGGCGTCTCTGCTTCTCAGGCTGAAACTTCTGATCCCCACTATTGACGTTACCCTGTATCCTTTCCTGGGGTGTTGTCTGACGGTCCCACGACACTCGTTCCCCCCTCTGTTGCTTTGCTTCATTGTGTGGCGCGATGGAGAAGGAGCTCCTGAACAAATGGCGAGGACTTTCTCTTACAGAGAAGGAAAAATCACCAATCATAGGATCGAAGGATGAGGACTCCTTGGTTCGTCGAATGAATCTTCTAACCGTAGTCAAATTTTTCTCTGATCAGTCCTTCAATTTACCAGCGTTGAAGAACATGTTGCAATCCATCTGGCATTTGGAAGACGGAGTAGCCATACATGATGTCGGATCTGGGCGTCTGGTTTTTGAGTTCTTCAACATGAAAGACAAATAGAGGGTCCTCCAAGGGAGACCTTGGTCTTTTGATAACAATCTGATATTGATGGAAGATCTGAAAAATAACGAAGATATGATGGATGTAAACTTCTCTAAATCGCCCTTCTAGGTACGGATTGTGGGAATTCCTTTCTGGGGCAGATCAGAGCGCATTATGAGTGAGATTGGGGGCTGCATTGGGGAATTTATGAAATGAGATCAAACAGACACTATTCTATGGGGCCCTTTTATGCGAATCAAATTCGGGGTTGATGTTGGCAGCCCACTCCCTAAAGGGTACCTTCCTATCCATCGAAAACTCAAAAATCTGGATTGAATTTGAGTATGAAAAATGTGGATTGGATTTGAGTATGAAAAAATGTTGATCTTCTGCTTTGGTGGACACTGCAGACACATGGAGAAAGAATGCATCTCAAAGTCTTCTAATGGTTATATTGAGAACAATAAATCATGGGTAGTTTGTGGCCTTAGTCTTCTTTGGAAAGAAGGCATGGATGTTAGAGTCCTCTCCTTCTCGTCTAACCACATTGTCGCATCCATCCACCATCAAAACACCCCTAACATGAGTCTTCATTGGCTTTTACGAATGACCTCCTTCTCTGAGAGACAAATGGAAGTCATGTAAGCTTCTTCAAACCCTACACGAACGATTTTCGGGACTTGTCCTGGTTTGACGGGATTTTAACAAGATTAAAAGGAAGGGGGAATTAGTAGATACTATACCTCCATGATGGAGTTCCAGCGAACAACAATGAGGGAAAACCTTTCTGATATGGGGCATGCAGATACACCTTTCACTTGGTTTCACGGGAATACGGTTAGCACCCACATAGAAGAGCGGTTGGACCGTTTCTTGGGGTCGAGCGAGTGGACCAATTTATTCAGGTCTTTCCATATCTCTCACATGAGCCCTAACCCATTATTATTGATATTGTGTATGGTCTGAGGAGGCCGAGATTAAATAAAACTTTCAGATTCGAAAGTTTTTAGGCCAATGACAGGGAATGTGAGGATGTGATCCGAGATAAACAGAAAGTCAGTGACCCTGATACAGGGAGGAACATTCACCATGTGGCATGCAAACTTAAAACGTGGAGCGACTCAAATATCACCATCCCAACAGATGTGATGATATTGAAAAAAAGCTGAATGTGCTCTACTCACGTCCCCGCTCCAATTTTATCCTTTCTAAAATCAGTGAGCTTGAATCGGAGATCGATGCAACACTTCGTATCAGGGAATGCTTATGGGTCTTGCACGCACGTGAAACCCAAATTAAAGAGGGCGACGCCAACACATCTTACTTCCACCAGAAGGCTTCCGCAAGGCATTGCAAAAACACTATCTCGGAAAGTCAGTGACCCTGATACAGGGAGGAACATTCACCATGTGGCATGCAAACTTAAAACGTGGAGCGACTCAAATATCACCATCCCAACAGATGTGATGATATTGAAAAAAAGTTGAATGTGCTCTACTCACGTCCTCGCTCTGATTTTATCCTTTCTAGAATCAGTGAGCTTGAATCGAAGATTGATGCAACACTTCGTATCAGGGAATGCTTCTGGGTCTTGCACACACGTGAATCCCAAATTAAAGAGGGCGACGCCAACACATCTTACTTCCACCAAAAGGCTTCCGCGAGGCATTGCAAAAACACTATCTCAAGCTTGAATAATAACAAAGTAGAGTTGTCACTGATGATTCGGGAATCCAAAATAACATCTTACTCTTTTTTCAGAATCACTACACTGAAGTTTAATCATGTATTAAACCTGTCGTTGAATCATGTATTAAACATGTGGCTGGATCATGTATTAAACTTGTGGCTTCTGACACTATGAATCGCCAGCTCACGCGTTATCTCACTGATGAGGAAATTTTGGGGGCCCTCAAACAAATCCATTCCACTAAAGCGCCAGGGTCGAACGGGTTTCATGCTCTTTTTTTCAAAAAATATTGGCATATTGTTGGACCAAATATCTCATCCCTTATGAGAGACCTCTCCACACTCAATGAATCCTTTACAAACAATGTCATTATCACCCATGATATTTTTCACTCCATGAAAACTCGATCAATTGCTAAAAGGGGTATTATGGCCTGGAAGCTTGATATGGCCAAGGCTTATGATCGTGTGGAGTGTTCATTTCTTCAATGTGCTATAAAAAAAATGGGTTTTTGCCCCAAATGGATTGAAATCATTATGCAATGTGTTACGACGGTTTCTTTCAGGGTCAAAATCAACGAAAATCTCACTCAAAGCTTCACCCCTCTAGGGGCCTTTCGCAGGAGGATACCTTTTCTCCTTTCCTATTTATTTTAGTGGCTGATGTTTTCTCTCATCTTATCTCTATGGTAGAAAGCAATAATGCTATTAATGGGGCTAAGGTTTGTCGACGAAACCCACCAATTTCTCGCCACTTTTTTGTTGATGACAACCTTCCATTCTCAAGGGCTACTCGTGAAGAATGCATTTCTATGTGCCATTTGATACGTATCTATGAGGCGGATACCGGGCAATCAGTTAATCTGGCTAAATCTGAAATTTCTTATAGTTCATGTGTTTCTCTGAACAGAAAAGAGGATATTTTCCAAGTTTTGGGTATCCGAACGGTCGACAAACACAATAAATATCCCAATCAAAAAAAGAAATCTTCTCAAATATCCTTGATAGGATTAGGAAAAAAATGCAGGGCTGGACAACTAAGAGGGTATCTAAAGCGGAGAAGGAAACTCTGATTAAATCGGTGATCCAAGCGATTCCAAGCTATATCATGTCTTTTTTCAAACTTTCGGCCACGATTGTCGACCAAATCCATGCTCATATTGCTAATTTCCGGTGGGGTTATAACAATGGCCGCACCAAAATCCACCGGATAGGAAGGTTGGAGGCTAATGCAACACCCAAATTCCCTACATGCTCAGATTTTCAAGGCTAAATATTTTCCCTGAACTGCAGCTTTAGGCCCCGGCCCCAATTTCCTATAGAGGAGTATCCACCGGATGACTTGGAATAAACTTTGCTCCCCTAAAGCTTGCGGGGGAAAGAGCTTTTGTGATCTTCACCTCTTTAATGATGCACTTTTGGCTAAGGAAGGTTGGAGGCTAATGCAACACCCAAATTCCCCACATGCTCGGATTTTCAAGGCTAAATATTTTCCTGACTCAGACTTCTGAACTGCAGATTTAGGCCCCCGCCCCAATTTCCTATGGAGGAGTATCTAGGGATCGCGTGTTCTTCTCAACCGAGGTTTATGCAGGGGGGGTTGGGGATGACTCTGTGGTCAATATTTGGAAGATCCTTGGCTTCCCGAAGATGACGGGTTCTTGGCAACTTCTCCAGCGACCACTGGGTTTGAGGATGCTGCTGTGTGTACCGTGTTCAACGATGCAGGTAACAGATGGTGTTCTGAAATACTTGACAGATGGTTTAACGAGAGAGATTTAAAAATCAATCAGAGTATTCTGTACGTTAGTGACATGGGGCATGACAATACTTACTGGTGTAAGGAGGTTTTAGGTACGTTCTCGATGAAGTCTGCTTATTTTCTAGCTCTCGACACTCAGAACTAGTATGACAATGCGACTTGAAAGCTTCTTTGGCGTCTGGCGGTTCCCCCCAAGGTGCGCTATTTATGGTGGCAGGTTTGCGTCGGTATCCTCTCGTTTAAACGTCTCCTCTTCTTCTGCCATGCTTCTGATGATCATCTATGTCCCTCATGCATGGCAGAGATTGAATCCCCCCCACATGTCGTTTTTCAGTGCCCCCCCACGGCGTTACTGGTTGATTGGGTCTCTTCACTTCTAGCGGGGAAGGTGGTATATTTATGCACAATTCTCAAAAGGTGAATCCTTACACATGCCCTTACATCACCTCATGGACTCCTCCCCCTTCAGGCGTTCTGAAAATTAACGTTGATGCTTCCCTCCCTCCAAATGGAATAATTGGGTTCGGTGTTATGGTATGTGACTCCTTTGGTTGTATTTTGGATGCTGGACATGAGTCGACCCATGCACGTTGGGGGCCACAACCGGTGGCTGAGGCCCGTGCAATATGGATCAAATTATCTCTCGCTATTGAGAATGGATGGAAAACGATTATCGAGTCATATTGTCTTACCATCATCAATGTTATCCATGCAAAAGAGAGAGTATTCCAATTGCTCGGTTTTGTGATTCTGAAGATCTGGTCCCTTTGTTGGATTGGTGTAGCCCAATCTGTTTGGATGATGTTGGGTCGAATGCTTACGACCCATACTGAACAGTAGGTTGCACCTCTCGTGGGCTGAGCTCCGCGGTGAGCTCGTTGGAGGTTGCAGAGGCAACACACCCTTGCTCCAAGGGCCGAAGGTCCCCGACCCAATTTTCGGGGGCACTATAGCAACTCTGATCGACTGTAGCAAAGCTAACCAGGCGACACCGACGAGACACTTTAGCAGTGCGGACTTGGCATGGTTACTGTAGCAGCTCGGACTTTGGAGACAACAGTACTGTAGCTCTGCGGACTTCTTACCACTAACCATTGTAGCACCTTGGACTTGGATGGCTACGACACTATAGCAGCGCAAACTTCCAACCACCTTTCACCGTAGCACATCTGACTTTTTTGTGCGATTGGTGAAACAGTGTTTCAGCCTCTTTATTTGCTCATTTCGGACTAAGGTTTTCTGTGTTATGAAACTCTGATATTTTCTATGTAATTGTACACCCGAATTTCATAGTAAAGTGATTCTGCCTCTTCGTGGAGGTAGAGATTATTCCCGAACCATGTAAATTGTTGTGTCCGTATTCATCTTCTTCTTCTTCTTTTGTTCCCGTCTTTTCTTCATCTGCAAACCTTTGTCGTGTGACTCTCGACGTTTTCGCAACACCCTTCTTCATCATTTCTCAAATTACTCATCCTCCTTCATCAAAAAGGAGGAGAATGGAGCAACTCGCTTGTAATCTCTGATATTCGATCTATCTAATGATTCTTGCCTTTGTTCAAAATATATATATATATATGGATTCATATGTTTAAATTTCCATCATAACCAAAGATATTTTTATTGAAAAATTTGATAGAATTAGGGGATATATATGAATATTTTTATCTTTATATAATCATCATGATCAAAGATAATTTTAATGGTATATTTAAAGGAATTTGGGGATATTTTATATCCTAAAAATAAGGTTTTGTTAGAAAAAAATAGAATCAAAGTTCAATTATTTTGTTTTCAAAAAAAAATCAAAAAAATTAGTAATTTTTTGCAACATAGTGAAATTGAATTCACAATGAACACAAAACTACATTAATAATTTTTACTTGATAATAAACGAGTATGGAATGAAAACATTAAGAAATAGAGAAAAATTAACGATAATAGCTATTTATTGAATAAAAAACACCATGAATTTCATGATACATCAAATGATCATATTTAATATTGAAAGAGATGACACTAAGATGGATAATGATCCTCTCATGTTCAAAGATATTACCAGATGATCCGGTATCTATTGAAATACTTCCTTACATAAAATAAAGTCAAGAGTTGTCTGCCTCAAATAATTAAAATAAATCAGGCTTCTATTTTTCTTGTTCATAAAGGGACACATTTTCCCATCCCTTAGAGAGCCATGCATGACATCAACATTGGTGAAAAAAGCTTCGATGGGTAGATGTCATTTGGATATCTTTATTCTGGTTCCCTATTAAAACCATGTAGAGAATGATGGTGTTGTTATTGATGTCTTATCATGAAGATTTTATATGGTTATATTTGACAACAATTTAAAGGAGTAAGTCTAGAGATGAGTTAAAGTTAAAACAAAACGCAATTATGAAGGATGGTCAACAAAAGGAAACAAGCCATGGTAGATGGTATCATCCCATGGTTTATTAGAACACGCCATGATCTTGAGCTTTTTTTAAGAGAGTTGCAAGAACCTTGTACACCATGCCTTAATAAGTGGGATTAAACCGTGGTTAGAAATTGTTTTCAATAAAGGTGTTGACACTGTCCCTGTATGTTTTGGGGAGACCATAGATGCCATACTATTTATTTGAATTTTTAAGAATCTTTATATGGGCCATTCTATTTACATGACCATGAAGAAGATATTACACTGTGGTGTAAGTTGTTTTAAAGAGGGTTTTTTGAAGACTCTGTGCCATGTCAAGGAGGAAACAAAATTACATGGTGGTGCAGACATAACAAAATCTCAAAATAAAGAAACAAAAAATGGAAATAAGGAGTAGTTATGATTCAAGGACATGATCTTCAGAGGGTCCCTTGGTCAGAAAAGTGTTTTCAATAGAGGTGTTGATACTATCCCTGTATGTTATGGGGAGACCATAGTCATACTATTGATTTGAATGCTTTGAAGAAGCTTTATATGGGGCATTATATTCACCATGACCATGAACAAGATATTACACTGTGGTGTAAGTTGTTTTAAAGAGGGTTTTTTGAAGACTCTCTATGTGTCATGCTCAAAGAGGAAACAAAATTACATTGATTCAAGGACATGATCTTCAGAGGATCCCTTGGTCGGAAAGTGTTTTCGATAGAGGTGTTGACACTATCCCTGTATGTTCTGGGGAGACCAGAGATGCCATACTATTTATTTGAATGCTTTGAAGAAGCTTTATATGGGCCATTATATTCACCATGACCATAAAAAAGATATTACACTGTGGTGTAAGTTGTTTTAAAGAGGGTTTTTTGAAGACTCTCTATGTGTCATGCTCAAGGAGGAAACAAAATTACATGGTGGTGCAGATATAACTAAATCTCAAAATAAGGAAACAGAAAATAGAAATAAAGGATAGTTATGATTCAAGGACATGATCTTCAAAGCATTCAAACCATAGATGTCATACTATTGATTTGAATGCTTTGAAGAAGCTTTATATGGGCCATTATATTCACTGTGACCATAAAGAAGATATTACATTGCGGTGTAAGTTGTTTTAAAGAGGGTTTTTTGAACTCTCTATGTGCCATGCTCAAGGAGAAAACAAAATTACATGGTGGTGCAGATATAACTAAATCTCAAAATAAGGAAACAGAAAATGTAAATAAAGGGTAGTTATGATTCAAGGACATGATCTTCAAAGGGTCCCTTGGTCGGAAAGTGTTTTCAATAGAGATGTTCACACTATCCCCATATGTTATGGGGAGACCATAGATGTCATACTATTGATTTGAATGCTTTGAAGAAGCTTTATATGGGCCATTATATCCACCATGACCATAAAGAAGATATTACACTGTTGTGTAAGTTAATTTAAAGAGGGTTTTTTGAAGACTCTCTATGTGCCATGCGCTCAAGGAGGAAACAAAATTACATGGTGGTGCAGATATAACTAAATCTCAAAATAAGGAAACAGAGGGTCCCTTGGTAGGAAAGTGTTTTCAATAGAGATGTTGACACTATCTCTGTATGTTATGGGGAGACCATAGATGCCATACTATTGATTTGAATGCTTTGAAGAAGCTTTATATGGGCCATTATATTTACCATGACCATGAAGAAGATATTACATTGTGGTGTAAGCAGTTTTAAAGAGGGTTTTTTTAAGACTCTATGTGCCATGCTCAAGGAGGAAACAAAATCACATGGTGGTGCAGATATAACTAAATCTCAAAATAAGGACACAAAAAATGGAAATAAATGGTAGTTATGATTCAAGGACGTGATCTTCAGAGGATCCCTTGGTCGGAAAGTGTTTTCAATAGAGGTGTTGACACTATCCCTGTATGTTATGGAGAGACCATAGATACCATATTATTGATTTGAATGCTTTGAAGAAGCTTTATATGGGTCATTATATTCACCATGACCATAAAGAAAATATTACACTTTGGTGTAAGTTGTTTTAAAGTGGGTTTTTTGAAGACTCTATGTGTCATGCTCAAGGAGGAAACAAAATTACATGGTGGTGCAGATACAACTAAATCTCAAAATAAGGAAACAGAAAATGGAAATAAATGGTAGTTATGATTCAAGGGCGTGATCTTCAAAGCATTCAAACCATGGATGTCATACTATTGATTTGAATGCTTTGAAGAAGCTTTATATGGGCAATTATATTCACCATGACCATAAAGAAGATATCACACTGTGGTGTAAGTTGTTTTAAAGTGGGTTGTTTGAAGACTCTATGTGCCGTGCTCAAGTACGAAATACCATTACACGGTGGTGTAGATAAAACTAAATCTCAAAATAAGGAAATCGACAAAGGAAATCAAGGGTGTTATGATTGAAGGACATGATATTCAGAGGGTCCCTTGACTAGGGTCACCACACCGTGGTGGTATAAGACCATTCCATGGTTCAATTAATAATAATATTGACGGCTGTATATATAGATATAGATATAAAATAAATGCTCGCTGCACGTGACATTCAAGTATAACAGGGACTGAGCTGCAGGTGCCCTTACCAGTGTCAATGCCAAAATTAAGAAATCTCTATGATCTTCTCCACTTCTCAACTTCCCTTGAAGTCGCTCGGATCAACTTCTTTGTTTGAACCACAAGATCATCAAAGCCAGCATTTATCTCCTCCAGCAGCACAAAATTTCTAGGTTCATGAAAAAGCTTTCCAACATTTGAGTATTTTTTACCCTCATCGTGAGCAATGCCTCTTCCCAAGCCATAGCCAAAGCCCAATCCAATGCCACACCCAGCCCCAAGACCAAAACCAACTTGAAACCCTGGAATTCCAGGCCCAAAGCCAATACCTCCCAGGAGACCGGCGCCAAAGCCGATACCGCACCCAGCACCGAAGCCGAACGCCGGGCCCAACTTGCCGAATTGATTGGACTTGACTACAGGGAGTTTCCCGATCAAACCCTTCTCCTCGTTTTTGACCTCATTTCGACCAGTCATCGCTACCTTGTGGTCCGCCGAAGGTCCACTATCCAGGACGGCGCCTGATCAGGCACACCGAAGCACCGGCCGTATCAACCCCAGCCGCCGGTTCGCCGGCGAATTACTTCGTGCTAGCAGCGGCGACGAATGGATGCGATTGCGACAATGGGCAGGAGGTTTTCGGATGGAACCCCTAGGGCTACGCAGCGGATGGGACCGCACCGCAGATCGAAGGTTCCCGTTGGGAGACACGGCTCCCACTAACTTAATTGGTAATAATACAATCTAATTTTTTTACCCAATTTTTTTTTTTAGAATCTTAAGGGGTTTATGAAAGATATAACTAAAAATTTGTAGACTTTTTTCTTTCCCTTTAAGTGGGATGACACGTGGAGATAAATTGGGGTATCAATAAGATTTATAAGTAATCCAAGTCATCCATTCTAGGATTCAAGATTATATATCATTGTCTTAAAAAGGAAAGTGATGTGGAGGACCATTGTGAAAAACATGAAATATCCATAGAACAAAGAGAATGTAAGATATTATTTCCTTGCATGATATTGAATTGAAGATTTTATGATAAAAAAATGAACCTTTTGTTCACGATGACATGACACTAAAGCAAAATACCATCTATTGTTTAATATAGTTGGAACTTTGAGTTTTTTCTTTGTATGGATTATGTTCCAATCATTTTGTAAACATTTTCACGGGGTAGTATGCAAAGAGAGATGAAGAGAGAATAATCCTTGGTTTTGGTAGTGACCAAATTGGGGACTTTTCAATCAAAACAATGAGTTAGTGATTTTTGGTATAACAATGCATCACCTTGTGTAAGATAATTAGATATATATCATTTGACAAACCATGTAAAAACCCTCATGTTTGTGCTATTTATCATTCATTATTTGGATGCTTCTCAAACTTTTTTTTCTTGATAGATTCATTGGTCCTCTTAATACAGGAACATGATCCAATTGAACTTTGGTGAAAAAGAAATTATATCCCAATTCACCCCATCTCAGGGTACTCAGAAACTTGGTCACAATAGTTGTATAAGATCCAAAAGGTTCATACAAGGTTGATTTATCAATTAAATAGATTGAGATATGAAGCAATCTTGATAAAGAGAACGTCATGAATGAAAATGGAATACCAATCTTTGATGGGATGAATTACCAAATATGGAATTGAATGAGATTACACTTTCGATCTCTTGGACTGGACATTTATTTAGTAACTATACATGGAATGCAAATAAGTGATTCAATAATGATGGATTTGGCTAGACTGAATAAGAAAATTAATAATATGGATACAAAGGCTCAAAACGCACCATCTGGAGCTCTCTCCAACAATATATATGTGAAGGGACATATTACCTTGAAGTTTATATGTGAAAAGTTATCCAACATTTATGAAAGATAAAAATAAAGTTGAAAGGGATAAGTGTCACGATCCGTCCCAGTGGAACCCGTGTCGCGACTTCCCAAGTCTGCCTCCAATAAGGCAGGGGCTGGTGACTAGCACCGAGTGGACATATCACTAACATGAGAGACATTGTCTATATACCTGTACACACACACACATCTCAAAGTCCACAAATGCTAAAAATGTAAAAACCACTAAGTAAATAATGCATGCGTACCACTATATCCCATAACTAGAGTACGACGGAAAGTAAAGTAAACATGGACAGAATACAAACCCACCAAAATGAGTTTGTAACCACAAGTCCAACCTGTATGAAAAAGGTACTGGGACTGTTGTCTGTAGTCGTAGGAACACAGCTCAGTATGTCCGGTCTCACAAAGCACCGTATGGTCCTGGTCCACCTAAGACTCTGTCAAAAGGTCAATCGTTTGCACAAGACAAGACACGTGCAGGAAAATACCGTGCATGGGTGAGTATAACAATACTCAGTAGGACACCCCGAAATCACAAAGCAATACAACAAAGAAAAGATGCAGTCAACTTTACACAAGTATATGTCTATAGAATATATACCAAGAATATCCAGATATACTCAATCCAAGACACACAGTCTAGAGGTAAGTCACAACTACCACATACCAATACTAGGATTTTAGCTCAAAGATTCCACGAAGCACTAATCTGGAAGAACACACTCCTGAGTCTGATAGCACTGATGAAGTTTGTCTGAGAGGTACTACTCGTCGGGTCTTTCCATGAGAGAGATATGCTGATAGATTTAAAGAAAGAGATACAATACACAGATGAGGATCACAGCCAAGGCCATGGGATGATACCAACAACTCAATATGGATTATACCGCTAAGTAGAGGATCGACGCTTGCATAGTGTTAGTCACATCGTACCACGAACTCTACCTAGGGAATGAAGAATGAATAGAGGATCCTGCTCTAAGACTCTTAGGGGATTCTAATAACTCTATCAAGGAAGTCCTATTGAAGAGATCACAGTACTATGTGTAGGAAACGATTTGCACTAACCTTCAGGGAAACGATAAGGGAACGAACCCTAATGAAACATGTCCAAAATACAGAAAAAAAGTGGCTCAAGCCATGTAGGAAGGGGTACACGGCGTGTAGTAGGGTCACAGACTGTGTCTCTTGACCCTGGGTACTGCCCGTGTACAACGACCCGTGTCTTCAAAACATGTCGTGTATAAAATGGGTACACAATGTGTAGATGGATTCACACACCGTGTCCTTCCATCCAGGGTCCATCAGTGTACTCTGGTCGTGTTCTAGTACACGGTGTCAACCCATGTAACCTTGCATGTGTACCGGTATATGGATTAATCTGTGTAACTGGTTTAGGTCATGCCGTTCAGGGGAGTACACACCGTGTAGGCAACCCGTGTACTTCACCTTGTGCCCGTGTACCTCCCAGGGTACACGCCGAGTGCTTCAAAGATGAACACACGCCATGTAGCCTGGACTACACGCCGTGTGTTCTGGGTTTTCTAGAACCCATCTTATTCCTCCCACTCACCTCGGTAGATCATCTGAGTTATGTTCTGGTGCTCGGTTCATCTCGAAACTCAAGATCCAGGTTCGTTTTGCTACCCTAACACCAAAACGAGGGTTTTGGGCCTTCAATCGGCTCAGAAATCTGTTTTAATTCATTCCAATACAAACCACCTAAATAAATATTTCTCCCGATTCACTTCAACTTGTTAGTCATCGTCGCCATCGCACCTCCATTGGGTCATCCCAATGCTGGATCTCAAATTTCGGATCGTTGCGCCAAGAATTGAGGGTGCAACGATCGATTGTTCATAGTTTGGGGAAGAACAAAGAACGCGTGCAAGAAACTAGGGGAGAAAAATGAACAAGGAACAAACCCCAAGGAATGAACATCAGCAATTGTTTATTCCAACCTTGATTTGTTCCCATAAAAATGATCAACATATCGAAAACAATTCTCCATAACCAGAATCCCAATAAACCCTGCAAATAACATCTCATCCCGCAAGCATGATCAATCTGTGAGCTAATCTATTAATAGATTAGTCCATGTTCATCAGAGAAATCAAGAATAGGAAAGAAGAATTGAAACGATGCATCCTACCTAGATTTTGGATCGCTCACTGATGAAGATCGGTTGTCGTGTCATTGTCATTAGCGAGATCTATCAAGAACGACATTCGTCAATCTTTGATCCAAGGTTCTGTCATCACCTGCTAAGAGGATTCTCCAAGTTTGTCTCTTTAGGGTATCCATAGGATTCCAGGGTTATGAGCCTAACCCTGGATCTCTGTCTAAAGGTTTATTTAAAAGAAAACATGTCGTTTCATCACCGTGTCAATGAAATAGAAATAAAATAATTTTTCATCAATTTATTTTATTCATTAAAATGCCCGTAGTGATTTTCCACAATCGACCTGCGCCGACCAATGTTAGGTTGCATCTAGGGTAAAGCCGCCGTTTTGAATGCAACGATGCTATTATATTTCTGATCCGAGCACCCATTTATAATTTATTCCATTTTTTCAGGAAAACCACACACATGTGCTATTTAATAATTTAATATATTTCAAACATTTATTCTGGGCACACTGGGCCTCGGAATCACACACTATCTTAGTGCCTGGTATTGATATTAATCCATATAATATTTAAAAATAATACATGAAAAATCTGAGTCATTACAATAAGATTGAATTCTTATGAATTAAATTTGAATACTTGAGAATTCATCCCAATGAAAGTGTTAATGATTTTTTTCATTAGGATCATTGACATGGTTGGGTTGATTTGAGTAATTGGCTAAAAGATAAAAAATACTGAAATTATGAATTAAATCTTAATAACGATTCTACATTTATACAATTTAATGGGTTTATAAATTGAATAATGTGATCTAATTCAAGTTACTCTTGATGAATTTCAAAGTAGTTTAGTGGGAAATGAGATGAGGGTTAGGCTTTAAGGGATGACCAACCATTTATCTAAAGAGATAAATTTCAAGGAAATGGAAAATCTGTAATTGAATCCTAAAAAATGATGAATATTCTAGTTAAGAATTTCTATCACTAATTTCAAGTAAATTAAAGAGAGAAAGGGATGATTTTAGGGTAAACATTCATTGGAATGTTTTAAATGGGGTAAAGTTGGCTATATTGCTTTAAGGTATCCAAGTGGTCAAGAAGGAGTAGGTGAGATTAAGTTCTCACATGGAATGAAAAATAATTTTCCCCTATTAAGAACTACACATCTATAATTGATAAAAAAAGGAAGAATAAGACTTCAAAGTATAAGCTACACGAGTAAAGAATATGACGGTGAAGAATTATCCCATGAAGAAGAATGGACCAAATTAAATTATAACTTTGAAAATATTTTTATTACAATGGTTGATGAATTACAAAATATAATTAAAGATTAATAACAACAATAAGGTGTTTTTGATATAAAAGTAGATCTTGAAGGTTCTCTCATGGAGTTGAAAACTAAATGAAATAAAAACAATAAAATGGGTAGTGTTCTAAAATACTAAAATTATTATATTAATTAGATGGAATATGAAATTACTAGATTTGAACAAGTGATTAAAAACAATTCAACTGATTAAGGGAATTCTAAATAAATGATTGTTTTTAAACTAAAAATTAAATAAAAATCTAAGATAATAAATGTTTTAATGCTTGTATTAAAGATTGAGGTACGATAATTGATTATATTGAACAATGAGTGGTCACATCTATGAAGAAGGTCAAAGATGAATCAAAATATGGAGATTGAAAAGAATCCAAAGTTTAGAATCCAAAACGTTGTGTTAACTGTATAAAAATTAAATGAAGCCTTGAGATTTTTTTTAACAAAAATGACTTTTTATTATAAAGAATAAAGAATAATGATACAATAACCTGACAGGAGACCACAAAAAACCTCCATTAAGGCAGATGAAAAAAATGGTGGGCAAAAGCATCAGCCTTAGAAAACATCCTACATAATAAGGGAAGAATTTAATAGACCTCAATCTCACTAGTAGCATACCCATACGAATCAAGAGAGTCCATAAGAATATTTACTTCTCTCCATGTGTGCAAGATGATGGTGTATTCTCCCAACTTCCCGATGCAATCCCAAATTAAGTATGAGACCAACTAGTGGGTAGCCTTCGAATAAAAAATGATGGAGGGAATAGTTATATGATAGTGCATTCTCTCCATAATTGTTCTCATTATGATTCCATCAAAGATCCTAGTAAACAACTGAAGTTCTAAATCATCAAATAACAACTGAGGGGGGGGGGGGTTGAATCAGTTGTTAACTTTTTATAAGTTTCAAACTTTTAGAAACTTAACCCCCACAACTTGTTAAAGTTCATTACCTTATTATATTTTAGTAAATAATCATGCTTGAAAAAGTAGGAAATTAAGTAAATCACATAATATTTACAAGGTTTGACCTCAGTGCGAGAACCTACATCCTTACCATAACCACCCCCATGGGTCTATGTAAACTCACTATTATGAAGAAGTGAATACAACTTGTGTAAACTCCCATTAAACACCTTCTATATCCCAATAGGAATGATTATACTGACTCTCATTAGTTTAAAAAGTTTTCTTATAACAATTTGAGCAACAAAAGAAAATAAACATCAAATCTCTTTGCTCCACAAAAGATTTATCTGAAACCTTAGTCCAATGTTTCTAGGTACGATTTTCCCAGTTTGATAAACTCAGTTCAATAGACTCAGTTTGATTCACCTTTTCTCAATCTACACCTAAATAAACTTTCCGGTCTATCAAAAACAAAACCCGCACCTTACAAACTCTGATCAACTACTTAGACCGATCTTCCTATGTTCGATCATCCTCATCCTGACAAACAAAACTTTCAAATTTATGATTTTCTGATGAGATCTAGGTTCATAAATCCTCTCTAACATGGACTTTAAAATACTTTGCCTTTTCGCACACGTGAATGGTTACAAAGTACATATGTACTATGCATCTATTTATAGGTGACCTAGAATAGGTAAAGGTGGGAAACTGAAATGTTTTTCCTGCTCACCCAAATTATAAAAACCCAAATTTCATGTCTATTTGAACTTCATCTTTAACCACTTAAAACCTTCACATATCTTCTGGTATCTCCTCAAAACTTCTTGAATTCTCCATAACATCTTCTAGAATTCTCAACAAAATATCAGGAACTATAGTATGGAAAAATCAGTGTATTAAAACTTCTCAGTTTGATCTGAATTTTCTCCTAAACTCAGTCTGATCTGAATTTATTCTTTAGTTCAGTATGATCTGACTTTCTTCCTCAGTTCAGTCCAATCCAACTTTCATCCTCAGCTCAGTCCTACCTGACTTTCATCCTCATCTTAGTCCGATTCAAATTTTTTCCTCAGCTCAGTCCAATCCAACTTTCCTCCTTATCTTAGTCCGATCCTAATTTCTTCCTCAACTCAATCCGATCTGACTTTCATCCTTAGCTCAGTTTGATCTGACTTTCTTCCTCAGTGCAACTCGATTTGAAATTCTTTCTTGACTCAGTCTGATCTTACATTCTTACAGAAACTAAATTTGGTGTATAGGAATCAACATACTTCTAATGTATTAGTTTTTGAAACTCCTTCTACAAATTTGTTCTTATATCATGACTTCTTTATGATATTTTAGAGACTTGAAAGAATGGTAATGCATCATCATATTTTTTTAGAAAGTAATCCAAATTTCCATCATCAACTTTCAAAACAAAATTTCTAACTTCTAGACACAACAAAAAAAACTTTTTGAATCTGATCTTCAACAACTTCTAATTTTATTCATTTTAACAACTTTTGACTTTCATACAAAAACTCACTCTGATGAACTGGGTATGATCCTGCATGTTTGATTGCTAGCTTGTAAAACAATGTCTTCATATGAAATTTTGGAAACTTATCAACAAATAAATTATAAAATTTCAGCAACACATCCTTCACCTAATGTACAAAAACATTCTTTTACAAAAATAATAGCTGTCAACAAATATAAAACATTGTAAAAACAAAAACATCACAAAGGGTCTTTAATCTCCCCCTTTGGATTTGTTGACAAATTTTGTTAATAACTTTTTCAACTCACCATTTTTCATACACTTAAACTTTTTCACAACTCATGTTTTTAGATTTTACCAAAAAACAACCTTTCTTAAAATAGAGTGTCTTGAAACCATACTACTGGATAAAGTAATGTTTTTGAATAAATTTCATCCATCGGTGATACACAAATTTTTCATCCATGTTAAGATAAAATCCCCCTCACTTTTATCTTTTCCTCTCACTTTTCTTTTTATCTACCCCATTTTATGATAACCATAGTTTCAAATTCATTTAAGAATAAAATCACTTCTCTTTCCATTGAAGGATAAAGTTGTAAATATTCTCCCCCTTTGTAAACATAATCCAAAACATGGTGAGAGACTTCCTTAAGATGTTTAGGAAGTATTTGGTGGAGGACAAACATGTAGTTGCAACCTCAATTCACCAAATATTTCATTAGGAATTGTTTTTGTGAAGATATAAATAATTTGATACTTCGTTGAGATATATTCCAACAAAATATCTTCAGTAGTAATTTTTTTATAAAGTGAAACTTTATATAAATGGTTTAGAAACTTCCACTTTCAAATATACCATATAAACTTTCATCCACAATATCTAAATATAAGTCTAAGTAGCTACAAAATATTCTAGTTCTTCTATGCTCAAAGTTACTGAACTATATTTCTTACTATGCCAACTCACACAACATTCACCCAAGAAAAATGTTCATCCAGAAGTTGATTTTCCATTACTAGAATCACCAGCCCAATCAGTATTAGTATAACCATGAAAGTTTATTTCACAAATTCTTTTATATAAAAGACCATGTGATGTTGTTTCTTTAACATATCTTAGAATTTTATTTGCTACCAACATATGAGATTCTTTTGAATCACTTTGATATCTGGTAGACAAAGCTACAACATAAACAATATCAGGTCTTTAGGCTAAGAGATAAAGAAAAATTCCTATCAGCTTCTGAAATTCTTTATGATTCACACTTTTCTAGATTCATATTTACTCTTCTTCATCCCAACTTAAATAGGAGTAGAAACTTCTTTGGATTATTCTATACCAAACTTTTTTAACAATCCCCTAGCAAACTTTTCTAAAGATAAGAAAATGTATTTTCATTTTGATAAACTTGTAAACCAAGGAATAAAGTTAATTATCCCAATATTGACATCTTAAATTTCTTCTTCATTTCTTCAAAAAATATTTTGCATACATCTTATCTATACCCCCAAAAAATTATATCACCCACATACACAATTACAATCAAGGTGTTGGAGTTAACTTCTTTAACATATAAGTTGTTATCAACTTTTTATTTAGAAAAATTAAACATTCTCAAACAATTTTCAAGTTTAGAATACCATGTATGCAGGGATTATTTCAACCCATACAAAGCCTTGTTCAATTTATAAACTTTTCTTTCATCTTCATCAAGTAAAAACCCACAAGGTTTATCAATGTAAACTTCTTCTTCAATATCACCATTTAGAAAGGCTAAATTTATATCCATCTAATAATTTTTTCAATTTCGGTGTGAAACAACTACTATAAACATTATAATAGTTTCTAATCTTGAAACTAGGGAAAATGTTTATTCAAAATCCACAACTTCCACCCATGCACAACCTTTACAAACAAGTCTTTCTTTGTTTCATGAAACTTATCCCTATTCATTCAACTCATTTCTATAGACCCATTTTGTCCCAATAACATTTTTATTTGTTGGATGTGGAACAAGTCCCCAAGTGTTTTTTACTCAATATGATCCATCTCTTTATTCATCACATCAACCCATTCTTTGTATTCCACTACTTTTGAAACTAATTCTGGTTTAATTTGTGAAATGAGTGATGTCTGATTTTATAATCTCAGCCTTCTTCTTGTCTAAACTGGAGCCTTATGATTCAGAATAATATTTTTGTCGCAACATGTTTTTGTAAAGTTATAAATTTCACAATTTTTCTTCCTGCTTCACTTTCCTCATCACATGATTCTTCTGAATCTTGATAAGTCTATTTTGTCTTACTTTCATTTCTATTAGAAATCTTCATTTTATCTCCCTCAACATTCCCAACATCTTTTGTTAAAGATATTGTATTTTCAATAACTTTTACATCATATGAATCAACCAATTTTTTAAACATTTGTTCCAACATTTGTAACTTCTTTCATTTGGTGAATATCCCATGAAAATTCTTTCTTCAACATTCTCATCAAATTTTCCAAGATTCAGATTTTTGATTTTTAGTAAACATGGTTTTCCAAAAACTTTAAAGTAGTTTAATAAAGGTTTTTTGTTATACCACATTTCATAGAAAGTCATGTTAGATTTAGACCTCAAAAACATCAGTTTTATAAGTGTACAATAGTACTAACAGTATCTCTCCAATAGAACTTTGAAAGTTTGTATTTTTCTAACATGCTTCTTCCCATTTCCACAAAACTACTATTCTTCTTTTCTGCTACTCCATTTTGTTGTGGGGTTTATGGAGAACTATACTGATGTTTGATTCCATGATTTCTTAGAAAATATTCAAAGGTATTACATGTGAATTCTATTCCATTATATTTTCTCAAATTCTTTATATAAACCCCCATTTATCTCTCAAGTTCTCTTATGAAAACTCTAAACATTTCTATTATATCTGACTTGTTCTTCATAAACATGATGTTGGTCATCTGAGTGAAACCATCAATTAAAGTGATAAATTATAAATCCAATTTTGTAAATTAATTTCTCATTGTCCCATATAAATCGCAATGAATAAGTTTAAGAGGTATTGTAGACTAAATCTCAACTTTCTTATGAATTTTATTAGTCATTTTCCCTTTTTGACATGTTATAAAAACATATTTTCTCTTCTTTTAAATTATGGAAAATTTTGTACAACATAAACTTTAGAAAGTTTGTTCGTATTTTTCTGTCCAATATTCCCAAGTCTCTAGTGCCACAACTTGTGTTCATCTTCATCACTCAAGTAATAAGATTTGTAAAGTTATCCAATTTGAAATAGATTTCCACTAGTTATTTATCCTCTTGTAACAACTTTTCCATATTCCACACTTCTTATTATACAAGAATCTAAAATAAAAATTACTTCTTTTACATCATCAAAAAGTTTAATTACACTAAGTAGATTATGATTTATCTCATAAAAAACTAAAACTTCCTTGGATTTGAACCTTTTTAATTCAATCTAAGTCATTCCAATTCCTCTAATTTTTAAGTAACTATATTTCTTGAAGGTAACAATTCCTCTATCAAGGTTTTAAATATATTTCAATATTTTCAAATCACCGATCATGCATGATGAACAACTAGCATCAAGAATCCACGGTTTGTTCTTTTTTACATGCTTTTAAAGCCGTCTCAATAATAAAGGCTCTTTCCACAACTTTATCCTTTCCATATTCCTTTTCTTTTCTACTATAAGAAACTTGTTCTGGAAGGAGTTTCATACATTTTTTAGTATATTGAATAGCCTGGTCACGTCTTCCACATACTTCTTCCTGACATTAAAATTTGTTTTCCATTGGAAGTTTTCTAACATATTGATTTTTTACTTTTCCAACTTGATGAGTTTTAGTAAAATTAATCATTATTCTTCTACAATTTCTTCCAATATGTTCAATCCTTCTTTAAAGAAGTGAAAATTTATTCTAATAATTATATACCCCATTCTCGTAGATTCCATAACACCAGAAAAACCATCAAATCTAGATTTTCTAATTGAAGTAAGATCTTTATATGTAGAAAATTTATTAAGTTTGATAACTTCTTTCTAGTCTAACATACTCTAGGTGTGGACCATCTTTACTAAAAAGGGAGTTTTCAACTTTTGTAGATGTGATAGGTTTCTCACATCCCTTCTCAACCCATGCTTTCCCAATAATTTTCTTCTCACCTGAAATGTTATAAAAATCAAATGAAACATTATTTTTGGCGGGTGAGGATTTCACATGATTCTTGATTTTGTATTTCTAAGAAACTTTAGAAGTATGATTTTTTACTTTTGAAGATTTATTGAAGTTTTCATTCAACTTTCTTAAACTACTTCCATCCATAAGAAGTTTTTATTGAGGCTTGTTAACTTCCTCTTATTTAGTAACTAACTTCTTACTGATATCATCAACCATCTCTCCCTGTACATAAATTATAAGTTTGTAAATTAAGATCTCATGGATGTATTATTCTTATTACTTGAAAACATCTTGTTCACCTTCAACAACTTTTACACTATCTTTATTTATCATTATGATTTCTTTATTGAGAGATCTATTTTGATCAAGACATGAAACAAGTTCTATTTTGAGCTGATACTCTCTGTAAGATTCTTCACCCCTTCTTCACTATTTGAGGAGTATTTTTTTTCTCAACTTTTGAAATGAATGTTCCAACATTTTCTGAACATTCATCTTCTAAATAATTGTTTTCAGTTGCGTCTGATTTAGCTTTCTTACTCAACATACTTCTCTTGATCCTAGAAAATTTCTTCTTATATTTATTGGTTGACTTTTCTTCTTTATAACTTTTGTTACACTTCTTCTGTCATGTTTTTTTCATTAGAATCATATAGATATGATCCAACCTTCTTCTTAAGGAAATTTATAGCAAAGTTCCCAATTCCACCACACTAAAAACATTTGATAGGAGGTTTTCCTCCATACTTTCCTCTTCATCTTCTATAATTTTTAGAACTAAGAGACATGATTTTATCATTCAGCTCATCATCATCCTTATCTTCATGATTACAAGGATCTATGTAACACCCCGTTTTATTAAAAGCCTTATAAATAACAATTATAAGTTTAGTGCCATTAAAGCCTTCTTTAACAAAACAAAATGTAAAAGGTAAAACACGTAACTCCTTTATTTATTTATTTAAGAACATGACACTGAAGATTCTTACAACATCTGAGTTACAAGAAAAGCTCACTAACCATAAATGCCAAATAAAAACCCTAGAACGATCACTAGAAGGATACCCAGGATAAAAACAAGCCCGAATTCATAGTGTGGATCACTAGGATCCATCATAAACATCAGGATGGCCAATGCCACAACGACCGTGCTGAGTATCAGTGCAACGTAGAGAACCATCCTTAGCTGACAAACCGACTTCAAAATATGAATACCAAGACTTCATATTTATAAAGGTTCCACATAGCCGTTGCAAATTTTACTGTTGTTGTCTTTTCAAGATGACCATTGGGATTTAAATCCGAAGGCCTTTAGGGTCTTGCTAAATACAATCATAATAATTAAGACTCCTTTGTTTTAAATAATTCTTAATGAATCTGTTTGATTTTTTGTCTATGTTCTAAAGAAACAACATAAATATATATCTACACATTATTATTTTTCTATTAGCTTAATTATATGAAGTTACCATACTTTATAAAATTATGTTTTTCTTCAACATAAAATGAAAATTTATTATTTTGAAATTTTGGGTTAAATAATCAATTTGTTTTAATAACATATAGATTTAAATTAAGATAAGTGACAATAAATAAAGTATAAGTGATATTAAATTATGTAAATTGATAAATTAAATAAATAAAGGAAAAATAAAAATATGTTATTGATAGGGGAGAATTAATTAATGCACATGTATATTAAAAGACTATTGACCTTCTTAAAATAATAAAAGTGGTTAATAATTGTAGGTTAA
The DNA here is from genome assembly GCA_963277665.1 of Viscum album. Classification (NCBI taxonomy): domain Eukaryota; kingdom Viridiplantae; phylum Streptophyta; class Magnoliopsida; order Santalales; family Viscaceae; genus Viscum; species Viscum album. The sequence continues at coordinate 783,446,697 of OY728150.1, read as the reverse complement.
TAATAATAAAGTTCATATAATAAGTGTAATAAAAAAATTAAAAGTATTGATGTTAAAAAAACACAGGGGGGGAGACCTGCGTTTTTTAAGCGCCGCAGCAATTTGAATCCGTCCGATATGGAGCACTTGATCGCGGCTGTCCGTTTGTTTTAAATGCCGCACCGCTCTGGGCCGTCCGATCTGATCTGGTTTAATCCTGGTCATACCTTCTTTTCCAGATTTCTTCTTCCCCGTGTCTTCTTCTTCTTCGTCGCGCACGCCAACCAGCAGCTAGGCTTCGTTTTTCTTCTCCTAGGCCGGCGAGTGGACCCGACTGTCTCTTGTTTTCCATGGGTTGGCACCGCCCGACTTACGGATGCTCCATCTACATCACCACACAAGCCCGTTCTTAAACCACGGTTTGCACCGAAGAGGAGAATCTTGCACCGAAGGCAAGAAGGGTTTGCACCGAGTTCCTTTGGATCTTCGATCACCCCGTCGTCGTCTCTTGCTGCTACCTCTCCTCCTCTCCAAGCTAAAGTAAGGGACAAGTTTTACTTTATTTTGTTTAAGCTTCGGTATATATATATATATGTTTATATATATATATATATGTATATACACCCGGTGCATACCCAGGCCTTGAGAATCCCTCTTCCTGCATGGAGAACCAAATAAGGGTAAGGGAAACTCCTTTGATTCGTTTTCCTTCAGTTTCGATAGTTATATATATTTATATACACTTTTTATATAAATATGTATAGATATATAAACAAGACAATATGAACCGATTCATACCCGTTTTCCCCTTCCTAGAATCGAACCCGAGTAAGGGAGATCTTCTTGTTTTAATTTTCATCTGCTTCGGTGATTATACATGGTTATATACATATATATATACTTCATGCATATGTGTATATAAATATATATAAGGGCCTTAAGAACCGGTTATAATTGTGCTCCTCTTCCAGAATTCAACCGGGATAAAGGAAGTTTTTGGGGTTTGTTTTATTTCGGTTTTAATGGTTGCATTTACCTATATACTCTTTGTGTGTAAATATATATGTATTCATACATATATAAGATGTTACATGCATATGTACACATTTCTTTTACATGTATATAACCCTTGCTTTACTCTGCCATATGAGAAATGGAGATTTCAGGTAATTTTATAAACATGTAAGATTTTACAAGTACATGGAGCACATAGATGTATATGTACATGTGATTATATAGATGTATATGTACATCTATGTGCGAGCATAAGGGATGATCTTGATTACTCGTTTTAAAATTTATCGCAATATAACATGATGATTTATTAAAATTATTTTTACCCATAAAGATTATTATTTCAAGAATAATACCAAATTTTTTTATATACATGTTTATGTATATGATGGAGTTTAAGGATAAAGTTTGATATAAGAATAGTTCTTCCAACTAAAAATTTCATTTATCAGCATTTTGACAATTCATGCATTTTTTTGTGGAAAGGTGTGGTGTGAACCCCTTAAGAATTTACATGTGGCCTGTTGAATGTGTATTTATAAGTTCAGTTTTCCAAAACCCTGTTTCAATTAATAATTATCAGGACTTAGTTTGTATTTTTGACACATATAAGTTTCTAATAATTTTAATGAATGCTAAGCCGATATATATGTTGTACCAGTGGACTGGTTTAACCTGCAAGGTTATGTACCCTCGATGTAATTTATACTTTTAAAGAATGAGTTTCGACATGTTTTAAAGAGGTGAAATATGAATTTATGGGTTTTACTTAATGGAAATGATGATGACAATCCATTATTTTCAGTGTTTTAATTATTATTGCATGTACAAGAGTATGTTGATTTAGTTTATTTACATCATTGTTTAATCTGAAGCCAAAAGTCTAGTCCTTTTTACATTTACGACATGATCCACTACAAGTTATGAATATGTATGTAAAAAGGGGGTTTGATTAAGAATGTATGAATGAAACCCTATGAATGAAAGACCATGTCAAGATATGTGAGGGATGTATTGGACTTAAATGTTTATAGACGGGTGCGCCCAAAATTATATAGTGCTCCAATGCATTGGGTAAAGGATGAGTCCCATGAGACATTATGTGTAACATTCTTGGCGGTTAGCCTTGGCTTGGTCTACCATGGAAACGGGATGGGTGGTTAGCCTTGACCCGTATTAAGTATGTTTTATGGTCTTGACGCAAGGTCTTGACAAAGTCTGGAATTATACATTCCCTCCGCATTTGATGATAAGTGGTCAACCAGGGGTTAGTCCAACCAACAGGACATCCCCTAGTTGAAAATTCCCTTGACTATGAGAATGAAATTATGAAATAAGAACTGTAACACATGTGGTATGTTGTTGTAAGAACCTTATGTGCTAATGTATCATGTTATGAATGTCTTCCCTGCTTACACACAATCTTTTAGAACCAAAGTAATTTTGGTTGTAAGTTATGCATCATCTATTCTTCACATGCTTGCGCTCTCTGATTCATGTCTTCTTTAAAGCTTCATTTAAGTATGTACTTCTTCACTATGCAAGTGGTTTTAAAAAATATAGGATTTACATGTTTTAAGAAAAGATAATGCTTTGTTTTTAGTGAAGTGTTTTATTATCTTCAAGATGACTGCTTTGAGAAAGAGTTTTCTTAAAATGTTTTTTTTAAAACCCCTTACTGGGTATATTTTCTCACCCTATGTTTTTGTTTTAAAATTTTTCAGGCATAGATTTGTACTAATGAAGTTTATCAGAAGCAGTTGGTTTCCCAGAACCCTGAGCCTCGTGATCTTCTGTAATAATGGGACATGATGTATTATTGAATATGTTTGTAATAAATGTTTAGTACATCATGCCCCATGGGCACCCGGGGATCGGGGTCCTTAGAGTTGGTATCAGAGGATGGGTTCAGGTAACTCTGGAAAACCAGGTAGTATGAATATACAACTACGATTGACTAAATAATTATTTTGAAACTTTCAGATGGCTAATGAAAATGTACCTACCGACCTATTATCACTTCCTATTGAGGCTATAGAGAACATTATACCTCTAGCTAGCCGTGAGAACTTTCTAAATTACACCTGACTTCGCATGTCATGTAAGCACCTGTATGACGTGTCAAATTCTCCTAGGGTGTTTAGTCTACACCGGGGATTGGGGATGGATTATCTCCTAATGATGATGACCCAATTTCCCTCTTATGCACGTCGGGGAATGTACCACGAGGGACTCTTCCGAGTGTTCACGACTGGCGAATAATTTGGCACGATGCTCGATAACCCCTTTCAAGAAGGTGCTGCTGTCGGAGACCTCCGAGCGGCTTAACTGTGCCAGATTTTGCATTATTGCTTCTAGGGCCAGTTGATGGACTTTGGGGTGTTGGAAGATGAGTCCACCTGATTTTCTCTTAGGCAAGAGGTGTATACTGATGTTTCCCAACTCCATACCCCTCATGCTAAACTCAGAAGGTGTCATAGATGTTCCCATGAGTTTAACCCCGTCTGTTCATCTTGTGTGTGGTTTGAAGAGTTAGGGAGTTTTTCCACTCTTTGTGGTGTACATTTAGTAAACTCAGGCTTTGATATGTAAACTTTTGTGTAAATGGAAGTTTCATGTTTCCTTTCCTGCCTCTACCTTATCAGTGTTGTTAAGAGTTTCATTTCGAATTATTTTTTTCAGATGGCTGGTCAAACGAACATCTCATAACTACCTGATGAGTTAGTAGAGGTTACTATGACTAGGACATGAATGGTGGATTATCTATCTTTTCTCCACCTGCGAGGGTCTTGCCAACGTCTTCTCGATTTAGCGAACAGTCCTGAGATTCTTCGTTCGTGTCAGGAGGATGACCATGTTTTTCATCTCATCGCCACTGCTCAACTTCCCTGCTATAGGCGAAGGGGAAGGTACTACGAAGGTCTCTTCCAGTGTTTTACTCTGGCACAAAACTTTTCTACCAGAGCGTGTTTCCTCACAGCTTCTCAAGATGGCCACCTTAGTGCAGTCTTTATGTTCCAGGTCTTAAATCTTAGTCTCCTCAATCGCATCATCCCTCTCAATTACCTCGAGCGTGATGTAGTTTGGAGAGTTATCAGGGAATTTTGTCTACTCAGACGTTTCTGAGATTTTCACCGCACGAGCCTCCCTTTGGAAGCCTGTGTGAAGTACACACGAGCAGGAGTACAAGACATACTGCTCAAAGTACATCTGGGCTAGGGAAACAGAAGAACTATGTACCAACTTTGCTATTCCGTTAACCGAGCCGGATCCCCTGTTTTGACAGAGTTGTACGACTGAGGTTTCTGTTTTTCTTTTTATGAATAGAATTGTGGGGACGCAATTCTTTGAAGGAGGAAATAATGTAACACCCCATTTTATTACAAGCCTTATAAATAACAATTATATGTTTAGTGACATTAAATCCTTCTTTAACAAAAAAAAATGTAAAAGGTAAAACACGTAACTCCTTTATTTATTTATTTAAGAACATGACACTAAAGAGTCTTACAACATCCGAGTTACAAGAAAAGCTCACTAACCATAAATGCCAAATAAAAACCCTAGAATGATCACCATAAGGCTACCCAGGATAAAAACAAGCCCGAATTCGTAGTGTGGATCACTAGGATCCATCATAAGCATCAGGATGGCCAATGCCACGACGGTCATGCTGAGTATCAGTGCAATGTAGAGAACTATCCTTAGCTGACAAACCGACTTCAAAATATGAATACCAAGACTTCATATTTATAAAGGTTCCATATAGCTGTTGCAAATTTTACCATTGTTGTCTTTTCAAGATGACCGTTGGGATTTAAATCCGAAGGCCTTTAGGGTCTTTCTAAATACAGTCATAATAATTAAGACTCCTTTATTTTAAATAATTCTTAATGAATCTGTTTGATTTGTTGTCTAAGTTCTAAAGAAACAACATAAATATATATCTATACATTCTTATTTTTCTATTAGCTTAATTATATAAAGTTACCATACTTTATAAAATTATGTTTTTCTTCAACGTAAAATGAAAATTTATTATTTTGAAATTTTGGGTTAAATAATCAATTTGTTTTAATAACATATAGATGTAAATTAAGATAAGTGACAATAAATAAAGGATAAGTGATATTAAATTATGTAAATTGATAAATTAAATAAATAAAGGAAAAATAAAAATATGTTATTGATAGGGGATAATTAATTAATCCACATGTATATTAAAAGACTATTGACCTTCTTAAAATAATAAAAGAGGTTAATAATTGTAGGTTAATAATAATAAAGTTCATATAATAAGTGTAATAAAAAAATTAAAAGTATTGATGTTTAAAAAAACACACAGGGGGGGAGACCCGCATTTTTTTATGCGCCACAACAATTCGGAGCCGTCCGATCCGGAGCACTTGATTGCGGCCGTCCGTTTGTTTTAAATGCCGCACCTCTCTGGGCCGTCCAATCTGATCTGGTTTAATCCTGGTCGTACCTTTTTTTCCGGATTTCTTCTTCCCCGCGTCTTCTTCTCCTTCGTCGCGCATGCCAACCAGCAACTAGGCTTCGTTTTTCTTCTCCTAGGTCGACGAGTGGACCCGGATGTCTCTTGTTTTCCACGGGTTGGCACTACCCGGCTTGCGGATGCTCCATCTACATCACTACGCAAGCCCGTTCTTAAGCCTCGGTTTGCACCGAAGAGGAGAATCTTGCACCGAAGGCAAGAAGGGTTTGCACCGAGTTCCTTTGGATCTTTGACCACCCCATCGTCGTCTCTTGCTGCTACCTCACCTCCTCTCCAAGCTAAAGTAAGGGACAGGTTTTAATTTTTTTTTTGTTTAAGCTTCGGTATATATATATATATATGTTTATATATATATATCTATATGTATATACACCCGGTGCATACCCAGGCCTTGAGAATCCCTCTTCTTACATGGAGAACCAAATAAGGGTAAGGGAAACTCCTTTGATTCGTTTTCCTTCAGTTTCGATAGTTATACATGTTTATATAAAATTTTTATATAAATATGTATAGATATATATACAAGACCATATGAACCGATTCATACCAGTTTTCCCCTTCCTAGAATCGAACCTGAGTAAGGGAGATCTTATTGTTTTAATTTTCATCTGCTTCGATGATTATACACGGTTATATACATATATATATATACTTCATGCATATGTTTATATAAATATATATAAGGGCCTTAAGAACCGGTTATAATTGTGCTCCTCTTCCAGAATTCAACCGGGATAAAGGATGTTTTTGGGGTTTGTTTTATTTCAGTTTTAATGGTTGTATTTACCTATATACTCTTTGTGTGTAAATATATATGTATTCATACATATATAAGACGTTACATTCATATGTACACATTTCTTTTACATGTATATAACCCTTGCTTTACTCTGCCATATGAGAAATGGAGATTTCAGGTAATTTTATAAACATGTAAGATTATACAAGTACATGGAGCACATAGATGTATATGTACATGTGATTATATAGATTTATATGTACATCTATGTGCAAGCATAAGGGATGAGCTTGATTACTCGTTTTAAAATTTATCGCAATATAACATGATGATTTATTAAAATTATTTTTACCCATAAAGATTATTATTTCAAGAATAATACCAAATTTTTTTATATACATGTTTATGTATATGATGGAGTTTAAGGATATAGTTTTATATAAGAATAGTTCTTCCAACTAAAAATTTCATTTATCAGCGTTTTGACAATTCATGCATTTTTTTGTGGAAAGGTGTGGCATGAACCCCTTAAGCATTTACATGTGGCCTGGTGAATGTGTATTTATAAGTTCAATTTTCCAAAACCCTGTTTCAATTAATAATTATCAGGACTTAGTTTGTATTTTTGAAACATATAAGTTTCTAATAATTTTAATGAATGCTAAGTCGATATGTATGTTTCACCAGTGGACTGGTTTAACCTGCAAGGTTATGTACCCTCGATGTAATTTATACTTTTAAAGAATGAGTTTCGCCATGTTTTAAAGAGGTGAACATTTATGGGTTTTACTTAATGGAAATGATGATGAAAATCCATTATTTTCAGTGTTCTAATTATTATTGCATGTACAAGAGTATGTTGATTTAGTTTATTTACATCACTGTTTAATCTGAAGCCAAAAGTCTAGTCCGTTTTACATTTACGACATGATCCACTGCAAGTTATGAATATGTATGTAAAAAGGGGGTTTTATTAAGAATGTATGAATGAAACCCTATAAATGAAAGACCATGTCAAGATATGTGAGGGATGTATTGGACTTAAATGTTTATGGATGGGTGCGCCCAGAATTATATAGCGCTCCAATGCATTGGGTAAAGGATGAGTCTCATGAGACGTTATGTGCGACAGTCTTGGTGGTTAGCCTTGGATTGTGCTACCATGGAAACGGGATGGGCGGTTAGCCTTGACCCGTATTAAGTATGTTTTATGGTCTTGACGCAAGGTCTTGACAAATTCCGGCATTATACATTCCCTCCGCATGTGATGATAAATGGTCAACCAGGGGTTAGTCCAACCAACAGGACATCCCCTAGTTGAAAATTCCCTTGACTATGAGAATGAAATTATGAAATAAGAACTGTAACACATGTGGTATGTTGTTCTAAGAACCTTATGTGCCAATGTATCATGGTATTAATGTCTTCCCTGCTTACACTCAATCTTTTAGAACTGAAGTAATTTTGGTTGTAAGTTATGCATCATCTATTCTTTACATGCTTGCACTCTCTGATTCATGTCTTCTTTAAAGCTTCATTTAAGTATGTACTTCTTCACTGTGCAAGTGGTTTTCAAAAATGTAGGATTTACATGTTTTAAGAAAATATAATGCTTTGTTTTTAGTGAAGTGTTTTATTATCTTCAAGATGACTGCTTTGAGAAAGAGTTTTCTTAAAATGTTTTTTTAAAACCCTTTACTGGGCATATTTTCTCACCCTACGTTTTTGTTTTAAAAATTTTCAGGCATGGATTTGTACTAATGAAGTTTATCAGAAGCATCTGGTTTCCCAGAACCCTGAGCCTCACGATCTTCTGTAATAATGGGACATAATGTATTATTGTATATGTTTGTAATAAATTTTTAGTACATCATGCCCCATGGGCACTCGGGGATCGGGGTCCTTACAATATACATCTTCAACATCTTAAATTTTCATTTTCTCATACCTTCAAAATCCACTTCATCTGTCATATTATTTTTGAAAACTTGAGATTTTATCATTTCATAAGAAATAATAAAGTTATGTAGTTCATCAAGACATAAATCATCTTTATCTTCTAAATCTGAAATTTTAGAATAAAACCTATCTAGAAAATTTCTCATGAGTTTCTTCACAATTGTTGAATCTTCTAAGACACTTATAAAACCTCTGATATTGCAAACAAGTTCATTTACTCTGGTGAATTATTTATCAATAGTTTTTTCATATCTCATTCTTATGTCTTCAAACTTACCAAGCTAGTTTTTTATATTTTCTTCCTTCATTGTAGTATTCCCTTAGAAAATACTTTCCAATTTTTCCCACATAGTCTTCGAAGTTTTTAGACCCATCACCTTTATATACATTTTCTGATAGGTACATAAGGATGACATTTAAACCCTTTCCATAAACTTAAATATTTCTCTCATCATCAAATATCATAGAAAAATATTATTCAATAGGTGGAAAAAATATTGTAGCAGCATAAAAAACTTCCAGTCCAAGAGATAGGTGATATGAAATCATCCTATTTTTCCAACCATAATAATTTTTTCCATCAAATGTGGGAATTCCTATACTGTTTAAATAATTGAAATTATCCATGATAAGGATTCAACAGGGAAACCTTCAGCTCTAATACCAATTGAAGTTCCAAAGGATCAAATAACAATTGAGGGGGGGTGGGGGTGAATTAGTTGTTAACTTTTTATAAGTTTCAAAATTTTAGAAACTTAACCCCTATAACCTATTAAATTTCATTACCTTATCATCTTTTAGTAAATACACATGCATGAAAAAGTAGGAAATCAAGTAAATCACATGGGATTTACAAGGTTCAACCTCAGTGCAATAACATACATCCTTAACATAGCTACTACCGCGGGTCTATAGAAATTCACTATTATGAAGAAGTTAAAACAACTTGTGTCAACTCCCATTAGACACATTCTATATCCCAATAGAAATTATTATACTGACACTCGTTAGTTTATAAATTTTTCTTAAAATAATTTGAGAAATAAAATAAAATAAACATCAAATCTTTTTTCTCTATAAAACATTTTTCTAGAACCTCAGTCTGATGTGTCTGGGTCTAATTGTCCTAATTTGATAAAATCATCCTGATAGACTCGGTTCAATAGACTCATTCTGATAGACTCATTATAATAGACTTATTTTGATTCACCTTTTCTCAATATGCATCTGAAGAAACTTTCTTTGCTATAAAAAACAAAACCTACACCTTACAAACTCTACTCAACTACTCGGACTGATATTCCTTAGTATTATCTTCCCCAATTCGATAAAAAAACATTCATTTTTTTGATTTTCTGATGAGATCTCGGTCCAAAAATCCTCTCTAACACAAACTCTATAGTACTTCACCTTTTCATACATGTGAACAATTACAAAGTATGTATGTACCATGCATATATTTATAGAAGGCCAAAAATAGGTAAAGGTAGGAAACTTAAATGTTTTTCCTGATCACCCAAATTACAAAAACCTGAATTTCATATCCATTTGAACGCCATCTTTGACCACTTCAAACATTCTCATCTCTTCTGGTATATTCTCGAAAATTATTGAATTCTCTAGAAAAAATTCTAAAATTCTCAAAAAAAGATCAGAAACTATAGTCTAGAAAACTTAGTGCATTATAATTTCTTAGTCCAATATAAATTTCTTCCTCAGCTCAGTCTGATCCGACTTTCTTCCTCAACTCAGTCTGATATAACTTTCTTCCTCATCTTAGTATAATCCAACTTTCTTCCTCATATCACTCTGATATGACATTATTCCTTATCTCAGTATGATATGACTTTATTCCTCAGCTTAGTATGATATGAATTTATTCCTTAGATCAATATAATCTAACTTTCTTCCTTAACTCAGTCCGATCTGACTTTCTTCCTCAACTCATTCTGATATGACTTTCTTCCTCAGCTCAGTTTGATTTGACTTTCTTCCTCATCTCAATCCGATCTGAATTTATTCACCAGTTAAGTCTAATATTAATTTCTTCCTTAGTTCAATCTAATCTGACTTTATTCCTTAGATCATTCCAATATGACTTTCTCCCTCAACTCAGTTCAATCTGACTTTATTCCTTAGCTCAGTCTGATCTGAATTTCTTAAAAAAATTGAATTCTATTTATAGGCATTAACATCCTTCTAATGTATCAGTTTCTACAAATCTTTTTGAAAACTTGTGCTTGTATCACGACTTCTTCATGAAATTTTAGAGACTTGAAATAACATCAAAGAATCATCATATTTTTTTTGGAAAGTACTCTAACTTCCCATCAAAAACTTTCAAAACAAAATTTATAACTTCAGAACACAAAAAAAAAACAAAATTTCTGAATATGATATTAAGCAACTTCTAACTTTCTTCATTTTAATAACTTTTGACTTTTGTAAAAAAACCCACTCAAATGAACCGGGTCTGATCCCGTGTGTTTGATTTCTAGCTTGTAAAACAACTTCTTCATCTGAAATTCCAGAAACTTCTTAGAAAAAAAATTATAAACTTTCAGCAACACATATTTCACCTAATTTACAAAAACATTCTTTTATAAAAATATTAGTTGTAAAAAAATAAAAAAAATTGTAAAAAAAACATCACAAATGATCTTCAACAACCATAAAAATACCCCTCATGTGGATCCTATCATTACTGGATAATATGTGAAGAAACTAGGAATTAAGGAATGACTCAAAGGAGTCCATCCTAATAAGAACATCCATGATTCTTCCAAAATAATACCAGAGGTCAACTGCCCACAAGCACTTAGTAAGGACATGATTCATGGATTCACTGGAAAGGGAGTAAAACATGCACTTTGACTTTAGAGATATACCTCTAGTTCGAACTGCTACATCTATAGGGAGAACATTCTTTATAATCCTCCAAACCAAATAAATCATTTTAATAGGAATAATTTTTTTCAAAATGACGACCCCCACTAAAACAGTGGCCTCACAACTAAATTTGGAGAATCATCCAAGTCACAAACTAAGAATCCTAAAATAACAATATAAATGGAGAATCAAAAGTAAAATATTAAAGGAAACTATCAAAAAAATCATTGAGAGTATTCCAAAAATCTGGGATCTATTCAAATATAATTGATAAAAGAACAAAGTTGTTTTTCCATTGATTAAATGTTAGTTTTTTGTATTATTGGGTTAAAAAATGATATATTTTTTAAGAAGTGATAATTTACCCATAAGGTAAAGTAGTTATAAAAAATAAATAGAGAGAAACCATATATCCCATAAAACAATAGAGGAATTCCATTAATGGATATTTTTTTTATTTTCTAATTATATACACAATGCATTTGATTACAAGATGAAAAATTTTAATCCTCAATTTGGAAATAATATAAGAAAACATGAAAGAGAGATTAAAAATGTCATTACATTAATAAACAAATTATTTATACTAAAAGAAGAATAAGATGTTATTGAATATTTGGTTAAAAAATAAGTTAAACTCATAAATGATTTAAATTATAAAAAAGTTTCATGGAAGAAAATAAATATATATGAGAATGAAAACATGTTTGAAGTTTAATTGAAGGAAAACAATAACACATGAATCTTTGATAGCGTATGTTCATATTACATGAAAATTAATATAATATTGATAAAAAAATGATTAATTATTTATATGGTATATTTATTTTAAAAAAATGATATATTTTTAAATATTAAAGGAAGTGATAAGATAAAGATAACTAGAGATGAGTTAAAGAACATATTTATCCTCTTTATGGATGAAATTTATTACAATATCTTAAGTGTGAGTCAATTATGTGACTTTGGTATTTAAGTCACATTTAACAATATGGGATACTTAATTAAACAAAGTCATAAAAGAGATTAGATTAAAGTTTATAAGAATAATGTGAATCTTATTTTGGTGGATTTATATGACAAAATATGTTATCTCACTATAGAATATGATAAAAACTTTTGGCATTGACAATGTGAAGACGTACAATAAAAAAACAAGAAGTATATTTTAAATCATATGGAATATAATGATATATCTATTTTAATGTGGAAATTATAGAATATATGCAATTATTGTAAGGGAAAAATGTTTATAATCTATACAAACCAAATAATAAGAGAGATATACATTTTATTGATTTGGTTCATTCAAATATTTGTTCTCCCATTGTCATATCCTACCCCACTGAAACCTTACCTGGTTTGATAATGAAGACAAGTGTGACCCCATAATCCCACCTCTAATAGGCCATGGGTTGGTGACTAGAACCAAAGATATCCATCACATATAGGAGAGGAGTTACTCTCATAATTTCTAGTAAAATAAAATGGAACCACTAATCAAATCTATATATAAACTAAAAAGAAACAATTTCCACATCCAAACCATATATACATGCCAATGAATACAATGTAACTAAATACAATTCAATAATTACCTCTTAAACTCCACTACCACCACTCAAACAACAGTATCCCCAATATCAGTCAAACTATCCTGAAAAAAATTTCAAGAAAAATGTAAAGGGGTTAACATTTGGGAGTACTTAGTAGGAATATATTTCTAAAAAAGTCAACATCCATGTCAAATAAATGTGTTTGGATATATATGCATGTGATCAAATAAGTAGATGATAAAACATGTACAATGGTAGGGATATGAAATCCATCATAGACAAAAGTAAAAAAAAACCCATCATTCTTAACTACATCATCTACAACCACCACATTAAATTAATAATCCACTAGTATAAACAAATATAGGTAGCTTAATTTTATCACAAGACCATTACATGTTAACCAACCTATCTAACTACTATTTAGATAACAATAAACTATCATCTATTGAATAAAATTTATCTCTGGTAGTCTATTCCTTGTTGGGGATCTCCCCTACCGTTATATAGTTGCCTATATCATTTGATAATACAGAAGTGTGCTTCAATGAGATGTGGATATTTTCACACCTAGAGTGAGGGGAATATAGTAGCTGATCTCATGACATCCAAAGGTGACCATTCTACGATGACAACTTATTATTCAAACATTATCTCCTTACCAATGGATTATATACACATTGTATGTGGGAATTACCTCGGTCTCCATCACTTAATACTTCCTTGAATTTATTTCATCCTTGTATGTTTTCATGATAACATCTTTAAATTTTCATTCAGTTAGTCAGTAAAAAAACATGGGTGATATTAGACTTCCAAAATCATATAATAGTGAATTAAAATATATAGAAACAAATAAAAACTATTTTATCCATCATAATAAATCCACCATATCAATATTATAACTGATCAATCACATCACCATCATTATCACATCACAACCATCACCATATCACCATAGCCATCACACCACTACCACATCACCACAACCATCACATCATCACAAATATCACATCACCACCACCATCACATCGACACAATCATCACATCACAACCACTACCACATCACCACAACCACAACCACATCAAAACCAGTACCAAATCACCACATCATCATATCATTGACTTGTGCTATAATCAATATCTATCAAAAATCAAATACATGACATAACCTTAATCCATCACAACCTCAGGATATGTGTACATGTCATGACCTTGAGCCATTATAGCCTATAAAGTAATGAAAATGTCACAACCTTGAACCATTATCATATATATAATAATATATATATCTCACTTAAATCTAAAACATATATATAAATGTATATCATAACTATAAGCCATTACAACATGAAAAGTATAAACATGCAATAACCTTGAGCCACTACAACTTATTTATATATGCACTATACCTTAATACATTATAAACCATAAAAGTATAAATATAATTTAAATACATTATAGCATACATGTATAGTATCATAAGATTAAAAATAAATAAGAAATAAAAAATCAACAAACAAATAATCAAACAAAAAAACTCAAACAATAATAAACAATGTATATAACACCCTGAGTTTGAGGTAATTCACCCTTTTATTATGTAATTTGAAGTTATATAATACTTGGGATGAGTTTCAGGAGGGTTGGGATGGTTTTGGAGTGTTTTGGAATAGTTTTTAAGAGTTAACGGTTTGAGAATGGTTAAGGGAAACTTCGCACCCTCTCCAGGAAACCATGAAAGGAGACACTGGGAGTCACTGGGCTGGTGTATGGTTTGACCAAACTGTGTGGGTGACCAAGAGAAACCATGTGATATGGGAGTATTTGGACAATATCATGAACATAGTTGGTGCATATTTTTCCAAACCATATGGCACAACCATGTAGCCCCTTGGGTGATGCTCAGTAGCATGCACAGGGTTGTCACACATTTTGAAAAACCTTGTAGCCTAACCTTGTGATGTACATTAAATGATCCAAAAATTAGAGTTTAAATAAGATTTCACCCCAAAAAATATCATTTATCTTCTCCTATATTAGCATATAAAACTTATATTCTTCCCTAATCCTTCTTGAAGTCTCTTTTAGATCTGGTGACCGATTTTAAAGAATCAAAGTGTGTTAGATCTTCAAAATAAATAGCAAGTCTTGATCTTCTCTCTTTATCTCTATACTCTTCATATTTTCTCTCATTAAATGTTATATCTAATCCATTATTGATATATCTAAGGTATAATATGTGTTTTAATGAGGTATTGATTGGATCTATTGAAGGGAAGAGCTTTCGAGCCCAGATCTAGAGGTTTTGTTATGCCATTATCTATTATCATCACACATTGAGAGGTATGTGGATTATATACTACTCTTATATTTATATAATTAGAAAGATTATATTTATAAATTTATTTTCTATGATTTTCAAGAGAAAACCCCTGTTGTATATTTATTTGAAAATCTTGGTTTTCATGCCTTTAAGAAGTACATATGGCTTGTTTGTTAAGTTTTTTTTGTTTGAAAGAAATTTCATTAAAACTTATGAAAACCTTGTTTTAATGGTTTGATAATGAAATTAACATCTTAATGATTTTTATAAAATTTAAAAGAATTTTTTGGTTTGATAAAAAGAAAATTATGGAATATGGTCTTGGAATACATGGTGGTGTGGGTTCATATTTCATTGTACGAGACCTTATTGAAATAGACTTAGTGCTCGATGCTAACTGTAAAGGCACATGGGACCTATCACCATGTGATGACTTGGTGAAGGATGGATCACAACTTTAGAGCATTGGTATTGTCATTTTACATGCATGTGTGCGTGTTAGAGACATGGATGGGTATGCCTAGTGGAAAAAAATAATGAGTAAAATGCTTTAGTTTTATTTTTTATTAAACTTATTTTCTTATGGTGAGGTATGAGATGTTATATTGTAACATCACAAGGTATCATAATAAGAAACACCGATACAATAACTAATTAAATACCCACATCAATTCATGATTTAATAATCATCACTAAAATATACAATATATCACTACTAAGTATTATTATAAACACCATGCTAAATTCTTAGTCGACACATCAATTATTCAATTACTATATCCCAATTAATTATATAGTTAATTTTACAAAACAAAATAAATAAAAATAACTATAAAACAACCATAACCTAACCTTATAACCACATACACCACTTCCCAAGAAACACTAACCAATTACCAACATCTACCCAACACTTCAAACCCAACTTCTAAAATAAAACCAAAACCTCCCATCACTCCCACCATTAGGACTTACCCAACTCTCTCATCAACAAACCCACATTACCTCTTAATAACCAAAAATTCCTTAACCTGAAGCATGACTGATGGAATCACCCCAGGAAGGAACACTTGAAGCCTCTTTTTACCTCTAACTTCTCAGTATCCAACCCAAAATCCAAATATATCATTCTAGGTATGGTGAGATACTAAAAAGATAATGACTTATCTCAAGAGAATAACAAAAACACACCCTATATCATCTTATTATTATAACCATACCTTAGCTAAACTAACTTTCCAGAAATAAAAGTAAAGATTCAACACTCTAATCATAAACCTTCCAAAAAATCTATCTTAAAATGATAAATCTTATCAAGTCGATAAATCCTCTCAACTAAAGCAACACTACCGAATCCTCAAATACCCAAATTACACTACTTAAATCATTTAAATATTCATTAACCTTTAATTTTAGGGGTTTATTTAATTATCATCATGTTATCATTATTAAATCACTTTCCATTTACACATATGATTTAGTAAAGTATCATCAACACACCATGTAACATATATTCAATACATAATAAATAATGAAAACATAAAGAAGATTCCATTTAACCATACTCATCTCCACATATTCTTTATTGTATCCCATATTTCCTTTTTCATTTCTATTTCCAAAATACTTCCCATTTTACATGGGATAACACATAGTATTAGTAGCATACATACATTTCATGACTATCATAATAACACAACATAATGATAATATTATTGTAAAATAAAAATTAAAGAAAGTAAGGAATTAAATACAATAATCAAGAAATGATAAAACTAAAAAAATTAAAAATTAAATGAAAGAATAAACACACAACATCCCCATCCTCTAGACCCAAGACACACAACACTGAGCTCAAGAGAAGGGAGAAATACATGGAATAAAAGAAGGCATGCAATAACCATTTCCCCTGAACCAAACAATCAAAATCAAGCTCAAGGGAGGAGTATAAAATTACCATGTAATATAGGAATATCATAAGTTAGGAAAAGGGGTAGGTTTTGGGAGGTTATAATGGTATAACAAAATATCCATAGCTTATATAATTCAATAGAAGGGTTCCAATCGAAGGGAAGAATGGTAAAAAAGTTTAATAGAACCACTTAAAAGGGGTTAAAATCATTATATTGTAAGAGTTTAACAATCAAAAGGCTTAAGGATTAACAAGGGTAACTTATAATATTATAGAACATGACAAGAAAACATGATATACTTGAAGATATAAGAAAAGATTAGAAATACCCTACCTCAATGGAGCTAAGAAACTTTATGGTGTGAAGATCAATGATAAGAAAAAATGAATCCATGAGAATCTCCCACCAACCTGTTTGATTTAAATTCACATAAAACATTACACTAACACTAAATATAAATGATAATATAACCTTCCTAGAAGAAGGAAAATAATAAGCAAATAAAAAGAAATAGAAAGGAACCTTAAATTAATAATGATTTAATTATATGAATAAGAAGGTCATGGATCTTCCTCAAACACCATGAACCACTAAAATAGCTCAAGAGACCACCTAGAGTTTGGATGAAACTAGGAAGATAAAATCAAAGGGATGGGAACCCTAGATTTATAATGAAACTTTGGATGCAGAGAATCATGGAATGATGTAAAGAATCATGATGTAATGAGTTTGGTCAAAAAGTTTCTTTGAGGATCACGACTTTATCCCCACAATGCCCCTTTTAAAATTAAGTTAACTCTATTAAATTCAATACAACCGATGAAGGTCATGGTATGATGAATATAACCATGTCTCATCACTCATGTTCTTGAGAACCATGGTGAAGACCTATACACCATGGTGTAACAATATCTAAAATGAAAGTACCAAGGAATTTCTACAACCAAAGATTCACGATGAAATGCCTACAATATCAGCACAATTGATCCCCATGTGAGATTAAACCAAAAAAAAACCCACACATTAAAAAAAGAACCTCCAAGACATAATATAAGAGTGTAGTAATAAAGGGACATATCATAAAATATGATGGGCTTGTGATTTATAATACCCATACTAATCATAAAATACTATTCAAGGAAAAAAATATTTCCACTTCTGTGGAAAATTAGTATCTTTTATGTATCATATTTCAATTCCGTGTTAAAGTAATATCTCTTATATATTCCAATTTTACTCTTATGTATTAAAATTAAAACTCTAATATATAATATATTCCCTTCATATATAAGATAATTCCCTTAGATAGAAAATAGATATGTAATACAATTTAAATATATAAAATTATTTCATTTAACAATATATCCAATAAAAAAGATATATCTTTATATATAAGGGTCACTTATGTAAGGGTTAATCCATACTTTTCCAAAAAAACTACTTCCAGAAAACTCTTCATGTTGCGACACCTATGGCAACGTCTCAACCTAACTCCACATGATGCAACACATACACCAAACTACCAATCATGCCACAGCACAACACATCACACCACAACCAATAGATCCCCACTAAATAGAAGAAATCATAACTCTAATGACATTAACCCCATTCCAAAATAAATCCCTCACACTGTAATACAATATTTATGGCATGATAAAAACTCTTAACTGGAATATGTTCTAAAACTAAACCCTTCTCCCAAAAAACCACCACCAACATCCCCATACACCTTCTTTTCTTAAAAAAAAGAAAAATAAGGGTCTAGAAAATTCTAATCCCTTACATTAGATACCTATATAATGATTATCATCCTCAAGAATCAAAATAAAACACGGGGAATAGAGAAACTAACCCAAGTAAAGGATACGGAAACCCAAACATTCATATTAAATACCTATCAAATGATTCTTGTTCTTGAGAATCTAAACCAAAATTGAAATAATAAAACCAAAAATAATTATATACATAGGGAGATACCTCTCATATAGGATATAAACACTACCAAAATTCTCTAGTAAATGTTTAGCCTATGGCTCTAACCCACTTTCAACAATAAATCTTCTAGAAATCTCACAACTATAGAAAATACCTCTCAATTTGGAACCTCAAAACTAAAAGAATAAAAACACAACAACAGAAGATAATACTAACCACCTTGATCCACAACCAACCTATTATAGACAACTCATTTATACTTAACTAACTTTGTTTCAAAATAATCACCCATTTGAAATAAGATGTAAAATGACCCAGAACAACCCACTATGACCCCTCCTGGGTGGTATTAAGCCAAAATTTCTACCTGAATCCCACCTCTAATAGGCTAGGGGGTGGTGAATATCACTAATTAGGAGTATCACACATGATAGGAGGCCTTATCCTAAAACACATATACACAATGCACACCTCCACACATGGTATAATAAAATAACAAAGAAAAATAAAACTAACTAAAATGTATAAAATTCATGAGATAAATATTAGTATCCACAAAGAGAATCTAGTACATAACTCATAATGAAAAAGTGAAAAAATACATGATGAGAAACCAAAAGGAAAACCAATATAAATAGTTGAGATAAATATGTTCCCATAAAAAGATGAATTGAAACCTAAAATTCACTTACTACTATCAACTCTAGATACTATTAAGCTCTTCTAACACCACGTGTACTGAGTTCACCACTAGGAACTAGCTCTGAACAAGCCACACCGGTACCATACCTTCCAAGAACACTTATAAACCCTGCGTTGATGGTACAAATCCAATATGCATGGGCACAAAGCCCGTGGAGGTGTGAGTATAAACATACTCAGTAGGATACCCTAAAAACACAAAGGATAAACAAAGAAATAAGTTATCTCAAAACTCTAGTATATAAAAGAAACTAGGAGGAAGGAAAGGAAAGAAAACCCATATTTTATGTAAAACTAGAATCCTCATAAACATAGAGAAGTCTCAGTTAACAAAGATCCTATCCATGAAGGTTCATATCATAAGAGAAACCAAGGATATTCAGAGTACTATAGAACTAAAAAAGTATGAGGTTAATAGCCCTGTATGTCACACCTCAAAGGCAACCCTCAGGTATCTAAATGGTAAAAATTCTCAAAAATATCCAGTCTACTCAACCATAAAGGAGGACATGTTCCTCAATAAAGTATACACGTCAGTCGAAGAGGTACCACACCGTATCTTTCATAACCATAAATACTACATCACCATTCTAGGAACCTATAAGGGATCTCATTACTTAATCAAGAATGGATCTATGTCAAGGGGGTACCAACCCCTACTATCATAACCACCTAGGGATTCTTTAAATTCAAGAGAGATCAAGTTATAAGAAAAAGATCATCCTCTTCGCAACCTAACAACATAAGAATCAACACAAAACCCTAAGAGTTCGAACTATCCAACTATCAGCCCCATCACCTCACTAGAGTTGTAAAGAAAAACTTGTACCTCATTGGATAGAACACAACAGATAAAGATAACACACATAAATCAGGTGTAAAACACACCAATTGAGTATCAAAAAGCATATGAGTCGCACATAATATATCAAATAGATGTAACACACCAAGATTTTATAATATGTCTCTTTTTAAATTTTCTTCTTCGATAGTTTACATTACACAGAACATCGTGATTAAATAAATGATTTAATATTATTATTTAATTATTATAGTTGTCTCCTAGATGTTGAAAATGGTGGGATTTAATGAGATTAATTAAATTATGAAAATATAAATTACACATGTTTATAAAATTAATTCATTAGTTACCGATTAATTAGAAATGAAAACCAATTGAACATTAAGGATGTATTTTTATTAAAAATATTTTTATGCCCACAATGACATTTTATATTAATAAATTAAATTAATCACTATTAGTGGAAGATATTAATGAAATTTTTATATTATATATTCAACAAAATATTTCTACATTTAACCAAAATATATATTTAGAGGCATAAGATAAGGATAAATCCAATTTTACACATAAAAGAATATATTTTTTCTAAACACAATTTTACCACCTTTTAAGGGAGAACTTGTTTTAAATGTATATTTTTAAACTTTTATAAATTATATTTTAAAAAATAAATATTATTTTTGAAAGAATAACATCAAAATTTACTTTGGTTAATTTTTTGGTATTTTTCTAATAAGTTTCATTTTTTATGAATAATAATGTGACTGTTGGAATAATAATGTGACTGTTAGGAATAGTAATGTGGCCATTAGAACAATAAACTCACCTATGAAAGTATAAATAAAATTTAGGCATCTTATAAATGGTAATATGATATAATTATATCATAGTACAAGTAAATAAATGTTTTAGAAATTATTAATTAAGTGTTGGTATTTTTGTAAGTCATAAATATTTAATTAAAATTTTACAATTAATAAAATAATTTAAAAGAAAATTTATTTTCATAAAATGTATTCATAAATTAATATTTTTTTTCTTATGATTTTAAGATAATTTTATGAGACCATTTTTAAATTTTCAAAGTGTTATAAAATCAGTTATAATTTTAAAATCTGTATTTTTCGAGTAAATGATGATTTTAATTAAAAATTAAATTTCTCATATTTAGAAAATTATTTTCATAAAATTGAGTTCATTTTTTAATTATACACATAGAAAAATATTTAGGGTTATTTTTTTGGGTTTTTTCTAAAATACTTGAATTTTTGGTGAATAGTAAAATACAATAATTTACGATAAATGTTAAATACATGAATTATTGAGTCATAGGTGATGTATGGATGATGTAAGCCCATAATATCAAACTCTCTTTCATTATTTCAATATATTTGGTGATAATTTTCAAACCATTCATAGTATTGATCCAAAATAATAAACAAATGAATAAAATATTCAAAAATCACCCCTCTCCTCCACTATAAATACCACCCCTCACCACCTCTTCTCCTCACACCTTCCAAGCTTTGAGCCTTATTAAATTTATGAAAAATAATCTTAAAAATACCTTATACCACATCTAAGATCCTTTTTTCTGAACAAAATTTCAAAACCAATCCTCTTAAGGAGGTTCTCAAAGAGGATAATTCAAGAGGTAAAAATCCGCTTTTTTTTAATTTTCTTTTCAATTTCTTTTATTCCCTCACCTACCCTATACAAAGTGACATGATAACTATAGTATAATTTATATACTGTAATTATATCATTTTAATGTAATATAAATCATCAAACTCCTTTACATCTCTCTCTCTCTATCTTATTCTATAAATGAAAACATCTCCTGTGATGTGTCAATTTACCGACATCATGGACAATGCATTTTCATTTTCCATTAACACATTCAAGGATGGTCATAAAATAATTTTTATGATTAAAAAAAATTATAATATAAATATTTTATCCTATTTAATGTTATAAAACTATTATATATACATTATGTTAATTAATTAAACAAAACTTGTTTGTGATGATAAAAAACCCACCAAAATAATCTAAACGATTATCACTAATAGCTTATCTAACGATTCATCCTCACCCCAAATAAACAAATGATTTATATACCCATTTAATATAATTTAATTTCATTAATAACATATAATTTCAATTATATATAACTATTCCCATTTCATGTGATCTTTGGTACATGTATACAAGCGAACCAATCGTGAAAACCAAAGAAAAAAACACTCCCGAACAACGAAATTGTATCTTATAACTTGTCAAAAAGACCATAAATGAACTTAATAAAATTATATTAAATCAAATACATGAAGAAAATTTTATTAATTAATTAATTTATTTATTTAATTTTATTACCCTATATTTTAAGTGCAAATACAGAATGCTTTTAGACATAAGGTTAGAGTTTCTTCCTGAACCACCATTTTCCATTTGGATTACGCTTTCTCTCTATTTACCCTAATTTATTTCATAATTATTTTTATATACTTATTATAAATTATGTGTATATGTTTAAAAATCCTATATCTAGACCATTTAATCTTTATTTTAATGGGAAATACATGTTTTACAAGGTTCCATTCTCAATTCTTCCCGATAAGAAAACCCGATTAAAGGGAACTTCCTGATTTCTTACCCATTTTCAAGTACCATACATAATATTTTTTAAGACACCATTATTTTATAAAATCACTAATATTACCATGAAAAACTATCTTTCTTAATTTTTGGATTTATGGAAACAAATATTTCTTTTTTTTAAAGACTCTTTAATATTTTCCTTAAATCGCATTAAAGAGGATCATTTTTAAAGTTTCTTAAAAACTCTTTCTGCATGTTTTCAATTCAATTGGACATAATTTATGCCAAAAATATAATTTAATTGTACTTACCTTTTCTTTTATTGTATATACATGCTTATAATTTTATTTTATGATAAATAAAAATGATTTTCCAAAAGAAATCTTCTTTCCAAATTAAAAAATGGTTTTTCTCGTCTCACTTTTACTTCTATGAGATATATGTTTGTTTACCATTTATTACCTGTATATGGGGTATGTAATTCCCTTTGATATATAATATCATGAGTCTCCTTATTCTTATAATATTCTAATTTTTATTTAATGATATTAATTCATAAGGATTATGATTTAAATGTTTCAAAGTGGTATGAGACACTTTGGAATGTTTAAAGATTATTTTCCTCAAGAATTTATCAATAATTTTATTAGAGTATTTTAATCTATAATTATGATTCAAATATTTCAAATTGTTATCTAAAACTTTTATTTAAAGATAAATTTTTATATGAGGAATGCATTGGGCTTAGTAAGTGACATGCGAACCCCGCTATAGCCCCTCAATGCATCAGTAGGTCTCATGAGACAAAATAGAAATGTATTTTGGTTGAGGCCTTAACTATTTATTTTTAGGTGTCTTGGATGAGGCCTCGAAAATATGTTTATGATATCTGACATATTAATTCACTCATTATGATATTAGTAATTGAAAATCCATGTGAATATTTGACTAGTAAAATATCCATGGTTAATCTTCATTCTCATGTGATTATTTGTATGGCATTATTTATTCAGGTTTTATTCTTTCCATATTATGCTCAAGTTTCTATTCTAATGTCATGTGTTTTTATTCATGAATTATGATTTATTTTATATAATATATTCCACTTCATTACTTACCCTTATCGAGCATCTCATCTCACCCCATCTTATGTTTTATTTTTCCCCAAGATGCAAATATATATATTATGAATGAATTTTAGGGATAATATAGGAGTTTATGGGTGTTTACAATGGAGTTTCTATGTTTTTTTTTCATTTCAAGTTTTAATATAATGTTCATGTATGTAATCTAGCTTCCAAAGTGCTAAACTGATCATTAATTTAGGATTTGAGTCTTGTATCTATACCAATGTAATAAAGTAAGGCACCAGCTCTAGGCTATTAGGATCGGGGACTTTACAGTTGGTATCTGAAAAAGTTTAATAGAACCCTTGGAAACTAGATTTAGAAAACATAGATTAGGGGAAATAATACTAAGATATACTTTGAGGATAATCATATAATAACATTCTAGAATTTTGGTAAGGTAGAGATTATGGGGGACTTCATAGCAATGCATCCCTGTCTGGATACTAAAAGTAGATGTGGTTTTGGAACAGATGCACCTAGGGGTAACAACTCTAAAAATGCACCCCAGGCCTGACTCGGGGTAACCTGATACATAAAAATAGGCCTTACTAGACACCTAGATTGACACTCCTGGGGGATATTCTTAGGACAATTCACATTTTCTTTAAAAACCATTATGAATGATTTAAAAGTAAATATGTTCCCAAAGAATATATTTTTATGATTATGAGATTAGATAGAAATAAAATTTCAATTTATGTTAAGTGTTTTTATATTTTGTGATTATTAATTATGATTCATAAACCTAATTTATCACGTGACATTGTTTAGAAATGGAACCTCAAGGAAGGAATGAGAACCACATCAATGCACATAATAAAAAGTGTAAGAATGATCATATCTTTTATGGTCTTATGACAATATTTCGAAGAGAAAAATTCACCCAAAAATTCTCATTATACGAGGATATAGTATCATGTTCTATCATGATAGAGAAATAATTATCCAAGTTTTATGACTTTGAAAGGAAGTAAGAGAATAAGAGGACAACATAGAAAATTATGGATAATGTAAAGAAGAGAAAGAATAATTTTCCAACATGTAATAATTGTGGAAAGAAACACCCTAGCACTTTCTTGAAAGGAATGAGAGTTTTCTATAAGTGTGAAGAGAAAGGCCACAATGCTTGTGATTTTAAGGGTAAGAAAAAGGCTTCAAATGTGAAATGCTTCAACTGCAAGAAGATGAGACACTATGAAAATCAATGTATCGAGTGTCAAAAGAATTTATCCCAAAAGGGGATAATGGATCATGGTCAAGCTTATACTACTACCATAGACTAAGAGGAATGATTATTATTCCTTTGTTTTGATTCAAGAATTATGTTATTTTAGTATTTTATCAATAATGTTTTGGTTATAATAATCATGAGATATATAAGGATTGTACTGTAGTACTTCTTCTTTAAGTAATTAGAAGCATGTGATGATTAACACCAATAATCAAGAGGATTGATTCTATTGTATATTAATCTTATTGAAAACACATGAATTGGTAAATATAACACTAAATATGTTCTCGATGTTGGGATAATAATAGATAGATGTTTCTGGGATAATATTGGTGACCATGAAGGTGGTTAGTGATATGATGGTTTATGTTATGTTGGAATTATTAGATGTTTGGATTTAAGGACTTTACTCATGGAAGAATTCATGTTTTATAAAGGTTTAAAGGATATTAGGGTATTCATATATTTATTACGTGACAATAAGAGTTATGTTTTTTTGGAATCTTATGTTAATTTTATTTTTGAAATTTAGTGACCGTCCTTCTAAATTTTTGGTCTTTGATTTTGGAAAGACATATTTTGGATGAGTCTTAAGTTTACCTACATATAGAATGGATTAAGGATATTATTGATTAGTATTAAAAGTATTATTTATCATATTGGATAACCTATTATAACTATCTTGGTTTTTAGTAAACATTTAAAGGTTGAAGGAATGACTTGTGGATCTTATGATTCATAAAAGTGCTTCAGGTATGAAAATTTGTCTTCAATATTCATAATTTGGTTTAAGAAATTAAGTGGAGATAAATTGGAGCACAACCAAGGTATGTGATTATATAATGGAAATTAATCAAGTAAATTTGTTTTATCAAGTGATTCTATAGATAGTAAAAGAAACCCTCAACTCCAGGAAAAAGATTTTGGAACAAAAACATCATCTGATTTCTTTTCTTTCTAAGAAAACAATAGTCTTTTAACCAATAAAAAATTTATGATTTTGTGGTGGTAGAATTTATAAAAACTATGTTTTATATCACTCTCAATTAGAACATGATAGTTATATTTCTCTTCTATGTCCATATCTTTACGAATGTTCTCCGATTTCCAAATCTTATTTTTGTGGTGACATTCACATTTCTCTTTACCTCTTTTAAGAGGAAGTTTTATTAACCCTATTTCTGATGCAGGTTTCCCACAAAGGAATTCTCAAGTATCAATCTCTAATTTTCATATACTATTTAAAATTTAGAGGATGCAATTTATTGAATGAGGATAGAATGTAACACCCTAAGATTTTATAGTATGTCTTTTTTAAATTTATCTTCTTCAATAGTAAACATTACACAGAACACAAAGCTTAAACAAATGATTAAATATTATTATTTAATTATTATAGTTATCTCCTAGATTTTGGGGATGTTGAGATTGAATAAGATTAATTAAATTATGGAAATATAGATTAAACATGTTTATAAAATTAATTCATTGGTTAATAATTAATTAGAAATGAAAACCAATTGAACATAAAGGATGCATTTTTATAAAAACTATTTTTATAACCACAATGAAATTTTATATTAATAATTTTAATCAATCACTATTAGTGAAATATATTAATGAAATTTATATATTATATATTTAACCAATTATTTTTACATTCAACCAAATTTTTTTTAGAGACATAAGATAAGGATAAATCCAATTTTACACATAAAAAGGCTATATTTTTTCGAAACACATTTTTACCACCTTTTAATGGAGAAATTGTTTTAAATATAATATTTGACACTTTTATAAATTATATTTGACAAAATAAACATTATTTTTTAAAATGTAATATCAAAATTTACTTTGGTTAAATTTTTGGTATTTTTCTGATAAGTTTCATTTTTAATGAATAGTAATATGACCATTGGAATAATAACGTGATCGTTAGGAATATTAATGTGGAAATTAGAATAATAAACTAACCTATGAAAGTAAAAATAAAATTTAGGCATCTTATAAACAGTAATATGATATAATTATACCACAGTACAAGTAAATAAATTTTTTAGAATTTATTAATTAAGTGTTAATATTTTTGTAAGTCATAAATATTTAATTATATTTTTATAATTAATAAAATGTTTTAAAAGAAAAGTTATTTTCATAAAATTTATTCATAAATTATTATTATTTTTTCTTATGATTTTAAGATAATTTTATGATACCTTAGTTAATTTTTTGAAGTATTATAAAATTAGTTATAATTTTAAAATATCTATTTTTTGAGTAAATGATGATTTTAATTAAAAATTAAATTTATCATATTTAGAAAATCATTTTCATAAAATTGAATTAATTTTTTAATTCTATACATCGAAAAATGGTTAGGGTATATTTTTAATGAATAGTAAAATATGATAATTTACGATAAAAGTTAAATACATGAATTATTGAGTCATAGGTGATGTATGGTTGATATAATCCCACAATATCAAACTCTCCTTTATTATTTTAATATATTTGGTGATGATTCTCAAACTATTCATATTATCGAGCCAAAATAATAAACAAATGAATACAATATTAAAAAATAACCCCTCTCATCCACTATAAATACCACCCCTCACCACCTTTTTTACTCACACCTTAAAAGCTTTGAGCCTTGTATAATTTTTAAAAATACTCTTCAAAATACTCTCCCCCACATCTAAGAGCCTTTGGACATAAAAAAACCAAAACCAATTCCCTTAAGGAGGTTCTCAAAGAGGAGAATTCAAGAGGTAAAAATCCTCTTTCTTTTCTTTTATTTTCTTTTCAATTTCTTTTATTACCTAACCTTTACTATCTGAATTGAAATGATAACTCCAGTATAATTTATATACTAAAATTATATCATGTTAAAGGAATATCCTTAATCAAAATACATACACACTCTCTCTCTTATTCTATAAAAGAAAATGTCACTCGTGACGTGTCAATTTATTGACATCATGGACGATGCATTTTTATTTTCCTTTAATGCCTTTAAGGATGGTCATAAAACCATTTTTATGGTTAAAAAAATTTATAATATATTTATTAAAGCCTATTTAATTTTCTGGAACCATTATACATACATAATGTTAATTAATGAAACAAAACTAGTTTGTGATGATCAAATAACCGCCAAAATAATCTAAACAATTATCACTAACATCTTATCTAATAATTCATACTAAACCCAAATAAAAAATTATTTATATAACCATTTAATATTCTATAAGTTAATTAATAACATATAATTTCAATTCTGAATAACTATTCCCATTTCACATGATCTTTCATACAAGTATGCAAGTAAACCAATTGCGAAAACCAAAGAAAAGAACACTCCCGAACAATGAAATTGTATCTTATAACTCATAAAAAATACCATAAATGAACTCAAAAAAATTATATTAAATAAAATATATTTATAAATGATTATTAATTAATTAATTAATGGATTTAATTTTATTAACTAGGATGTTAAACACAAGTGCAGAATGCTTTCAGACATAAGGTAAGAGTTTCTTCCCAAACCTCTATTTTCCATTCGGGTTACACTTTATCTCCCTTTACACTAATTTAATTCTTCATTATTTTTATACAATTCTTCTAAATTTTGTGTATATGTTACTGAATCCTATATCCATACCATTTTATCTTTATTTTAAGGGGAAATACATGTTTTACAAGGTTCCCTTCTTAATTTTTCCTGATAAGTAAACCCGATTAAAGGGAACTTCCCGATTTCTTACCCATTTTCAAGTATTATCCATAATCTGTTTTAAGAAAACATTATTTTATAAAATCATGAATTTTATCAAGAAAAACTATCTTTGTTAATTTTTGGTTTTATACAAACAATTATAACTTTTTCCATTTTAAAGACTCTTTAATATTTTCCTTAAACCACATTAAAGAGGCTAATTTCCAAAGTTTCTTAAACACTATTTCTATATTTTTTTCACTTCAGTTGGAAATAATTTATTCCAAAAATATAATTTAATTGTCCTTCACTTTTATTTTCTAGGATATACATGTTTAAAATCTTATTTTATGTCAAATACAAATGATTTTCCAAAAAAAACTCTTCTTTCCAAAGTAAAAAGGGTTTTTTCTCATCTCACTTTTACTTCTATGATATATATACCTTGTTTATCACTTATTCCTTGTATATGGGGTATATACTTCACTTTGATATATAATATCATGATTATCCTTGTTCTTATGATATTATAAGTTTTATTTAATGTTATTCCTTCACAGGGATTATTATTTAAATGTTTCAAAGTGGTATGAGACACTTTGGAATGTTTAAATATTGTTTTCCTCAAGAATTTATCAATGATTTAATTAGAGTATTTTCAAATATGATTATAATTCAAATATTTAAAATTGGTATGGGACACTTTCATTTAAAGATATATTTTTATATGAGGAATGCATTGGACTTAGTAAGTGATGGGAGAGGACCGCTATAGCCCCTCAATGCATAGGTAGGTCTCACGAGACAAAACATAAATGGATTTTGGTCAAGGCCTTTACCATTTATTTTCAAGTGTCTTGAATAAGGCCTTGATGGTATGTTTATTATGTCTTTAATATGAATTCCCTCATTATGATATTAGTAATTGATAATCCATTTGAATATTTGACTAGTAGAATATTCATGGTTAAGCTTTATTCTCATGTGATTATTTTTATGGAAATATTTATTCAGATTTTATTCTTTCCATATTATGTCCAATTTTATATTCTAATGGAATGTGTTTTTCTTAATTCATCATTACTTATTGTCTATATTAGCTTCCGCGGTATTACTTACCCTTATTAATCATCTGATCTCACCCCTTTCTTATATTTTATTTTCCCCCAGGATACGAAGATGTATATTATGAATGACTTACGGGTATAATTTAGAAGTTTATGGGTATTTCCAATAAAGTTTCTATGTTTTTTTTCATTTCAAGTTGTAATGTAATGTTTATGTATGTAATCTACCTTCCAAAATTTCTAAACTTATCAATTCTTTGGGATTCAATTCTTGTATCTATGCCAATGTAATAAAGTAATGCACCGGCTCCAAGATACTGGGGTTAGAGTCTTTATAATAGAGGTAATAGTCCCTACGACCATCCCACTTGAACCCCACTATCAATATTATAATGATAATTCCAAAGTCTTATTATGTTTCCTCGTAAACAAACTCAGATGGTCAAATAAACTACATCATGGAAATCTATATGAAAAATACCCAAGATATGATATTTAATTTCCTAAAATGGACACTTGCTGAAGAATTCACAATGATTCCACATACGTGAGATCCTAAGAAATGTGGTGGCCCTCAGATCATGCAATGTGGCATGATTTCATGTGGGGTGTCTTCCTTACATGTATTCCTTGGCGTGAGCGCATGGGCTAATGCACCATGCTCTAGGTTAGGTTGGGTCGAACAAGCCCAACTTGTACACCTTGCCTGACTACAACCTAGGTCGGGTCACCCAATCCTATGGTGGTCCATAGGTTGGGCCCATGTGGTTTATCTCACTAGACCTATAAAAACCCAAAAATTTCCTTTTTTATTAATAAAATAACCCATGTTTCATAATGACTATTTTATAATGTTTTATAATAGAAGCACACAGAAATAATTTTACATTTCATTACATATCATGAATTAATATTGACTATAACAACTAAAAATAATATATGGAGATAAAAAAAGAACAATGCACACACTAATGCAAACTCTATAGGTTTGAATTATCCAATGGATACTTCTCCTACTATAAAAATAGTAAAAATAAATAAAAGTATTTGGAATATGATTGTCATTATCAAGTGAAGTGTAAAACCTTTGTAAGAAAAGTAGTGAATGCTGAGGTATAAGAATGGTGGGGTATATATAGGGTATAAATAGCAAAGTAACCATTAGGATATGACTATTTTCCAACTCTTGGTTAATATAACCCTTGACCAATATGATTGTTGGTCAATACAACCGTTAGTCAATACGAACGTTGGTCAATATGACCATTGTTCAATACGGCCGTTGGTCAATACGGCCGTTGGTCAATACAGCCATTGGTCAATACTTCCATTGGTTAATACGACCGTTGTTCAATACGAAAATTGGTAAATATAACCGTTGGGTATTATGATTGTTGGTAATAATGTTACTGTTATAATTAGTGTATATAAAGGGTAATGATAAGAGATAATTGATGCAGAAGGGAGAAACGATGGCCTCAACCACTAGGATCATTCCTTTTGAATCCCATTTATCAGAACTTGGGAGAGAGGTAGCATCACTGGGGTTCATCCTTCACCAATCCAAAGTAAAACATCAACAAGTAATGCTTGAGTGGAATCAATTATGAGATAAGTTCAAGGTAGTGGATATCACCACTAGATTAATGTTAGTTGAGCTACCACATGAAAGTACCACAATCCCACACCTTACCCATATGGAATATGCCAGTGTAATAAAGGCTTATATATTTAGACCATAGTATTATAAAGTTGAAATTTTCTTCTTAGAAATTAAATAGAGGTTTATTTAATCCCATTTTCTTTATTGTTTTATTTAACAAAATACATATAAATATAATTTGAATATGATAAATATATTTTTAATACAAAGAAAACATAATAATATTTTTGGAAAATATATAATTTTAATTAATATTTTAAATAAAAGGTATTTTCATGAAATAATATTATAAAACACTATTTATTTAAATATAAATGATAATATAATTTTATAATGTCCTAGGTAATTTTTATAAGGGATAGAAAGTTGATTATGTCATAAAAACTGTTATTTTTCTATAAATAAAGTTTTTATTTATTTAAAAGTTAAAATTTTCATATTTATAAAATTATTTTGATAAAATAAACATCGTATTTTAAATTAGTACATTGAAATTAGGTTAGGGTGAAATTTTGAGAATTTTCAAAAATAATTTATTTTTTAGCGAATAGTAAAAAATAGTGTTTTGTGTTTTTGGTATGTTTTATGACCTCATAAATATGTAATAACGATTTAATACTTAAAATAAATGAATACATGACCAAATATAATTTATTTTATTAATATAATGTATTTAATGAATTAAGTTAGTTTTCTAAACCTATAAATAACTTTCAAAAGTCTAAAATGAAAATTAAGCTTTAATAAAAATATTTTATGGAAATATTAATTTCTCACATCAAAAGAAATATTAAAAATCATATTTTTGATCTCTTTTGGATAAAATACGAAAATAATTCCCTAAATTTCCTAAACCATGATCTAAAACTATAAGTAATCCAATGGTTTTTCATTTTCCACAACCTAGAATTCTAAGGCTTATATTGAGAAATTAATAAAAAATTATCCTCATTCTGCTTTGAATACCCACCTACCTACCCCATTTTATTCACTCCCAATAAATTGATCATGAATTTAACCTCATTTTCAAACTCTATTTCATTTATAACTAGTTTCTAATGTTACAATGAACTCTTCTCAAGATTTAAGAATCTATCTCACAAGGTAGGGGTTCTCTTCCTCTCCCATTTTATCCAAGTACTTGCTTTGTAGTTAGTATTCTAGTTTTAAAGTTATTATGTTCTCATGAACTTATTTTTATTCCATTATTATCCAAATATTTTTCTAACAACGAGATACTCCCATTATCTCTCATTAATCCCATTCCGTAAACCACTTTGTATACCTATTATGCTGCTAAAATCATTATTTAATTTTACATGCCTCCATTTTTATATTATGAATACCTAAAACTATTTCTATACTAGGGTATTCATATAGATACTTTTTTGATTGGTTATTTCCATGTTTGAAACCTACATTACCTTCCAATTAGTTAAAATGTTAAATATTTCAAGTCTTTAAAAACTTATACACTCAATGGTTTTATATGAAACCCATTATCTATTCTATATAGGTTATCGATGAAATGATTTATTATGATATATGATCTAAGTGGAACACATGAATTAATAAATATAATGGGTGCACCATGATAGCACTCAAATTCATTGGGTAAATAATTAATCTTTAGAGATGACATGTTTTATGATACCCTAGTGAATAAACTTGGTAATATGTTTTATAACACCTTGGTATTGAATCTTAGTGATATTATTATGAATGTATCATTTTTATTTTGTATCCAAATTTCCATGTTATACAGAATAAGCTTATGATTATTCTCTCATTCTATGCCTTATGTTTTATCCATGATAATTTCCCATGTTACATTTCCTTTGTTTATCCCTTACTAGGATTTATACTCACCCTTTTTTATTGATTTATATCCTCTGGAAATCACTTGCAGTGAGGTGAACCAGGATATAATAATAAAGGATTATTTCAAGAGGATTAAATAAAGTTTATTTTTATGTTTTACTTATATAATTTATGTATTATTTACCTAGTTTCCAAGGCACTCAACCTAAAAACATCCTTTAAAGTTATCAATGTAATATTTTGTTAAGGAATTATGTTAAAAAACATGTATAAAAAAGGTGGGTCACCATAATTGGTATCAAAGTAATGGTTAGTTATTTATAAAAATTATGACAATAAAAAATTTATAAGAACTATAGGGATAATTCTAAATATAGTAAAACCTACTAAAAGTTTGGTAAAGTATAGAGTGACTGGTTTCCAAAAAATTAAATCTATATCAATATACTATAAGTGGACGTGGATATGGTATAGACGTACCTAGGGGTAATAACCCTAAAAGGGATCATTGGGTATTAACCCAACTTATACCAGATTCATGACAAATAAGCCTTGCTTCATACCTAGTTTGACACTCTCGAGGGATATTCTTTGGTTAATGACATGTTTTTACAAACCATTATGAAGGATACATAGATAATTTATTTTTTTAATATTTGAAATATAACATCATAGAAGCATGTTATTAGAAAATTTTAGGATTAAACATTCCTTTATAATTGTTATTATAATATTTCCAATATAAATAAATTTTCCACTTAGTTTTTATTTTGCTAGAAATAAATGTAGGAAATAAAAGGACTCATGTAAATAACATATGAGATGGATAATATAACGAAAATCTTCTTAATATGATGGAAGGTGGGGTTAAAAAAATCTTGATGATGTTTAATCAGTTAACTCTAGTCATGAATTACAACCTAAACCGTGTAGAGTATTCAAATTCACAAAGTAAGGAACAACCAATTGTTGAATCCTTTAGGCATCAATAACCACCTGATTTTAGTGGAACCTATGATATAATGATCACAAAGATTCAATAATATAGAAAATATATTTTATATACTCCATTTTTTTGATCAAGATAAAGTTACGTTGGTATTATATCACTTTGAGAGAGAAACTGATCAGTGATAGACACTGATCAAGAAAATAAATCCAATAAATGAGGTGGAATCTATGGATTGTGAAATCTTCAAAAAACAATTTTCAATAAGTATTTTCCACACACCCTTCAAAAGAGAGTGTAAAGGGAATTAATTGAATTTAAATAAATGGAAAATGAGTTTTTGGGGACTTAGGAGATGAATTTTACAAGTCTTTCATGATACACTTCAAGATTGTTCATTGATTCTGATGGGAATATTGATTGATTCTTTGGTGGACTAAGACCTCATCTTTAGAAATCTCTTACAATATGAGACTTTGGGAGTTATGAGGAGATATTTTGGTGTACTATCAAACTATAAATAGAGTTTGGAGATTCACAATCATCTCATGTATCAAATGATAATAAAAGGAGGATTAATACAAAATTTGGAAAGAATTTTTACCATAAAAGGGAAGGAAAGAAACAATACTTACCCATGTAAAACAAGTTTGTGAAGAAGAATTCATGGGATTTTCTGAAAGTAAGTGTAAATTGTTACAAGAATGGAAGATATGGTCATATAGATAAAAACTTTCATGGGTATGTAAATCCTCAACAACTAAATTTCAATGAAAAAGGGAATATGGTGAAAGTACAACCTATAGTACAATTCTTTAAGAATGGGGACCGTAGACATTTCACTAACCAATGTTTAAATCATAATTTAATAAAGGAAAATCACTATATACCCTATTATAGAAAAAGGGATAAAGTTCATGTTTTTTCAATCATTATGGATAAATTCAAGGCTCTTAACAATGTAGTTATAGGTACACTCATCATACACTCAAAGATTTCAAGTACATTGTTTGATTATAGTTATACACATTTTTTTATTTCATTCATTTAAGCAAAGAATATAAAATTAAACAATGAACTTATAGTGGTAGAGTTATTAGTTAAAAATCATAGAGGAACTATTCATGAATCAAGGATATATAGGAATCGCCCTATTAAATTTGATGAGTTCAATGCCTCCAAAAACCTAGTGTCCATTACAATGTTGAAATTTGACATAATAATTGGGATGGATTTGATGTTAAATTATGACGCCAAGATCAACTATATACGAAATTAAATTTTAGTTGTATTTAAGGGAAAACCAGTAATTATATTCAAATTAGAGATATCATATCCCAAGACTTGTTAAGAACCACCTCCTATTTTCTTCATTATGAAAATGATTGGTGAAGAATAAGAAAAAAGTGAAAGTATAAAGATAGAAGATGCACCCATTTTTTAGGAATATATTGATGTATTTCGTGAATATTTACCTAGACCTCCCCTATAAAGAGTTTCAAAGTTATAAATTTAACTCATACCTATATCTAAGATAATATCAATGACCCAATATAAAATGGAATATGTAGAGTTAGAGGGATTAAAGAAGCATATTCAAGATCATTTGGACAAAGGTTTTATTTGACCAAGTTTGTCTCCTTAGGGAGAACTTATTCTCCTTATAAATAAAAAGGATATATCAATGTGATTATGAATTTATTATAGATAAATTAATTGGATCATAGTGAATAAAAAATACCCTCTTCTAAGGATTGATGATTTGTTCAACCAGCTTCATGGGGCTTAATTATTCTCTAATATCAAGCTCTGATTAGGGAATCATTAACTGAGGGGTAAGAAACAATATATCCCAAAACCACCCTCTAAACAAGATATGTACATTATTAGTTTGTTTTTATGATAATTTTATTGACTAATTCTACTTCCATATTTATATATTTGATGAATATATTCTTTAGGAACTACCTTGATAAATTTTTGGTGGCCTTTATTGATGATATTTTGATATGTTACAAAATTCATGAGGATCATGAGGATCATCTAAGGGTCATATTAAAAACACCAAAGAAAGAGATTTTTTTTTTAAATTTATAAAATGTGATTTCTATCTATAAAAAGTATAATTCTCAAGAAAATTATGACTAGTGAAGAAATCTTGGTTGATCTAGCACACATGTGATAAATTTACCACATGATGGGGAATTGTTTTTAATTTTTAGTGATGGATCCTTAAAGGGACTTGGATTCATACTCATAAAAAATTAAAAGGTTATTTCCTATGAATATTGATAGATTAAACCTCAAGAACAAAATTATATTAACCATAATTTGGAGTTTTCTATTGTTATCTTTGATATAAAGGTATAAAAACAATATTTTTATGGGGAGTAGTGTGATATATAAATTGATTACCAGATTCTAAATTATATATGCAAACAAAAGGAATTGATCATGTGAAAAAATATATGGTTGGATATTCTTAATAACTATTATTATTCTATCCATTATCTCCTTAGAAAATAAAACAATGTCAATTATGCGTTGATTAGGAGAGACAATAGAGTTATTTTAATGATGAGGATTTAAGGAGATTTATTGATCATGAACTTAGTAAAGATATACATGGAAGTTATAAGGGAAGGGACATCATTAAACCTATCCCATATTATTCCCCAAGAATCATTATTGAAAAATATCAAGGAAGCACTAAGAGATAATCCCATGTTACAAAAGCATATAGATGCTTTGAAAAATGGGAAGTATTTCGAGTTCATTATCAGTTAAGAGGGAGTAATGAGGTTTGGTATAAGTGTAACACCCTAGTAAGTTAAAGTGTTAAATGGGATAAATTTTAATAACCATTTTAACAAGGTGAACATTTCTTTTTTAGGATCCTACCTAATTAGTACTTCATAGTAAAAGAGGTTTGAAATCAAGTAGTGATAGGATCGATGGCCTCTTGGGAAGTTTCATAGGGTGTGTACGAGTGAGAAAAAATCATAATAGAAAGAAAATGTATTGGAATGTGAGGAAACTAATTAGTTTGATAACCCATTTAGACACATGGGTGGTCCCTAGGTAGGGGACAACATGTGCCTATGAGGCAATTGGTGTGCATGTGGGGCCTAATTGTTATAATGATTTCAGAGTAGAAACCCAGTCGAAAGTATGGTGACATTGCCTAGGTTGATATGTATGGTCTAAAATGTAACATACCAACCTAGAATCCACTGAAATGCTTCCCTGATCCGGTCGGTCACATGTCCTCAAGCGTGCCTCCCCATATGCTAGAGGATGCTGACTAAAAGTGAGAGTCCAATGGTGGTACAATAGTGAGACTATACCCTAATGATTAGAGTAGAACAACAGTATAATAGATATAGATCTAATGATAATAGAAGTAGTATAAATAAATATTTAAATACTAGTATAATAATAGTAATAAAATAACTAAATTAAAATGGACAATTCAAAATATACAATCATGCATGCATGTCCAGATGAGGATACATAATCTAAAGCAGTAAACATACAATGGGTGATACATACATAGAACAAGTAAATAATAAATTAATAACCCAAAAAATATCTCTAATAGTATCATGATCACTAAATCGATTCTCTGTTTCCATATTACATCCTAACTAAGAAGGGTAAAAACAGGCAAGCATGATCCATGAACCTGAACTTGCAATCATGAGGTCTGTTCGGGTACCCTAGTGCAATGGTGGTTTGAACATGGTGTGAGATATACTAATTAAGCCACCACCAATAGTGTATAATGCTATCTAGTTTTTGAATATAAAATACATTAGTGTTCAAGTATGATGAGTAAAGTGGTAAATAAATAAAAGTAAAAAAGTCAGCTCAGGTTCCTCAGGGACACCTAGCCAACCACACCTAATTTGGCCTAATATGGAATATCTCTAACCATAGTCAACCTATACTGATATAATTTATGTGAATAGACATATATATGTGTATATATATATATTCTAGGTGTATGCACATGGTGACATAACTGGGCCATCACAAGGGCCAAATAAAAATATAGAACAAACCCAAGAATGTTCTTTGGATTGGTTGATGCATCCTTAAATATGATAAGTAACATTACTCAGGATTTTAAAAAGGAATTATGGTTCTTAATAAAAGGTAATCCTATTCCACAAACCAATCTGAGTCAACCCTGAATCGGTTACCCGATCCAGCACGTGACATGACCCAAGAGGTGTTCCTGATCCTCCTGAGATAAAAACTAGTGTCGAGTATCAGATAAATCTCAGTTGGGAATGATTTATCCCATAAATGATAGAATAAAAAATAAAAAATATCAAAATAAAATAAAGAACTGGTAAAGGAAAAGAAATTAAATCTAAACGGCTTAACATACCTTTATGTGACCACATGGGCCACCTCTAGCCAACAAACCATGATCGCTGTAATAGAAAACCAGAGTTGAGAGACCTAGAACTGAAAAATGATAAATAAAGTATGCATGATCACTAATATACTCATTAGGTATTCAAAAAATAAGAACCACACCCTATGACTTACCCTTAAAAATAAGACCATGTCATGCTAGTTTGAAATACATATATTTAAGATAAGGTTTTCATTTCCTTTAAAAATACGTAACATGCTAATAACTTCAAAAGAACCATTTTCCCATCCATTTACCAAAATGTTTCCAAAGAATGAAATATTTTATAATAAATAATTTTAAAAATAAGAAACACACGGTGAAGGAAATATCTTAGTGAAACACAAGTAGTGATAATAGAGTACACGGAAATAAGCATCGATGTAAGAATTTCTAGTGAAAACATAAAAGTTAAATTGATTTTATTAAAACATCACAAAACTAGGGAAAGTAAAATACATGTAAAACAATTTTCATGGTATATACCTAAACACCAAGTGAAAATACCCTAGTTGTACTCAGTTCAGAATCAATCTGTCGGCCTATCGATGTAATCTAAAGTCAATAACCAACCTGGATGCTCTCAACTAACCTCACCGGTGGCACAACCCACATGGACACTCTATGGGGATCTAGTCTATTTAATTGGGACTAAATAGAAACTGTATTTCAACTCTCACTATAAAACCTAGAATCCCATGTCTATATAAAATGTGGTAGTTGTGGAAGCAATCATAAACACAACATCTCAATCATGTAAATCCACCATACATGCTAATGAACACCCTCAAAACTATCCATGAGAATTACCCCTAGAATAGAGAGTATTTGTGG
The DNA here is from genome assembly GCA_963277665.1 of Viscum album. Classification (NCBI taxonomy): domain Eukaryota; kingdom Viridiplantae; phylum Streptophyta; class Magnoliopsida; order Santalales; family Viscaceae; genus Viscum; species Viscum album. Next base: position 783,406,918 of record OY728150.1, on the reverse strand, counting down.
AGGAAAAATCTTTTCAAGAAAACATTCAAAGGTAACAATTGGGCCTTAATATTTTAAAATGATCCTTCCCAATTTAAAAATCATTTTGAAGAACTTTGGAAAAAACAAACATGTCATTAAAATTTTACGAAGAACTATTTGAAAGGAAAAACATCTTTGGAAATTTACAAATAACTGGATATAAATAATTTGAAAAAAAGCACTCAAGAATATTATCATTTCAAAAAAATCATGTAAAAAATGTTTTAATAAGAAAAAATCATAGTACAACATAATAAATGTGCTGAAAAACATGAAATAAACTAAATGCGTTCAACACAACATTTTTATACAATTTAATAGATTTAAAATATAATGTAAATACCCAATTAAACACGCAAAAAATTATATTTTTAAATTTAAAGGCTGAGACATAGGGTGACCTACCTCAAAACATGCTACCTTTGATGATGGTCACTTCACACTTACACATATATACACCTTCACATATATATATGTACCATTTGACCCAATGCACATATTACCCTCACCATGAGGGAATATATATAAGGAGGATATATATATGTGTGTGTGTTTGTGTTATTACGTATGTATACACATGTAAGTTTCTTTCAAAGAGCCTCAAGATACCCTAAATAATAAAAAAAACTAAAAATTAAAAAATTCCTAATTAAAATTGGGACCAAGAAATAAAAAGGAAGAAAACCTACATGGAACTAAAGAAGAACCAACTTACTTCAACAACCGTGGTTAGAACATACCTTAATTGGACCCCAAGATCCCTAAGAACCAAGAAATAATAATAAAAATACCCAAAATTTGGTTAGTTCTTGGATGGGTCACACACACTGCAAGGAGGAGGAAGAGAAACCAACAAATAAGAAGAGAAGAAGGAATAAGAGAAGAGGAGAGACTTACTAAAGATATTACACCAAGAAACAACCAATAAATGGAGTTGAGGGAGGCCATGCTTGCAAAGGGAATGGGGAATGGGGGGGGGGACTAGTCGCATGAGGGTAAGGGAAGGAATGGGTTGGTATTAAATTTTGATGATAATAATAACAAAAACATCAATAATAATAATAATAATTCCATAATAATAATAATAATAATAATAATAATAATAATAATAATAATAATAATAATAAAACATATATTCTTTAAAGGGCTGGCCGAATCACACGATTTCCACATAGTTTACCCGAACTGTGTGCAACCATATACCCTTTACTGGGCACACCTGAAGAGCTGCATAATTGGATCACATAGTTAAGGAAAACATGTGTGAAACATGATAAATGGGTCTGATAAAATTGCAGATGTACCTGTATGAGCTCCACATGGTTACTTCTAACCGTGAGGTAACTATGAGACTTCCCATTCCCCCCTTTTTTTCTAAATATTTTTTTTTAAAAATACTGGTATAAAACTCTAATAAAATAATGGAAATAATTAAATTAATAAAATAAAAATTCATGTTATGACATCCTAGGCCCGTCCAAGGTAATACGTAAAGAGGAATCCCATGTATCACACCAGGATCACTATATTTATCCATCACCATAAGAGTCCGTCCAAGGTTATCCATAAAGAGGAATCCCAAGTATCACTCTTGGTATAGTATAAAGGCATAACCCACTGATTCCATCCCTAGTAAACCACATAGGGGACCGATTATTGCTCGTGGCATAGTATAATAACATTTCCCACTAAGAACATCTAAGGTAAACCACTAGGGGGATGGGTATCACTCAAGGGTATAATAATCTCAATCAGCCTATGAGCCCATCCAAAGAATTCCTATATGGGAATATGAGTATTAATCAAGGAACATAAATTATATCCCACTAATCCCATCCCTAGTATACCACATAGGGGACCAAGTATTGCTCGTGGCATGGTATAACAACATATTCCATTGATCCCATCCAAGGAAAACCACTAGGGAATCAGGTCTCACTCATGGGTATAATAAGACGTCTTCCCAATGTGTTTGTCCAAGGTATACTATAAAATAAAACAAGTATCATTCCTAGTGTAATATAAATCATGTAACCTATGAGGCCATACTTGGAATCTGTATAAGGGAACCTAAGTATCTCTCAATATGTACACAATTAGTTTATTCAATTAAGTTCAATTACAAAATATGTGATATTTATAAACATTTCATAACAACTAAAGTATACAAAATAGGGCCATACCCATTATTCATCTCAATTATAACATTAAAGGCCATGAAATTAATCATTCCATTCATCATCTTTCTGATCTCATATTTATTATCATATTTTTTATCAGAGAAGACTACACACCTCAAAGGTGGTTTTATTATAGAAATGGGGTAAGGAAAAAAACCCATAAAATTTGATACAATTAATAAAACCCTTACATGAGGGTTAATCCAATACACCCTAAGTTGAATAAAAACAAGGCAATGAATTTTAATTATAATAATTTAAAATAATGTTTGAGAAGGTTGATTACATTACCTAGGTGAAGAATGGGCACAAAATAAAAGAGAAACATCCCATGGGGATGATTAGAGATAAGGAGAGAAACCACAAACAGTTAAAGTTTAAATCATAATGGATATTCAATTCACACATTAGGTTCTACATATTAAAATTCATATTTAAGAGGCATAACATGGAAAATACCAATGCACAACACAATGGTATAATTTATAAATTAGAAAAACTCAAGGGAAAATATATAAACCATATACATCATACTAAAGAAGGTCCACTCATCCAGAATCAAGCTTTGATTCGATATGGTTTGAGAGAAAATGGAAGAATCATCAAACTCTTTAAAAATATGGTGAATCATCTTGGATGATTATAAAACTAAAGATGGTGAGAGAAACTGAGAAAGGAGAAAGAAGGAGTTGAGAGATTACCACTAAAAAACCAATGAGGTCAGCGATGAATAAGACATATACTAGATGTTGGAGATCCATGAAACACTTGGAATGGGGGAGGAGTTGTGTGAGACCTCCTGTGCGTGAAGGGAAATGGGGAGTCGAGTCCCTGTTATCCCTTTTTTAAAAAAATTTCCCACATATTACACAGTGTTTAACTGTTTACACATCATATAACAGTTTCATGATGTGTAATAGATTCATGTTGTGTATTCCTTAGGGCCAGCCACTAAGCTTGCACACCGCGAATCCACTAGTCCACACCCCAGGAAACCATTACATGTTATGTAGATGATTTACATGTCATGTAAAACCCACAATAACTATTTTCAATATCCTGACCATCTGTTCTTCATTTGGTGTTCACCCAAACCCCTAGGACTTCCATCGGATCATAACCCACATCTGAAAACATAATTTTTGGACTTTCAACCCCCAAAATCTCACTCTGATTCCTAAAATTTAAAATGGGCTATATCCCAATGGAAAATTTTAAATTTCTTTGTAAATTCCACCTGGACCGAAATGTGGGATGCTTAAACCTCCCCACCTTAAAACTTCTCACCCCCGAGAATTCTTAGGGATCAATGAAAATAATACCTGAACTAATCGGTTCTTGAAGTTTCATTTAAATAGAAATTTTTTGTTTATAACACCCAACACACATCTATTCATCCCTTTAAGAATATAGCACATATTCCATTAAAAATCAATCCAACACTCACATTTGAAAACTGATACACTAAGACGATGCTTACTTGAGCCTGTATAACTAGAGACATGATCACATAATTTTCTATTTAATCACCCAACCTATGATGATCCCACCATATATTCTAGCATTTAACAAACAATATTGAGTCAGAATACTCCCCACCATCATGATTTCCTATACAAGAAATCACTTAGCATTCCATCAATTCCCCGTGGCATGATCTTCAATTAGATTAAATGGTTGATTCCAAATTGACCTCATTTAATATAGTCGAGCTAGATTTTCCATGAAAATCCTTGATCGACCTTTCCCTAAACTTGTATCACCCTGAAGACATGCATGATGCATTTCCTCACCAACCTCAATCAGTGAACAAAATGAAATCATGTTGTTACACTATCGACCAACTATCCTTAAAGTGCTCAAATTTAGTATTCAATGCCTTAAAACTCAAACCTGATGCCTTTTATTCCAATAACTCGATCTTTCTTAAATAATGATCACAAAATACCTTAACTAGATTTAGGTGATGTCTCCAGACCAAACATTCATTTATGTTTTCATTCCATAACACAAACATAGGTGCATGCCCAATCTAGAAAACTTAGATCATTACCCTTTAATTTAAACAACTGAGTCTGACTGCAAGTCCGGGGTAACCTTGTAATAATCAATTGGAGTCCCGGGATGTCATACAAGGTGGTCTATAATCTAGTATTTACAAGTGATACATTAGTACATAGTTGAGACATCCATATATAAAGAACACCAACTGAGCTCGATGACAATCCAGTCAAAGAACCAGCTGGTGTCTATGAGTTCTTCTAAGGTGTTCCTACTGAGGAAACTAGGTATCACTTAAGACTAACCATTATTCTATAAAATACCACTCTTATGGAGTTCAACTTCTACAGATATTTTTTATCAAAAAAATAATTTTAAACATTTAACTTGGTGTATAATCAATGCTCCCTTAGAGCACCTTAGATGATTTCAAGATAGGGGAAATGATCCTCACTAAGACAAGAGTACACTAAGATGCTATCAATAATTACAAAGAAGATTATAGAAACTTCCTTCATACCCAAGAAGAAGTGATCGGTAAATTTTTGGACGAACTAAACACATCCAAAAGTCAACAAACAAAATAGTCAAACCATCACTGGCTGACTTCTTTCAAAAGAGCTTGACTGTAACTATCGATGCATCATCATTAACTAATCACAATGCATTTACCACTAGATTCATCTCATGCTCACTCAAGAGAAACCACTGAAGTCCATCCTTGACTAACGGTGGTTAAAAGGTTGCATAAAAAACAAACCATATCATCGTCGGGATGCTTCTCAAGCACCGACATATTTCAAAACTCACCAGCCCCATGGGAATTTAAAATTAGTGTTAACCATTTCCAACTGGTCCTGTATTTTTTAATTCCCTCTACTTGTAAGGATACACTAAAACCCATTCAACATGAATATCCACACCTTAGGAGTGTCCTAGTCATGATTTACTAAGAATGGGAACTCATCCCATGACACATGCTTCATTGACCATTGATCATGGTTCTTAGACATAGCCAACATGCTTTCACCAACTGATGAAAATAAAAGAGAAGGAAACCATCCACTTAAAAGTGCACTAGACCAGATTCACCTTTAGATGTATGCATGAAACACCTCTCAAGTTACATCCACATGCACCATATCATCAGACATAAAATCCAAACCAACATGACCGGTGGTGTTATGACACCTTGTCTTTTTAAAAAATAATCTCAAGCATTGGGATGAGTCATATTTCCTCTAATGTTTGGGACACTCTACCTTATAGATGACCTACGATTGAAGCATACCAGTTCAAGGATTAAATTATTCCCACCTAAATCATATGATTTTTTGTACTATTTTTATCAACTTAATGGGTACCATGTATAACAACATGTAATACCCTAATATTTCATAATAGCATAATAGGCGTGTTTATATTCCTTTAATTTATAGGCCCAATGGAACTATCCATATCTAAAAGGGGAATATATTACACGATCTAAAAAGTGGTTGACATTACCATAGTCATGTATAACCCGCTGAAATTGACCATTACATGATGCTCATTCCCTTAATAAGGGTAAAAAAACTACACAAACACCAATAAAACCTAAGCGTCATGACTAAAATTAAGTTTCATACTTAATAAAAATGACACCTAAATGACACCACACATCTGAAATGATTCACTAGAATTTAGAAAGGATTTAAAATTATGAGTGTGCTACCTACCTCAGGCTAGCCCCTTACTGAAACATAAAGCATCAATCCTATAAAAATATCATGCCTAAAGATTCACTAGGCCCTACCACCCATCCTTTAGGTTCAATGAAACCTAATAAAAGTTTTATAATCCTATGGGTAATGATCACATTCTAATTCTAAGGCAAGCACAAGGAGACACTGAAACTACCATTACATGAGGTTTAAAGCTAAAAAAACCACTTTGAGGTTTTATTTGAGTTGGTTCAATTATTTACATTTTGATCTTTAAACATTTTAAAGGCCTAGTTTTAAAAAAATTTAAGTACCAATTATAAGGGAAAAAATCTTGGTACTTTATTTACCAAAATCCACAAACAAGATAGGAAAATTATATCAAATTCATTTCTAGAATTATTTATTTAGATTAAATCCTATCATAATTATCCCATCTATCTCATAAATTCATTTTATACATTTTATTTATCCATAAGGTTCTCACAATTGGGCTTAGTTAAAGAAAATGTCAATTCCACTCTATAGAGGAAAACACCCTTTATGTTGTAATTGGAATTTTAATTAACTAATGCCTCATACAATAAATCTCAAAAGAAGTTAACAAATTTTTATTTATTAAAGGGGATTAGTTTAGTAAGATACCACTATACACTTATATATAACTCATATAAGTGGATGTTGACACTTTAAAGAACCATCCCTATATAGCATGAATATACCCCCATGGGGTTTTGAACTAAGGCATATAAAATATAAGGTTGATCTATAAGGGTACCTTTATTCCATTTTGGGTTCATCTAAATGAAACCAAATTTTATTTAAAACATTAATCTTTTTAAAACACCCTTAATGGGTTTATCTCACAATCACAAGCACCACAACCATTCTACTTGGGTTGAGTCAAGTATATCACATAATCAATATTCCCCAACTGACCTACTTGTCTCTAGTTATGCATTTAGAATTTAGTCATATGGGTTATCATGACCAATTAATAGAGGTTCAAGCCTTCATAAGGAAACCATTTCATTTGAAATAAAAATTTAGCAACTTTTATATTTATACAACATTCTCAAGGTACATTAATCTCATACATGGTTTACCACTTCCAAATTTATAAAGTGCCCATACACTTTATAAATTTAAAATCGGATCCCATTTAATCTCAACTAGTATGTTTCATCCCATGAAACCAATGGTTCATGGCTCAAACACATCATGATTGGTTAGTTAACGTTCCACCATCAATCTATATAGTAAAACCTTATTTAGGTTGATGACGAAACTTTAATAATCAATTTTATATCAAAATTATAACTAGTCATTCCATATAAGTGATAGATATAGGAAAACATGGAAATAATCATGGAAAGAAATTTCATAAACAAGATTCCACAAAAGCATAATATATAAGAAAAGCATGCTAAATAATCACCTAAACATGGTATATAGATAATCATACTGCTAAAATGCACAAGACACGTATAAATTATAATTAAACCTACATGGCATGTAATATGAATGACATGTGAATCTCTATGTGCCGATAATGATGCATATAATGCAACTTCCTTTCTATACCAGGCCAAGGGTAAAATACTGTAAATATTATAAATCAGTAAGATCGAAAAGTGAATAATTCACTAAAGGTAAAATTGTAATCAAATGTAACAACAAATAACATAAAAAACAATACTATCTTTGGACATTGGGATTTTCCCCATTCATGGGTTGATCACTCACAAACATAACTATTTACCAAATACCGATGCATTTATAGTCTTGTGTCTACCAACCCAAAAAAAATAATACAAAGGAAAATAAAACCTACTCTGATACCACTTTGTAACATCCTAACCTGAAAGCCACTAAAATGACATCATGAGATGGTCAGTCACATGGCCTCAAGCACACCTCTCCATTCACCAGAGGTTTCCGACTAATAGTGAGGGTCCTGTGGTGGTACGGTGGGGAGACTATACCTTCATGATCAGAGTAACACAATGTTATATCAGATTTAGATCAACTAATAGTGGAATAAGTATAAATAAATATCAAAAGAGTAACGAAATAATATTTATGAACCGACAAAAGAAAAATGGCCAACACTAAATATACAATCATGCATGCATGTCTAGATGAAGCTTCATAATCTAAAGTAGTAAACATTCAATAATAAATACATACACAAATTAGGTAAATAATAAATAAATGACCCAATAGCTATCTCTAATAGAATCGCAATCACTAGATCAGTCCTCTTCTCCCATACTCCATCCTGAATCAAAAGGGTAACGGTAAGAAAGCATGATCTATGAACCTGAACCTGCAATCATGAGGGTTGTTTGGGTACCCCAATGTAATGAAGGCCCGAACAAGGTGTGAGATATACTTAGTAGGCCACCACCAATGGTGTCTAAAGCTATCAATTCTGTGAATATTAAATATAGTATTGTGTAGGTATAACAGGTACAATAGTAAATAAATAAAAGTAAACATGTCGGCTTAGGTTCCTCAAGGATACCTGGACGACCATACCTAATTTTTTCTAAGTTGGAATATCTCAAACCATAGTCAAATTGTAATGATATAATGTATGTGAATAGACACACACACACACAAACATAGACACACAGATATGTATATATATATATATATTCCAAGTGTATACACATAGGAAAATTAATGGGCCATCAGAAGGTCTGAATACAAACATGAACCAAACCCAAGCATGTTATTTATCTTGGAGGAAACATCATTAAATATGATAACTAGAATTACTTAGGTATAAAAAAAGGCATTATGGTTCTTAATGAAAAGGTACCCTGGTCCCATCCAAGGTGATCCATAAAGAGGAATCCCATGTATAAAACCAAGAGCACTATAATTACCCATCACTACAAGAGTCTGTCTAAGGTGATTCATAAAGAGGAATCCAAAGTATCACTCTTGGTATGGTATAAAGGCATAATCCACTGAGTCCATCCTTGGTACACTACATATGGGACCAAGTATCTCTTTTGGAATAGTATAGTAACATTACCCACTGATCCCATCCAAGGTAAACTACTAGGGTAGTAGACATCACTCAAGGGTATAATAATATCAATCAGCCTATGAGCCCATTCAAGGAATTTTTACATGGAAATCTGAGTATTTCTCAAGGAGAATAAGGTGTATCCCATTGAGTTCATCCTTAGTATACCTCACAAGGGACCAAGTATCACTTGTGGCATGGTATAGAAACATTTCACATTGATCCCATTCAAGGTAAACCACTATGGAACTAGGTATCACTCATGGGTATAATAAGATGTCCACCTAGTGATCCAGTCAAAGGTATGCTATAAAAGAAACCAAGTATCTCTCTCAATGTAATATAAATCAAGTAACCTATGATCCCATCCTTTACATCTGAATAGGGAAACCCTTGTATCTCTCAAGGCATACACAATTCATTTAATCAATTAAGTTCAATTACAAAAGAGGTCATATTAATAAACATTCCATCACAACTCAAGTATAAAAAAGAGGGATATGCACATTATTTATCTCAATTATAATATTAAAGTCCATGTAATTAAGCATTACATTCACCATCTTTCTCATATCATATTTATTATACTTTTTTTATTAGAGAATACTGCACACCTCAAAGGTGGTTTTATTATAGAAATAGGGAAAGGAAAAAAAACCATAACATTTGATATAATTTATACAAACCTTACATGAGGGTTAATCCAACAAACATTAAGGAGACTAAAAACAAGGCAATTAATTTTAATTATAATCATTTAAAAAAACACCCGAGAAGTGTGACTACATTACCCAGGTGAATCATAGGTCACGACATAAAAGTGAAACATCCCATGAGGATGATTTTAGATGAGGAGAACAACCTCAAATGGTTAAAATTTAAAGAAAAAAAAACCAATAAATTCATGCATTAGGTTTTATATATTTAAATTCATATTTAAGATGCATCACATAGAAAATATCAAAGCACGTCATAATGGTGTAATTTATAAATCAATGAAACTCAAGGGAAAATCTATAAACCACCTAACTCTTACTAAGGATGTTCCACTCGCCCAATATCAAGATTTTATTTGATCCAGTTTAATATAAATTAGAATAATTGAAAAATTCCCTAAAAATAGGGTGAATCAACTCATATGAATATAACGCTGAAGATGGAGAGAGAAACCGAGAAAGGAGGAAGGAGGAGTCAAGAGCTTACTTCTATGCAAACAATGAGTCTGATGATGTGAAAGATGGACACCAGACATGGGAGATCTATGAAACCCATGGAGAAGGGGAGGATCCACATGAGACCTCCTATGCATGGAGGGAAATTAGGGGAAGATCCCATGTTATCCCTTTTTTAAAAATAATTCCCACATATTACATGGTGTGTAACTATTTACATGTCATGTAATGGTTTCATGATGTTTGATAGATACATGTTGTGTATTTTTTGGGACCAACCCCTAAGATTTAATTCCATGAATCCACTAATATGCACCACATAAAACCATTACATGTTGTGTAAATGATTTACAAAATGTGTAAAACTCACAGCTATTGTTTTTAGCATACCTGTTGTCCATTATTCCTCTAGTTTTTGCCCAAAACCTTGAGACTTCCACTAGATCATAACCCACATTCAAAAACATCATTTTTGGACATTAAACTCATCAGAACCTCTCTCCAATTCCCAAAATTTAAAACGGCCCACCCCTAAAGGGAAATTTTAAATTCATTTGGAAATTCCATTTGGTCTGAAATGTGGAATGATACACAAAATGAGGACATTATTCTCTAAAGGATGGGTGAATATAACCCCCTATAACGTTAAAGGGTTAAATGGGATAAATATTACTACCCATGTCAACAAGGTGAATCTTTATTTTTGTAATCCTACATGATTAGAACTCCATATTTAAATAGGTTTGGACTGGATTAGTGATAGGATGGGTGATATCCTTAGATGTTTCCCATGGTGTGTGTGAGTGAGGACAAAGCATACTATAAATAACATGTGTTGGCCTATGGAGACCTTCATTAATCTGATGACCCATTCAGGTATGTGAGTGAGCCCCAGGGAGGGGATAACATGTATTTGTAGGGAAACTAGGGTGTACACGGGGCCTATTTTTTATAACAAGGCTATATATTCTATCTATTACAAAGTTAAATAAAGGGTTGATCGATGAAGTTCAAAACTTTGCATTCTCTATACTTCTTGGAAGTACTAAAAATGTATAGAGATCTACAATATCATTATTGTTGGGATAACATGAAAAGGGGGATTGTTTATTATAATATAAGATTTTTGGTATGCTAACAAGTAATGATGGAGCAAAAACTACTCAAAGGAGTGCTGAAACCATTATCCATACCTATATGGAAGTGGGAAAATGTCACTATGGAATTTGCTACTTTAATTACTAATACATCCAAGGGAAACAATTCCATATAGGTAATCATTGATAGATTAAAAAATTATGCCCATTTTATTGCTATATGATAGGATTTATCCCTTGAATTTATTTTTTATATATATTTAAGAAGCGGTGAGACTTCATGGGGAACCACTATCCATTTTTTCAAACCATGATCTAATATTTACTTCTAAGTTCTAGAGGAGCCTTAAAAAGGATATGAATGCTTTGAGTAAACCTTAGAACAACCTACCATCCTCAAACTGATGGTTAGTCTATGAAGACTATTAATACATTGAAAGGCGTGTTATAGGTTAGCTCACTTTATTTTCAAGGGAGTTGGAAATAATATCTTACACTTGTCATATTCTCTTATAATAATAGTTTTCACTCAAGTATTAAAATGTTATATTGTGAAGAATTTTATGGGAAGTGGTATATAAGTCCAACATGTTGGGATGAAGTTAGAGAAGGAAAAATTTTGGGACAAAAAATTGTGAAATCCATTATAGATAAGATATAACTGATCCAAAAACATTTTAAGGATACTTATAGTAGTTAAAAGAGTTATGAAAACAATCGAATGAAGGAATCATAGTTTCATTTCAGGGATCATGTATTCCTCAAAATATCACCATATAAACGGGTCATGAGATTTGGAAATAAGGGGAAATTGATTCCAAGGTACATTGAACCGTTTGAGATTCTAAATAATGTTAGAGTAGTTTCCTAGTAGTTATCACTATCTCTAAACATTTTTAACATACATTATGTCATCTAAGCATCCCTTTTAAGAAGGTGTATATCATACCCAACACATATACAAGGCATAAATGGTATGGAATTGGAACCTGTCCTTTCATATAAAGAATAACTAATCTAGACTCTTGTTGGAGGGAGCATGTATTGAGGAACAAGACAACCCAAATCATGAAAGTCTTGTGGAGAAATCACAAGTTTGAATAAGTAACCTAGGAGACTGAATAAGCGATGAAATAGAAATATCCCATTAATTTTAAGTAAGGACACAAATTTTGAAGGAGAAATTTATTAAGGGGGTATAATGTAATAGAAAAAAAAGTTTCCTTTTTTATTAATAAAAGAACTCATGTTTCATAATAACTATCTTATAAGGTTTTATAATATAATCACATAGAAGGAATTTTATATTTTATTATATATCAAGAATTAATATTTACTGTAACATCTAGAAATAATATAGGGAGATAAAAGAAAAAGAAAAATAGACACACTAATGTAAACTCCATTGGATTGAATTCTTTAATGAAGATCGATCCTACTATAAAAATAGTAAAAAGAAATAGAAAAATTATGAATATGATATACATTATAAAGGGAAGTGTAGAACCTTTGAATGAGAAGTAGTGAATATTGAGGTATGATAATGATGAAGTATATAAAGGGTATAAAGGTAAAAATGACCGTTAGGTTCTAATCATTAGACAACCATTGGTCAATATAACCATTGGTCATTATTCTCACTAGTAATAATTTTATCATTAGAATTAGTGTATAGAAATGGTAGTGGTAAGAAATAAGTGATGCATAAGGGAGAAACGATAGCCTTAACCAATAGGATCATGCCTTTTGAGGCCTATTTATCAGAACTTGGGATGAAGGTAGTGTCACTAAAGTTCACCCTTAACCAAGCATAATTAGAGTTTTTAAAAGGATTTAGTGAAATTGGCTATAAGAGAAGTTCAATTTAGTAGAGTTCACCCTAGATCAATGTTAGCTGAGCCACCAGTTGAAAGTACCACAATCACACACCTTACCATTAAAGCATATGTCGATCTAATAAAAGGTTATGTATCTAGACCATAGTTTTATAATGGTGAAATTTTATTCTTATAAATCAAATATATGTTTTTTAAATCCCATTATCATCATTATTTTATTTAACAAATTTCACATAAATATAATATGAATATGATAAATAGATTTTTAGATACCAATAAAACATAATTATATTTTTATAAAATATAAAATTTCAATTAAAATTTTAAATAAAAGGTATTTTCATGAAATAGTATTATAAAAAAATATTTATTTAAATATAAATTATTATATAATTTTATAATGTCCTAGGTAATTTTTATAAGGGTTATAAAGTTGATTATGTCATAAAAACTATTATTTTTCAATAAAAAAGATTTTTTTATTTGAAATATAAAACTCATACTTAGAAAATTATTTTGAAAAATTAAATATTATATTTTAAATTAGAACATAAAACTTAGATTATGGTTAAATTTTAATAATTTTCTAAAATACTTTGTTTTTCAGTGAATAGTAAAAAAATAGTTTTGTGTTTTTGGAATGTTTTATGACTTAATAAATATTTAATAATGATATAATAATTAAAATTAGTGAATACATGACAATAAATATATTTTTTTATTAATATAATTTATTTTAATGAATTAAAATGATTTTACAAACCTATAAATAACTTTCCAAAGTCTAAAATGGAAATTAATTTTTTTTTAAAATATTTTTTGTAAATATTACTTTCGCATGCCCAAAGTAATACTAAAAATTGGATTTTAGTTATCTCATGTATAAAAGTAAAAACCATGCCCTAAATTTCCAAAACCATTAGCTAAAACAATGGGTAATCCAAAGGTTTTACAATTTCTACAAACCTAGAATTCTAATGCCCATATTTAGAAATTAAGAAAAAATTATCCACATTTAGATATAAATACCCACCTATCCACCCCATTTAATTCACTCCCAATACTTTTAGAATTAATTTACCCTTATTTTACCTCCTGATTTCTTTTACAAGGAGTTTATAAGGTTCTAGGGAACTCTCCTTAGGCTTTAAGAAGCTATCACACAAGATAAGGGATTCTATTCCTCTCCCTTTTTATCAAATTACTCCCATTGATTCTTCTAATTTCAAATTTATTATTTTCTAATTCACTTAAAATAATTTCATTACCATCCAAACATTTTTCTAAAAATAAGGCACTCCCATTCTCTCTCATTAATCCCATCCCATAAACCACTTTTTATATCCGTTATTCTTCCAAAATCATTCTTTGATTTTCCATGCCTCCATTTTTATATTTCAATACCCAACCCTATTTCTATTCAAGGGTATTCATATATATACTTATTTGATTGGGGATTTCTATAACAAACCTACTCTTTATTTCACACTTAAACATAATTTATTATATAAAATCTTCACTTGATATAACATAGAATATCGAGAGTTCTAGTGTCTTTGGGGCTTAGGAACATTACATAACAAATTAAAACCTGAAATACACATCTTTATTAAAAACTTCTTTTTCATGACCACACACATTCTTTCATTCTTAACATTGCATGGGATAACATGGGGACATCCAAAAAAAAATGGTGATATATAAATCCCATTAAGGAAGTAAACATGAGATAACATAAAGAATACAATACATGTTAGGCAATAGGAAAATCAATGGATCATAATAGAAACCTGAACATAAAGGTATGATATAGCATGATTATCATAACCTGGAAATGTGACATCAACATTTAACATGATATTAGCATGATCCAAGGCTCATTGCACATGTAGCATGAGTAATAACTCATTTAACTTGAATTAGCATGATTAAACCCTAATTTCACTTGACGTATCATGATACCAATCTTTACCCAATGCATTGGAGCGCTATCAGGGCACACCCTTCTTAATCATTTCATTTCATGCATAAGTGTACCACATGGATCATACAACATTGATTTATTAAAGATAATAATTTATTCCATGATAAAGGAATGTGAAATTTATACATGAAACTCTATAATCAATAAGTAAATTTTCATAAATGTGAATACCCTTGATAGAGAAATGAGCATGGTATTCACTACACAATGACTTTGGCTTGGAAAATCACGGTGTAATTTCAGCAGCATAACGACATGACATAAGAATTCATAAAAATGGTTGATGAGAGATAAAGGGTTTTATCATCATATTTACATGAAATGGAAAATAAGGGGGTCATATAGATACACATACCAACATATTTAATGGAATTTATATTCACAATACAAAAGAATTTCTTGAATATAAATGAGAAGAGAGAAATCCCTTACAGAATTTCGGTATGGTAATGGGTGTACATAGTAGGAATTAATGAGAGAGAAAGAGGTCTATAATTATTAAAACATAAGGAGGAAATTATGGGGGAGGTGATAAATCATACCCCAACATTTTTAATTGAAAACAAAATGGTATAACAATATAATGAAACTTGAAAAAAAACGAGAAAGAAAGAAATCCTTTACTTGGAAGTGTGACACCAAAGGCTTGGGAGAGGCTTAAGAGAGTGTCCTTGGTATATTGGGGAACCTTGGGAGGATTTTAGAGAGAGTAGGTCAGGGTAGGGACGTTATACAAGGGTTTTGAGTTAATAGTAATGGGAGATTGAGTGAGTTTATATAGGAAAGGAGAGGGAATTATTTATTATTTAGGTTTTGGACACTACACATTAAACTAATCAAAACCACAAACCATCCCATGGGGTTTTCACATAGTTTTTTCAAAATGGTAGTGGAAAAAATTATTTTATAAGTGAAATGGCCGAACTTATTAAAATATTAAGCTTGCTTATGTAGAGGTGAGTCACACTCTCAAGGAAATCATTTTAAAAAGATAAAAAGTTTTAGAAGTCTTAGAGGGTCCACTAAGGCTTTGTAAAATAAATAAAACAAAAATAAAATTACATTTTTTAAAGTTAAAACATATATTTTCCTAAAATATCTTTTATAGTATTTTATTACATCACTATTGGGTCATTATGATGTCATAAAACACATTATATATTTAAACGGTATTTAATTTTTACCCAAAAATTCGACTATCTCAGAAAATTATGAAAAAATCACCATTGGATAATATTTAAATCATGATTACAAAAATAATATTAATTTTATCTAAATAATTTTCTAAATATGTGAATTTTTACTTTTAAAATAAAGACCTACATTTATCGAAAATTCATGGGTTTTGACAAAAACAGCTTTCAAACCTTAATAAAAATTACAATTGTATTCATAAAAATTATATGATCATTTATATTTAATAAAAATTCATTTAGTAATAATATTTTATTAAAATATTATTTAATTAAAAAATACATCAATTCATCAAAATATATTTCTTAATTGAATATTAACTAAAAATACTATTTGTGTTTTAAAAACCATTTACAAAGTAACAATAATAAAATGAATGTATATTATTTATTATATACAAAACTAATGCACATAATCATAGTTCTAGGGTCTTGTTACATAACCCCTTATAACACCCGCATAAGACCTAAGGGTAAGGTGTGCGATGGTGAGAGACTCTTGGGGAGGATCTGATAACATCGCTTGGGTGGTAATTTCTATTAACTTCCACTTCTCCCGTAGGAAGTTTTGTTCAAGATTAACGTGTTGAAGTTCGGATTGGGTTTGGTCAAGAGCGAAGCCCAATGATTCCACATCCTTTCTAAGCTCTGACAAACGGGCTTCATAAGGAGAAATTCTACTGGATGAGGCAATCACTTCCTTTGTCTAAATAAATTGGATTTGTTAAAGACCTATATTTATACTAATCATGTGGTCACTGTTGAATGACTATATTATAAATGGTAACAATTCTTAGTGGTATTTTAAATTCCAAAAACATAAAACCAAGGAAGTTCATATTTTATATAACTATTTTACATAATAATATATTTAATTAGATTAAGAGTAATTTTCATTATAAAAGTTTGGGTCATTACAATCTTACCCCCTTAAGAAATTATGACCTAGAAATTTCATTTTCTCACACTAAAATAGATGAGGGTAACTCTGCTTAATCACTTCCTCCAATTACCACGACGCTTCTTCAAAATTTTGGTTTCTCCACAACACTTTGACGGGGGGCATTGTCTTATTTTGTAGAACTTTTTCTCTACAATTTGAGATCTTCACCAGCTTCTATTCATAGGAGAGGTCATTATCTAATGGCACCACATATGGATTGAGTACATTCGATGGGTCAGGTATGTACTTCCTCAAGAGTGATACATGGAATACATCATGTACTTGAGATAGGTTCAGTGGGAGTGCTAGTTGATAGGCCACTGCTCCAATGCGATCAAAGATCTCAAAAGGGCTGATGTACCATGGACTAAGATTTCCCTTCTTCCCAAATCTCATATCTCTCTTCCATGGTGATATGTAGAGAAATACCATGTATCATGCATAAAACTCTAGGTCTCGTCGACGATTATCAACATATCTCTTTTATAGACTCTGAGCAGCTTTAATATGCTGCTGGATGGTCTTAACCTTCTCCACCATTTCTTAAACCATTTCTGGACCTAGGAGTTTTCTCTCTCCAACTTCATCCCAACATTCCAGTGCTCTACACCTCTTCCTATAAAGGGCTTCATAAGGATTCATTTGGATGATTGAGTGGAAACTATTATTGTAAGAGAACTCAACCATAGAAAGATTTTGATCCCATCCTCCTTTGAAGTCCATTGATAATTTTCTCAACATGTCCTCAAGTGTTTAGATAGTTCACTCAGATTGGCCAGCAGTTTGAGGATGATAAGCCGTACTGAATTTCGTCTCAGTATTCATATCATATTGAAGACTCTTATAGAACTTAAATGTGAATCTTGGATCTCTATAAGATACAATAGATAGTGGTACTCCATGCATACTTACCACTTTTATGATATATATATGTTCCAGTTGATCCAATGAGAAATCTTCTCAAATTTAAATAAAGTGTGCAGTCTTTATAAGATGATCCAAAATAACCTAGATATCATTGTTTCCTTTGGATGTCTTCAGAAGTCCTATGATAAAGTCCATGGTGATGTTCTCCCATTTCCATGCTGGTATGGGTAATGGTTGTATCATCCTCTTAGACTTATGCCTCTCAGCCTTTACTTGCTGACATACCAGTCACTTTGATGTATAATTAGAAATCTCCTTCTTCATGTTATCCCACCAATAATGTTCTCATATATCTTGATACATCTGTGTGTTTCCTAGGTGAATTGAGAAATTAGAACTATGTGCGTCATCCAAAATTTCTTTCTTTAACTCCTGATTTTATGGAACACATAGTCTTGTCCCAAATCTCACAATTCCTTCTTCATTAACATTAAACTCCAAGGATTTCCCTTTTCTGATAGTTTCCACTTTCTTCTAAATTCCCACATCATCCTTTTGAGCATCCTTTAACCTTTACAAAAGAGATAGTTGAGCAATAATTTGTGAAAGGATTGATGATGTTCCCTTATTTATAATTCTCATATCTATCTTCATCAAATATAAGAATATTGGATCCTTTTCAATTATCATCAATGATAGAATCACCGAGTCCTTTATACTTAGATCATCCTCCATCTTGTTCGCTTTCCCAGGGTGGTAATGGATTGAGCAGTCATAGTATTTGATCAACTCTAACCATCTTTATTGGTGCATGTTCAACTTTTTCTGTGTGAATATATACTTGAGGCTTTTTTGATCCATATATATTTCACACTTCCCCCCAAAGAGGTAATGTCACCAAATTTTTAAAGTGAATATTATTGCAGCCAACTCCAGATCATGTGTTGGATATTTTTGTTTATGAACTTTTAATTTCCTTGAAGCATAGGCAATAACTTTTTCATTTTGCATCAACACACATCCCATGACCTTCTTCAAATCATCACTGAATACCACAAAAAGTTCTCCACTTGTGGGTAGTGTGAGAACGAGTGCAGTGATAAGCCTCATTTTCAACTCATTGAAGTTATATTTTCATTCATAACTCCAATCAAACTTTACTCCCTTCCAAGTTAGCTTGGTAAGAGGGTTGGAAAATTGTGAGAAATTTCTCACAAATCAGCAATAATATCCAGCTCACCCCAGGAATCTATAGATACCTGTTACCAATGTTGGCCTCATCCATCCCTCAATTGTAGTTATCTCAGAGGGATCCATAGATATCCCATTACTTGTGATGATATGACCCAAGAATGAGACCTCATTCAACCATAACTCACACTTGATATACTTTGCATAGAGCTTCTCCTTTTGCAAGGTCTCTAGTACAGTGCTTAGATGCTCCTCATGCTGCTCCTTGATTTTGGAGTATATTAGAATATCATCTATAAAGACTGCCAATTTTTTGAGGTAATATCTAAAGAATATATCCATAAAGTCCATGAAGATTGCTGGATAATTAGTGAGTCTGAAAGGAATTACTATGAATTCATAGTACCCGTATCTTGTACGAAAAGCAGTCTTGGAGATATCCTCCTTTTCACCCTTACTTGGTAATATCCCGACCACAAATCCACCTTAGAGAAGTATTGTGCTCCATGAAGCTGATCGAACAAGCCATAAATTCATGGAATAGGATACTTTTTATTTATTGTGATTTTTTTGAGCTCACGATAATCAATGAAAATATGCATTGACCCATCCTTCTTCTTGATGAAGAGGACTGGTGCACCCCATAGTGAAGCACTTGGGTCTATAAAACCTTTATCTAGATTCTCTTGTAGTTGTTTTTTCAGATCCTAAAGCTCCAAAATAACTATTCTATATGGGGTCTTGGATATTGGAAACACCCCAGGTATAAGATCAATTGAGAATTCAACATCTCTTCTAGGAGGAAGACCAGAAAATTCCTCGGGAAACACTTCAGTGAATTACCTCACAATAATCATGTCTTCATGGATGGTTTCTTCCTTAAACTCAATCATCTAAGAAAGATATCCATGATTATAGGGTATTAATATCCATTATTGAGATTATGGTGCTAAATAAGATTCATCCTCCTCCTTCCACATGTACAGAATTGAGGGTCGAATCGCCATATGGAGAGTGATTTACCTCTCATAGCAATTTATGTTGGATCTATATAAAAAAAGGCAATCCATGCCAAGAATTGTATCAAATTACACTATAGGGAGTATGAAGAGGTTCACTGGGAAGTTCAATCAACAAATTATGATAGGTGTGGATTTATATTCATGGGATGCAATGATTGACCCATTTTTCATTCTCACCGACATCTTTACTTCCATGATTTTTGGTGGTGTTGGGATTGTTTTAATAAACTTCTGGGATATAAAAGTATGCGTAGAACCAGAATAAAAAAGTACATTCTCTATTCTTGAATGAATAAATAGCATACCTACCAACACTTTGTTTTCGGGGTTTGCTTCGGCGGTAGTGATGAAAAAATATCACCCTTTATGCCTTGGGGGTTTTTGGTTACCTCTGAAAACCCTTGGCTTAGGGAACTGGTTTTCAAAGTGCCCTAGTTCTTTACAGTTGAAGCAATGGATAGTGAACTGAGGGTCGAATGGAGAATTCCTCTCCTCTGTTGCAGTAGTGGGTTTTTCTTACCGACAGTTAATGGTCAGGTTCCCTTCTCTTCTACACCTAAAGCATTTCCTCGTCCCCTTTAGGAAATTTTTAGGGTGATTATTTCTGCACCATTGGAAAGTGGGGTGATGAATTGTCTTAGAACCATTGGATTTATCCATTGAATCACCAAAATTAAAGTCCACCTTACAATTCTTATCCCCATGGTACCCCTGAGATTCACTGATCTCTATTTCAACCTTGAGGGTACATCAGACAATTTCCTCATAGCTCTCAAAGTCACAGATTACTAGGGCTTTCCGTAGGCTAGGTTTTAGACCACTAAAGAAGAGGTAAACCTTGCATTTGAGGGTAATGACAAAACCGAAGGTGTATCATTCAATCCTTGTGAAGTTTTCCTTGTACACTTTGATGGATTCATCATCTTTTTTCTTAAGGGAAAGAAAGCCCCTTTCCATCTTAAGTCAGAGGGTGCAGGGAAAATATTTATCGAAAAACATTTTCTAGAAATCCTTATATTACAACATCTCAATATCCTCCTCAGGATTAATATTTTTTATCAATTTCCACCATTTATTAGATTCACCCTCTATATGATAAACATCCAAAAGTATCTTCTCTTGTTCATAACATTGAAGGATGGAGAATATCTTCTCAATGGAGTTGACCCATTATTCAGCGATTGAGGGATCAGATGATCCATTAAAAGTAGGAGACCTTTGTCTCACAAAGCTCTTGATTGTATATTTTTCTTTCTTAGGGGGGGGGGGGGTTAACATCCCCCTTGAACCATGTTTCTATTAAAAACTTGAGTTAACTAAGAGAGTATCATGAAAAAGTTTTTGATTCCCACTCCCATCAGATTGGGCATCTTATTAGAACAATCATCACATTAATCATCGCATCGGTTGTTAGCCCGAGTACTCCTATTACCGGGAATTGGATGGAATAAAATAAAAGTTAGGGGTAACACATAAAAGGGGAATCCAAATATAAAAAGTGATAACTTATAAATTACTTTTATTTCCTTAAGTTATGAATTTATAGGCTTCAATCTATGTTATCCATGATATACTTCCCAACATATATTCTTAGGGGGATTTTTTTTAATTCCCTTAATAATGTTTCATACTAAGCTTATGAATTTACCAAAGAATATATCCTAGGATTTTCGTAACCAAGAGTGCAACAATGCCCATTGTCATGCACTAGTTCCCGTTTGAGTCTAGATCAAAGCGGTGTTTTCGGGTTTTACCCCTAGATACATCTGTGCCAGAGCCGCCTCTACTTGATCATATCTAGACATGGATGTATTTTCTTGATAAAAAAATTACTCAATACTCACCAAAATTTAGGTATGTTTTTATTATACTTAGTCTTATCCCTAAGGCTTTCACTAGGATTTTCTAATCCTAATCCCAAAAATAACTAAACCTCCCCCTGATACCAACTATAACAACCCTGATATTTATTTCACACTTAAAAATAATTTATTACATAAAATATTTACTTGATACAACATAAGATATTGAGAGGTATAGTGTCTTTTTGGCTTAGAAACATTACATAACAACTTAAAACATGAAATACACATCTTTATTGAAAACTTATTTTACATGACCGCACACATTCTTTCGTACTTAGCATTGCATGGGATAACCTGAGGAAATGCATAAGAAAAATGTGAGATATAAATCCTAGTAAGGGATTAAACAAGGAATAACATGAATAATACAGTACATGTTAGGTAATAGGCATATTAATGAAGCATAAGAGAAACATGAACATAAAATCATGATTATCAAAACATGGAAATGTGACATCAAAATTTAACATGATATTAGCATGGGACAAGGCTCATTGTACATGGAGCATGAGTAAACCCTCATCAAACTTGAATTATCATGAGTAAACCCTCATTGAACTTGACGTATCATGATACTAATCTTTACCCAATTAATTGGAGTGCTATCAGAGCACACTCTTCTTAATCATTTCATTTCATGCATAAGTGTGCCACATGGATCATACAACATGGATTCATTAAACATCATAATTTATTACACGATAAAGTAATGTGGAATTAATACATGAAAATATATAATCAATAAGTAAATGTGAATAATGGTGAATACCATTTATATAGAAATGGGCATGATATTCACTACACAATGACTTTGGATTGGAAAATTGCGGTACTATTTTAGCAGCATAACGACATGACATAAGAATTCATAAAAATGGTTGATGATTGAGAAAAGGGTGTATCATAATATGTACATGAAATTTATAGTAAGGGTTTATATAGATACATTTCCTAACATATTTAATGTAATTTAGATTCATAATACAAAATAATTGCTTGAATGTAAATGAGAAGAGAGAAATCCCTTACGGAATTTCGGCATGGTAACATGTGTACATGAGAGGCATTAATGAGAGATAAATAGGTATCTCGCCATTCAAAAATAATTAGGGAAGTATGGGGGAGGTGATAAATAATACCACAAAATTTTTAATTGAAAACAAAATTTTATAACAACATAATGAAACTTGGACAAAAATTAGAAAGGAAGAAATCCCTTACTTGGAAGTGTGATCCCAAAGGCTTGGGAGAGGCTTGAGAGAGGATCATTGGGAGCTTGGGGCATCTTGTGAGGATTTTAGAGAGATTATGGAAATGTAGTGACGTGATCCAAGGGTTTTTAGTGA
Organism: Viscum album; assembly: GCA_963277665.1. Lineage (NCBI taxonomy): Eukaryota > Viridiplantae > Streptophyta > Magnoliopsida > Santalales > Viscaceae > Viscum > Viscum album. The sequence goes on along the minus strand of OY728150.1, from coordinate 783,383,455 downwards.
ATAGTAATGAGAGATTTAGTGGGTTTATATAGGAAAAGAGAGTGAATTCTTTATTATTTAGGTTTTGGACACTACACATTAAACTAATCAAAACCACAAACCATCCCATGGGTTTTGCCCATGTTTTTTTCCAAAGGGGAGTGGAAAAAATTATTTTATATGGTAAATGGATGAAATTATTAAAATATTAGGTTTGCTTATGTAGAGGTGAGTCACACTCTCAAGGAAATCATTTTAAAAAGTTAAAATGTTTTATAAGTCTTGGAGGGTCCACTGAGGATTTGTAAAATAAATCAAACAAATATAAAATCAATTTTTTTTTAAATTTAAAACATATATTATCTGAACATACCTTTTATAGTATTTTTTTACATCACTATTGGATCATTATGATGTCATAAAACACATTATATATTTAAACAGTATTCAATTTTTACCCAAAAATTCGACTGTCTCAGAAAATTATGAAAAATTAACCATTGGATAATTTCAAAATCCTAATTCAAAAAATAATATTCATTTTATCTAAATAATTTTCTAAATATGTGAATTTTTACTTTTAAAATATAAACCAACATTTATCGAAAATTCATGGGTTTTGACAAAAAACAGCTTTCAAACCTTAATAAAAATTATAATTGTATTCATAAAAATTATATGATCATTTATATTTAATAAAAATAAATTTAGTAATAATATTTTATTAAAATATTATTTAATTCAAAAATATATTAATTCATCAAAATATATTTCTTAATTGAATATTTACTAAAAATACTATATGTGTTTTAAAAACCATTTACAAAGTAACAATAATAAAATGAATGTATATTATTTATTATATACAAAACTAATGCACATAATCATAGTTCTAGGGTCTTGTTACATAACCCATTATAACACCCACATAAGACCTAAGGGTAAGGTGTTTAATGGTGATAGACTCTTGGGGTGTATCAGATAACATCGCTCGGGTGGTAATCTTTATTAACTTCCACTTCTCCTATAGGCAGTTACGTTCAATCTTAAAATGTTGAAGCTCAGATTGGGCTTGGTCAAGAGAGAATCCCAATGAAACCACCTCCTTTCCAATCACCAACAAATAGTATTCGTATGGATCAATTCTACTGGATGAGTCCATCACTTCCTTTGTCTAAGTAAATTGGATTTGTTAAAGCCCTATATTTATACTAATCATGTGATCACTGTTCAAAGACTATATTAGCATCAATAACAATTCTTAACGGTATTTTAAAATCCAAAAACATAAAACTAAGAAAGTTCATATTTTATATAACCATTTTACATAATAAGAAATTTAATTATATCAAGAGGAATTTTCATTAATAAAAGTTTGGTTCGTTACAATTTCCATGTTTGAAACTAATATTCCCTTCCTAAGGGATAAAAATGATTAAAAATTCATGTTTTTAAAAGATTATATACTAAATTATTATATATAAAACCTATTATTTATTCTCTACAAGTTATTGAGGAAATTATTTATTATAACATATGATTTATGTGACATACATGAATTAATACATATGAAGGGTTCACTCTAATTGCACTCCAATGCATTTTTTAAAGAATTAATCTCTAGAGATCACATATTTTACAATACCTTGGTGAATAACCTTGGTAATATGTTTTATGGCACCTTGGTTTTGAAACTTTATTATATGCTTATGAATGTATGAAAACTCAATAATAAATTTTATTAATAAAGGGGGATGGGAAAGAAGTGAGTACAAAGTCATGGTGGTCTGAAGAAATATAGACTTAGTGCGTTTCCAATAACATGTGCCACCCCATCAGGGGAAAAGAAACTAAGGAGAAAAACTCCACGAGGGGATGATCCTGGGTACCAAAGAATCCAAGAAATCTGCCACATGATTGCCTTCCTTCCAAGTATATAGGACCACCATGTCACCGGATACGAAAGCCTTGCACTCACAGATCAGATAGGTGATGTTCCATGAAGGGGGTAGAGACGCCAGTGAGGGAACTTGAAATAATCTTGGAATCCATTTCCATATTAGTTAGAATGGTGTTCTTTGATCTAAAAAGAGTAATACCATTAAGCATTACCATCACCTCCGCCCTTAATGAGTCACTAGGCCAATAAAATGCAATAAAGGGAAAAAGAACTGAGCCGCTAGAGTCATGGACCACACCCCCACTGTGCATGCATCTATGACCAAATGAACCATCAATATTGAGCTTGAGACCATTGGCGGGAGGGGACTATCAAACCCAGTGGCCCATCTGACCGAGTCTAAGAAAGCCCGTGGGTGGACTACCAAGAATATAGTGCCTGAGGGAAGGAACATCCTCACCACTTTATGAGACCTATTAGATCCATGATAGTACACCTAACTATCACAACCATATCCAAGTTAGAAATCGGAGAGTGAGGATGATCCAGGTTTTGAGCATTCCACAAACACCAACAACCTGCTACTAGAAATATCTCTTGGGCCTTTTCCTCTTTCTTATTTCCATAACATCTGCAGAACCAGTTATGGAGGAATGAATTGAGAAAATCCATAGATTGGGTTGGATCCAAGAACTCTCCAAGGTCCCTATAGATTAGTCCTTCCCATATACTTTGAAAGAATAGGTGCAACGAAGACCCCTATTCAAGAGACGAACAATAGGTACATTTTAAGGCCATATATACACCCTTACCTTTCACCGCTATTTCTCTAGGTAGTGAATGATATCGTATTATCCACAACATGAAGTTATATTTGGATGGGATATCCTTACACTATAGAAATGTTCCCCATGGGTCACTATTGGGATGATAATTCATTTCCTACTTGTAATCCTTGGCTGAGAAGCTCCCATTCATAGATCCAGATAAGACACATTGGTCCGGGGACTCCTCAAGCCTGATACTATCAAAAATTTATTATTGAGTGGAATTGAGGAACACTTAGATAAATGGGGGATAAAATCTACCCTCCTTAAAGGATATATTGGGTGCATGTAACCCTGGGAAGTCCATAAGACCACCCCCAGTTGCATTTCCAAAATCCGACCTCACCCCAACCCAAGATCCATTGAGAATGTTCACTAAGGGTAGGAATATGAACATACAAAGCCTTCCACAAGTGGGAAGGGGTTTTTCTATTATCACAATATCTAAAACCATACCTCTATTTAATGAAGTGGCCCCATAGGGAATGAACCTTGATAACCTTCCAAGAAATTTTACCTTGAAGAAAGTTAATATCTTGTTCTACATCCCTAGCTCCAATACCCCCATGTTCAACCGATCTTGTAAGCTTACTCCATGAGACCCACCAACATTTTACCACCCCTTGGTAATCCTAGATAAAAACATTCATAGTGCACACAATCTATCTAATGGTGGACTTAGGAACCTCGAGTATGGAAAGAATATGCATGGGAATCGAGGAAAACATGTAGTTAACAAGGGTCATTCTACCACCAACCGATAAGAATCTATTCTTACAATTATTAATACAGTTAATGAACCTACTAACCATACCTTTTAAGTGAATAATACAGATCCTTATAGGGAGATGGGATTACTCAGGTAGATCATGGGAAAACTCTTGCACAATATTCCCAAGCTTGATTCAATATTATCCCTTTTCCTATTCAGGCAAGAGGCTGGTAAGTAGACCCCAATCTTATACCTATTAAAAATTTTCCCACTCTAGTAGGTATACTCCTACATGATATAGTTGAAGCCTCTAATGGAATAACTGAACCCGTTAGTGAAGAAGATAAGGTTGTCTACAAAGAGAAGATGTGACACACTAGGGGAATGGGCCCCGTAGTGATAAGGGAGAACCAACTCACATTACAAGGAAGAGAAAACAAATCTTCTTAAGACATCCCAGACTATAATAAAAATGCTAGGAGAAATGGGGTCACTATGCCTAATACCTCAGACCAGTTTTAGGAATTCACATTGCCTACCCATAAAGGACACATTGAACCAAGGAGAACTATAGAACCAAAACAGCATGCTAATAACCCATTTAGTGAATCCCATACACCTCATTTCCTAGATGATGAAAGACTATTCAATTATATCATAGGATTTACCCATGGCCACTTTGATAATAATATTAGACCCCCTAAAACTTCTTTTTGATGTCACTGATCATCTCCTGGGCCAACCCCATTGCCCCTGGATGGAACTACCCTGAATAAAAGCATGTTGCTCCTCTAAAACCCAACTATGAAATAACTGAGAGAACCTCTCGTGATGATGTTATCCAACACTTTATAAGTAAAGTTTCACATGCTGATGGGGAAATACCAAGCAATGGAGGAGGGGTTAGGAAATTTGGGAATGGGAATTAAGGTAGTGCCGCTAACAACCTGGGGAAGCCCACCCCCACCAAAAAAGTCCTATATAGAACTAAAAATATAAACCTTAATCAAATTCCAAGAACTGACAAAGAAGGACCTGGGGAATCCATCAGGATAAGGAGCACTTTTCTGATTTGGAGAAGTAATAGAGTCCCACACCTCCTTTTCCTCTAAGACACACTCATGGAGCTCATTGGTTTGTGAAAAAACAACCCTCAAAATAGTGTTAAAGATATCATCCAATAATATTTATCACTGGTTAAGGATACATCCTCTGAATAGATGTTTAGAGCCTAAAGATGCTACCACTCTTTCAAGAACACATGAAAGTATGCTGTTTTGTGATCCCCTTCCTTTATCCAGGTGGCCCGAGAGTGCTCATGGGAGCACCACTATTTCTATAACAGCCTCTCTTCATATTGTTTCTTCTTGATACCCAAGGAGAAAAAACATCTTCATCCTAAGAATCTTCAAGGATTAGCTCTACATTTTCAATATCACTCTTGATGTCATCCAAGGAAGGCCGAGCAAGGGGAAGAGAGCATGACCAGGCCTAGAGATCATCTTTTAGGCACCACTGTTTATTGTGAAGGCCAATATAGTACCTCCCATGGAACAATAGATCCCAATAATGTTGAACTGTTCTATGAAAATCATGGTGGTATGTCAAAATTCTGGTAGCTTTATTTGAGGTGGATAAGAAAAGGATAATGATTAGATAAAGCATGAGTTAGGTGGATGACTTCCATGTTTGATAATTCTAAAATAACATGGAGGTTTCTTAGGCATCGATCTAATATGAACCAAGTCCTTCAGACACCTATTTGGTTATTAAACTAGGTGAACCTATCACCCAAAAAACCCAGATCATGGCCACCTTCCTAGGCCACAAGAAAAGAAAATTGGATATCGTCATTATACGAAAAGGATCTGCAACATTTCTTCTTATATGGATCCAAAACTAAGTTAGAATCACCCCTACTAGACATGTAACCTCCCTATTATTAAAGGATATAAGATCTTGCCAAATCTTCTTCCGAATTTGAGCATCACATTTTTCATAGAAAAAAGAACAGACACAAAACCGGCCACCTTCTTCCACCTTAACTGATAAATGCTGATCATATGTTGATAATTTCACCACCAAGATCACAGCCTTACAGAAAACCTTGATTTGATGATTTTCCATCTCACCATGAAAGAATAAGTTCATACCAAATCTCCTCACAATCTCCCTAATTTGATTGATCTATGATTCATTTTAAGAATCACCATAAGAGAAACATTATGCATGACACCCTCATTAGAAATAAAATCTGATTTTACCCAGGCGCCGAGACCCCGGGCATTACAAATCATCAGATATAACATTAAGACCGAGATTTCCTAGAGATGGACTTAGAAGAAGAGGTCCTATTATCAACCTCACTTGCAGAAGGGATCAAAGATCTCGCCTAAGACCTTGTGCACATTCTAATTCAAGGAGAGCTGAGAGAGGGGGAGGTCTGATTCTTAGCCAATGAATATTGGTGATCAGAGTAGGGGGAGGTCTAATGATTATCCAATGTATCATTTTTTATATTTTACCCATATTTTTTATGTTATATATCACATAATTATGATTATGTTCTTATTTTATTCCTCATGTTTTATCCATGATAATCACTCATTTTCTATTTCTTTTTTTATTCCTTATTAGGATTCATTCTCACCCTTTTCTATTAATTAATGTCCCCAAAAATCACTTGTAGTGAGGTGAACTGGGATAGAATAATAAAAGATTCCTCCAAGTGGATTAAATAAAGTTTATGTTTATGTTTTCCTTATATAATTCATGTATTATGTTCCTAGTTTTCAAGAAACTAAACCTCAAAGACCATTAAAAGTTATTAATGTAATATTTCATTAAATAATCATGTTAAAAATCATGTATGAAAATGGTAGGTCGCCATAGGAACATTATGAGTGGTCGACCTAGGGGTACTGTCTAGATTATCCTGGACCAATGGGAAGCATTCCCACCCATGTTTTGTGGTTCTATAAATGCACCATGTCACCCCTCAACCACTATGTCCTGTGTGGGAATGCAACATCCTCAAAAGTTGTGATGGGATAAGATGACATGTCATGTCCTCATAGATCACACTGAGATTAGTGGGTGTGCTACCCATATACAATGTTGGTCATTAGATGACCGACAATTTTGCATGCACCGTTAGCTGTGATGAATTCCTCCCTTAATAGTGCACTCTATCCACCATGATAATGGCCATTATTCCCTTGCGCACACCCTATAGACCATAAAAAAGGTATATCCACCTCATCATCTGGGGTTTCCATCTTCTCACCACCCCCTCAGACCCCTTTGTGTGATGTCTCTATCTCTATCATCAAGGCACTATGTTACCTTACCGATGACCTATTCTAGGGATAGTAGATTATGTATTCATGTGAGATGAATGAAGAGAGAGGTCAAGGAGAGGGAGAATAATAGATTGAGAGAGAGAGAGCATGTAACTGATCCACCTAATCCTCATTTATTCATCTCCCCCACATTTGATAATGTTAGAATAATGATTTAAAATAAAAGTTCACCAAGAATTCATGATGAACCAAAGAAAATAATGTTATTAAAATAGTAAGAAGATTATTAATAACAAAGAACTCGTATATAAATTACACATAATCCACAAAGGATAAGTAGTTCAATATCTTTAAACAATTACAATGGGTAATAAAAAATAACATAAAATAAGGAAAATCACACAGCCTTACCATGATGGTGTGTTTTTGATGCTAAATGATTACATCATAATCCTCAATCACCTTTGTCTTACTCACCATAAAGAACATGAAGATCTTATTCTTTATTTCACATGGGTAGAATATTTCATCCATGGTGTTATCTTAAAAATAGAGATGAGAGTAAGATGAAACTCCTCTCTCTAACATTTTAGAGATCATAGTTAGAGTAGTGAAGAGGAAGAATTATTTCTTCCCTTAATTCCTACCATAACTCACTAATTTAATTTTCCATCATTAAATCATCAATTAACTCTTTCTTAAGTGTCAAGTGAAATCCCTAAAATAGATATCCTCCACTAAAACATCTAACTTTCCATACCATCACCATGCGACACATCATTTTCTATGTCACTATAACTTTTTAATGCCTCATCATCACGGTCAATATAAAAAAATAGTAATTTATTTTTATTTGAATTGATGTACATAAATTCTTGATCTTGGGGTTTAAAGATTTCACATGAAAATCATATCCCTCATAGGAAAATATCCCTATTTCAAATGGAACCACGATATTAGAATTTCAGGTCCTATGATATATTTAAGAGGAAAATCATAATTATTGGGAATATATGTGCAAGGTATAAACATAATATTTTTATACTTAATATGTTTTGATTGAGACCCTACCATTTCCACAATTCTATACTGGCTTAGCCCATGGTAAACAACACACCTCAGAATCAATGGAGTCATAAGATTATTTTATGAGGTATTATGCTAAGGGAAATTTTCCATTTTAAACCTAGGATGGTCATGGGACTTTAACACTCAAAATAAAGTTATGTCTTAACCAGGAAAAATCTTGGTTACTATATCCTCACCACCTTAAGAATTTTTCATCCTCTAAAAAGAAAAAAACTAGGAATCATCCACTAGGAAGCATTACTAGAAAATGATATTATACCAATGGTTTTCTAAAAAACATGGGTATAGAGATTTTTTAACAACCTATACCCACTTTTTTTCAAGAACCATGGGTATAGGTCATGCCTATACCCATGGTTTTGGAGAACTGTGGGTATAGATTTCCTACATTGGGGCGGGACAAAAAAATTTCATAGGAAAAAAACAATATCACGGGAAAACCTATTTTCATTGTTTTCCACATATATCCACAGTTTAGATAAATATATATATGTAAATATATATTTAGATATAGATAAAAAAATGTGGTGTAGTGTTTAGGCGCATGAAATGTATACAGGTGGTCTAGTGATCGAAACTGACAACAAGAATTTTTTTAAATCCTATACCCACGGTTTGAAAACCATGGGTATAGGGTTATTGACATGTTGGCATACACCTATTCCCATGGTTATGAACTATGAGTAGTTAATATTAAAACCATGGATATAGATAAGAGATATACCAATGAATTAAGCTCACATAGTTCTCTGAACTATGGGTATAGCCTATACCCACCGTTTTATGGGCTATACCCATTGTTCCAAACCATGGGTATATGGTCATTTTACAACATTAAATTTTATAAATCAATCTTGTATAGTAAATTACCACTTTTGTACACACATTATTCACCCAAATAGGAATGAGATCTAAGAGAACTCAGTATTAAAACATATAGGAAGGAAACAACCTCTTTAATCCTTAAAAACACCAGATCTATCCTATCTCAAAGCACAATCTAAGTGAAAACATGCCTCTACTCTAGGAATGTATTTACACAACTTAGTGCTAAAAAACCTTCCCAATTTAAATTTTTTCCCACCACATGGGATGAAGGAAATCTACGAAGCACTGACATCCATCATGAGATAATTTTCCATCAAGGTTACCTCTGGTTAGAATGCTCTGATCTTTTTATTTCAATAGAATTATAGATAGTTGTTATAGAAGAACAAATAACCCACACCACACTCCAAATTCATTCACTTCACAAAGATTCTAAATTAGCACTAGGAGAGTTTCATGATAGCTTGATCCCCCAGTCCTAACTCAATTTCTCCACTATCTCTTTTCTGAAAGGCACATTCATCGATGTCCCTAGCTCACGACCCAAAGGTGAAACAAGTCTTCTTTCTCAATCTCAACTCCTATAGGAATCCTCCATCCACATAATGATCTAAAATAGGTTTCAAATTCACTATCTAAGATAGTATAGTTACATTATCATCAATCCCCTATGAAATCTACCAATGAGCACATCAGATAACAATACAAACTTCCTCAAACTGCTCAGCTTCACATAACTACTCATCATGTTACCCATTTCACCACAATGTAAACTGGATGGTCTTAACCATTCATATGACCCTTTTTTATCAAACTCACACCCTATAATACACCTATTCGAGTGACCAAAATCCACAAACTCCTAAGAGAACCCACTTCTTCATCACATAGAAAGATTTTTCATAATATGGGTCCACCCATGAAGGTATCGTTGGGAATACCACCCTGAGGGTTATACTATACGAGGGTAGTATATATTCAGGATGTCCATCCCAATAACTATTATAAATTCCAAGAGTAGACCTATACCCACCCAAGAAGAGTGGATTATGTTCTCCCCACCCATAGAAAAAATCTTAGCTCTATCTCTTGAGAATGTATAGTCACATAGAACCACTAAGTTGAAATTACCACTATGCGCCTCTATCACACAAGGAAAGTGTGCATCCACTACATTTAATTGAAGATGAAAAATGTTTATCTCTTTTAATTAAATATTTATCTACTCAAAATATATCTTCTTATACTATTACTCCATTTTTTGGACATAGATTCCTATATGAGAATTATCAACACCATGTCACTACTACATCACTAAAATTTAATCAACCATCATGGCCTAAATTTCATGAATACCCATGCCTTATCATAAACCCATATCCCATACTATGATATTTTACAACACAATTGTCATTATCATGGTAATAAAATGATAAATTCATAGGATTCCCAACACTATTATCTATGAACTGATAGCTGGGAGAGTTCAATCTATATACCCATAAATACATAAGGGTTCTCATAACTCCACTCAACAACACTCAAAAACCATCTCTCATAATGTATGGTGATTCATACATAGGTCTCCTACCAAGGTATAACCATGGGACACCATTATAAAGTATTTATGTATTCCTTAAAATTCATTAGAATCAAATTTATCACCAATTCACAAAGTGAATAAATCCATTCATACCTTTTGATGGGTAACCGACCTTATCTTTAAGAGGTTTGGATCCACTTTCCTTACCCAGAGGTATCTAATTACCACAATAAGCTTCAAATACCACTTTTGATCAAGGATCTTACAAGAATCAATGATTTTATCAAGTTATACATTTAAAACTTGACTAAACTATGACCCGTTAACTCCATCCATATATATGATGATCTCACATCATTGGAAGGGTTGAGAGAAAGATGGTCAACATCAGAAGAAACTCTATCTAATAAGGGACTGACTAACAGTTCCATTAGAATTACAACTCCCAAACCTCTGGTGTATGAAGAATAAATCATTCATACACCACTCAGTATGAGGATACAAAAAGGAATAAATGAATCATACTTTGACTGCATCTACTGGTGATTGACCATAGCCATCTATCACTTGCATCTTCCTGCAACTCTGATCGTCAACACTCCATGATTGAAAAGAAATAACCCATGGCAGTGATGATGGGTAGAGGTATCCCTTCCCATATTTCCTTACACTAACTTCTTCCCCTAAAATCAATCCTTAGTAGTTAAAAGGGACCATAATAAGGAGGTGTCTAATCTCATCACCACCTCCACCACATATGTCCTTCCACGACACCAATGGATATTTTTACTTGAAAATTTATCTTATTACTATAGTTAGGCTGAATATTTTCCAATAATAAATAAAAATTTTATGTTTATATTTATCTAAAATAGGTATTATTTCATTTAAACATAATAATAACTCATCATATCTTCCCTTAGAGTCTCTGAATGAACCACTGAGCTCAAAAAATTACCACCACAAAACCTATATAGGGAATACTTTGTAGGTTCTGTGGCCATGATGTGTACTCGAGTACAATCACACCACCTTGAGGAGGACTCAACATACTTGGATAAAACTCTACCCTAGATAAGAGATCAAACTCCTACCACAGAAGAGCAGTCCCATCCCAACTTTGATAAAATATCATCTTCTAATAGCACACCACATCATGTAGGAAAATCAATACAAGAATCACCATTTAGTCAAAGAAAGTCTGAACCAGATAGAAATGAGAGTCTCCAACTACATATAATTCTCTATCAACTAATAATTAGGCCATCTCTGTAGAATCATGAGGGATCTAACATCACAACACACATAACTTACTCAACCTATGAGTATTTCTCCCAATTCATTAGAAAAATTTATCCATCCTATAATAAATATCTGAACTAAGAACAAAGGGGAGAAGAATTTCCTCAGATCACTAGATAAGGAAAAATCCCAATTTAATCACATAAATAATTCCTCTTCACTCACTAATGAGTGGTGGAGACCCAACTATGGGAATGGGTTCATCACGACCCTACCTTTTTACACAAGCTTGATATCATCTGGTAATACCCTATATTTAATCTGATGAACCCAAAAGTATTAGATCATATCTAGACTATTTGAAATTAATACATGATATATCTATACTAACTACTATATAATGAATGTACTGGTATTTTTTTCCAAAAATTGGTGCCTTAGGTATCAATTCAACATGTAGGTTATTAGAGTCCTATTGAGTGGATGCATAAGATTCTACACCATCAATGGGTTACTTTTCCTAAAAATAGTACTTAATATTCCTTAACACTATTTCCTTAAAAACCAAACCAAATACTCATAGATATCAAATTCCAGTATTCTTACTTGGGAAAAACCAGCTCTAATACCACTCTGACATGACCCAACCCACTAGGACCCCTCATGTGTGGCAGTAAGATAAGTTTTCCACCACAAGATCTCCTCCGTTAGGTTAAGGGTTGGTGAATAACAATAATTAAGAATATCACACTTGATGGTATAACTTATCTTAAATCACCTATACATATTTCAAACCTACACATAGGGTATAATTAAATAGTAAAGACAAATAAAAATAAATATAATCTATAAAATGCATGCAAAAAATACTAGGATCCACAAAGAGAAGCTAGTACCTAACTCATAATGAAAAAGAGGAAAAATAAATTCCCAATAACCAAAAAGGGAAACCAATATAAATAGTTTAGATGAATATGTATATATATTAAACTATCTCCAAACCCAAATTTATATTACTAATATCACCTCTCAACAATTTTAAGCACCACCAACACCATATCCACCAATTTCACCACTAGGTGTCCACTCTGAACAATCCACATCAGCTCCATGTCCACCAAGAACACCTCTGGACCCTATGTTGATTGAAAAAACCCAATAAATGTGGGCTAAAATATCGTGTAGTATTGAGTATAAAAATACTCAGTAGGATGCCCCAAACTACAAAACAAATCAAAGAAACATGGCAACTCAAAAATCTAGTATATAAAAGTAGCTAGGGGAAAGGAAATAAAATATAATCCATATATTCTATATAATTATAATTATTTGAAATCTATAAAATTAATAGTGAAACCATATCCAACCAATAAAGGTTTGTATTTCATGGGTAACCAAGGATGGTTGGAGTATGTGAGAGCTCACAAAGTCTCAAGTTGATAGTCTAGTTGTATATCATGCCTAGAAGGAAGCCCAAGGGTTCCTAATGGGTAAAAAGTTTGGAAATATCTAGTTTGATTAACCAAAAAAGAGGACCCTAGTCTCACTGAAGTACATACGTTATTCAAGGAGGTACCACACCCCATAATCCATAACCACCAATACCACAACACCATTCTAGGAGCCCATTGGGGATCCTGCACCTTGACCTAGAATAGATCTTGGTTAAGGGGGAACATACCCCTAATTTCATAACCACAAAAGAATTTTTTAAAGGTGATATATAAAAAAACATAATAAAAAGTTCCCAATCTTCATGACCCAACCACAAAAGAATCATCACTCAACCTTGAGAGTCCAAACTACTTAATTAGCATCCTCATCACCTCACTAGAGTTATAAAGAAAAACCCACACCTCATTTGATAAAACATAATATAAAATGGTGGAATATATAAATTTGGTATAGAACATATAAAATGAGTATCACACAATATATGATTAGCAAAAAATATATAGGAAAGAGGTACCGACCCCTTGAATGCTCCGATCACCACGCTCAAACCCCACCATCAATTTTATAGAGCTAATTCCAAAATATAACTATGTCACCTCATGAATTTCCTTTTATGAAAAATGGACTAAATAATAGAGATATATATGAAAAAAATACTTAGGATATTATATTTATTTACTCAAAATGGATACCTAGTTAATAAGTCAGAAAGACACCACATAGGTGAGACCCCATGCCACAAGGTAGCCCCCAGGGCATGGCGTGTGGTGTACATCCATGAGGCACACACACCTAGTGTGAAAACCTAGGTAATCCTAGAAATAAATCAATATTATCATTTATAAGTATTCATTTTATATATTAATATTCATAAATTAGTTTATATAATTTTTTAAATGAAAAAGGAATAATTTTATTTAACTAAATCGTTTTCCATGTATCACATGGTTTTATTAAAAAGATAAATTTATAAATTTTAGAAATTTAATTTTATAAATTAACTTAATTTTTTATATTAAAATATTATATTTTTCTTAAGATTAATTTTTGGTAATTTTCTGAAAAGATAGATTTTTGAGTGAATAGTGAAAATGTCGTTTTTTGGGAAATTGTAATTTTTTTATTTAAATCATGTAATTTAAAAGTAACATTATGTTTTGGATTTATTTTTAAATTAAAATAATATCAATTTGATTAAAAATAATATAAATTATTCTAAATTAATATACATTATATTTAATTTTGTTATAAGTTCATTTTTATGCTTAAAAACACAACTTTCATAAAACTATTTTTTCGTTGTGTTTTGCGTACTAATATTAAAATATATTTATGATAATTATATAAATTAAAACTTAAAAAATGGTTTCCATATTTTTAATTATGAGTTTTAAATTTTTTAATGATTTCAATTTAATTTTTGGTCATTAAGTGTAGTAACCATCGTAAAAACGTGTCACCATGATAAAGTGTAAATAAGTTTAATTATGATAAAAACTAAATGATAAGGCTAGAAATATTATGTAAATTATTTTTGAATGATTTTATTTATAAAATTATAAAATTATATTCTAATTTTATTTGTTTAAGTTTCACTTTATCCTGAATAAGACTCTATATTATCTTAAAACATTGAATAATTACAAGTGTGCCACTCCCCTCACTTATAAAAGGAAACCTACTATCCTCCCTTACTCACACATTTTGAGAACTCTAGTTTAGAAAATACCTACCCAAATCACTCCCAAAAACACATAACCATGTCCTATATATCTTGGTCTAGCCAAAACATCAAATCTATAAGTATTAAGGTGTAATCTAAAGGAGGTTTTTCAATGAAGATATATAATTCTTAATTGAGTGTTTCATGTTTATTTATTCTTCTAAATCCTTTGAATATTTTTTAAACATGATGAAATAATAACATAAATATATTATATATACTTAAATATTATTATTATTATAGTAAAACCCCTTTTAATCTCTTTTTCCATCTCACAGGGAATGAAAACATCACTTGTGTATAAGTGTAAAATACCACCTCCATAAAGAGATGTATTTTGTTTTTCATCAACATATCATATGGTTTGTTAAAATGATGAAAAAATGAATATATATAATATTTATGAAATAATTTTTAATTTTTAAAATTAATATATCACTTACCTTCTTATCTATTTCATCATTTGAAAATTGATAACGTCGCTCATGCATACATGTGAAATTCAACCGCCATGAAGTGATGCGATTCATTTTTAATTTTTGATTTATAAGGATGGTCATAAGGATGTATATAATTAATAAATATTATATTTATAAAATATTTATTATTCTATTAAATTAAAATATTATCTACTTTATTCCTTTTATACCCATTAAAAAAATGAAAACATCATTTAGGTGTATATACGGACTACCGTCTCCATGAATCCACATGCTTTATTTTTTATGAATGCCTTACATGGTCAGTTTTAAAATAATTTATAAATAATATTATTATAAAATTATTAATATTCTTTATGTAATGGAACTATAACCACTTTTACAATGCACCGATATTGTTTTGTGGTTATAAACCGAACGTCTCCAAAACGTCCAATGTGAACTTAACAATTTTTTAATTAAAACAATGATAATAAATAAAATAAAAGGAATGATAATAATTAAATGAAAACAAAAAGTTTATTAATAAATTATAAAACTAATATAATTTTATTATTATATAGTTTGATAATATACAAATCTAGATGATACTCAAGGTAAGATATTTTCCTTTAAAATGTTGTTTTATATGTTTTAAACTATCTCTCCTTCATACCCTTACTCTTTTAAATGTTTCAAGAATTTTATTATTAATGATTTAAGGATTTATAAAGGTTATTTTCAACTATTAATTTATTTAAAAAGTTTTTAAAAATTAATAGTTTTAATGTTTTCCATATGTGTTATTTTTTGAGTTTTTAAAAAAGTGAAAAAGAATGTATTTTAATGTATAAGACTTGATGGCCTTTTCCAAACATCATAGTCATAATTCATTATGTAAATTAATTTATAAGTTAACATGATTTTTAAAATAATATCATATTACCTATATTATGTTAATTTTTCATTTTTAAGAGCTTTCAATGAAAAATAATATTTCTCATTATGATTATGTGAAAATGGAAAGTGTTTTTCTTATGGGTTAAAATGATTTATTCAAGGGTTTTATAATGAAAATTACAATATTAAAAATGTTTTTTTAATATGGAAATTGAGAATTATATATGATTAGGGTTAATACCAATATAGCTTATGAATATGTGTTAGTATAATATAGCTCTCTAATGCATTGGGTAATGAATAGTCTTTGAAGGTGATAAATAAAAGAAATAACTAGGTTTGTTACTTCTATGAAATAAAATATTCTCCAGCTATTCTGACATGGGTTAAACATGAGTGAACATGGTATATGAATTTTATGCTTTAATATACATATATTATTCTTGAAAAAGTGGGTTTTATGGAGATCGTTTGATTTCATGAGGTAAGGTAAGTTTAATGGTGAAAAGTTTATCTTTTCAAAGGAATGTTTTCTTAAGTTTCCACATGAATTAGGATGACTTCAGGGATTTTAACATGCTTTATAATGGTTTTTAAATTTTTTTCTTTGAGAAAAGGTTTATTTTCTAATGTGGATATGTTATATTTATGTGCTCAAGGTTTTATTGTGAAAAGGGTAAACATATTCATGGGTTTTCATGTTTTTCACGGGACTAATGGGATTAATTTATTTGTATCCCTTAACATGGTTTATTTTATCATCCCACATTTTCAAAATTTGCACACAGTCTCTAAGTATTAGTATATACATCAGAAATGTCAATATTTTTTTCTTTTTTGGATCATAATAAATGAAGAAAAAGAGTCCTGAATGAAACAAGGGTGTAAACTTAAGGCTATATTTTTTTTGAAAAAATGTATATTGTGCACAAGTTTCCACTTTATTATGAAATGTTTTAATTAATTTTCTAAAACTCTAAACCAAAAAGATCATAGAAATGTAATAAAGTGAAACCCTTGTTTTGAATCAAGTAATTATGTGTTGTTTAAGTTATAGGGTGTTATAGTTGGTATTAGTGCAAGGTTTAGATGCCTTTAGTGGTTAGTAGAATGTTAAAAGACACTTTAATAAGACTTTAATTTATATTTATATTATCATGGGATAAATTTTTAATATTTTCATATTTCTTCATCTAATACATGTCTATTTATAATGGTTTTCTCCCGAGGAAACATATCAACTAAAGTAAAAATACATTAAGGGGATAATAACCTTCTGAATCAGTAATCATAAATGATTAGAATAGAGTAGTTTTTTATAGTATTGAATCAGTTAATACAAGATATTAATGGTGTAAACCATGGAAGAGATCAACTGATTTATCTACAAAGGAACATGTTTATATTAGATCATTTTATGAAACCACACCCACCAACATTCGGTGGATCATTAGAATCAGTAAAATTTGAAGGATGGATCAATAATTTGGAAAATATATATGAAGTTTTGAGATGTATGAAACATAAAAATGTAACTCTTTATATTTATCATATTAAATTTGAAGCTTATAGATGGTAGTGTTTGATTAAAAATACTATTTAAAAATATATGATTGATGCCATGGAGTGGATGGGATTTATAGATATTTTTCTTGAGAAGTATTTTACTAAATTTATTAATCTTAGAATCGAAAGTAAATTTCAAGAGTTAAAGAAAAATGAAGAAGAATAAGTGGAATCTTATGAGTAAAATTTTACCAGACTTTCCATGTATGCACCAAATTTTGTTCTAGACCATGAGAATAAGATTGTTAGATTTTAAATAGTCCTAAAACCAATTTTATGAATATAATTAGACTCTTTTGGATTTAAAAGTTACGAGGAAGTTTTTCATTGTGCTAATAAATTTTAGATGGAGTTTTCAAACACTTATATACTTTATTATGACAATTGTAACAATTTTACAAGGTGGAAATAAATAGATAAATAATCAACCAAGAAATCTAGATGTATGCCCCCAAAATATTCCAAATATAGTAAAATAAATTTTAAAGAATGTTCTATAGGATCATGGAAGTTTTATCAATTAATTAAGCTCAGTAATTTGTATCATGAATGTAAGGAAAATAGTTCTAATCAGACTAATAATTTGAAAACTGATAGTCACCTAACAATGTGATTTTTTCGTTATAACGATTAGGGTCATTACACTAATGTTTTTTTGAAGTTAGTTACTCAGGGTGGGAATCATCATGACCAAAAGTGTAAAGGTGTAGAAATGTATTTTTCTAATACTATAATAAGTGTTGGAACATCAAATGAATTGGTGTTAGGTACATTAATTGTTTATTCAAATCATCCCAATGTCTTATTTGATTAAGGATCCACACTTTCTTTTATCTTAGATAAATTTTCAAGTAAAATGGAAATACCATCTCAAGAAATAAAGTAATAACTTTTGGTAAAAACTTCTGGGGGTAGTATAAGGGAAATAATAATTTAAATAAATATTCATTTTATCATTTTTGGAATAGTTTTTCCTATAAAACTTATTTTTTTGACTATTGTAGAGTTTGATGTTATTATGTGTATGGATTGGATTTCATTTTATCATGCTATGATATATTGAAGAGATAAATAAGTCAAATTCAATTTTCATAGTGAGTTGAAATTTGTATATAATAATGAGTTTATACCTTTGATAACGTATCAAGAAGCTGAGAAACTAATTAAATATGGATATGAATGTAATATTTCACATATTGTCAAAAAAGAAAAAACTATTCAAATTATTGATGTTCCAACTGTGAATGAATATATGGATGTACTCCTGATTATTTTCCTAGTATTATTTCTAAATAGGATATTGAGTTTACTTTTAATTTAGTTCCTGATACTAAGATAATTTTAAAACCTCCTTATCCAATGGATTTAGTTGAGATTTTGGAATTCAAAAAGTAGTTACAAGAGTTATTGGATAAGGATTTTATCTTCCCCATCACTTCACCTTGGGTTACTTCTATATTATTTGATAAAAATAAGGATGGTTCCATGACAATTTTCATTTATTATATAGCACTCAATAACATCACTATTAATAAAAAAATTTCAATAACTCATACATATTCCTTATTCAATCAGCTCTAGGGTTCTTATTATTTTTTGTAGATTGATCTTAGGTTTGGGTATCACTAACTGAAGGTGAAGGAGGAAGGAATCATTAGGATGAAGTTTTATACTAGGTATGGTTATTATGAGTTTTTGGTTATTCCATTCAAGTTATTAAATGAACCCACTATATTTATAGATCTTATGAATAATGTTTTCCATGAGTATTTGGATAAATTTATCTTGGTTTTCATTTATGTTATTCTGGTTTGTTCTAAAATTTATGTGGAACATGAGAAACACCTATGGATTATTTGATATAATTTAAAAGAAAATAAGTTGTATATAAAATTCAATAAAAGATAATTTTGGATGAAACAAATTTCTTTTCTTTGGAAAATTATTTCTAAATATGGAATAACTATTTATCATGTTAAAAATAAATTGGTAGAAGAATGAATAAGAACTATAAATGAATTTGAGATTCAAAGTTTTCTCAGATTAGTAGGTTACTACCAGTGGTTTTTTGAGAATTTTTCTCATTTAGATACCCCAGTAACTAAGTTAACTTGAAAAGGAGTTAAATTCATATGAAAAAATTAATACAATGAATGTTTCTAGAAATTGAAAAGAATATTGGTCAACTATATGGTTTTATCTATTCTAATAAGAAATTGTGTTTTTTATTTAAAACTATGCTTCTTTGAAAGGATTTGGTTGTGTATGAATACAAGATGATCAAGTAATTGCATTTTCTTCCCAACAATTAGAACTCTATGAGTAGAATTTCCTGCATATGATATTGAACTTGTAGTGGTGTTTTATTAATTTAAAAATCTATATAAATCTTTTATATGGTGTAAAATGTAAAATATGTAATGACCAAAAAATTTTAAAGTATATATTCACTCAAAAAGAGTTGAACATTTTCCATAGAAGATGGTTGGAACTAATGGATTATTATGATTAAATGATTCATTATCATATAGGTAAAGAAAATAAGGTAGATGATTCCTTAAGTTGAAAAAAACAATATGTTATTAACCATGTTATGTTTGTAACATGATCTGATGGTTAATGATTTAATGAATGTAGTCCTGGAAATTGTGTATGTAGAAACTTATTTTTTTTTTGGATCAGGTATCAGTGTAGTCGTCTATGTTATAAATAATTAAGGAGGATCATAAGGAAGATCTTTTTTTGAAAGAAAGAGTAAAAATAGTCAAGAAGGCTAAGTTTTTTTAATTTAATATTAATAAATAATGTGTTATTATAATTGGAAATAGGTTATGTGTTCTAAATGATTCCCATTTGAAGAAGGAATTGTTAAGTGAAGGTCACAATTCTTCAATTTATATTCATCATAGTAGTACTAAGATATATAAATACCTTTTGGAATATTATTGGGGGGAAGGTATAAAGAAAGATATTATTGATTTTACCATGAAATATTTGAATTGTTAATAGGTTAGAGCTGAGAAACAACTACCAAAGGGGATGATTCAGCCTTTTCTAGTGCCTAAACAGAAAGGGGATAATATATCCATGGATTTTTTGGTGGGATTATAAAAGAAATATTGGGTTAATGATAAGATTTGGGTTGTTATTGATCAATTGACTAAATATTTGCATTTTGTTCCTATTTGAGATACTTTTCCTTTGGAGTAACTTTTTATAATTTGTCTTAAAGATATATTCAAATTATATGGACTCTCTCTATCTCTATTGTATCTAATCATGATACCATATTTACCTCAAATTTTTGAAAAGGACTTCAAAAGTCTATGGGCATTGAATTGAATTTCAGCACAACCTTCCATCCTTAATCTAAGGTACATTTAGAGTGACCAATTAAAACTTTGGAATATATGCTTCAATCTTACTCTTTATATTATTAGGGAATTTTGGATCAACATCTTTCATTAGTTGAATCTTCCTATAATAACTATTTTTATTCTAGTATACAAATGACATCTTTTGATGCATTATATTAAAAGCAATTTTGAAATCCATTATGTTAGGACAATGTAGGTGAAAGGAAGACACTGTGATAAGAATTTTTATAAGAGATGGTGAGAAGGTAAATATGATTCAAAACCATATGAGGAAAGAACATAATAGATAGAATAGTTATGAAAGTAGAAAGAGGAAATACCATTCATTTGAGGTAGGTGATCATGTTTTTTCTAATGTATTTACCTAGAAAAGTGTTATGCATTTTTTTAGTCCATAGTTTATCAGTCTGTATGATATTTTGGAGAAGGTGGGGCCAATTTCTTACTAATTATCCTTTCATCCAAGTTTATCTCAAGTACATGACGTGTTTGATGTTTTTTTGATAAGAAAATACTTACCTGATGCATCTCATGTTTTGAGCCTGGAAGTGGTATATTTAGAGGGGAATATCTCTTATTGAGGTGATTCACCTGGTTAAGGTTTTATGAAATAATCACATGATTGAGTAAGCAACATGGGAATTGGAAAATGATATAAGGGAAAAATACCCTCACTTATTTAAGTAATGAATAAAATTGAGAGAACATAATTTATTTAGGGGTAAGAATGTAAAAAACTAGGTAATCTTATAAATAGATCAATCATATCATTTATAAGTATTCATTTCATGGATTCATATTAATAAATACTTTATATAATTTTTCAATCGAAAAAAGGAATAGTTTTATTTTAAAAAATTATTTTATCATGTATTACATGGATTTATTTTAAATAAAAATTTCAAAATTTTAAAAATTGAATTTGATAAAATGTAATTCATTTTTGATACCAGTATATCAAATTTTTCTTAAAGTGATTTTTTTGGGATTTTTATGAAAAAATTGATTTTTCAGTGAATAGTGAAAAATGTGGATTTTTGCAAAATTATCAATTTTTTTAAATCAAGTAATTTAAAAGTTAAAATAGGATTTTTTAATATCTCTGGTTTCTTATGTATTATTTTTTAATATTATATGGATTATTTTTGAGACCAGGTGCTGAGACGGCGTGAAATTCTGTGGCCTAGTGTGCCTGAGATAAATGTTTGAAATATATTATATATATTAAATAGTACACATGCACACTTTTCTTGAAAAAAATGGAATAAATTTTAAATAGTCTCCTAGATCATAAATCTAAGGGCTTCGTTGAGTTTAGAATGTGGAATTTACTCTAGGAACGACTTAACATTAGTCGGTGGAAGTTGTTTTTAGAAAATTCATCACAGGTGCAAAAATGAATAAAATAATTAAATAAATTATTTTATTTAATTTTTAATAACATATTTATTTAATGGTATTTAAATATATTTTTATTTTGGAAATCCAAGGTTATCCACATAAACCCTAGAACTATTGGAGGGCTATTGGAGAGATCGTCGGAGAATTACCTTAGGCGAACGATGACTGGATCATGGATCGACGATCGATACACCTTAGATTCAAAGGATCCTACCAAAAACATTGGCTCAAACCTATTCTTCATCATCAATTGATCCAAATTGAGTTAGGGTATGTGTTTTGATTTTATTCTTCCCCATTCTTGATTTCTATGATGAATGCGAATCAATCAATGAATAGACTGATCTACGGTTCGATCGTTATGTGGGATGAGTTTATTTTACAGGGATTTGATGGGATATTTCTTTGTGATTTGATCTATTTTGATTTTTTTTCTAATGGAAAAAAATCTAGATCGAAACGAACATTGATCGGGGTCTGTTCCTCCTATATGTTCTTGTAATTTTCTCTCTCGATTCTTCGTTCATCGCAGGCATTCTTTGTTTGGACCGAAACTTAAAAAATCCCAATCAATCAATCATTGTGCACCCATTTCTTGGAAAAATGATCTAAAATCATAGATATGGGATTGGAATGACACAAAAGAGGTGTGACAATGGAGAAAAAGTGATTTAGATGACGGTGGATTCCTAATTTTGCGTTCTTTGGAATTATTCAGCGTGGAACAAAGAACGACCTATAGATCCGTTTTCTAAACAGATTTGAAACTGAAATCTATCGTTTGAGAGAAAAAAAGGATCTGGTGAGACGATCCTTGATTACCGGTGTGATTAGAGACAATATACAAGGTGGCAACATTGTATGAACGTGTAGAAGGAAGAATGAGGGTTTTTGAAAAAACCCGATCAACACTACATGTAATCCATGATTACACAATGTGAGGCCCCCTTGAGTGGTGGCTATGATTTCTAGAGGAAGTTAAGTATCACATGAAGTGTGACCCCTATCACATGACATTTGGTCCCTCCTGAGTGACTTGGCATGTACTTTGGGAAGTACACAGACATGAGGTGGACTACATAGGTTGGAGCATAACGTGTACTCCCCCACACAGACATAGCCTGGATCATGTACACAAGCTAAGTTGTGTACTGGTACACAGGAAAACATACACAGGCTAGAGCCGTGTACTGTCACACTGGTAGACTACATGGGTAGTCTATACATCATGTAGTACTACATGGACATGACTTAATGACATGGTCCGTTTACACGGGCAGGACTCGAGGTCAAGGGACATAATGTGTAACCCCTACTACATGTCTTATACTATTTTATACATGGATCAGAGCTCCAATTATTCATATCTTGGACAAGTTTTATTAGGGTTTATTCCCCTTATCCTTTCCTTGAATTTTGTTAAGGAATCATCTCCCACTCCTAGGACTATGATCCCTTCAGCAGAACTTCTTGGATATAGTTATTGGAATCCCTCCAGGAGGCCCAGATCAAGATACTCTATTCATATTCATGATATAGGTGGAGTTCTTGGTATTTTCATGACCAAAACTACATGGGATTTGATCCTCTACTTAGCGGGTTAATCTAGATTTAGTTGTTGGTATCACACCATAGCCTTAGAAGTGATCCCCATCTATGTATCGTATTCTCTTAGGACTATCATTGTGTTCCTTATCATGAGGAGGCTCGAAAACTAGTACCTCTCGGATGGATTTCATCAATTCTATCAGACTCAGGAGTGTGTTCTCCCAGATGAGTACTTTGTAGAATCTTTGAGATGGAATTCTAGGCTAATATAATATGGTTAGGACTTACCTCTAAAATTTGTGTCTTTTTTTATTATATCTAGATATTCTTACTATATGTGCTATATACATATACCTGTGCAGAGCTAATTGTATTTCCATATTGTATTCTTTTTGGTTTTAGGGTGTACTATTGAGAATTTTTATACTCACCCCTGCACGGGCTTTACCCAAACATGTCGTGTCTTGTGTAGATGATCGAATTTTTGACATATTCCTAGGAATACCAAGACTAGATGGTGGTTAGTGAGACCAGATAGACCTAGGTGTGTTCCTATGGCTTTATAACAGTATTCCCAGTACTTAATTTTAGGTTGGACTTGTGTTTGAGACTCTTTGTGTTGGGATTTTATTTGGACCTGTTTACTTTCTTTTACTTTCTAATGTACCCTGGTTATAAGATTTAGATGTATTCATGCATGGTTGTTGAGTTTTTTTTACATTTCAACATTGTATAGTCTTGAAGATGTGTGCGTGTGTATAGGTACTTAGGCTAAGGCCTCCCATGTTAGTGATTTTCCTACTTAGTGCTAGTCTCTAGCCCCTATCCTATTATAGGTGAGTTTGGGGAGTCACGACATGGGCCCCATTGGGATGGGTCATGATAGAGTGGTATTAGAGGAGTCAATTCTACTTTAGGACTGGTAGTCTATGAGATTGGTTTTAGGAAACAGTGTTAAGTTCTTTGAGTTTGACTTTTAGGTCAGGGACTCTAGTGTTGGTGTGGATGTCGATGTATCCATACACCAAAAGTTTGATCACTTACGTTTTGACTTGGTAAATGAGAACACTGATTGTAGGTAAAATAATGGTACAAACATCATATAATGATGATCATGAGGATGATCCCCTTAGTGATGAGGGGTCGATACATGAACTATTTCCCGATATGTTACCTTCAGGTGGTGCACCAGCCATACTGCCAGCTGTAGAGAAGAACATGGTACCCACAGTACCAACAGATGAGGTATACAGGCTGAGTACACTTCACAAGTTTTAGTGACAGAGGCCCCTCAGGTTCTAAGTCAAGCCTGTCCCACAAGCAGCTGGGGACTGGCTTGAGGTGGTGACATGAGTTTTTTATCTAGTTAGGACACCAGCAGATTAGATGGTGGTCCTGGCGGTGAGCCTTCTGAACAAATCAATAGGGAGATGGTGGAGGTTAGTAACCTAGTCTTAAGATGAGTTTAATCTTTTATGGATAGAGTTTATGCTCTTTTTTATAGAGGAGTTCTCTCCAGCTATGTTGAGGGATGTATGTATCCAGGAGCTTCTATAGCTTCAGTAGGTCAACATTGTTGAGTCAATAAGGTTACCTTATGACTTTTACATTACCTTATGTTTTTAAAATCACAAACACTCTATCTTAAGGAAAATTTCTTTTCCCCTATGTTTTATCTTGATAAGGGAAATTTTCATTCCTCAAGAAATTTTTCTCCTTACCCAATTTTGCTTTCATAAGGGAAATTTTCCTTCCCCAAGGAAAATTTATCCTTACCATGTTTCCATTGTTCATGTATTATTTTCTCTAAACCTAGATCATTTTATTTCTAAATGTAAAATTAGGTTTCATATCTAAAACCTCAGAATATTATAAATACTTAGATATAGAGCATTCTGATTTTAGGATCCGAATTCAGATTCCGAATTCTTCTAAATTTAGACTCCAAACTTTATAAGTTCAGACTCCAAACTCTCTGAATTCAGACTTTGAACTTTCTAAGTTCAGACTCCGAACTCTCTGAATTCAGACTTTTAACTTTCTGAGTTTAGACTCCGAATTCTCTGAATTCAGACTCCGAACTTTCTGAGTTCAGACTATGAATTCTCTGAATTCAGAATCCAAACTTTTTGAGTTCAGACTCTAAATTCCTATGAATTCATACTCTGAATTTCCTTGAAATTTAGACTCTGGAATTCTATAGAATTCAGGTTCTGATTCACGCTCAAATTTACCCAAGAGATGAAGGTAGAACAGTCCTTGTAGCTTAGCTTGGGTTATCTAATCCTCAGAGACCTAAGAAGTAACCTACAGAAACGTACATTATATGGATTGTTTTTGTATATGAAGTGGCCAAATTAGGTTAATTTAATATGGTTTTAAATGAACTCTAAGAGACTTAATAAAATTCAATTTAAAATAGTGAGTTGATTCTAGGTTTTCACTTGGGGTGGATTGGACGTATTTTCTTTTCAATGATTTCAATTACTTATATTTGAGATGTGTTCATTTAAGAAAATAAAGCAATATCACCACTTACTGGTTTAATGCCTAAACCCTTTAATACTAATCACCTATACACTTTAAGGATCAAAGTTTTTATCACTTCAAGGTAAAATTTTGTATTAGCACTTGAAGTGTGTGGCCTTAAATTCAACAAGGACGATGGAGTTTAAAAATCATCAAATAAAAATATCAATTAAAGAAGTGATTAGAAATTAATGGGGTGATAAATAACATCTAATATATCCCCTTTATACTACCTTGGATCAAACCATAAGTGGGTTAGCCCTCCATTTATGCTATGGTTTCAATGGAAGCGGGAAGTAGACTCATGAGGGAGGAATTGAAGAAGTAAAGAAAACAATAAAAAGAAAATGATCACTCCACCGTTGTGTGAATAATTTCACAAGGTTTGGTGTGAATAAATTCACACCTTGAACCAACGATATCAAAGTTATATGAAGATCAATATAATAAGAGTAAAATAAGAGCTTTTATTAAGAAACTGAAGTGAATTGAACAATTTACATGTGAAAGACAAACTTGAGACAACAAAATAGCAGCATAACATTACAATTGAACAAAGCACCAAAGATCCTAAACTCCTCCACCACCACTGCATTAAATAGGAATTTTTGAAGCCTTGGGTAGAGCCTACAATAGTACAAGTCTCATCAATTAATTTTGGTAGGCCATAGGTGGGTGGAAAGTTGAGGGGGAGTTGATTTTTCCACCCTTGACCCGATGTGGAAGCCATCTATCATCCACCGATCAGACGCCCCTGGAAGACCTTCTAGATGGCAGAATTGGAGTGGTACATAGAATAAAAACATGAATATAAGGATGTACCCTAACCTTATATAATATTTCATCCCAAAATAGTTTATGGTTAATGAGATATGTGTAAAATGGTGGTCTGTTTTTCTGAGTTGCAGAATCTGGCCCAGAATTTTATCTTCAACCTGGGTTGCCTAAATAACCACAATGGAGGCCAAATTAGCACTTTATCCTGAATAATGATTTGTTTATATATATTTATTCTATAATCCCATTAATTTTGGGCTTCATTGGGACTTTATGTTGGGCCCCACATTCTCATCAGTGGGTTGGTGTCCAATCTGCCTTCTCCAGAATTGTTTGCATGAAATCCCATTTTGGTGGTTTTCCAATGTGAATATTACAACAATACAAAAGTATGAATTGTTCCCAATATAATTATAAACTTTAAAATTAAATATTAAAATAAAATCAAGATCATTGGTTACTTTAAATGATTTTAAAAACTGTACCACATAATAGTGCATTTTAAGAAAGAATTACCATCATAATGTGAAATGATGTTCAAAGTATAAAATGCACTAAAAATTGTGTTTATGAATAATAAATCACATGAATATTATATATATTAAAAATGAATATTAGCCTCATTTAGTGTCTAATCACACCCCAAACTTGAGTTTTTCTAGTCCCGAGCAAAATATATCTCAACAATATGAAATTCTAATTCCCTTTTCCAAAAACATTTTAATCCACAATGATCACCAAAACCCTTATACCAAAAAATCATGAAGCCCATCAAAATATTTTAATACAAGATAGTTTCATAAGAATATCCTAAGCCCAAGCCCATTCCTTTGTTCAAATTCATTTCCATATTTCATCCAATATCAATTAAGTATGAGGATGTGTTGTTTATCACAATAGGCATGGGGGTTCATCTTTATTCAAGGGGGAAATGATGGAAGCGCTATGTGGAATCACATTTCAATATTAAGATGATTATTAATTTTTTTTTCAATATTAAGATGATTATTTATTTATTTTTTTTTCAAAAGAGTCAACCCCTATAGCGAGACTTTGCCGATGACTCCCAGGCTCAAAGACCTTAGGGTACTAAGTAAAGCCCATATACTCGGGTATCATCTCGAGTTAACTTAGTCAAAAAAAATTCAAATTACCAAAATAGAGATAAAATTACTAACTCTAGTCCAGACAACTATGGAGTCACGATCCCCATGTGCCGAAATCCACACATTAGGTCATTTCATTGCTCTACGTGCAAATTTATTGTTTTTTTAATTTTTTTTATTGAATAATCATATTAAAACTAAAATAATCACCAAACCTATGATATTCATTTGGGGGACCCCATGAACTCAAACTAATACCCCACTATCCAAAGGACATGCGTTGTGATTTTCTTTTATTTGGATGAAAATGTAAACCATGAAATATCACATTAGATAGCCACACTTTCCAGAATCTATACTCATGAAATTATAAATGAATTAAAATCAAAATCAGGGTATGCTAAATTATTTGATATTCAGTTTCAAAGTTTTCAATGTGTATTATCATGTTCAAAGTTAAAGGAATTTTTCCTTTCATTTACACACATTTTTTTTTCAAATCATTTTTTTCACAAAAGCAATTTTTTTTATTTCATCTCCCCCCAACTTAAAATAACACTATCCCCAGTGTTTGAAGTAAAGAAAATTTAGAAGTAGTAGAGGTAGATAAGGGAAGTTTAAAAAGGAAATTGAAATATGATGATCATGGAATGAAGTCACCTGGTGGTTGAAGTTTAAGTTCTTACTGATCTAATTTAATCCCTTGATCTCGATGTCACTATGAGAATTCCCTAGTGGAGAGAAAAAAAGAAACAAACAAAAAAAAAACTATATATATATATATATATTTATATAATAAAGAAAGTAAAATATAAGTATATATAATAAAATTATAGAATAAGGAAGCACAAAAAGCTGTAGGTCAGTGGTAAGCGCACGCCCCTGTCTCCCTTTGGTCCCGGGTTCAATTCCCCATGGCTTCTCCGGTTGTGACGGGGTTTGACCCACAACCTACGACATGTCCCTTTTTATTATTATTATATTTTTATTTATTTTTTGTATTTTTATTTTAACCTACAAACACATAGAATAAAATAAATTGATGATACATTGTCTTCTTTTTAAATTTCTGGGTAAGGTATTACTCAAGGATCACACCACATGACACGGATGAATATGGTGATCCCATTTCGTACCCATCCATACTCATAATAGAAGAACATGTCAATATTATATTTTTTTAAATATAAAAATGATTCATTAATCCTATTTAAAAAAAAAGATGATTCGCACAGATGAAAATCACAGGTTGACTCCCGTGCAGCGCTTTGGTTTAATGTCGCTAGCTCGACTTAGACCCTTAATTATTTAAGTATTTTCCTTATATAAGGTTGGTCCACACAAGTTTTCATCAACTTAATTTTTTTTGGAATGGTTTAATAAATGGTTTGAATCTATGACCATTAACTTTAAAAATTTGACCATTGGTGGGATCTTGAATTTCTACAGCCCCATGGGGGTACACCTTATGCACTATGTATGGACCTGACCATCTAGACCTCAACTTTCCCAGTTGTAAATGAAGTTTAGAACTATGAAAAAGAATAATTTTACCCGGTACAATGTGTTTGGTTTTAAGATTTTGAGATTGGTAGGCTTGTACTTTAGCTTTATTGATCCTTGAATTTTCATAAGCCTCCATTCTAAGTTCCTCAAGTTCATTAAGATATAATTTCCTTTTTGTTACAGCCAATGAGAGGTTATAATCCATTTTCTTAATTACCCAAAAGTCCTTATGCTCAATCTTCACTAGAAAATGGCATGATTTACCATAAACCAACCTATATGGTTACATTCCTAAAATGGTTTTATATGCGGTTCGATAGGCCCAAAGAGCATCTAAGAGTTTGCTTGACCAATATTTCCTAGATGGTTTAACAATTTTCTCAATAATTTCTTTGATTTATCAATTGGCTAACTCATCTTGACCATTGGTCTGTGGGTGGTAAGCAGTGGACACTTTGTGAGAAATTCCATACTTTTCCATGAGTGATGAGAATGGAGGATTGAAAAAATGAGTTCCACGATCACTAATGATATCTCTAGGAATTCCAAATCTAAAGAAGATGTTTTCTTTTAGGAATCTAATCACAGTTTGATGATCATTGGATTTTGTGGGAATGGCCTCAACCCATTTTGACACATAATCAATAGCTAAGATAATGTAAAGATATCCCCTAGAGTTTGGGAAGGGACCCATGAAATAAATTCCCCAACAATCAAATATTTCAACCACTAAGATTAGAGTGAGTGGAATTTGATTCCTCTTTGTGATGGACCCTACTTGTTGACACCTAGGACAACTTTGAAAAAATGTGTAGGAGTCCCTTGAGAGGGTGGTCTAGAAGAGACCACACTGAATAATCTTATTAGATGTTTTCTTAGAGGAAAAGTGACCTCTACATGCCTCACTGTGACAGAATTTAAGGATGGAGTCTTGTTCAGATTCTGGGACACACCTCCTAATGACTTGGTTAGGGCAGAACTTGTAGAGGTATGGATCATCAAACACATAGTGTCTAACATTAGAAAGGAATTTTATTTGAGCTTGAGTCCCTAAGAATTTTTTAATGACACCTGTAACTAAGAAGTTGGCTATGTCGGCATACCAAGGGTAGTCACTCATAGAGTATAGGTGTTCATCAGGGAATGAATCAGACACAGAAAGGTAATTAGAGTTGTCTTTTAATTCCAATCCTAGAGAGATGATCGGATACAAAATTTTCAACACCATTTTTATCTTTGATTTTGAGGTCAAATTCTTGTAAGAGAAGGAACCACCTAATCAGTCTAGCCTTGGCATCTTGTTTTTGGAAGAGGTATTTTAGTATAGAATGGTCAGTGAACACAGTGATGGGGGATCCTAAGAGGTAGGAACTAAAATTCTCTAAGGAAAACACAATATCAAGTAACTCTTTTTCATTAGTGGTGTAGTTTATTTGGGTATCATTTAAGGATTTTATTTCATAAGAAATTACATAAGGAGTTTTATCACAACATTTTCCTAACACAGCTCCTATAAAAAAGTCACTGGAATCACATATAAGTTCAAAATGAAGGTTCCAATTTGGAGATTTCATAATGGGAGGAGAGGTGAGAGAGGATTTGAGGGTTGAGAATGAACCCTCATAGCTTTCTGTCCAAACAAATGGAGAATCCTTTACTAGGAGAGCACAAAGGGGACGGGAGATTGAACTAATGTCCTTGATGAATATTCTATAGAAACCAGCATGTCCTAATAAATACCTCACTTCCTTGATAGTTTTGGGTGATGGAAGGTGACGAATTATGTCAACCTTGTCTTTATCAACTTCAATCCACCTACCTGAGAATAGATGGCCTAAAACTAGTCCCTCTTTAACCATGAAATGGAATTTTTCCCAGTTTAGGACCAGATTCTTTTCTTCACATCTTGACAAGAATCTCTCCACATTCCTTAGACATCCCTCAAGTGTATCCTCAAACACAGAGAAGTCATCCATGAAGACCTCAAGAAAATCCCCTACCATGTCTGAGAATATTCCCATCATGCACAGCTGGAAGGTTCCAGGGGCATTGCATAACCTGAAGGGCATGCGTTTGAAAGAAAAGGTGATGAATGGACATGTAAATGTAGTCTTCCCTTGATCCTCTAGGGAGACCTCAATTTGATTATACCCCGAGTAACCTTCTAAGAAATAGTAGAAGGCATGAACTTCCACTATCTCAAGGACTTGGTCAATGAATGGTAAGGGGAAATGGTCCTTCTTGGTGAATGAGTTTAGCTTCCTATAGTCAATGTAGACCCTCCATCCACTGCTCAACCTAGTTGGAAGAATCTATCCATCCTTATTGGTTATCACTGTGATTCATACCTTCTTGGGAACCACTTGGATTGGGATGACCCACTCACTCTCAGCTATGGGATATATGATATCGGCTTTTAAAAATTTCAGAAGTTCCTTCCTTACTACCTCCATGAGATTAGGATTGAGTCACCATTGAGGTTGACGACATGACTTTGAATCAGATTCCAGAACAATCCTATGAGTCCCGATAAGTGGGATAATCCCAGGAATATCAGACAGGGTCCAACCAATGGCTTTCTTATGTTTCCTAAGTACATCTAGAAGCATCCTCTCATTATTGGCTTCAAGAGAAGAAGAAATCAAAATAGGATGTGTTTTATTTTCCCCTAAGAAGGAATACTTGAGTGCAGTGGGAAGTTCCTTCAATTCAAGATCAGGTTGGTTTAGAATTTCAGCAGAATATTGGGACATTGGATAAAGTTCAATTTTGTTTCCTAGAGTTTTAGGTAGGATTGATTCCCTACATGCAAAAGGTTCAGCTACTAGATTGACTTGATCAGATTTAGGGAAGGAAGTTGGAGTGGTCTCCATGAAAGTGGTTTCCTGAAATGTTTCACTGATTGTTGGACCTAAGACTTCATCATAAGAGAAATTTGAAAATGATTCAAGCCAAGGAGATAAAATTTCTTCATGTGAACAAAGGAAATCAATCTCATCCTGACTTAAACATCCATCAAATATTCCTTGATGTTCTATGGATTCATTATCAATTCTTCCTATCATGTTTACTTCATGAATTTCCTCGTCATACCCTATTTGTGAGCTTGCATTATAGATGTTCAAATATAGACTCATGTTTCCAAAGGTGATGGTCATGTTCCCATTTCGAACTCGGATAACAAAGTTGATTGTTGCAAGTAAGGGACGACCAAGGATAATTGGAGTTTGTTCCTTATTTCCTAAGTTTGGATGGTTGTCAAGGACAATGAAGTCAGCAGGGTAGATGAAGTTTTCAACCTTTACTAGAACATCCTTTAAAATCCCCTTTGGAACCCTAATGATACGATCAGAAAGTTGAAGTGTGAAAAATGTGGGTTTGAGATCTTCTAGGCCTAACTGGAAGTATACAACATAGGGAATGTGATTGACACTAGCACCTAGGTCATACAAGGCCTTGCCAACTTTTCTCTCTCCTAATTCAACATTGATGTAAGGGTAACCCAGGTCTTTCAACTTAGGAGGAATGGTCCCTTGAATGGTGGTACTCACATTAGCAGCCAAAAGGACTTGGTTTTTATGTGAAAATTTTCTTTTAAAAGTGCACAATTCCTTAATGTAATTTGATCAGGAAGGTATGTTTTGGATGGCATCGAGAAGGGGAATGTTCAACTTGACTTGTGAGAATATTTCCCTCAATATTTCACTCAATTGAGGCTTGGTTTTCCCCCTCATGCGTTGAGGAAATAGTACAGGTTGTGGGGTTGTTTGTTGAAGAGTTGTTTCTTTCACATTGTTGTCAGTTTCCTCAGTTTGATCTTGTGGTTCATTTAAATTTTCATCCATGTTTGAATCTTTATATGGGTTCTGAATTAGTTTTTCAGGTTTCTCAATTTATTTCCCACTTCTTAGAACAGCCACAACCTTTAGTTGTTCATGAGTTGTTTGAGTGCAACTTGACTCTCCCCTTGAAGTTGAGGATGGTACCGCTTGAGTAGGCATGGGTGCCTTTCCAGTTTTGATGGTTTGAAGTTCTTGTTTTATGGAAGATACTTCCGAGTTCATCCTTTCCATTTGTTTGAACAGTTGTTCTAGTAGGCTTTGTGGAACAGTTTGGGTTGGTTCTTAAGAAGATTAGTTTATCCCAGGGGGTATTTTGGAGGTGGGATGGTTTTTTGAAATTGGACTAGTGGCTGTTGGTATTGGATAGGTTGGGTTTGGAACTGGTTATGGGTTTGGTAGTTTTCATGGGGGTAAGGATTTTTTCCCTGTGGTTGGCTAGGTTGTTGGTTATCTTTCCAGCAGAATCCTAAGTGGTCATTATAGCTTGGGTTGAAGTTGTTTTGGTATTGAGGATTTTGAAAGTTCAAAGCATTTAATTCCGTTGGGGGTCCTCCTAAATGAACATCCTTGATGAATGGAATGGTTGGGCAGTTTTTTGTCTTATGGTCATTTTAGTTACAAATTGTGCAAACAAGGTCTACAGTTTGGATTTCATGGACTTTCCTAAGGTATATCTCTTCAACCTTCCTAGAGAGTGATGCGAGTTTATCCCTAAGTATTTCCTCTTCTCTAAGTGTATGAATTCCAGTAGTTCTTTGTGGCTTTTCAGAATAAGGTGAAGTTATCCATGTTTGGTTCTGTTCATCAAGGCTTTCTAGATACTCGTAAGCATCATTTGGGGCTTTGTTTTTAAAAGTTCCATTACACATCATTTCAATGAATTGTTTTTCCCTGGACCCAACCCTTCATAAAAAATTCTTACTTGTTTAGGAATAGAAAAAACATGGTGTGGAACCATGTTTAGAGTTTCCTTGAACCTCTCCCATGTTTCATAGAATGTCTCTCCCTATTTTTCAAAAAAGTTTTGGATGATCTTTTTAAGTGCAATTGTTTTGTGGTGGGGAAAGTACTTTTTGTATAATTCTCTTTGTAATTGGTCCCAAGAGTTTATGAATGATGGTCTCAAATTTTTTATCCAATTTTTAGCTCGAACCTTTAAAGAAAAAGGAAATAGCCTCATCTTAGCTGATTCTAGTTGATGTGGGGGACACATGGTTTCCATAATGTCATTGAACTCTTTAATGTGAAAGTAGGGAATCTCAGACTCCATTCCATGGAATGTGGGAAGATGGTTTAGGAAATGAGGTTTAAATATGCAGTTATAATCTCCTAGGGAGTTGTGTCTAATTCATGAGGGGGCATTGGTCTAGGCAAGTGTGAGGTAGTCATTCCTGGTTTGATCGACCGCATTCCCCAAGTTTGGGGCTGCCTCATTTGGGTTTCCATTTTGGTTCCCATCTGGGATTATGAGTTGGTTTCTTTGAAGACATTCCATTGAAATGGGATAAAGTTTTGACTCGGGGGTGTTAGGAAGATTGGGATATAATGGAAAGAGTTCCCTTGGTGTACTTGACTCCCCAACCCCAGAATTATCCACCCTAACTAGATGGTTTGATTGATCACGGGTGTAGGCGGACATGCGCCAAAAGAAAAAAAAGGCGAGAAAGGGACAAGATAGGAGAATTTGGATGAGAAAAGAAGAAATGGGGGATAATAGAATGGGTGTTTATATGACTTACTTGGGTCCCTGACAACAATGTCAAAATTTGATTCATGCTCAAATTTACCCAATAGATGAAGGTAAAACGATCCTTGTAGCTTAGCTTGGGTTATCGAATCCTCAGAGACCTAAGAAGTAACCTACAAACACATACATTCTATGGTTTGTTTTTGTCTATGAATTGGCCAAATTGGGTTGATTTAAGATGGTTTTAAATTAACTCTAAGAGACTTAAGTGAATTCAATTTAAAATAGTGAGTTGATCCTAGGTTATCACTTGGGGTGGATTGGACATATTTCCTTTTCAATGATTTCAATTTCTTATATTTGAGATGAGTTCATTTAAGAAAATAAAACAACATCATAAATTACTGGTTTAATGACTAAAACCTTTAATAATAATCACCCATACACTTGAAGTATCAAATTTTTGAGCACTTCAAGGTAAAAGTTTGTATTAGCACTTGAAGTGTGTGGCCTTAAATTCAACAAGGACGACGAAGTTTAAAAATCATCAAATAAAAATCTCAATTAAAGATGTGATTAGACATTAATGGGGTGATAAATAACATACAATAAATCCCCTTTCTACTCCCTTGGATCAACCCATAAGTGGGTTAGCCCTCCATTGATGCTATGGTTTCAATGGAAGCAGGAAGTAGACTCATGAGGGAGGAATTGAAGAAGTAAAGAAAACAATAAAAAGAAAATGATCACTCCGCCGTTGTGTGTATAATTTCACAAGATTTGGTGTTAATAAATTTACAAATTGAACCAATGGTATCAAAGTGATATTAAGAACAATATAATAAGAGTAAAATAAGATCTTTTATTAAGAAACTAAAGTGAATTTAACAACTAACATGTGAAAGACAAACTTGAGACAACAAAATCGCAGCATAACATTACAATTGAGAAAAGCACCCAATATCCTCAACTACTAAAACACAATTGCCTTAAATAGGAATTTTTTAAGCCTTGGGTCTATCCTCTAATATTCAAAGTCTCCTCAATTAATTGTGGTAGGCCATATGTGGGTGGAAATTTGAGGGAGAGTTGATTTTTCCACCCTTGACCCGAGGTGGCAGCCAGCTTTCATCCACCGAACAGATGTGCCTAGAATACCTTCTAGATGGAAGAATTGGAGTGGGACATAGAATAAAAACATGAATCTTTAGATGGAACCTAACCTTATGTAAAGTTTCATCCCAAAATAGTGTATGGTTAACGAGATATGTGTAAAATGGTGGTCTGTTTTTCTGGGCTGCAAAATCTGGCCCAAAATTTTATCTTTAACTTGGGCCACCTGAATAACCACAATGGAGGACAAATTATCACTTTATTATGAATAATTATTTGTTACTATATATGTCTTCTAGAATCCCATGAATGTTGGGATTCATTGGCCTGTATGTTTGGCCCCACATTCTCATCAGTGGGCTGGTGTCTAATCTTCCTTTTCCAGAATTGTTTGCATGAAATCCCATTTTGGTGGTATTACAATGTGAATATTCCAACACTCCACAAGTAGGAATTGTTCCCAATATAATTATAAACCTGAAAATTAAATATGAAAATAAAATCAATATCATTGGGTACTTTAAATGATGTTAAAAACTATACCACATAATAGTGCATTTTAAGAAAGAATTACAATCATAATGTGAAATGATGTTCAAAGTGTAAAATGAACTAAAAATTGTGTTTATAAATAATAAATCACATGAATATTATATATATTAACAATGAATATTATTCTCATTTAGTGGCTAATCAGGTTCCTAATTATTTAAGAAAACAGAATCCGAATATTCATGTATTATAGACACCGAATGATTTTTTGGTTAGACTTAAAACTTTTATTAGACTCTAAACTTTTTACTTACACTCCAAAAAATGGTTTTGAGTAAACAACCATATTTTTATTATCCTTATTATAGTTATGAAACTATGTTGTACAATCAGTTTCTAACTAACCGTTGTTTGAGTGACATGTTTACAGGTCCCTCCGAAATTCAAGGAAAAATATGACCGTTGGAGGAGGGATCCAACCATTGAAGATGTACCTATAAATAGGATCTCATTTGAATGAGCTCACAACAACTTTTATGACTATTATATAACTTTAGAGATTACATGCTGAAGTGATTTCTAGATAGATACTCTCATGCTTTGTGCGTACTGAACATCTTGTTCAGAATTGATTTGTGCGACTCCGAATGTTGCTGAGTACATTCGAGGGATTCCGGGGATAGGAAGATAGAGGTGTTGACTACCTTGAAGTTCGAGGGCTTGCTGAGATAGAAAGATAGACTTAGATATTCATATCGAGGTCTTACCCTGGTGTGGGTAAGACATAATTTCTTGAAAGTATAAATCAAGGGACCTTTATCCAAGGTTGTTGGATACCCTACTCTTTGGGTTAAAAGATTTACTACTTGTTACGTATATTGTTTCAAGTTTTCCACTGCATTTTGATTAATAAGGAAATTATAACTATCTTATACTTTATTATACTTGTAATCTGATTAGTTAGATTCTATATGCTTTAAGATAGAATCTTTATCTTTGTAAACTTTTCTTAAGTTTCATTTCCGGAACCATATTTCCGAAATCAAGAAAGTTTGTAGAACTAAGAGGTATAGTGAATTTACCTTGTTTAACTTTGTTAAACATTACCATCTTTAAAAGTTCAAAAGGAATTTTTTAAAGTAGATAATTCACCCCCTCTTATATATTGAGCACCTACATCATCATTTCGATCCTACGATTGGTATTAGAGGAGGTCTCTGAAATAATTATATTCATATATAAGTTTTCTTGCTCAAAATTTTCATTGTTCTAAATTTTCATTCCTTAGGATATTTTTATCCCTATTTACAAACTTTTATTACTGACAAGTTTGTGTGGAAATATATTTTCTTTAAGATGGTAGGAATGAATGTTGGTTCCATAGACAACTTAAATCCTACTAGACCACCTATTTTTGATGGGAATGATTATGAATATTAGAGAGATCGTATGAATACTTTTGTCATCAATACTGGAGTAGACAATTTTTTTATTCATACTGGAGGATATAAAATCCCTAAAAAGGAAGTCAGAACTTTCACCAACCAAGAAAAGCATGAATATCAACTTAACTACAGGGTACAAAATACTTTGTTATATTCCATGACCAGGAATATATATAGCCAGATTTATTCTTTTGAAGCTACAAATTGTATTTGGAAGAAGCTTGAAGTTACTCATTTTGGTACTTCCAAAGTTATTAAAACTAGAAGAGCCATGCTTAGAGCTGAGTACCATGGTTTTTTCTTTCCTTATGGAGAACCAATATATAAGGTACAATAGAGATTTATGAATATTTTCAACAGATTACAATCCATGGTTGAAAAAGGTTTGGATGATGAGGTACTTGTAGACAAGATTATAGACATCATGCCTAACGAGTGGGAATCAAAGAGGACAACTATATATGAAAATAGGAAAGTTACCCAGATTACTCTTGATGAGATTTTTGGAACTCTTATTCAACATGAGATCAGAATGAAGAGAGATTCTGAAAATGTTAATAAGAATAATGGGAATGGAAGTGTTGCTTTTACAACTACCACAAATCATATGAAATCCAAGACTCCTGAGAGAGTTACAAGATCTAATTCTAATAAGGTTACTATTTTATATGAATCAAGTGAAAGTGAACATTCTGAGGATGAACTAGCTAATATTGTTTGAAGGATGAAAAAGATAGTTGGGAAGAAATAATTTCTGTATAGATACAAGAATAAAGAAAGATAGGATAATAAATAATCTGAAGTCACTTGTTATGAATTCAAAAGAGCATGAAATATAAGGCCAGATTGTCCTATGCTTAAGAGAAAAGATATAAAGGAAAAGCATTCTGAGAGGAATAGAAAGAATTACTAAAAATATAAAGCTAATAAAGTTTTGAAATCTAATGACACTTGGAGTGTCAATGGTGGAGACTCTTCTGATGAATCCTCAGATTACAAATCTTATGGATATAAGATTCTTGGTCTAATAGCCAGACTACCTATTGAAAATCATTGTTTAATGGAAAAGGTACACAATGATGATCCAACCCTTTTTATAAATAAAGACAAGAAAAATCAGAATGAAGGGGAGTCTAAGTTTGTCTTGGACCTTGATGAGGCAAAATCTTTGAAGGAAAAGGCAGATGAAGAGCTTGAGAATCAAGAGAAAGAGAAGAAGCAGAAGAAAAAGTTGTATGAGGAAGATATTGTCCAATCACTTCTGAAGGTTACTGAGAAAGAATATGTGAATATTCCAGTACTAGAATCCTTTCTGATAGAATCATTACCAGAGACTCTGATAAAGAAGTTTGTGACTTCAGAAAAAGTCTAAGAAAAACAAGCAGAAGAAAAATAAGTAGAAGAAGAAGAATAAGAAGGTAGTGGTGATACCTAAGATTTGATAAATAAAGTTGAAGATTTTTATGAGAAGGAAAATACTTCTGAGAAATTATCATTCCGAACCTCTAAATCCGAGTCTTCAAAACTTTGTACCCCAGGGAAAGATGAGAAGGGTGAGGAAGAAGTGAACAAGTTGTCTAAAGAGAATATTAGTAACCATGATTTCAATCAGCCAGAGGATGCTGAGGTAGGAGCTGAGAAGGAAGAGGTAGATGAAGATAAAATTGTGCAACTATCCGATAGTGAACATGAATCACCGAATCAAGAAGAAGTAATTCTGAAAGATGATAAGGGAAAACATGTGGTTGTTGATACACCTAGAAAAGTAGTGGTGAAGAAGAAAGAAGTGGGTGCTTCATCGAAAAGGAAAACTACTGATATAGAAAAAGAATCCTCACTAAGCAAAATATTTGATTCGGAATCGTCCTCTCTTGGACATGATTTTGTAGTCCAGTATTTGAAAAAGCTTGTTGGAACTATCCCTCTATTTCCAAGAAAAGACTCTAGATTCCAAATGCTTCATCATTCCTTAAATAAAAAATTAGATTCAGTATCCATGGTGATGGATATGTGCATTAAACTTGAGGATGATTTCAAAACCCTTTACATAAACTACGAAGCCCACAAAAGATCTTGCAATAAAATGACTAGCTGGTTAAAGAAAACTATATAATACATGATAATTCTTGATTAATTCCAAGAAAGTGTCAAGGATGAATTTGATACTGAAGATGTGAATATCAAAGATATCACAAATAGTTTTGAGGAAAAGCTAACTCTGGAACAGAATTCTCAGATGCAAGAAGTGAAAGATCTGAATGGTAAATTATATTTAGTTGATTAGAGTTGGAAGAGGGAACGAGATATTAGAATCGAACTTGAGGAAAGAATTTCTAAGAAAGAAGAAGTTCTAAAGGGACAGGAAGAATCTCTTCAGGCTTAGGAAGAAAAAATCAAAGCCTTAGAGAAGAAAATAGAAGACCATGATTAGCTTCTCAAATGTGCAGAGGAGGATCACAAAGAACTCAAGAAGCTCAAAACCATAGTGAATAAGTTGATGCTGAAGGAGAATGAAGGATAATCTTGTTCAATTTCGATATTTTGTTGTATTTCTTCCTTGTATAAATTTTTCCAATCCTAATTAAATTTTTGGTTGCTCATCTTTTAGTTGTTTAGTACTAATATTTCAGGTACCATTTTTTCTTTTCCATTCCCTTTAATCCTTTTTGAAAATCACAAAGGGGTAGAAAGAAATGTTAAAAAAATAATATAAAGTAAAATAAGAAATTTCCCTAAGTAAGAGGGAGTTCATCTAAGGGGGAGTTATTATCCAAGATGATTTTTGTATGCAGTAAAATGCTAAGTCTAAATCCAGAAATCAAGAATTCGATCCTTAGTGTTTCCAAAGCTGAAGAGAGAGTTAGTCGTATTCATCATTTCCCATGTGTTAAGGGAGATAAGTTTTATTTTCTAAGTCCTTATATTCTTTTTTGTAAGGATGTTTTTGCTTTCCAAAATGGGGGAGATTGTTGAGTCAATAAGGTTTCCATATTACTTTTCCATTCCTTCATGTTTTGAAAATAACAAACATTCTATATTAAGGAAAATTTCTTTCCCCATATGTTTTATCTTGATAAGGAAAATTTTCCTTCCTTAAAGAAATTTTCTTTCCTAAAGAAAATTTTCTCCTTACCTAGTTTTGATTTCATAAGGGAAATTTTCCTTCCCCAAGGAAAATTTATCCTTACCATGTTTTCATTGTTCATGTCTTATTTTATCTAAAACTAACTCATTTTATTTCTAAATGAAAAATTTGGTTTCATATATAAAACTTTGGAATATTATAAATACTTAGATATAGATCATTAAGTTTTTAGGATCCGAATTCAGATTCTGAATTCTTCTGAATTCAGACTCCGAACTTTCTAAGTTCAGAATCTGAACTCTCTGAATTCAGACTCCGAACTTTCTAAGTTCAGACTCCGAACTCTCTGAATTCAGACTCCGAACTTTATGAGTTCAGACTCCAAAGTCTCTGAATTCAGACTCTGAATTCTATGAATTCAGACTCCGAACTTTCTAAGTTCAGACTCTGAATTCTTATGAATTCAGACTCTGATTTTTCTTGAAATTCAGACTCCAGAATTCTATAGAATTCAGGTTTCGAATTCTTTAAGAAAATATAATCTGAATATTCATGTATTATAGACACCTAATGGTTTTTTTAGACTCTGAACTTTTATTAGACTCCGAACTTTTTCCTTACACTCCAAAAAAATGGTTTTGAGTAAATAAACATATTTTTCTTATCCTTGTTATAGTTATGAAATGATATCGTACAATCGGTTTCTAACTAACTGTTTTTTGAGTGACACGTGTACAGGTCCCTCTGAAATTCAAGGAAAAATATGACCGTTGGAGGAGGGAGTTGACTGTTGAAGATGTTACTATAAATAGAAGCTCATTTGAAAGATCTCAAAACAACTTTGATGACAATTCTAGAACTCTATAGATTACATGATGAAGTTATTTATAGAGAGAGACTATCATGCTTTGTGCATACTAAAAATATTTTTCAGAATTGCTTCGTGCGACTCCGAATGTTTCTGAGTACATTCGAGGGCTTCCGGGGATAATAAGACATAGGTTCTGACTACCTTGAAGTTCGAGGGCTTACGGGGATAGCAAGACAGACTTTGATATTCGTATCAAGGGCTTACCCTGGTGTGGGTAAGATATAATTTATTGAAAGATTAAATCAAGGGACCTTTATCCAAGGTTGTTGGATACCCTACTGTTTGGGTTAAAATATTTAATACTTGTTACGTATATTGTTTCAAGCTTTCCACTGCATTTTGATTGATAAGGAAAGTATAAATATATTATAATTTCTTATACTTTTACTATAATTAATAAGATTCTATACTCTTTAAGATAGAATATTTATCTTTGTAAACTTTTTCTTAAGTTTCATTTTCAGAACCATATTTCCGGAATCAATCAAGTTTGTAGAACTAAGAGGTCTAGTTAATTTACCTTGTTTAACTTTGTTAAACATTACCATCTTTAAAAGTTACAAAGTAATTTTTTAAAGTATATAATTCACACCCTCTTGTATATTGGGCATGTACATCATCATTTCAATCGTACAAACATGACAGTAGCTGAGTATTCATCGAGGTTTAACAACCTCTAGGAACTCAATGGATATGATTCAAGATTAGTTCTTCAGGGATTAAACCTTCGAGTGGGGTCTTCCTAGAGACATTTGATCCAATTTTATCCCTCTCTGCATTCCTACCTATACTAGGGTGATAGAGTGAGCTTTGGTGGTTGAGAGTTTCTTGGATGAGCAGATACAACTGATGGTTGTCAGCAGTGGGCAAGTAAGAGTAGAGACCTCGGTATCCGGGAGCCAGTGTTAGTCTCAGGGACCTAGAAATTTGATACATTTTAGGAGGAGGTCCCAAGATAGAGAATCTATAGTGCAGGTCTCACAAGGTGGGTCCAATCATCCCAGAGATAGGTGGTGCTAATCATGTGACGACATGGGAAATATCACCCAAGATTGTATAACTCTCCATACAGCTGACAGAGATACCATGGATGAGACACTTAGTGAGAGTTAGTATTATGAGTAGGCATGTTTTCAAGGTGGTG
Source organism: Viscum album (assembly GCA_963277665.1). Classification (NCBI taxonomy): domain Eukaryota; kingdom Viridiplantae; phylum Streptophyta; class Magnoliopsida; order Santalales; family Viscaceae; genus Viscum; species Viscum album. The sequence goes on along the minus strand of OY728150.1, from coordinate 783,340,047 downwards.
GGTGTGGATGAGGATCTAGGAGAGAAACATGAGGTGGTCAATGTTTATACTTGTTACATCACCACCCCCAGGTGGTCCACGCCAGGCTTAGAAAGTTGGAGGACTAGGGTGGGGATAGCTAGAGGTAGTTAGAGATTATAACCCAGAGGCTCTAGGAATTATTTGAGGTATGATCTATGTATTTTAAACCTTAGTTACAGTACTGATAGACATAGTTTCTAGTCATTCCTTTCTTTCCACATACCTTGTACGAGACTTAGAGATTCCAGTTAAACCTTTGGCTCAAAGCTTATGCTTGGAGGCTCCCACTAGAGAATACTTTGTGATCATGAACTTGTGCTGATAGTGTTACCTAAATCTTGGAGGTGAGAGTTTATTTTGAAATCTCTTGGTTATAACATCGAGTCCTTATGATTTCATTCTTGGTATAGATTTTTTATCTACAATTCATTCCTAGAATGATTGTTTTAGGTGATGGGTGTGGTGTAACTGTAGTGATGGAACCGGGTTCTCCTTTTCTAGTGGAAAGGAAACCCAGTAACCATAGGATGGACTCATTCATAGGAGGGTGTATCTGATTACTCACTAGTTGGATAGCCTAACCCTTGGTACATTGGATTTTGTGAGTTCCCAGTTTCCTGCAGTGGCAGTGGAGTATGAGGACATCTTGACTGAGGATGTTTTAGGTTTACCACCCCATTGAGAGATATACTTATGCATTAATATACACCCCAAGATGACATCAATATCTATGCCAACATATCCAATGGATCCCACAACGATTTGCGAGCTGAGGGTGCAGTTGAAGGAGTTAAAGAGGAAAGAATTTTTTCAACCTATTGTTTCACCCCTGACATCCCCAATTTTGTTTTCTAAGAAAGAAGATGAGAGCTTGAGGTTGTGTGTGGACTACCAGTACTTGAATCGGGTGACTGTGAAGAACAAGTATCCACTACCTAGGATGGATGACCTCTTTGATCAGCTGAGAGGGGTGTGATGGTTCTCTAAGGTTGACTTCAGATTAGGCTATCAACAGTTGTGAGTGCGGGATGAGGATATACCGAAGACAACATTCAGATGTCGTTACGGTCAATATGAGTACTTATTGATTACCTTTGGCATGAAAACCCCCCCAACAATGTTCATGGGACTCATGAACCAGATCCTTTCCTTACTTAGACCAGTTCATGGTAGTCTTCATCGATGATATATTTATGTACTCAACATATGAGGAGGAGAACACAAGACACTTGAGGATGGTTCTAGATGTACTCTAAGAGCACCAAATTTATGAAAATATCTCAAATTTATAATTCTAGATTCAGTAGGTCTACTTTATAGGACACGTTATCTCAGTAAATGGAGTGGTAGTGGACCCGACCAAGGTCAAAGTAGTGTTAGATTGGGATCCACCTAAGAGTGTGAAAAAAGTATGAAGATTCATTAGGTTGGTAGGATATTATCAGAGATTCATACTTGATTGATCTAGAATGTCATCACCCACAAAAACTTTTACTTAGAAGGGGGAATCCTTTCATGTGGATGGAGAGGTTCTAACAGGATTTTCAGTAGTTGAGGAAGATTTTGAAGAGCACTCCCATCTTGAGATTACTAAAGGAGTATTTTGAGTACTTAGTGTTCTATGATGCATCAGGAACTAGTCTTGGTTTTGTAATGATGCAGAGGAAAGTAGTGATTGCCTATGGTTCACACTAGTTGATACCACACGAGAAGAACTACACGACCCATGATATTGAGATAGTAGCAATAGTCTTTACTTTGAAGATGTGGTGACACTACATGACGGGAGAGCAATTTATTATCTACTTCAATCACAAGATTATCAATTATATCTTCTCTCATAAGGATATTAAATTGAGATAGAGACGATGGATAGAGTTCCTCCAGGATCATGACTTCAGAATTGTTTATAATCATGGGAAGAGGTACATGGTAGTAGATTCTATCACAAGGATATATTATTCGCAATTGATGAATAAGGAATAAGAGTAGTTGGTCTCATTAAAGTTATCATTTGTGGATAGATATGGAGAATATCACCTTCAGTCTATGGTTTTTACCCCTCCGTTCTTGCATCGAGTTAGGGAGGCACATCTTGGGGATACTAACTACGAGACCCTATGCAATCAGATATCCATAGGGTATACTTTTGATAGATATTCTGAAGGTGAAGATCATCCAAGAGTGGATGAGGACTATACAGATCCATCAGAAGTTTTATTATGACACATGATAGAGGCCTTTGGATTTTGAGGAGGGAGACCATCTGTTCCTACGGGTTTCACCTCGATGTGGATTATGAATATTTGTATGGGGCAACAAGATATATCCAAGGTTTATCAAAACTTTATAGATACTTTTTAGAGTTGGCGAGGTGAAATACCACTTAGATCTACCCCCAAAGTTAGACCAGGTGTACTATGTATTCCACATGTCCCAGTTGTGGAGGTACGTCCATGACCCATCACACGTTATTGATCGGGGTGAGCTGGACATCGAGGATGGAGCAACCTTTACTGCATACACAGTAGAGATCGAGGGTCAGAAAAAAAGATCCTTTATGGGAAATTAATTCATTTATTTCATGTCCAATGGTATCAAAAGAATCTCTAGGAGATCATATGGGAGTGGGAGACTCAGATTACTGCTCAGTACCCACATCTTTTTGAGAAAATCTTATTTTGGATTTTCAAGGACATAAATTCCCAAGGTGGGGAGAATGTAATGTCTTGGATTTTCCATGTATTTTTTTGGATATTATATGGATTATTTTTGAGACCAGGTACTAAGACGACGTGTGATTCTGAGGCCCAATATGCCCAGGATAAATGTTGAAATATATTAAATATATTAAATAACACACATAAACAATTTTCTTAAAAATTTGGAATAACATCTATTCGAGTGTCCAGATCAGATATCTGAGGGCACCATTGAGTTCAAAATGTAGGTTTTATCCTAGGCATGACATAAAATTAGTCAGTGTGGGTTGTTTTTAGAAAATTCACCGAGAGTGTAGAAATGAATAAAATAATTAAATAAATTATTTTATTTCATGTTTGTTGATGTAGTGATTTAATGATCTTTAAATAGATTATTATGTTGGAAATATAGGGTTATCCACATAAAACCTAGAACTGTTGGAGGGACATTAGAGAGAGAATCAGTGAATTATCTCAGGAAAATGATGAAGAGATTGTGGATTGATGATCGAAACACCTCAGATTTAAAGGATCTCGCCAATGACAATGACACAACCCCTTTATTCACCAGCAATCGATCCAAATTGAGGTAGGGCATGTGTTTTTATTTGATTATTCCATGTTTTTGATTTATATGATGAACACAAATCAATCAATGAAGATATTGATCCATAGTTCAATTGTTATGTGGGATGGGTTTATTTTTTGGGGTTTTTATGGGAGAATTTATTTGCAATTTGATCTATATTGATTTTATTTCTAATGTAAATGAACCAAGATCAACACAAAAATAAATAGAGGTTTATTCCTCAAATCTATTCTTGTGATTTTATCCCCCAGGTAAATAAAGAATATGACATTTTCATATTTATCCATATTTGTGAATAAAATATTAATATGACTTTAAAGGGGACTCTATGCTCGATGGCGTACCCAACACGCAACAACGAGTTTCTTGGGAATCTTACGTTGCACTCTAATAATAAAATAATATTATTTTAAAGGGTATTTAACATGTAGTCGTTGTATTGGCGGGAATGGATAGAAATAACTAAAATATGATCATATATGTTTTTAAATGTTTTTACATTTATCCAATAAAAGATAAAGTCATAAAATATGGAAATAATTCAATTTTAGGCGTATATGCCCTAATTTTCACTATAGGTTCACTTATCGCCTTTTGATGGAGAACCGTCATTAAATATAGTTTTGTTCACTCTTATAAATCCTTTTGGACCAAATAAAACTCTTCTTAAGAATTGGGACATCAAAATTTACTTTGTGTAAACTTTTGGTATCTTTCTGATAAAGTTCATTTTTTTTATGAATAGTGTAAAATGTTGTATTTTAATTCAAAACCTCTTTTTAATATAATTTATTTATATGATTATATTATCTTTTGAATTGGGTTTAAAGTGAAATTAGAATATATTTTTACCATTAAATCCAATAGTGGTCGTTGGAATTAATTTCACTTTGAAAACAGACTTAAACTAGTGTCAATCTTTTGATACTTATTGTTTCATAAAAACACGCTATTTGCTCTGACATCGGAAATTAATTATTAAATTAATTAATATGACTTATATGTTTTGAATTTTGTAAAATAGGATTCATTTTTGAATTCGGAATATCAAATATAGCTTAGGGTGAATTTTTGGGATTTTTCTGAAAAACTTCAATTTTTGATGAATAGTGAAACCACTAAGTGGCACTTATAAAAACTGATTTTTCCGTTTAAATGAAATTTTTACATATTTGTGTTTTTAATTTCAAAAATCCGACATACATGGTTGCCATTAAGAAGGAAAATGTGGTTCAATGGGATAAAAATAATTTTTTGGTGAATAGTGACTTATTAAGTTTTTAATCGCGATTAGAGGTATTTAATGTGGTTTAAGGTAAAAATAATGTTTTAATAATATGAAATGAACTTGAAACATGTCCTAACCTCATTGGATGTGTCATGGACGACCAAGAAAACCCATGGGTCAACTTGGGGACCCCATGAAGCCACTTTGGTTGGAAAATGACATTAATATCTTTTTATTTAAAGTTAAAGTAAAAATGAGACAAACATGAAATGTTTTACTAAAACAATTTTTACAAGGGGTTATACAAATCATATTTTTGACTATAAATATTCATTGGAAATATAAAAATATTTCATTCATTATAGTATTTTTTTTTATAATTTTTAGACATTAAATAAATTAAAATATTTATGACATCATGATGATGCAGCGATGACCTCATTATTTAACGATTTAAATAAAATGGAAATATAATGGAATATCTAAGACCTAAACATGTCCAAAACCTATTGGATGAGTGGATTTAGAACCCTTATTACCTTATCCTAGAAACACATCAATGTGGGACCTCTTAAATTCGAATACCATTTTAAAATAAAGTGACTTTTCTTTACCTTCCAAGAGTGCCCCTCCTCTCCTCTTATAAAAGGCCCCCACCTCTACCCCCTTACCCACACTCCCAAAGCCTTTGGCTCGGCCAAACCCTGCCCATTTTGTCTCTCCAAATCCCTATATTACTCCTTGAAGCCTCACTTTGGGCAGAAGTCTTCCCAAGGAAGCCTTTGAGCTCAAACCAAAGGGAGTTACCCGATTTTAAGGTAATGTCTTCACTTGAGTCCTTTTGTTTTATCTTGCTTCTCCAACCCCCTAAACTCTTTTTATTCATTTCTTTTGTAACAAATCCAGTATCATAAATATACTAGTATTTTGTTATAATAAGGATTTGAGCTACACTTTCACACACCTATATCTAATGGTTAAAGAACATACTGTTTCTGTGGATGGCGAATTTCGGCCTCCTAAAACGATGATTGTTCAACATTCTTTTAACACCTCAAAAGGTGGCCATTAAGATGAAACTATATTTATATATGATATATTATATGTTTATGTTTTCCTTAATCTTCTGTATTTTTCATTTTGGGCATACCTTTATGGTTTCCATTATGGGTAAACGCGATATCTTCATTTAAGGAAGTGCGGACTACCGCCCCCTCAAAGTGATGTGATTCGTTAATGCCATATGTGGGACGTATAAAGGATGGATTTAAAGTTATTATATATGATTTTATACTGGAATTATAATATACCTCTATATCATTATCATTCCATTCCATAAAAATATGAAATAGAAATGAAAGTAGCATTCATGCGTACGTACGGCTTACCGTCTCCATGAACGGTGCATTTCATTTCTTACCTCTAAATTATTATGTAATAATACATGTATATTCTGGATATATATGATATATATGATATCCAAATAATGAATGTAATTCTGGATATAATGAACATTTTACCACAAGAACAACATGTAATTGTAAGAAGTCCACTTTCGACTAAAGAACCAAATATCGACAAAACAAACATTATTAACTTAAATGATTACATAATGTTTATAACATGGAAATAAGTGATCTAAAAGGAATAATGAACTAGAAAAATGTTCTTAATAAAGTGGAAATTAACTCAAGTTTATTATTCAGGACGTTAAAGAACGACCGAGTCAAGTCGGACCCGAGGTAAGGGATCCTACTCCACTCTTTCTTTTTAAGTACACTCTTTTATGTCATTACTTTTAAATCTCAAATTTCTTGTTATTGGGATGTTATTTTATATTAATATTACTGTAATTTTTATGTTCATGTGATGAGAGACCCTATTCTCTCTCATCAATCCATTTTGGAAGTTTTATGTGGCACCGTTAGGCTGCCGAGTTTTCGTAAGAGATTTTTCATCTCACTTTTATTCCCGTGAGATTTATGCTACATTTGCCATACATTTGCTACAATTTCCTTTGAGTGGTTTATTTACTGCCCATTATTACACTCCTTTTGTAATATAATTCCATTTATGGGTATTTAAATATTCATTATATGACACTTCTTCAATGGGGTGTACTTTTCGAAAGTTACCCAAGTCGGTAAGGGAACCTTTCACCCTCCTCATTTTAAAAGACTTCGTTTGTTATGTCTTTTAATTCACATACTATTATGTTGGGATATGTTCTTCTATATCCTGATTGATTTAAATTTTATGTCCAAGTGATGAGATTCCATTTTTATCTCTCATCAACTCATTTTCTGAATTTTTGAAGTGACGTCGTTAGGCTGTCGAATTTTACCAAGGGAACTTTTTAACCCAATTTCGATTTCTTTGGGTTCAACATGTAGTTATTGAATATGTAATCCTTTGAATATGTGTGAATGACATTTTATTGTTTTACACTTAATATCCAATTATATTGGGTGTATTTATATTTGTCACACATAATTTTGAGATTGATTTATCCTTAATTTAAGGATACCTTCTTTATAAGGGATTTCATCAAATTTTACATCTCTATTGAGACTTCATTGTTGTTATGCACCAATTCACTCTTATATGGTGTATATAATGTACTTTGGAATATTATATCATGAATCCATTTATTCTCATGATATTATAAAGTTCTGATTAAATGTTATTCCTCAATTATTGTATTCAAGTGTCTCTAATTTTGGTAAAAACCCTTTAACCAAAATATCGCTTTAAATGTTTTAATGATTTGTTCTTATTAATATCCATGTTTTCAAAATGGTTTTAAGGATTTATTTATTTGGATATTAATGGTTTAAAATGTTAAAAGCTTCAAGGTGGTATGAGACACTTTGATTCAAAAATATCCTTATTAAATGTTTTAAATGGTTTTGGAAATGGTTTCTTTTTGAACGGATTAATTATTTAAATATACTAAAATGTTATATTGTGATTGAAATGTGGAAATGTTATGTTTCCTTTATGCATGTTTTATGTGATACGTTTATGTTATGGTTCTTGGGAATTGTTATGAAAACGGGTGGTTCCGTGATAAACTAAGGGCGGGTGAGCCCGATATAGCTCTCCAATGCATTAGGTAACGTGAAGGAGTGAAACGTTAAGGTTTCTCCGAAGAGATTTAGGGAATATACTGTGATGGGTATTCCAAACGTAACCAAGAGGGTTACTCCCTACGTAAGAATGTTATGAATGCCTCAAGTTACCTTTATGTCTTATGATTTCTATGATTTATTCATGGTTTGATGAGGTATGTTAAAGTGCCTATGTTTTATAGGTAAATTATGATTTAATTCTTATGTATATATGAACTCATGTTTCCTTTCCATATTTTTATAACCCTTACTGATCTTTTTATGCTCATCCCAAGTTTTTGAAATGTTTTTCACAGGTCAAGGGAAAGGTACAAGATGTGATAATAGTGTCAAGAATGTGTCAAGAAAGAATCCATGTTTTATTTTTAATATGTTTCCATTGATGGGAAGAATGAATACTGTATTTTATGTAACCACTTTGTTTGAATGTGGAATGTAATGAAAGTTTCATGATCTAATTCTCTAAAACTCTAAACCTGAAAAGATCCTCAATGTGTAATCTTGTAATAACTCAAGATTAAGTAAGGTTTAAGGCTGGGGCCTTATAGTTGGTATCATAGGTCGGTTTAGATAACTTTAGAGGTTAGGGTATTCTTTAAGCATAAGTGGAATTACCATAATGGTTAGGATTTCAGAAAGAGTCCTAGTTTTAGATAAAGTGAATGAGTAAGTATATCTTAGTGTTTATCTTCCTCATTAGTACATGATGGTTTTGTTGATATACTCACACTGACCTTTTTGGTTTTAGTAACTGGTTGGATCTAGCAGGCACCAAAGTGACAATTGGTTTGAAGGAAACTGTGGTGGTTCTCTGATTAAGAGACTAGATGAAATGAGGTATTCAATGAGGAAACTCGTGGTTGTTCTAAACCAACTATCAAGGAGTCATGATCAACCACTTGAACCTTGGTATGTTCTATAATGCATCATGTACGAGATGACCAATCGATGTGGAAGTTCAGGTAATAATTATAAAGGTAACCATTAGGGTTTATATGATCCTTACTTTTGAGGTAATTATGGGTTATTATATGTTATGATGGAAAATGAAAGGCATGAGATAAACTTGAGGTTAAATTATGTTATGGTTATTTTTGATGATTTTATCCCTTTTTGGGGAATTATTTGAGAATTATATAGTTTTGGAAAAAGGACAACACGCAGACCGTGTGACAACCCATCGCGTCGGACAAAGCTGCGGGAATCGGACCCACAACCAAAGTGCGACTGGTATTTATCGCCTACCACTGGACTACGTGAAGTCCCTGGTTAGTTTGACTAATTATTTTTAGTTAAATGATTTTATTAATTAAGAGTAAGTTGATTTTGGGTTATCTATGGAAATTTGTTAACCTATCATGGAGGATATGTGATTAGATAGTTACTTTTCAATACGAGACTTTAAGAGCAACTGATGTTGTTTGGAGATAAATGTTACGATTTAACTTGGAAGACTATGTGACTAAATCCTTCAAATATTTGGGTTTCAATCTTATATTGGTTTACTTTGAAGAATTTTATAGAAAAATTGTTTATCGAATGGTCCTCGTTGAACTTTGGGTTTTGTTGGACAAATTTTGGAGATTAAGCATAGATTTTCTTTTTAATGGGTTATCCTTTTCTGGATTATATAACCTTGTACTAACCTTTCTGGTTTTGGTTTTGGTTAAAGACTAAAGACATGGGATGTATATAGTTCTCTTTGGTGGATTAGGTGATTCTCTAGAAGTTGATTATAGTACTCTTAATGTGAACAAGTCTTCCTAAATACTCATCTTTTGGAGAAAATATGAGTTTTTGTAAAAGTTGAAAGTCAACATGATAAGTGATTATGTTTCCCTATGAATAAATTACTCAATAAAAAGTAACTTAAAACAAAAATGTTGTCTATTAACTTTTCCTACCGGGGAATCGAATACTGTTTAACCCATCACAAGTTTGTGATTTTATTGTGGTTAACTTTCTCCTAAACATGTTTTCTATCACTCTCCATCAGAACATGACCCTATGTTTTCTCCTCCATGTCCATATTTTTCTACATGGAATCCTAGTATGGGTTAACTCGGGTGACCTTTGTACTTATCTTTCTTTATTTTAAAGTGATTGTTTTACCGACTCTTGTTCCGATGTGGGACTTTCAAGGATATTTCAAAGCTCAATTTTAAAAATTACGAGGACACAATTCCCAAAAGAGGGGAAGGATGTAACACCCCAGGTAAATAAAGAATATGACATTTTCATATTTATCCATATTTGTGAATAAAATATTAATATGACTTTAAAGGGGACGCTATGCTCGATGGCGTACCCAACACGCAACAACGAGTTTCTTGAGAATCTTACGTTGCACTCTAATAATAAAATAATATTATTTTAAAGGGTAGTTAACATGTAGCCGTTGTATTGGCGGGAATAGATAGAAATAAATAAAATATGATCATATATGTTTTTAAATGTTTTTACATTTATCCAATAAAAGATAAAGGCATAAAATACGGAAATAATTCAATTTTAGGCGTATATGCCCTAGTTTTCACTATAGGTTCACTTATCGCCTTTTGATGGAGAACCGTCATCAAATATAGTTTTGTTCACTCTTATACATCCTTTTGGACCAAATAAAACTCTTCTTAAGAATTGGGACATCAAAATTTACTTTGTGTAAATTTTTGGTATCTTTCTGATAAAGTTCATTTTTTAATGAATAGTGTAAAATGTTGTATTTTAATTCAAAACCTCCTTTTAATATAATTTATTTATATGATTAGATTATCTTTTGAATTGGGTTTAAAGTGAAATTAGAATATATTTTTACCATTAAATCCAATAGTGGTCGTTGGAATTAATTTCACTTTGAAAACAGACTTAAACTAGTGTCAATCTTTTGATACTTATTGTTTCATAAAAACACGCTATTTGCTCTGACAGTGGGAATTAATTATTAAATTAATTAATGTGACTTATATGTTTTGAATTTTGTAAAATAGGATTCATTTTTGAATTCGGAATATCAAATATAGCTTAGGGTGAAATTTTGGGATTTTTCTGAAAAACTTCAATTTTTGATGAATAGTGAAACCACTAAGTGGCACTTATAAAAACTGATTTTTCCGTTTAAATGAAATTTTGCCATCTTTGTGTTTTGAATTTCAAAAATTCGACATACATGGTTGTCATTAAGAAGTAAAATGTTGTTCAATGGGATAAAAATAATTTTTTTGTGAATAGTGACTTATTAAGTTTTTAATCGCGATTAGAGGTATTTAGTGTGGTTTAAGGTAAAAATAATGTTTTAATAATATGAAATGAACTTGACACATGTCCTAACCTCATTGGATGTGTCATGTCCGACCAAGAAAACCCATGGGTCAACTTGGGGACCCCATGAATCCACTTTGGTTTGAAAATGACATTAATATATTTTTATTTAAAGTTAAAGTAAAAATGAGACAAACATGAAATGTTTTACTAAAACAATTTTTACAAGGGGTTATACAAATAAGATTTTTGACTATAAATATTCATTGGAAATATAAAAAAATTTCCTACATTATAGTATTTTTTTTATAATTTTTATACATTAAATAAATTAAATTATTTACGACATCATGATGATGCAACGATGACCTCATTATTTAACGATTTAAATAAAATGGAAAGATAATGTAATATATAAGACCTACACATGTCCAAAACCTATTGGATGAGTGGATTTCGAACCCTTATCACCTTATCCTCGAAACACGTCAATGTGGGACCTCTTAAATCCGAATACCATTTTAAAATAAAGTGACTTTTCTTTACCTTCCAAGAGTGCCCCTCCTCTCCTCTTATAAAAGGCCCCCCCCTCTACCTCCTTACCCACACTCCCAAAGCCTTTGGCTCGGCCAAAACCTGCCCATTTTGGCTCTCCACATCCCTATCTTACTCCTTGAAGCCTCACTTTGGGCAGAAGTCTTCCCAAGGAATCCTTTGAGCTCAAACCAAAGGGAGTTACCCGATTTTAAGGTAATGTCTTCACTTGAGTCCTTTTGTTTTATTTTGCTTCTCCAACCCCTTAAACTCTTTTTATTCATTTATTTTGTAACAAATCCAGTATAATCAATATACTAGGATGTTTTTATAAGAATCATTCGATATACACTTTCACACACCTACATCTAATGGTTAAAGAACATACTGTTTCTGTGGATGGCGAATTTCGGCCTCCCGAAACGATGATTGTTCAACATTCTTTTAACACCTCCAAAGGTGGCCATTAAGATGACACTATATTTATATATGATATATAATATGTTTATGTTTTCCTTAAGCTTCTGTATTTTTCATTTTGGGCATACCTTTATGGTTTCCATTATGGGTAAACGCGATATCTTCATTTAAGGAAGTGCGGACTACCGCCCCCTCAAAGTGATGTGATTCATTAATGCCATATGTGGGATGTATAAAGGATGGATTTAAAGTTATTATATATGATGTTATACTGGAATTATAATATAACTCTATATCATTATCATTCCATTCCATAAAAATATGAAATAGAAATGAAAGCAGCGTTCATGCGTACGTACGGCTTACCGTCTCCATGAACGGTGCATTTCATTTCTTACCTCTAAATGATTATGTAATAATACATGTATATTCTGGATATATATGATATATATGATATAAAAATCAGGAATGTAATTCTGGATATAATGAACATTTGACCACACGAACAACATGTAATTGTAAGAAGTCCACTTTCGACTAAAGAACCAAATATCGACAAAACAGACATTATTAACTTAAATGATTACATAATGTTTATAACATGGAAATAAGTGATATAAAAGGAATAATGAACTAGAAAAAGGTTATTAATAAAGTGTAAATTAACTCAAGTTTATTATTCAGGACGTTAAAGAACGACCGAGTCAAGTCGGACCCGAGGTAAGGGATCCTACTCCACTCTTTCTTTTTAAGTACACTCTTTTATGTCATTCCTTTTAAATCTCATATTTCTTGTTATTGGGATTTTCTTTTATATTAATCTTACTGTAATTTTTATGTTCATGTTATGAGAGACCCTATTCTCTCTCATCAATCCATTTTGGAAGTTTTATGTGGCACCGTTAGGCTGCCGAGTTTTCGTAAGATATTTTTCATCTCACTTTTATTCCCGTGAGATTTATGCTACATTTGCCACAATTTCCTTTGAGTGGTTTATGTACTGCCCATTATTACACTACTTTTGTAATATAATTCCATTTATGGGTATTTACATATTCATTGTATGACACTTCTTCAATGGGGTGTACTTTTCGAAAGTTACCCAAGTCGGTAAGGGAACCTTTCACCCTCCTCATTTTGAAAGACTTCGTTTGTTATGTCTTTTAATTCACATACTATTATATTGGGATATGTTCTTCTATATCCTGATTGATTTAAATTTTATTTCCAAGTGATGAGATTCCATTTTTATCTCTCATCAACTCATTTTCTGAATTTTTGAAGTGACGCCGTTAGGCTGTCGAATTTTACCAAGGGAACTTTTTAACCCAATTTCGATTTATTTGGGTTCAACATGTAGTTATTGAATATGTCATCCTTTGAATATGTTTGAATGAACTTTTATTGTTTTACACTTAATATCCAATTATATTGGGTGTATTTATATTTGTCACACATAATTTTGAGATTGATTTATCCTTAATTTAAGGATACCTTCTTTATAAGGGATTTCATCACATTTTACATCTCTATTGAGACTTCATTGTTGTTATGCACCAATTCACTCTTATGTGGTGTATATAATGTCCTTTGGAATATTATATCATGAATCCATTTATTCTCATGATATTATAAAGTTCTGATTAAATGTTATTCCTCAATTATTGTATTCAAGTGTCTCTAATTTTGGTAAAAACCCTTTAACCAAAATATCGCTTTAAATGTTTTAATGATTTGTTCTTATTAATATCCATGTTTTAAAAATGGTTTTAAGGATTTATTTATATGGATATTAATGGTTTAAAATGTTAAAAGCTTCAAGGTGGTATGGGACACTTTGATTCAAAAATCTCCTTATTAAATGTTTTAAATGGTTTTGGAAATGGTTTCTTTTTGAACGGATTCATTATTTCAATATACTAAAATGTTATATTGTGATTGAAATGTGGAAATGTTATGTTTCCTTTATGAATATTTTATGTGATACATTTATGTTATGGTTCTTGGGCATTGTTATGAAAACAGGTGGTTCCGTGATAAACTAAGGGCGGGTGAGCCCGATATAGCTCTCCAATGCATTGGGTAATGCGAAGGAGTGAAATGTTAAGGTTTCTCTGAAGAGATTTAGGGAATATACTATGATGGGTATTCCAAACGTAACCAAGAGGGTTACTCCCTATGTAAGAATGTTATGAATGCCTCAAGTTACCTTTATGTCTTATGATTTCTATGATTTATTCATGGTTTGATGAGGTATGTTAAAGTGCCTATGTTTTATGGGTAAAGTATGATTTCATTATTATGTATATATGAACTCATGTTTCCTTTACATATTTTTATAACCCTTACTGAGCTTTTTATGCTCATCCCAAGTTTTTGAAATGTTTTTCACAGGTCAAGGGAAAGGTACAAGATGTGATGATTGTGTCAAGAATGTGTCAAGAAAGAATCCATGTTTTATTTTTAATATGTTTCCGTTGATGGGAAGAATGAATACTGTATTTTATGTAACCAATTTGTTTAAATGTGGAATGTAATGCAAGTTTCATGATCTAATTATCTAAAACTCTAAACCTGAAAAGATCCTCAATGTGTAATATTGTAATAACTCAAGATTAAGTAAGGTTTAAGGCTGGGGCCTTATATTCTTCATTTGGCCCACGACTCAAAAAATCCCAATCAAATGATCATTGCACAACTGTTTCTTGGCACAATGATCCAAAATCATAGATCTTGGATCGACATGACACAATGGAGGTGTGAATATATAGAGAGTGATTCAGATGGCAATGGATTCCCAATTTCATGTTCTTTGACATTCTTCAGAAAAAAATGAAGAACAACCTATAGATCAGTTTTACAAATGGATTTGATGCCAGAATCTATTGTTCGAGTGATGACGAGGATCAGGAAAAACGATCCTCAATTACTGGTGTTATTGGATCTAAGATCTGAGGAGGCAGTGGTACATGCGTGTGTGGAAGAAAGAATGAGGGTTTATGAAAAAACCCAATCAACATGACGTGTAATCCGGGATTACACTACGTGTGGGTCCTATGAGTGGAAACTAGGGTTTCTAGAAGAAGTTAAGTATCACACGACATGTGACCCCCATCACATGACATGTGGTCCCTACCAGGTGACTCGGCATGTACTTTGGGAAGTACATGGACAGGGGGTGGACTACATGGGTTGGAGTATAGTGTGTACTCCCCCACATGGACATGACCTGGATCAAGTACATGGGAAAATATACAAGAGTTGGAGAAATGTACTGGAACATGGGTAGACTACATAGGCAGCCTACACACCATGTAGTACGACACAAACATGGCTTTAGGACACAAGTCATTTACATAGGTAATACTTGGGGTCAAGGGACATGGTGTGTGACCCCTATTATACGTCGTGTAATCTTTTATACATGGATTAGAGCCCTTGTCCTTCATATCTTTGAAAATTTTCATCAGGGTATGTTCCCCTTATCCTTTCCCTGAAGGTTGGTATAGAATCATCTCATACTCATAGGAATACAACCCCTTTAGCAAGAATTCTTAGATATAGTCCTTGGAATCCCTCTGAGAGGCCTAGAGTGAGATCCTCTATTTATATTCATGCCCTAGTTGGAGTTCTTAGTATCATTGTGACCAATACTATGTGGGCGTAGATCCTCTACTTAGAAGGTTAATTTAGATTGAGTTGTTGGTATCACCCCATGGCCTTGGTAGTGATCATCATCTATGTATCATATTATCTTCAGAATATCAACATGTTCTTTCTCATGAAAAGACCCAAAGAGTAGTTGCTCTCTAACATACATCATCAGTGCTATTAGACTCAAGAGTGTGTTCTCTAGGATGAGTGCTTTGTGAAATCTTCAAGCTGGAATACTAGGATGATATACTATGGTTGTGACTTACCTATAGACTGTGTGTTTTTTATTGAGTATATCTAGATATTCTTGCTATATGTGATGTAGATATATACCTATGTAGAGCTAATTTCATTTCCTTATTGTATGTTTTATGGTTTTGAGGTTTCATACTGAGTATTATTATACTCACCCCTACATGAGATTTTCCCACATGTGTCATGTCTTGGGCAGATGATTGACCTTTTGATAGAGTCCTAGGTGGACCAGGACCAGATGGTTCTCAGTGAGACTAGACAGGCCGAGGTGTGTTCTTGCAGATTTCTAACAGTAGTATGAGTACTTTCTTTCAAGCTTTA
Organism: Viscum album; assembly: GCA_963277665.1. Taxonomy (NCBI): domain Eukaryota; kingdom Viridiplantae; phylum Streptophyta; class Magnoliopsida; order Santalales; family Viscaceae; genus Viscum; species Viscum album. The sequence continues at coordinate 783,323,934 of OY728150.1, read as the reverse complement.
AGTGTGTTTCAGACTCTTTGTGATGGGGTTGTATTTGGCTCTACTTACTTCCCTTTACTTCATGTCACACTATGGTTACAGGATTTAGATGTATACATTAATGACCATTTAGTTTTTTATACATTTCATTGTTTTATAGGTTTGGATATGTGTGCATGTGTACAAGTACTTAGGCTATGGCCTCCCATGTTAGTAATATTCCTACTCGGTGCTAGTCACCAACCCCTGGCCTATTAGAGGTGGGATTGGGGAGTCATGACATGGGACCACTGGGAATGGGTCATGATAGTTTTTTATTTGGTTTTAAATTAAAATAATATTTGTTTTATTAAACATAATAAAAAAATATAGGAATCAATATTGTATTTTATTTAGGTATAAGTTCATTTTTATGCTTAAAAATACAATTCTTGAAAAACTGTTTTCATTGAGTTTTACGCACTAATATTAAAAGTAATATCCAAAAATTGAATTTTTTAAAATAGATTCCATATTTTAAATAATGAGGTTCAAATATAGTAATTATGTCAATTTCATTTTGTTGGTCATTATGAATATTGACCACGAAAAATTGGGCTACCATGGTAAATGGTATATCAGGTTTATTAAGGTAAAAACTAAGTGATAAGGAAATAAAATCTTATATAAACTCTTATTATATTATGGGAATTATACTATTATAATATTAGATACTAATTTTAGTTTTCTAAGTGCTATTATCCCATGAATAATAATTTATATTATTTTAAAACTTTGAATAATTAGAAGCGTGCCATTCCCCTCACTTATAAAAGGGAACCTCCTATCCTCCCATAATAACAAATTTTGAGCACTCTAGTTAGTCCGATAACTACCCAAATATCTCCCCAAAAACCTTCCCCATGTCTTAGAGTTCTTAGTATCACCAAAATAACAAATATATAAGGCTTAAGGTGTAAGCCAAATGTGGTTTTTCAACGAAGAGGTATAATTCTTAACTGAGTTTTTCATGTTCATTTATTATTCTACCTCCTTTAAAATTTCTTTAAAAATGATGAAATAATAATATAAATATATTTTATATATTTAAATGTTATTATGTTTATTGTATAACACCTTTCTTCCATTGTATGGGAAATTAAAACATCACTCGTGCGTATGTGAAGAATACCACCTCCACGAAGCAATATGTTTTGTTTTTTATCACCAAATAATATGGATGGTTAAAATGATGAAACAAATTAATATAAATTATATTTATAATATAATTATGATTATATAAAATTAATATATTTCTTACCTTCTTACCCTTTTCATCCATTGGAAATTGATAATGACCCTCGTTCATATGTGTGAAATACCACCTCCATGAAGCGGCGTGATTCATTTTTTATTTAAACCTTATAAGGATGGTAATAAAGATAGAAATAATGAATAAATATTATATTTATAACTTATTTATGATTCTAGAAAAGTTGTACTTTTTATAATTTATTTCTTTTCCAACCATTAGAAAAATGAAAACGTCATTCATGCGTACGTATAAACTACCGTCTCCAGAAAACCACATGGTTCATTTTTCATAGACAACTTAAATGGATGGATTAAAAGTATATTTAATGTATAAATATGATAATTATAACATGTTTAAGATTTATTAGGTAATGGAACCTTAATATATTTGACCATAATCAACACACCGATATTTCTTTGAGGTTATAAACCAAAAGTCCCCAAAACATCCAATGAAAACTTAACCATTTTAGTAACAAAATAAAACATGATATTAAAATAAATAAAATGAATAATAATAATGAGATAAAAATGAAAGAGTTTATTAATCAAGTTAAACACTAATATAATTTTTTACTCAGGATTTATAGAATAAATGAATCTTTATGAGACTTAATGTATGTAACAACTATGTTTTTTTCTTGTAAAATTTTGGAATATTTTCAAATTTAGTCATTAAGTTTTCATGGGATTATAGGGCCTAGAGAGGACCAGTATTGATATAATAAAAATATTATTTTTTTATATAACACAAGATTAGTATGTAATGACCTGTCCCAAAGGGGACCGTGCCACGACTCCCCAAGCTCACCTCCAATAGGACATGGGATGTCGACTAGCACTGAGTAGGTATATCGCTAACATGGGAGGTATTAGCCTAAGTACCCATAGATAAGAACACATATCCAAGACTATAAAATGATGAAATGTAAAAAAAAAAATGAACAAACATTCATTCATACATATAAATACCACAACCAAAGTATGATAGGAAGTAAAGGAAAGTAAGCAGGGCCAAATACAAGACCAAAAAAAAAGAGTCTAAAAAAAAGTCCAACCTGAAAGTAAAACTAGGGATTGCTATAAAGATACCATAGTAACACACCTCTATCTATCTGGCCTCACTAAACACCATCTGGTCCTGGTCTATCTAGGACTTTGTCAAAAGTTCAATCATTGGCACAAGACACAACACATGCGGGAAAAACCCATGCAGGGGTAAGTATAATAATACCTAGTAGGGCACCCCAAAAGAAAAAATCATATAAAAAAATAGTCATCTATACATAGGTATATGTCTATAGAACATATAACAAGAATATCTAGATATACTCAAAAAAAAAAAGAAACATGGTTTAAAAGTAAGTCACAACCATAATTCCACCACAGGATTCCTGCTTGAAGGTTCCATATAGAACTCATCTGGGAGAACACTCTAATAAGTATGATAATATTGATGAAGTCCATCCAAGAGGTAAGGCTTGTTGGGTATATCCATTAGAATCACACACCAGAAGTATGAAGAGATATGATACATAGATGAGGATCACTCCCAAGTCCATGGGGTATATGAACAACTCAATCTGGATTGACTCGCTAAGTAGAGGATTGGTGACTACATAGTGTTGGTTATGAAAATACCAAGAAATACACCTAGGGAACAAAGACAAATAGAGGATCTCACTCTGTGCCTTATAGAGGGATTCCAACAACTCTACCCAAGAAATCATATTGAAGGGATTGTTGTACTATGTATAGGAGGTGATTCCATACTAAACCTCAGGGAATAGATATAGGGAACACACCCTAATGAAACTTATCCAAGATATAGAAGATAAGGGCTATAATATGTGTTTTTAGGAGTAAATGGCATGTAGTAGGGTTAAATTCCATGTCCATTGACCCTAGGTCCTTCCCATGTAAATGGTCCATGTCCCATGTTCATGTATGTGTAATAGTACACGATGTGTCGGCTATCCATGTATTATACCCATGTACCGATACATGGGTATGCCCATGTACATTAGGCCAAGTCGTGTCTGTGTGAGAGTATATAGCATGTCAACTGCCTATGTACTCCAACCCGTGTTTGTGTACTCTCTGAGGTAAACATAGAGACACCAAAGAGGGGTCACATGCTGTGTGACAGGGTCACATTCCATGTGATCCTTAACTTCCTCTCAAAACCCTAGCCGCCATTAGGAGGGACTCACACAACATGTGGCTCTGAGTTACACACTATGTATTGCATAAATTTCAAGAATCTCAGATCTGGATTCTATGGCCATTCTAACACCTTTAAACATTGATCTAGTTGTGATAATTACGAGAAAACCAAAGATCCATGTCAGTTGAGCCTCACCATCAATTAACAACACGTTCCAGCCCTTCGATTAATTCAGAAAATTTATTTTAATGGTGTTATTTATTGTGTTCCCAAGAACATTAAAATTGGGTACCTATTTTGTTTAATCTTCTGTCATCTCCATCATCACACCACCTTTATATCATGCTGAGCTTGAATCTACAATTTGAAATCGTTTCACCAAGAATTGGGTACACAACGTTTGAATTTTCAGTATACATCGAACCACGGTCCAAATAAAGAACACCCATGATGAATAAAGAATCGAGGGAGAAAAGCATAAGAAAAATAAATAGGAATGAACCTTAGTTAATGTTTTTGTTAACCTCAATTCATTTTTATTATAATTAAAATTGAAAAGATAACAATTAACAATGAATAAATTCTCCCAATTCTTGATTATTCTAACCCATAATACAATACACACAATATGAAAATCAATCTGTTGGTTGATTGATCTATGTTCATCATATAAATAAAAAATATAGAAAGAAAACAAAATCAAACAAATGTAGTACCTCAATTTGGATCAATCACTGAGGAAGAATAGAGATGCCCCATGATCGTTGGCAAGATCCTTTGATTCTGTCTCACACCGCTCGCCGATCTCTGATTCGATCATTGTCTACCAATGGGATCTCCTCCAACAGCTCCAATGTCTCTTCAATTCATAGGGTTATGTATATAACCCTAAATTTTTTCCATAAGAATGTATTTAATGAATGAAATTAGGTCACTGCATAAAAAAACCAATAAAATAATTTATTGATTTATTTTATTCATTTTACGTATGTGATGAATTTTCCACAAATGCCCCGCATCAACCAAGGTTATGTTTCCCCTAGGTTAAATTCCATTTTTTGAACTCAATGGTGCCCTTATATTTATAATCTAGTCCCCCTATTTGAATTTATTTCCCCATTTTTAAGAAAAATGCATGCACGTGCTATTAAATATATTAAATATATTTAAAACATTTTTTCTGGGCACACTGGGCCTTAGAATTACATGTTGTATTAGCTCTTGATATAAAAAATAATCTATAAAATATCCAAAAATAATACATGGAAAATATGGATCATTACATTCTCCCCACATTGGGGATTTTCATCCTCAAAAAGCCAAAACTAGTGGCTACACAAAGAGACGTGGGTACTGAGCATGAATCTGAGCCTCCCACTCCCATGTACTCTCCTAAATATTCTTGTGCCACCACATGACATGAACTAAAGGAATAAATCACCCATGAAGGATCCTCTCTTATAAATACTCAATCTACATTGGGTACTCAACAAAGGTAGCTCCATCCTCTATGTCCATCTCACCCTGGTCAATAATGTTTGATGGGTCATGCACATACCTTCTCATTTATGACACATGAAAGACATCTTATACCTAGTCTAACTATGGAGGTAGAGCTAAGATGAAGACCACATCAAAAATAGTAAATAGTATCTAGAAAGGTCTAATAAATCTCGAAGATAGCTTTCCACCCCATTCAAATATCTGTAATTCACATCGAGGTGAAACCCATAGGAGCACATTATCTCCCTCCTCAAACTCCAAAGGCCTCCATCATCTGTCTGTATAAGAATTATGATGGATATATACAGTATTCATCCACTAATGGATGATCTGAATCTTCTCGGTAGTTTCTTGCACCAATTCTGGGCCCATGAGTACCAACTCTCCTGGGTCAGTTCAACAAAGTGGTGACCTATAGGGTTGCCCGTACAAAGCCTCGAATGGTTCCATACAGTTGGTATAATAGTAACTATTGATGTATGAAAACTAAAATAGTGATAGGTGATCCTCCCAACTATGAAAAAAGTCCAAAATGAAAGCTCACAACATGTCCTCTAGAAATATAATGGTCTGCTCAGTCTGGCCATTAGTTTGGGGGTGAAATATTAATCTCAAGAGTAACTGAGTCCCAAACACCTCCTACAATACCTTCCACAATCAGGATTTGATGTGAGAATCATAATTATAAATGATCATCAATGGAACTCCATGGATTTAAAATATCTTATACACGTAGAGGAATCCTAAAATCTCTACTGAACTCTACTCCTGAATAGATAGGAAGTGGGATGACTTGGTGAGTCAATCTATGATCACACAGATGGAATTATTCCCCCTGGATGTATGTGGTAATCCCATAATGGAGTCCATGTATATCCCATCTCACTTCCACTCTATAACCTCAAGGGGTTGTGATAAACCTGCTAGAACTTGGTGCTCAGCCTTCACTTACTGACAAGTAAGGAAACAAGAGACAAATTATAAAACACTCTTCTTCATCCCTCTCCACCAAAACGGATGTCAGAGGTCCTGATGCATATTTTACACAATAGGATATACCATCAAAGGATATGTATGAAACTCTCTTAGAACCTCATCTCGCAACATCATTGGTGACATCGTGATTCCTTTGTAAAGAACGACATTCTCCCTACCTTCAAAAAATTCATTAGGAGCATGTTCAGTGGATATCTGAGTACATAGGGTCTTACAGTTAGTATCCCCAAACCATGCCTCCCTGACTCACTACAAGAGAAGAGGGGTTAAAACCATCAACTTGAGGTAATATTCTCTATCTCCATCCACAAAGGACAACTGCAATGAGGCCAACTGCTCCAAAACCTCATTTATAAATTGTGAATAAGATTTCATATTGAGAGAATCTACTACTATGTTCCCCTTCCTAGGAGTATAGACAATTTAAAAGTCATAATCCTAGATGAACTCTATCCATCACCTCTATCTCAAGTTAAGATCCTTCTAAGAGAAGATGTACTTGAGACTCTTGTGGTCAGATTAGATGATAAACCACTCACCTATCAGGTAGTGTTGACACATATTTAGTGTGAAGACTATCATTGCTAACTCAAGATTTTGGATCATGTAGTTCTGATCATGTTGTCTCAACTGACATGAACCATATACAATCAATGCCTGACTCTGCATCAGAACACAACCAAGCTTGGTTCCTAATTCACCACAGAACACTACGCACTCGACACCCTCCTCTAGAAATCTCAAGATGGGAGCACTCATCAATTTCTTCCTCAACTACTGAAAGGCCTGATGGAACCTCTCCTTTTACATGAAAGGATACCCATTTCAGGTCAAAGATATTATGTATTATAATATCTTGGATAAATTAGGTATGAATATACAGTAATATCCTACCAAACCAAGGAATCTTCGTTCCTCCATCATGCTTCTAGGTGTCTCCCTAGCTAACAATGACTCAAACTTGGACAGGTCCAATTCCACTCCATCTAATGAGATAACATGTCCCAGAAAGTAGACTACTTAAATCTAGAGCTATCACTCTAAGAGCTTCCCATAAAGCTAGTTCTGTCAGAGTACATCTAAAACTATCATCAAGTGTCTCGTGTGCTCCTCCTTAGGCACCAAGTATACAAGGATATCATCGATGAAGACTGACATGAATCAGTCTAAGAAAGGTTGAAATATTTGGTTCATGAGTCCCATGAACATTACTAGTTTATTCTTCATTCTAAAAGGCATCACCAAGTACTCATAGTGACCATAGTGATACCTGAATGCCGTATTTGGTATATCCTATTCCTGTACTCGCAACTGGTGATAGCCTAACCTGAGGTCAAACTTCAAGAACCATTGCACTCATATAAAAAAATCAAATAGGTAATCAATCCTTGGTAGTGGATACTTATTTTTCATAGTCACCTGGTTAAAGCATAGATAGTCAACACATAACCTAAAGCTCCCGTCCGCCTTCATGGATTACCAAACTGGGGCTACCTAGGATGAAACACTGGGTTTAACAAATCATTTTCTCTGAAAGTCCTCCAAATACACCCTCAACTCTTGAAACTCTATGGGATCCATTCGATATGCTGGTAAAAATATAAATTCTATCTCTAAGTGTAGATAAATGCATAAATCCATCACTCAGTGGGGAGGTAAACCTAGAACATTCTTAGGGAATATGTACTCATACTCTAACACCACTGTATGAAATTGATAACTCATAACATCCATTGCACCAAGGGTCATGCTAGCCAACTGAAAAGTAATCAGCTGCATCCTCTTATGCATGAGTCCATCCTGTGCTTCATAGGTTTCCTTTTCACCCACAAAGGAAAACTTGTTTCCATTATTGTAGACACACCATATCCTCCACATAAAATAGTCAATATAGGAATGAACTGTAGATAAATAGTCCATACCTAAGATGAAATCATAAGGATTCATCACTAATACAAATATATCTTCATAGAAACTCTCACCTCCAAGAGTTAGGTCACCCGGTCAGAAAAAGTGTGTGATCACTGATTCATATTCAATAGGAGTCTTCCAATGAAAGGGTTGAGCCAAGGGATCAATTATAATATCTAAGTCTAAAAAAAATAATTTGAAATAAAGAAATGACTAACACCTATGTCTATCAATACTATAGTTTAGGTAGAAAATACATAGACCGTACCTCTTATCATTCCTAGTGCCTCTAAGTCATAATCTTCTACCACCTGTAGTTGTCCTTGCCCCTATCCTCCAGCTCCCTGAGCCTGGAGTAGACCACATGGGGGTGGTGGTGGTAACAAGTCAAATCATATACCGCCTATTTCTTCTCTCCCAGATCCTCTGCCACATCCAACACCCTACAAACCTATATTATCCTACCGCTACCTCTGCCTCGGAAGCCCATCCAATGTCTCCCTGCCAGCTGTACAGTTGGTCAGACAATCTCATGCAAGATTTCGCCTTCCATCACATGAGAAGAACCGCCTCTCTCTAGGTTTACTAGACCCACAATGTGAGCCCTAAACAACATATCCTACATCCCATTACCTCCTTATGAAATGTATCAGAAATCCATGTCCCTAATACTAACATAGAATCCCTGTTGCCGATGTATCTGCTCCTACTTGCAAACTACTGGAAAACACTGGTTGTATCTTCCTAGCTGAGAAACTCTCAATCACCAAATCTCTCTCTAGAACCCCATCATAGGTAGGAATGAATAGAGGGACGAAACTATATTATATTTATTTATGTATCCCTCATTATAAGGTTCTATACCTGAATAATTGGTCACAAACCATATCCATCAAGTACATAGAGAGGTTGGTAAACCTCAATTAATACTCAGCTACTATCATGATATACTTTTGGAGCTATAGATTCTTCTGGATATTTACATACCTTAGTGTAGTTGGAGAGAACTCCCCTATGAAAAGGTGGTCAAGATATGACCATGATGGATTTTCTTCATCATAAGACTGGGTCATTAACCACCACCATCATCCTGTTGAGATGTGGAGAAGGCTCACTGCCAGGAACACCATCTGACCTATAGGTGTCCTGACCAAATGAAAATAATGGGTCACTACATCAAGCCAGTCCTCATTCACCTATGGGTCAGGATCTTTTAGGAACCTAAGGGATCTCTATCCTTGAAACTCATGAAGTTCACTCAGCCTTCACACCTCATCTATTGGTACTATAGGTTCCATGTGCTTCTCTATAGGTGGTAGTATAACTGATGAACCACCCATAGGTAAAATTTTGGGAACTGGTCCCTGTATCAATGCCTCATCACTGAGGGGATCATCCTCATATTTTTGATACTGAATCATTGCTGACATACATTGTGAAGGCATCTTTAAAGTAAACAATATGTACCATGGTCAATGAGTATATTTGGAAAGATAACTCAAGAAGGATATGGAAACCAAAACTCAATACTATATGATGCATGTACCATTGTTTTCCCTACAACCAAATTTCTCATGACTGAGTCAAAAGACATGTGATCAAAGTTATGGTGTATGGATACATCGACCACTGCACCAACACTAGATTCCCTGGCCTAAAAGCTGAACTTGAAACACTTAACAACATTTCCCCAAACCAATATCATAATATCCAATCCTAAGGTATAATTTAATGCACTAATACCACTCTATAAAGAACCATCCCAAAGGGGACCTTTCCATGACTCCCTAATCCCACCTCCAATAGGCCAGGGGATGGCGACTAGCACTGAGTAGACATATCAATAACATGGGAGGACTTAACCTAAGTATCCGTATATATGCACACATCTCCAATAATATATAATGATGAAATGTAAAAACAAATGAACAACCATGAATCATACATCTAAATACCACAACCATAGTACGATAAGAATTAAAGGAAAGTAAACATGATCAAATACAAGCCTACCATAAAGATTTTGAAAATAATTCCAACCTGAAAGTAAAATTGGGGGCTGCTATCAAGATACCGCATGAACATACCTCAGTCTATTCAGCCTCAATAAGAACTGTCTGGTCATGGTATATCTAGGATTCTGTCAAAAGGATGATTATATACACAAGAAACGACATATGTGGGAAAAAACCATGCATGGGTGAATATAAAAATACTCAGTAGGACACCCCAAAACCAAAAAGCATACAACCAAATAATACAGTTAGCTATAAAAAAGTATATATCTACAAGACATATAATAATAATATAATGATATACTCAAAAAATAAACACAATCTAATGGTAAGTCACAACTATAATTCCATTCTAGGATTCCATCTTGAAGGTTCCACATAGTACTCATCTGGGAGAACACACTCCTAAGTCTGATAACACTGATGATTTCCATCCAAGATGTAACAATCATTGGGTCTCTCCATTAGAAGAACACACTAGAATTATGAAGAGATATGATACACATATGAGGATCACACCAAGGCCATAGGATATACCAACAACTCAATATGGATTGACCCACTAAGTAAAGGATTGATGACCACATAGTGTTGGTCATGAAGATATCAAGAACTCCACATAGGGCATGAATATGAATAAAGGATCTCACTATTTGCCTCATGGAGGGATTACAACAACTATATACAAGAAGTCCCATTGAAGGGATCACTATCCTATGTGTAGGAGGTGATTCTATACTAACCCTCAGGAAATTGATATAGGCAATGCACCCTAATGAAGCTTGTCCAAGATATATAGGAAATTGGCTCCAATCTATGTTTTTAGGAGTACATGACTTTTAGTAGGGTTACACATCATGAACCTTGACCCCAAGTTCTTCCCATGTAAATGAACCATGTCTCATGTCCATGTTTGTGTAACAGTACACAATGTGTTGGCTATTTGTGTACTTTTCCCAAGTATACCAGGCCAATCCATGTTTGTGTGGGAGTAGAGAGTGTGTAGGATTCTCCTGTACTCCATACCATGTATGTGTAATCTCTGAGGTACATGCCAAGAAAATGGGGATAGGTCATACACCATGTGATAGGGTCACATTCCATGTGATCCTTAAATTCATCGTGAAACCCTAGCCACCGTTAGGAGGGAATCACACGGTGCATGGATCTAAGTTACATGCTGGGTATCATGAAAATTTCCAGAATCTCATATCTGGATTCTGTGTCCATTCCAGTGCCTCCAAACATCAATCCAACCATGAACCTCACTAGAAAACCAAATATCCATGACGACCGATCCTTGATGTTTATGCAAAACATGTTCCATCCTTTTAATTAGTTTGAAAAATGCCTTTGAATGATGTTCTTCGTTACATGCCAAAGAACAAAATAATTGGGTACCTACATTGGTCGATCAACTTACAACTCCATCAACACACCACCATCTTGTCATGCTGATCTTGGATCTATGATTGCAAACCGCTTCACCAAGAATTTGGCGTGAAACATTCTAATTTCTAGTATACATCGAACCGCAATCCAAACAAAGAACACCCACGATGAATGAAGAATCAGGGGAGAAAAGCACAAGAAAAATCAAGAGAAACGAACCTCGGTCGATTTTTTATTGACCTATATTCATTTCCATTAAAAAGAAAAATTAATAGATAACAATTAATCATGAATAAATTCTCTCAATTCCCAATTAATCAAACCTATCCTGCAATATGCATGATCCATAGATCAATCCGTTGGTTGATTGATCCGTGTTCATTATAGAAACCAAAAATAGGGAAAGAAAACCAAATCCAATAAAAATCCTACCTTGATTTGGATCAATTGCTAAGGAAAAATGGAGATGCACCATGATTATTGGTGAGATACTTCAATTTCATCTCATACCAGTTTTCGATATTCGATTTGATCATTGTCTGTCAATATGATATCTTTCAATGGATCCAATGGCTCTCATCAATTCATATTGTTATGCAGCTAACCCTGACAATTTAAAATAAGAACATATTTAAAGAATCAAATTAAGTCACTATTTTAACAAACAAACAAAATAATTTATTTAATTATTTTATTAATTTTATGATCATGATGACTTTTCCACAAATGCCCCGTGTCGACCAAGGTTATGTCACGTTTAGGGTAAAACCCACATTTCGAACTCAATTATGCCCTTGGATTTCTGATCTAGGTCCCTTTTTGGAATTTATTACACTATTTTAGGAAAACTTCTTTTGCATGGTATTAAATATATTTCAAAAAAAAAATTCCAGGCATATCAGGCATTAAAATCGCACATCATCTCAATGCATGGTCTTGAAAATAGTCTATAAAATATCCAAAAATAATTAATATAAAATATAAGTCATTAAAAAATATTTTTTAAGTAATATAATAACTCCAAAATAGAGTTTTGGGTGGGAAATATGATACCACCATTAAATTTAAAATGTGGGTTTTACCCTAGGTGTGACATAATCTTTGTCGGAGTCAGGTGTTTGGATTAAGTTAAATCATAGGTGGGTTAATTAATAAATAAATAAACAAATTTACTCATTGTTTATTAAATGAAAGAAAACCTAAGCTCTTAAATTTAATCCCACTTATGGAAAATCCCTAAGGTTAGTCACATAACTCTAGGGATTAGAGAGGAGTCATTGGGAAGAGAGATCTTGGATGAACAATGATAGATCATGGTGTAATAATCATTTTCAAGGATTTCATGGATATCACCATAAATATCAAAATAGAAACATTATTCACTGGTGATAAATCCAAAATTGAGGTAGGTAAGTTTTTTTATTTGGATTAATCCCATTTTGTTATCCCATGTTGAATGAGAATCAGTCAACCTGACAAGAATTGATTCAAAAATCGATGGTTGATTACAGTTGATGTTTTTGTATTCCTAGAATTAGGAATTGATTTTTCTTTGTTGATTCCTATTTATTCTAGATCCTTAATCATTTACATTATCAATAAATATAATCCAATCAGAACAATGGCCAACATTAGTTCTCACTTTTGGTGTTTTGTGTTTTTATCCCTATGTTCCTCATGCATTCATTGTCGACATTCTGTCTGGATGGGGATTCAATAAATTCCCTAAAAACGATCATTTACTATTTGATATTTGGTACTATGGATCATTTACATGGGTATGAGTTCGATATTGAGGGCATGATTGGTGTCCAATGATGATGGAAGATGATTCAGTGATGGATTATAGGAAGAAAGTTCACGAGTTTGGTGTTTGGGTGATGTAGAGAGATGAAAAATGATTCTTGATCAAATTAGTGGATAGAATATGGCCACCAGTGATGTAAAGACTTGGTAAAGTCTAAATCCATGTCAATTGGTGGATTTGGTGGTAGAATCAGAGGTGGTGGAGGTGAAAGCAGAACCATGTGGAAAACCAGTGGGTTCTGAAAAACCTAACACACATGACATGTAGTCTAAAGAACACACACCATGTAGTCCCTTGGATATGAAAACTAGGGTTTCAGAAAAATAAAATATCACATGCCCTGTGGGACCTACCACATGCTGTGTGGGACCTACCACATGATGTTTGACCCATTCATGGTGACTCAGTGTGTACCCTTATAGTACATGGCACAAACATGGCTAGGTACACAAGCATGGATAGAGTACAAGTACATGACCATATACTTAGATATGGTTAGAGTACATAGACATGAACAGGTATACGATCATGATCAATGTTTATGAGAATGGGTTATAGTACATGGGAATGGTCTGAAGTACATGGGTAGACTCAGGGTAGCCAAGACATGTCTTATATAACCCCATACACAACGTGTACTTTTTTTAGGGTAGTTTTAGGACTACATTCTCTTCAATGTGGATCAGTATATCTAGGGTGCATCTCCTTGGTCCATCCTTATGAGGGTATAGTGATGCATCATGTCCTGATCATAGTACGTGATCCCCTATATGGGGTTAGTCTCAGATAGAGTTTAGGAAGAGCTCCGTGTGTCCAGGGTGTGATCCTCTAGCATTTTCTTCTTCTCTAGGTTCGGTAAGGAATCTTATTAACCATTATTAGGGTGTGGGATCCCCATACTAACTAGTTATACCAATTAGGGTTAGAATCCCCCATAGGTCCAGGGTGAGATCCCCTATCAGTGCATAAACATCTTCTGAGTTCTATCATGTACTAATTCATGGAGAGGCCTGATGGGTATGACCTCTTGGATGAGCTCCATTAGTGTTATCATATTCATGGAGTGAGTTATCCTGGATGAGCGTTACCTTGAATCCTTAAGAAATAATCCTAATATGGAAGTATGTTTGTGATGTTACCATAATACTTGGAGTCTATCTTGAGTATATCTGTATTATTATTATTATGTCTCATATTCTGATTTACATGCCTATATAATAATGAGATGAATACTCTCTTGATTATCTATGTTTAGTGATTTTAGGATGTCATACTGTTTATGTATATACTCACACCTTCATGGGATATTCTCTTATATATAATGTCTTATATAGACAACATGCCTTTTGATGGAGTCCTAGGTTGACTAGAAGTAAGAGGAGCATAGTGAGCTAGATAGACCATGGTTGTACCAAGTGTTTCATTTGAAAAAATTCCACTCATTACTAGTAGGTTGGACTCATTTTATAATTTTTATGGGACCGTATTTGGACCTTATGATTTCTAGTACTTTTATTTTACTATGATGTGAGATATTGATGTGTGAATGAATTATGGTATCAGTTGTATTTTTACCTTCCATCATTGTATGGGTATATGGTGATGTGTGTGTGTGAACCTTATTATAAATCCTCCCATGTGTGTGATATTCCTAATTGGTACTAGTAACCATCCTCTAGCATATTAGAGGTGGGATTGGGGTGTCACATTCAGCTTACCACTGAACATGCATATAACATCCCAATACTCACATGCTTGGATCCTATGCTAAAATCCATAACTTTACATTTTAAAATTTTATTGTAATAATTTTGACCCAAAATTTTCATCTAAAATATACAACATAAAAAGGAAAACTTGGTTCAATTAAATACTAGAGTACCTTTTAAGTTTAGAGTTTTAGAGAGTTTATATGAACTCCTACATAAAAAATTCATTGGAATTTAAAAGTTAATTTCTCCCACTTAACACAACTTTCATTTTTCACATTAATACAACATCATCATCCATATGAAATCCCTTCTATACATAACTCATTCAACATCATTTTTTAAAACATGTAAAAAAGGAAACATAATAAGGGTGAGATCATATGCTCAGTAAGGGTAAACATAAGAATTAACAATTGAATATCATAAATGAGAATAAGAGTGCATAAGGGTATGATGACATAATAAAAGTGTATGAGTGAGTCATAAAATAACCCATACCCATCAATACCTGGATCATCAAATATGAAAACACGAGGAAGGAAAGAGTCATTAGAATTAACAATCAAAAGCCATGTGATATCAATCTTGATCATTAGAAATATTATAAACCCATAGGAATCATAATGAAAATATTTATGTTATTGGGACATAATTTTCACTTCACTCTTAAATTCACTCTTATAAATCAAATAACCATACAGTTGATTTCCATACCCAATGCATTGGAGGGATATCATAGACCCACCCATCATTGGTTTATCATGTAACCACCTGTTATTGGTTTATCATTGAACCACCCATCATTATTTTATTAAGGAACCACCAATAATTGGTTTATCATGTAACCACCCATAAAATTTCCAAGTACCATTCGAAATCCTTACACCTAAAAGCTTTCATTTCATCATAAACTCATAGGAACAACCATATCACAATATAAATTGATCAACCCATGGAAAATAAAAGGGTTTTTATCAATCTCTTTGAAACATGATTAACCTATATAAAATAAATGGGTTCAATAAAAATCTCTTCAAAACATGATTAACCCATGGAAAATAAATGGGTTCAATAAAAATCTATTTGAAACATGATTAACCCATGGAAAAGAAATGGGTTCCATAACAATATATTTAGAACATGATTAACCCATGGAAAAGAAATGGATTCAATAACAATCTCTTTGCAATAATATTAACCCATGGAAAAGAAATGGGTTCAATAAAAATCTATTTGAAACAAGATTAAACCCTAGAAAAGAAATGTGTTCCATACCAATATATTTAGAACATGATTAACTTGTGGAAAAGAAATGGGTTCCAAAACAATCTCTTTGAAACATGATCAACCCATGGAAAATCAATGGGTTCTATAACAATCTCTTCGAAACATGGTTAGCTCATGGATAAGAAACAACATCCATAATAATCTCATTGAAAAAACCTTAATCCATCCATAAAAGAATAAGGATGATATTAATAAAAAATTTCCCCAATTTAGAATAAGTAACAATAAGGGTTTTTAACATTTATGAATATAAATACAATTAAAATATCGTTAAAAACATTCATGAGAAAAATAACCTTTAAACATTCCAAAGTGTCCTATACCACCTTAAAATATTTGAATCATAATCCCCATAAAGGAATAAAATTAAATGAAACATATAATATCATGTGAATAAGTATATTCATTATATATATTTTCAAATTATAGGTATACAAACCTCATAAAAAAAGATAGGCGTATAACATAACAAATGTCTCAAATAAGAAAAATTGTAACAAAAATCCATTACCACTTTGGTAACTTTGAAACTATAAACCCCATGAAAGAGGGATCATAAAAATTATATTTAAAACCACATAAATTTAAGTATAAGAATAATCAAATAAATTCATGGATGTTATATACACCACACAATAAAAATAAGTGGTGAATATGGAATATATCTAACAAAAATAAAAGTGAGATGAGAAAAACACTTACAAAGATCGTATCATTAGAGTGAGAATAAATCAATGGAATAATTATGTGTGACAAATATAAATACACAAAATAAAAATTGGAATATATAATAATATAATCATAGGTCATTTCACATATATTCTTGGCATAACATAACCAATTGCGTAGAAGTTTAACCCAATGAATGGAAATTGAGCTAATAAATCACTTACCTTGAGTTCGATTTGTCATTATTGTCCTCTATATTTATGAATAATAAAATTATGTTAACTATTTACTTTATTTATAACCTTTTACAAGTTTATTATTACTTTTATTTCACTTAGAAACAAGTTGTATACAATTACTCATTCAATAATGTTTAAGTCAGATGTTTTGACCATATTCAGTTTATGTGTCAAAACTGAATTTGATAGGTTGAAAATGGTCAATGAAGTCATTATTTAAACATATAAAGAATAATAACCATGAAATAATTATCATATTTTTACATAAATTATACTTTTAAAATCATACAGGAAATAAGGTTATGAAAAATGAACCAACGTTACCATCATAGTGACGGCAGATCATACGTACGCATGAGTAACATTCCCATTTTTCAATGATAATTATGGAAAGAAGGTAAGTAATGTTTATATTTATATAATGAAAATTATATCATAAATACCATATTATTTAATTATATATACTTATATATATCATTCTTGTGATGTGGTGATGAAAAAGTTGTAATGTCGGGATGATAACGACAAAGACAAAGATATAAGAGGGGGGGGTGAATTGTAGTTTTCAAAACTTTGACAAATTCAAAACACCTATATTTTTGTGTAGTGATCCTTTATTTTTCTATTAAATATGATAAAGTTATGGAAATAAATAATGGAAATGAACAAAATGATGTATAGTGATTTAAGTCACAAATATATTTTAGTCCACTCCACCAACGCTCAAATCCACAAGCTTGGTGATTTTAATATCAGTTCTTTTATCATAATAACTTAAAAAAATGGATTATAGGTAGTTTATACCTTTATAGTAAGAATTTACAAATCCTTCTGGTTCTTTTATAGAGAACCGTAAATCCATAGCTTAGTGCAAAAAGATGACACTTAACCACGACTGAGTCTGAGTTGTCAAAACTGAACCAAATCAATAGAGATTGATTTTATTGAGAATATAGATTAAACTTAAAAGTTTCAGTAAAAAAGAAATATGTATTCAGATATTCAATAATGCATAGGATAAAATAGATCTTCAATGTCGCATAGTCTTTCTTAAAACAACAATAGAGAAAACACCAGACAGATGTTAAAACATGTATGTCACCAAAGTGTATATATGACAAAAACTTCATCATTTTTGCAGAATAATATACAATGATAAATTGAATTAGCAACAACAAAAACATAGTTAGTCGATAGATCAAAAACTTTTATGTCTCTAAAAGGTAGATCTGAAGGTAATGACACACAACATTTTTATGTATATTACTTTTCCTGTATATTCATCCTACTTTCCGATGTAGTGTTCCTTGATATTTATACTATAGTTAAAAAAACTCCAAGTCAAAACAAATCCATAAATATATCAAAATAAATCATGAATATTTGAATTCAAAATAATTCAAGAGAGGTCAAAAGTTCCTTTATAAATATGAATGACTTACTCTATTGAATACGAGCCTTTAAAATGAAATGAGACTTTGAATCAATTGTAAACAAGATTTGAATAGATATTTACATATACCAAGATCATTGTATAAATCTCATATAATATCACAAATTCAAAACTCCATTATTGAATAGTAAAATGTAGGGTTCCTTTATATGGAGAAAAAATTCCAAATGTAGGGTTGAAAATGCAGGGTTGGTTACAAAAGTAGGGTTGATGTACCATACATTTATTTTATCAAACACAGGGTTCCATACCATTATAGGGTTCCTTATCCATACTTTATATTTTCTAAAACATAAGGTTCCATCCAAATATAGGGTTGATTGACCATAATTTCTCAATAGGGTACAATATATGATCCATACGCATTGTTTTAAATGTAGGGTTGATTCCTTACGTTATGCTTGCACAAATTAGGTATGAACAATGTTTTTAGAATAAATTAAAACATATTATGAATATTTTAACAAAATATTCTCCATAGATCAATAAATTGAATATATTTACATAATAAATATTTCAATAAATAATAATTTCTTAAAATTCACTTAAAAAAAGTCATTAGTAACAAAAATATGGGCATTTGTGAGCATCAAAACCAAAAAGAAATTAATGAAATTGTTGAATCAACACATTCTCAACAATCTCCCCCTTTTGATGGTCACAAAACCCATAACAAAAATATGTAAAATTTAAAACCAAATTTCAAAATAAATTTATTTCTCTTTTTCTCTTTATAATATTTTTCCTTAACGGAAACTTATCCCCCATTATATGGATTAAATATTCTCCCAAAAAACATCTCCCCCATGAATATAAACATGTAAATTCAATTGGAAGTATAAATTATAAAATTCCCCCTATGTCAAGAATATTATGAATAAATAAGAATAAATAAAATTAAAACATATACAATTCCTAATTCTATAAAATTAAAATATATAAACTTATCCCCCTTTTTGTGACATAAAAAAGATAAGAGAAGTAAATTTAACTTTCCCTAAATTTATGCATTCTTCAAAAATATATTAAAAATTAAATAAGGAGCATATAAAATGATTTATTTTCTTAAACCCCCCTGAATGATAGCATATAGGATTATTCAGTGAAATATAAAACCAAAATTATTACTTACAGTAATAAACTGATATAATAGAGAAAAATTAATTTCATGATTTATATAATAAAACTAAAAAGAAATTATGAATTTAACTCATAATAATATTTTCACTAAAAAATATTTTAAAAAAAGTACACATATCAATGATTTTTAAATAAGAAGAAAATAAAATCGAAGGGTTACAAAGGAGTAGACTATTTGTCTAAAATTTACAAACTTCATACTTTTTTTCTTAAAGCAACTAAAAATATTGAAAAATATTATAATCTATATTGAACATCTGTTGTTCTTTGATATGAAGAATATAAACACTATTCAAGAAGGAACAACTTCATATTACCAAGATCTACCTTGGTAACAACTTATATTATGATAAAATCCATTTGACTTAGTATTTCTATTTTAAACATTTCAAAGTATGCTCTTGATATCAAAATATCTTTCATATTTTGATATTTGTTTTTTAATGAATCAAAAACTGTTTTTGACACAGATTCTTTCCATAGATCGTTGTTCGACTTTCTATACGCATACAAATAGCTTGTATATTTACCTTTTCTTCATTTTAAATTATTAATTTCAATAGAAGCATTTCATAATACATTTTAGAATAAGATACCTCTAGTTTATCATCACTATGAACTTATCTATTTATTTTATTAGACTTTTCAAATGAATCTTTAACAAATGAAACAAAATATTCTTCTAACCAATCAGATAGATTACCTTTTTTTATTTTGTAAGAAAGATTATATTATGAACCTATAGAACTTTATCATTTCATCTTACTATGTATGGTTTCCTATAATATTTTTAATAATATATTTTGAAGAAAAAGATAGATAAAATAAAAATATTTATGAATAAAATTATATGTTCTTTTTTGACATAATGAAGATGATGTTTCATATTTCTTTGCAAAAAAACATAGAATAATCATTACAGATTTCAACTTATAGAAAGACATTTTTTCATAATAAATATTTTCAGGTTTCTTAATAAAATTAAGTTATAATAATTAAAGATAAAATGAATTCAAAATAGTTTTCAAAAATAAAATATAAACCTTTCATAGTTGAAATAAATAATGTATTTTCTAAAAAGTTTTGAAACAAGGTTTTTAGAGATATTTGAATATTCAGTTTTAATCTTTATCAAATTTTTGAGAAATATATTTCTACTCCTATATTAAATAGTTATTATACTAGAAGAATATTAATATAAACCTGAATAATATAAAAATAAAAATAAAATTTTTCATGGATCAGTGTTTTTTGTTACTGAGGATTTTTTATGCAAACTACTTCAGAGTTGTTCACTCATTTGGTAGAGAATTTTATATATCCATCAATTTACCACTTAAATATTTGATGATATATATTTTTGGTATAATCCTTAAAAACATCAAATGAAAGTGTTTTTTAGGACCCATATTCTTTTGGTTCAAGTAGTGTTAGCAACTAAATTTTTAGGTAACCAAACTTGTTTATTTTGAGTAGGAATTATACTATTCAAGTTAAACAATTATTTTGAACAATAATAATTTTTGATAAAAAATTTTGAGGTTTTATAAAATAGTAATCATTTACATAATTACCATTAATACCAAAATAAAAAAATTTAACAATAGACATGTTTTTTCTATTTAAACTGGGAAAAAAATATTGTTTAGTTTCAGTTTTTCACCATTACTCCCTATTCCAAATTTTTCTTTTAATATTTTATTTTTATAGGGATTTGATTTAAATATTTTTATCCTTTGATTAACATACTAGAATATTGTTTTAAATTATTAACTTCATCCAATAATTCATTAATCTTATTATCATGAAAATTACAGTAAATTTTAAAAGCATTAGACTTTGAATCATTAAAATGTTTTTGACAACTTTTATTTATCTAATAAAATAGTATCATAAGTTTTTCTAATTTTTATATGATATTTATTTAATGTTTAATATTTTTCTTAAAGAATAAAGAAATATTTATCTAATTCATCATAAGATAGTTTCACACAACTAGAGTTTTGAGAGTAAGAAGATTGTACCTCATGATCAGTATGGGCCATAAAACATACCATTTTCTTTTTATGATTAGACTTAGAATCTATAGAAGATTCACCATGTGAACCATAAGTATTACTCCAGGTAGCCTTCACAAATTTCTTTCCTTTTATTTTATAATTATATTTCCTTTGATATTTGAGTCAAGAATATTTGTACTTTGTATGACCTTTTTCCTTGCATTCATAACATTTTCTTTCATTAGTCCCTTTATTTTTTTATGTATATATTTTCAAAATGTTTAGAAATATTTGATAAATATTTATCCAAATGTGGATGATTTTAATGATATGATTCATCCATAGTATTTTTAAGAGCAACTTATTCACATTGTATATGATTTTCAGCTTTAGACTGCATCTCAACTTCATACATCTTTAAAGTTCTAATCAACTCTTTCATAGTAATTTTTTTTATAGGTATATATTGAATTATAGTTTCAGATATTACATTAAACTTATAGGGAAGTAATCTAAGTAATTTTAATTCTTGTTCTGATTGTGAAATTGAATATCCTAAAGTAGTAACATTTTTTACAATCTCTATCAATATTCCATTCATTTGAGTGATAGTCTCTCTTTTATTCATCTTGAATGTATCAAAATTTATTTTCATAGTAGTGTACCTTAGTTGTATAATATTTTTAGTTCCTAAAAGGGAAATTGAAATAGCCTTCCATGTATCATATGTAGTAGGGCATTGGGATAACCAATTGAATTCATCTGTTCCTAAACCACACATAATATCACTCATAGATTTTTAATTGAAATCATATTCCATTTATTGTTCATTATTATAATCTTCCAAACATTCCTTTGGAATATCATAAGGTTTAACAACCTTCATATAAACCCTTATTCCAAGATTTTATAAATAAATAATCATACATTCCTGTCAAAATCTATACTTATCACCATTAAAATAGGGAGCATGTATCATCAACATACCTTCTCTATAATATGCCATTTCATGATGTATTCATCTGAATCCTTAACTCAGGATTGTTAGAGCCAACAAATATTTAGTATATCCTTATAAAACCACATTTTTATGTCAAATAGATCATATAGAATATTCAAGAATAATTCTATCCTATGATATTAATTATTAGTATCAAATAGATCCAAATGTATTCAAGGATTACCAAAAATAGAAATATAGCAATAGAGCACTTCCTTTTATGCCAATAGTTGATATAAAAAAAATTCAAGAAAAAAATATATCAGTAGAGCCCAAACTATGATACTAATTATTAGGTCAAGATGATAATGATGAAGACAAAGAAACAGGGGGGGGGGAAATTATGGTTTTCAAAACTTTGACAAATTAAAAACACCTCTCTTATTGTGCAACGATCCTATCCTTTTCCCTTAAAGACGAGTGAGTAGTAGAAATAAATAAAGGAAATGAACACAATTATGTATAATGGTTCAGGGAACAAAGATACCTTAGTCCACTCCACCAATGCTCAAATCCATGAGCTTAGTGATTTTACTGTTAGGCCCTCTTATCCTAATACCTTCAAACAACAACTGAGTGCAGGTAGTTAAAACCTTTACAATAAGACTTTCCAAAGCCTTATTATTCTTCTACAAGGAACCATAAATCCACATATTAGTGCAAGAATATTACACTTAACCACGACTAAGTCTGAGCATTCAAAACTCCATCAAATCAATAGAGATTTATTTTGTTGAGAATATAGATTAAACTTCACAGTTACAGTAACAACTCATAGATATATTCAGATCTTTAATAATGAATAGCTGTAAATATATCTTCAAAATCATGTAGGATTTATTTAAAAAATGACAGATAAAGCACAATACAAATGTTAAAATATGCATGTCTCTAAAGTGTATCTTTGACAAATGCTTCTTTATTATTACAGAAGAAGATGTAATGATAAATTGCATTATCAAATATAACATCACATTGAGTTGATAGATCAAATCATGTATGCCTCCAAAGTGTAGCTCTGAAGGAAATGACACATGAATTTTTATGTATATTACTTTTCCTGCATATTCATCCTACTTTCTGATGAAGAGAATCTTGATATTTATACTGTAGGTCAAACATCTCTAGGTTAAACCAACTCTAGAAATATCACACAACAAATCATGAATATTTGAATTCAAAATCATTCAAGAGAGTTTATAACTTCTATTAGAAATAGAAATTATTTAATCCATTGAATAAGATCTTTTAAAGCATAGAAATCCTTTAAATCAGTT
Organism: Viscum album; assembly: GCA_963277665.1. Classification (NCBI taxonomy): domain Eukaryota; kingdom Viridiplantae; phylum Streptophyta; class Magnoliopsida; order Santalales; family Viscaceae; genus Viscum; species Viscum album. Next base: position 783,300,094 of record OY728150.1, on the reverse strand, counting down.
ATAAAAAAACTTTGAATATATCTTTACGTCCTCCAAGACCATTGTATAAATCATGGATAATATCTCAAACTTAAAACTCCATTATTGAATATTCAAATATAGGGTTACTTTATATGACAACAAAACAAAAAATGTAGGGTTGAAAACATATGGTTGATTAAAAATGTAGGGTTGATGTACCATATGTTTTTTTCTCAAACATAGTGTTCCATACCAATGTAGGGTTCCTTATCCATACTTTCTATTTTCTCAAATGTATGTTTCCATCCAAATATACGGTTGATTAACCACAATTTCTTAACAACATTGGGTATATAATCCATACACGTGGTTCTGAACATAGGGTTAATTCATTATGTTATGCTTTCACACATAGGGTATGAATAGTATTTTCATGATACATTAAAACATGTTCTGAATATTTTAACAAAATATTATCTATAAATCAATTACTTGAATATATTTATAGAATAAATATTTATAAGAATAATAATTTTCTAAAATTCACTTAAAAGAAAATTCATTAGTAACACAAATGTGGGATTTGTGAGAATCAAAACCAAAAAGAAATTAATGAAATTTTTGAATCAACACATGATCAAAAAAAGAAATAATCACATCACTTTGAGGAGGTGGTAGTCCACACGTCTATGAATGACATTATCACTTTTTTAGTGTGTGAAATAGAAAGAATAAAATGATATGTTATATGAAAATATATATAATTATGTAATGAATATAATAAATAATAAATGAGTCTTAGGCCCCAACCTTTAAAAAAAATATCTCTTTGAAGAGGCAATAGTCCACACGTCTACAAACGATGTTATCATATTCCCAAAAAATAGAAATCATGAAGGTATGTGTTATATAATAATTCCAGAAGTATGAAGAAATTATAAATATCATATATATAATATAAAATAATTAATTTAATCATTATTACCAACCTTTTAGGGTGGTAATTTAAGAATGAACAACATCAGTTTTCGAGGTGGTAGTCCGCCATACACTCGAATGATGATTGCATGTCCCATTTGATGGAAGTTTGTGAAGGTGTAGGTAAAACAATTAATATAAAAACATTTTCGTATATCTAGGATAGTAATTATTTTATATAATCATGGAATAATAATAATTTAAGTTCTGTAGTAAGAAATAAAACAAAAAATCTCATTGAAGAATGTTACCTCTTCTTCAGGTAACTCCTTTTTTGTTTGCTCCAAAGGACTTCCTTGGAATCATTTTTTTACCAAAGTGAGGATTCTAGGATGAGAGTAGGGACGTTGGGAACTTATTTTTTCAGGTTTTGGATAATCCAAATTGATTTATAGGTATGAATAAGCAGGGAGGGTGAGTACCTTTTTATAGTGGAGGGGGAGTGATATTCTTGTAAATATAAAAAGATAAACACTATTGGGGGGTCTCCCTTACATCATGTGCCTAAGATAATGACCCAAATACAATAAAATATGAAATATGGTCAAATAGTGTCTATAAAATTTGTTTTGGACATGTTTCTAGGTTATTTTCCCCTTAACATTAAAGTTTAACCACTAAGTAAACACATTTTTATAAATTCCAATAACATAATTGTCATAATTTAATTTAAAATTAATCCTGCAGACGGAACAATAAAGTGGGTTTTTAAAGTGAAAATGTTCAAAAAATCACTAAGTTTTTATATCTAAAATCACTAGGAAGATGATTACAATGTCCTAAAATTTATTAAATGATATAAAATTTATCTAATTATACTTTAAAACCAATTAAAAATTTAATTTAACCATATAAATTATTTAGAAGAAAAAGCAATTTTCATTTAAAATCTAGTATTTTTCACTATTCATCAAAATATTAAAGTTCTCAGAAAAATAAAAAAATCCACCCAAAGTAAATTTTGATATTAAAATTTCAAAAAAAGTTTATTTTTTCGAATAAATATTATGAAAATTTATAAAATTATATTTAAAGTAGGTGAACCATTAAAAGACGGTAAAAGTGCCTTTAAATAATATACAATTTTATGCTTAAAATTGGATTTATTCTTATATTAAGACTATCATACTTATTGAATGAATTTAAAAACATTTTATTAAATATATAATATATAAATTTAATTAATATCTTTCCCTAATAGTTATTAATTTAATTTATTAATATAAAATTCCATTTTGGTCATAAAAATAGTTTTTCTTAAAAACAAATCCTTTATATTCAATTACTGTTTATTTTAATTTATAATTAATTGGTAACCAATTAATTAATTTTATAAATATTTGTAAACTATAATTTTTATAATTTATTTAATATCATTCATTCCCTTAATTCCAATTGATAGGTGTTAAATATCATAATAATATTAATAATATATTGTTGTTCGATAAGACTCATGATTGTGTGTAAAATAAGTCATCAAAGAAATTAGATGTGTGCAACAAAAGATAAAATTGGTGTTTCATGTGATGAAAGATAAAATATATATTTCCTGTAACACACCCTATTAAATAATTTAAATCAGTTTTAAAGAATATATTTCATAAAATCTCGGGATGTTACATCCCACCCCCCTTAAAATGAATTTCACCCTCTAAATTCGTCTCAGTTATCAAATGATTAAAATTTATAGAATTAATTTATTAAAACCCACATCATACAAAAGGTTTTATAAAAAATAATCTTAGAAATGGAAAGTGGGAAACATAAAGGTCACCTGAATTTACACATAACTAGTATTCAACATAGGGTGAATATGGAGGAAAAACATAAATAATTAAAGAGAGTGAGTGTGGTCATTGATCACAAACAAGTGAATGATCAATAAAAAGTTAAGGGACTAAAAAACATAAATCTTTTATGATCAAAAAGAGCACCCTTTAATCATAATTGAAGGTATTAAGATAATAATTTTGTTACAAGATCCTTTCCCTAGAGTTAAATAATTCTCTTTCCATCTAGACCAAGTGAACAAAAGGAAGTATACCCACTTGATGAGTAGAATTTAATCCTTTAGTCAATTTCTAACAAAATATCATCCTTTTCTGCAAATTATGAGTATTTAATATGAATTTTTAATTCCCCAAGCACTAAAATAAACTTTTAAAGACCACATAACCATAAAAGGGACAATCAATCTATTTCACCTATCTTTAACCAAAACCAAAATGGTTAGCACATGATAATTCCAAAAATGAATAAACATTCATATGATACACTAATATTCAAAATTCAATATTAATACCCAAAGTTAAAATAAATCATTACATAAATAAATATCTTTAAAATTATTCAAACATTTCATAACTAAGTTCAAAACCAAAATATTAGAAGGATCTAATAATATATTCTTCCAAGATAAATCAACCATTATTGCTCAAATAAAATCCTACTTAAAAAAAATTCATGTTGATCCTATGGGTTATAAATACATAAACCTAAATTTTTTTTCCAAACACATCATTTATAATCTCAAAATATTTACTTATCAAAAACAAAAAATGGGGTGTTTTAAGACTTCGAACTTATGATCAACCTTAAGCTTATAGTCCTATAAAAGAACACATAACTCTTAAGATAACCTCATATAAAAACATAATAATGTAAAAATTTATCTAAAATGACCATTTTTACCTACTATAATATTATATAACCCACACTACCATATCCTATGACAAAATCCATAACTTTACATTCTCAGATTTGATGCTGATAATTATGACGCAAATTTTTTATCTAAACTTTACAACATCAAAAAGAAAACTTGGATCACTCATATACTGGAGGAATTTTTAGGTTAATATTTTTAGATAATTAGGAAAAACTCCTATATAAATAATTCATATTACATTAAAAGATTATTTCTCCCACTTAACTTGGCTTTTATTTTTCACATTAAGACAACATCATCATCTATATGAAATTCCTTCTAGACATAACTCGTTCAACATAATTCTTTAAAACCTGGGAAAAAGGAAACATAAGAAGGGTGATATCAGATGCTTAGTAAGGGTAAACATAAGCATTAACAATTGAATTCCATAAATGAGAATAATAGTACATAAGGGTATGATGAAATAATCAAAGTGCATGAGCGATTCATAAAAAAACTCATACCCATCAATACCTAGATCTTCAAATATGAAAACATGAAAAATGAAAGATTCATTAGAATCAATAATAAAAGCCATGTGATATCAATATTGATAATTATAAACATTATAAACCCATAGAAATCATAAAGAAAACATGTACGTACTTGGGAAATTATTTTAAATTCACTTTTACATTTACTCTTACAAATAGAATAACCATATGGTTGACTTCTATTCCCAATGAATTGGAGGCCTATCACAAACCCACCCATCATTGGTTTATCATAGAAGTATGCATCATTGTTTTATCACATAAACACCCGTCATTGGTTTATAACATAACCACCCATAAAATTTATAAGTACCATTACGAAATTATAGCATATAAAATCTTACATTTCATCATAAAATCATAGGAAGAACCATTATCTATTTTATTACTTTATCAACCCAAGGAAAAAAATTGGTTTCTTGTAAATATATTTGAAACATGATTAAACCATGGAAAATAAATGGTTTTAATAACAATATCTTTGAAACATGATTAACCCATATAGAATAAATTTATTCAATAAAAATACATTTGAAACAATATTTACCCATGGAAAAGGAATGGGTTCAATAAAAATCACTTTGAAACATGATTTAACCGTAGAAAAGAAATGGGTTAAATAAAAATATCTTTGAAATATGATTAACCCATTAAAAATAAATGGGTTCTATAACAATGTCTTTATAACTTTATTAACCTATTGAAAATAAATGGGTTCAATAACAATATATTTGAAACAAGATTAACCCATAGAAAATAAATGATTTCTATAATAATATCTTTGAAACAAGATTAACTCATAGAAAAGAAATGGGTACCATAAAAATATCTTTAGAACATGATTAAACTATGTAAAAGAAACAAGTGCCAAAAAAATGTCATTGAAACATGATTAACCCATGTAAAATAAATGGGTTCCATAACAATATTTTTGAAACATGGTTAGCCTATGTAAAAGAAACAACTTCCTCCTCCAATGGCCTGAAGGCCTTAATTTTTTATTGATATACCCTATGGAGAATAAGTAAAAAAAGGGTTTTTGACATTTATGAATGGAAATAACATTAAAATATCATTAAAAATATTCGTGAGGAAAATAAACTTTAAACATTCCAAAGTGTCCCATACTACCTTAAAACATTTGAATCATAAGACCCATGAAGGAATAATGTTAAATGAAACTTATAATATCATGAGAATAATGAGATTCATGATATATCATGTCAAATGAGAAGTATACACACCTCATAAAATAATATAGGTGTATAACATAACAAACATCTCAATGAAGGAAAATTGTGGCAAAAATCCATTACCGCTTTAGTAACTTTGAAACCATAAACCCAATGAAATAGATATTATAAAAAGGATATGTAAAACCAAATTTATTTAAGGATAAGAATCATTAAATACATTCATTGGAAGTATATAAACCACAAAAAAAAATAAGTGGTGAATATGGAATATATCTCACAAAAATAAAAGCTAGATTAGAAAAACACTTACAAGGATCATATCATTGGAGTGAGAATAAATCAATGAAATAATTATTTGTGAAAAATTTAAATCCAAAAAATAAAAGTGTAAATACATAATAATATAACCATAGGTAATTTCACACATATTCTTGGCATAACATAACCAATGATATAGAAGTTTAACCCAATGAATGAAAATTGAGTTAAGAAATCCCTTACCATGAGTTAGATTTGTCATTACTTTCCTCTATCATACTAAATAATAAACTTATGTAAATTATTTACTTGATTAATAACCTTTTAAAAGTTTAATATTACTTTTATTTCACTTGTAAACAAGTTATATACAATTAATTAATCAATAATGTTTAAGTAGAATGTTTTGACCATATCTGGCTTATGTGTCAAAACTGACTTTGATAGGTTGAATATGGTTAATGAGGTCATTATTTAAATATATCAATAATAATAAAAATAAAATTATTATCACATTTATACATCAATTATACTTTTAAAATCATATGATAATGATGTTTATGAAAAATTAACCAACGTTACGATCATTGAGATGGTATGTCGAACATACGCATGAGTAACATTCCCATTTTTCAATGATCATTATGGAAAGAAGGTAAGTAATGTTTATATTTTCTGAATGACAATTATATCATAAATAACAAATTATTTAATTATATATACTTACATATATCATTATTTTTATGTGGTGATGAAAAATGAAGAATCACATCACTTCGAGGAGGCGGTAGTCCACACGTCCACGAACAACATTATCACTTTTTCAGTGTGTGAAATGGAAAGAAGAAAATGACATGTTATATGAAAAATATATAATTATTTCATGAATATAATAAATATATCATTTATATCATATATTTTTATTAAATCCATCCTTAATACATTTTATGTAAAGTGTGAACGAATCACATCACTTTGAGAAGGTGGTAGCCCACACATCCACAAACGATGTTATAATATTACCAAAAAATAGAAATCATGAAGGTATGTGTTATATAATAATTATAGAAGTATGAATACATTATAAATATCATATATTTTATATAAATTTAGTAATTATATAATTATTCCCAACCTCAAAATGTGGTAATGGGAGAACAAAAGACATCAGTTCGCAAGGCGGTAGTCCGCCATACACACAAACGATGATTGTGTATCCCATTTGATGGAAGTGTGTGAAGGTGTAGTTAAAAACCTTAAAATCACAAAACCTTAGTATATTGAGGATAATAATGTCATTATATAATAATGTAATAAGAATAATTACAGTTGTGGAGTAAGAAATAAAACAAAAGATCTTGTTGAAGAATATTACCTCTTCTTCAGGTAATTCCTTTTGTTTTGCACCAAAGGAATTACTTGGATTGATTTCTCACCAAATTGATGATTCTATGATGATATTAGGAATATTGGGATCATATTTTGGTAGGGTTCATATGATCCAAAGGTATTTAGAGTTGTGAAAAAGTGGGGAGGGTGAGTTACTTATTATAGTGGAGGGGGAGTGACATTATTATAAATATGAAAAGGTAAAAACTATTATGAGTTATACCTTAAATAATGTTCCTAAACTAATTATACTAATTATATCCAAGAGAATATATGGTTGAATCTAAGTAAACTCATTTTTACCTCAATCATTGTAATTAATTTTAATTACTTTCACTAATATTTTTAGTAAAAAACTAATTTGAACTTATTAGACATTATAAATTATGATTATTAAAAATATGGAATAATTTTTTCCAAATTAATGTCACATAAGTGGTAGAATTTAATTTAAAATTAATCCCATAGACTGAATGACAAAATGGTCTTTTAAAGTGAAAATGTTCAAAAGTTTACTAAGTTTTTATATCTAAAATAACTATGAAAATGATTCTAATGACCTAAAATGAATTAAATGATATAAAATTGATCTAATTATACTTTAAAACCAATTAAAATTAAAATTTAATCTTATAAATTATTTAGATGAAAAATCAGTTTTCAATTAAAATCTAATATTTTTCACTATTCATTAAAATATGAAAGTTCTCATTAAAATACAAAAAAGTCTCAGAAAGTAAATTTTTATATTAAAATTTCAAAAAATAAGTTTATTATTTCAAATAGAAATTATAAAATTTTCTAAAATTACATTTAAAATAGGTGCACCATTAAAAGGAAGTAAAACTATCTTTTAAAAATATATAGGTTTTTATGATTAAAATTGGATTTATTCTTATCTTAAGCCTATATAACTTGTTATTTGACTGAAAATTAATTTTTTATTAAAGAAACAATTTTAAGGAAAAATTTAGAAACCAAGAGACATGACTTCAATGACTAAAATCATCAAACCGTGCCCCAACAGTCCAAAATCCAAAAAACCAGATCAAAAAACAAAGAAATCTCCTCCCCAGCATAAACAAAATTAAGTCCAGTTTCCACCATTCCAACGCTGCACAACAAGCTGTCCTATACAAATATGGGTTGGTACTAATGGCCAAGGACATACCTGTCATGACCCGTCCCAGTGGGGCCCGCGCCGTGACTCCCCAATCCCGCCTCTAATAGGCCAGGGGCTGGTGACTAGCACTGAGTAGGCATATTACTAACATGGGAGGCATTTCCTATGTACCTATACACACACACACATCTCCAAGCCCACAATGATGAAACGTAAAAACCACTAAGGAACAAGAATGAATGAATACAACTAAACCCAACCAATAGAGTACGATGAAAGTTAGAGTACAAAAAAAGTAAACTGGGCCAGAATACAAGACCACCAAAAACAAGAGTCTGAAAACTACAAAGTCCAACCTGTAAACACAAAAGGTACTGAGATTGCTGCTCATAGCTGTAGGAATGCCTCAGACTGTAGGTAACTCAAAAAGCTCGGTCCTGTCCCAGTCCACCCTGGACTCTGTCAAAAGGTTTCTCGTCTATACAAGACACCAGACGTGTGGGCAAAGCCCATGTAGGGGTGAGTATAACAATACTCAGTAGAGGACCCCAAAAACCACAAAGCAGTACACAAAGTAAAGGTACAATCAGCTATACACAATGTATGTCTACATATAGAACAAACCAGATATACTCCAAACCCAGATCCGTGGTCTAGAGACAAGTCACACAACCGCATACCCCCGTTAGGGATTCAATTCAAAGATTCCGCGAAGCACTCGTCCCAGGAGAACACACCCCATGAGTCTTACAGCTCTGATGACGTCCGTCTGAGAAGTACCCTCCATCGGGAACCGTCATGAGAGGTAGTCACACTCATTATGGGAGACACACTCTTGAGTGGGAATATTTTTGATAGATAGAAGCACTCATTATGGGAGACACACTTCTGAGTGGGAAAGATCACGATACACAAATGGGGATCACTGCTAGGGCCATGGCGGATACCGCAACTCATCCGGATTCACCAGTTAGGTGATACACCAACTAAGTAGAGGATTAACACCCAATAGAGTTGGTCATGTCGATGCCTGACTCTACCCAGGGTTAGGAATGGATAGAGGATTTCGATCCGGGCCTCTCGGATGGATGGATAACTCTATCACAGAAAGTCCTACTGAAGGGATCATACTCCTATGCGAGGAAATGATTCTTGACCTTCATAGGAACGAGAAAAAGGGGAACTAACCCAAACAAAAGATGTCCAAGATACGGTGAACAAGAGGACCATGCCATTTTCCAAAAGTACACGGTGTGTATAAAGTTACACATTGTGTTGTCTGACTCCGGGTACTGCCCATGTACAACGACCCATGTCTTAAGCTGGTCGTGTAGAAAAACTGAGTACACGGCATGTAGTATGATGTACACTCCGTGTCCGAGTGACTGGGGTTGGCCCCATGTACGCTGGCCATGTGCCCGTACACAGTTATCAACCAGTGTACTCTAACCCATGTCTGTCTATCCCCAGGATACACGCCGAGTCCCGCGTATCCGCTCCTGTCATGCTGTACATGTTGTGTTCTGAAGCCATGTAGATCATCCCGTGTCCGTGTACTTCCAAAAATACATGCCGAGCTTTGGGGAAAGTCCAACATGCCATGTGACTAGGGTCACACGCTGTGTGATTCTTCTATAACCCCTAAAACCCTAGCCTACGCCAGTACTACACGACGTGTTCTTCGGAAGTACACGCCGTGTATTCTGGAAATTTCCAGAAACACGAACTTCCACCGTTGCGCCTCCGGTGATGATCCATTCGTCGATCCGGCCGCCCGATCGCCGCGAAACTTCTAGGTTTTGGTCGCCCCAACACCACGCAGCTACTCCCGACGTTTTCAGACCTCCGATCGGCTCCGAAAACTTGATTTTATCTTCCTGCGTGAAGAACGCTCAAAGAACCCCCTTTTCCAATCTGATCCGATTCTTCTTCCACCATCGTTGTCGCACCTCTACAAGGTCATTGCAGTGTCGAACCTTCGATTTGGGATCATTGCGTCGCGGAATAGATGCATAACGATCTATTTTTCATCACCCCACGAAGAACATGAAGAACGCACGAGAAAAGAAAGGGGGAAAATCCAATAAACAAAGTGAGGAACGAACCCCCGCCATCGTTCGTCACGACATTGATCCACTCCCGTTAGCAGGCTTAAATGGAGCATGAATAAACAATAACAAAAAAACATGGATCAATTCCTCGAATCATCCTGATAAAACCCTCCCGTAAGAACGAATGAATCCGCAGATCAACTTGTTCGTGGTTGATCCGTGTTCGTCATTTAAAATCAAAAACAGGGAAAAGAATTCAAATAAAAAACCCATACCACAACTGTGATCGATCGCTGACGAAGGTGTCGTGCTGCCGCCTTCGTCGAGATCCTTCAATGTCATTGGCACAATGATTATCAACTCCGATCCGTCGTCGTTCATCATTGAGGGTTCACTCCAGTACTCCGTGGATCCTCCAGTGATTTCTACCAAAAATTCGTCAACGACCACCAATCGCTTAACCCATTAAAAAGGGAAACATGATTGACATTTAAGATACACTACATTATTAATGACTCCACCTTGCCATTATTGTGTCATTATGACGTGTCATTAAAAAGGAAACAGATGTCCCGTCGCTATGTTGCAGTGGATGTTTCTGTAAAAATAAAATAAACATTTAGTAATTTATTTTATTTTCATTTTACTAAAAATGTATGAAAATTCACTTTTTCCCTCGACCCGTGCTTGGTGAGGATAGGCTCATTCTTAAGTAAAGTCATCATCCTGGATGCAATGGTGCCCTCATATTTTTAATCCGGGCATCCGTTTGGAAACTTCCACAACCGCACACAAGTGCCGACTCACTTAACTTAAAAAAAGCTCAAACCACCATTCCGGGCTCACTGGACCTCAGAATGATGTGCCGTCTTCGCGCCCAGTCTCAAAATAATTCCATATAATATTTAAAAATAATACATGAAAAATATGAGACATTACATTATCCCCAACTTTGGGCTTTAAATCCCCGAAAAGCCAAAACAAAGGCTACCCAAAAAGATGAGGGTACTAGGCACGAATCTGGGCCTCCTGCTCCCATGTGATCTCCTGAAGATTCTCATACTGCCACTGGATGCGCACCAAGGGAATCGATCGCCCAAAAAGGATCCTCTCCTGCCGATCCTCGATCTCCACCAGGAACTCAACAAAGGTCACACGATGTCCAGCTCTCCCCAGTCGATGAAGTGCGACGGGTCGTGCACGTACCTCCTCAGCTGCGACACGTGGAAGACATCATGTACCCGATGAAACCCTGGTGGTAGAGCTAGGCGGTACGCCAACTCACCAACTCTGCAGAGTATCTGGAAGGGTCCTATGAACCTTGGAGATAGCTTTCCTCCTTGGCCAAATCTCCGTAATCCTCATCGAGGTGAGACCCGAAGAAAGACGTGATCTCCCTATACGAACTCCAGAGGCCTCTGTCGTTGGTCAGCATAGGACTTCTGCCGGCTCTATGCAGTCTTCATCTGCTCTCAGATGATTTGAACCTTCTCTGTGGTAGCTCGCACCAACTCTGGACCCATGAGTGTTGACTCTTCAGGGTCAGTATAGCAAAGCAGTGACCGGTAGGGTCTCCCGTACAAGGTCTCGAACGGTGCCATACCAACGGTGGAGTGGTAGCTGTTGTTGTACGCAAACTCCACCAGTGGTAGGTTGTCATCCCAACTGCGACCAAAATCCATGATACAATATCAAAACATATCCTCCAGAACCTAAATGGTCCTCTCCATATGACCATCAGTCTGGGGATCAAATGCTGTGCTCAAGCGTAGCTGAGTCCCAAAAGCATCTTATAATCCCTTCCACAACCGGGATGTAAAGCAGGCGTCTTGATTTGAGACTATAGTTGAGGGGACGCCATGAAGCCGAACTATCTCGTACATGTAGAGGTGTCCCAAGCTCTCTATGGAACTTTGCTCCCTGATATCTAGGAAATGGGATGACTTGGTGAGTCGGTCAATGATCACCCAGATGGAATCATGCCCTTTGGACTTCCAGAGTAAGCCTATCACGAAGTCCATCGATATTCCATCCTAATTCCACTCTGGAACTTCCAGGGGGTGAGCTAATCCCGCTAGAACCTGGTGCTCAGCCTTCACCTGCTGGCATGTGAGGCATCGAGAAACGAACTCTGCTTCTGCTTTCTTCATACCTGACCACCAGAACTGTCATAAGAGATCCTAGTAAATCTTTGCTACCCCAGGATGTACCGCCAAAGGGGATGTATGAAACTCCCTCATGACCTCCTCCTGCAACGCCACTGGTACAACAGTACTGTTTCGCATGGATTTCAGGGATGACCTCCTGGACGGGAGATTCAAACGTTCCGATCGGTTTCTAACGGGTTCGTTCGTAGAACCAGAAACATCCAATGATTCCACATCCGTTTGGACCTACTTTCCAAAGGTAGGCGCTCATTAGTTTGTGGGCTAATGAGGCTTAGGAATTTGCATTGGTCGAGAGGATGGGAGGTCAGACTCATCACACCTTTTTGAGGGGAATTATTGTCTACTCCGGGACTCTCTTTATAGATTTAAGTTATGTTCGTGAATCCTTATTACATTACCAAGTATAAAATGAGATTTCCTTTAGTTTTAACAATCAATGATTAAATATGAAAGAAATTTAGAGAATATTTTATATGTATTCGAGGTTCTTCATCAATAGAGAATCATCTATATCTGTTTAGAGATTCTTGGTCAATGGTATCCTTCAAAACATTTATATAAAAAGTCTCTTGATCATTATGATGACCATGCTGGTTTTAAAGCCACTCAGTGGGGCACTTGAAGTTTATCGTCATTCAGAAGGACATGGATTATTTCAAAGTTGGGATCGAACCCATAAATGGGCTACCTACGTATCCTTTGTTTTGGAAAAGGAATTAGAACCCACGTAGTTCGAGTAATGGAGTATGATGTTTATGATTGATGGCTCAAAGAAGAATGTCATAATTACTTTTACACTCTAAGCTCACGTGAGTCATGCTCGGTGTGAGAAACAAGAGGTATTGGTAAAAATTAGACAATTGTGCCATGAAAGATGCAATCATAAGAAATTGTTTGGGGCTTATGTATGTATGAATGCCCAAATAGATGAAGGTTTAGGATTTACTTTTAGGGAGAAAATCCAGGAACAGGGTCCATAAAGGTATATGTGCTTTATGGAGATTTGAATACTCTAACTTGGGAATTATTCCTGAAAAGGAAACCCAAATTAGGAGAGGATTGATAATTGGGTTTTACTCCTGAGAAGGAACCCCATATCAAACGTAATTTAGGACTGGTTAAGAGAAATTAAGGGGCTTGGGGTTTACTCCTGAAAAGGAATCCCAAGATTATGACTGGGATTTATTCCTAAAAAGGAGGCCCAGGTTAGGAATTAAGGTTTGGGGCTTACTCCTGAGGAGGATGCCCATGTTAAAGGATTTATAATTGGGGCTTACTCCTGAGGAGGATGCCCAAGTTAAAGGATTCTCTCATCTTAAAGGATGAGGTTGAATGAACGAACTCTCAATCTTTAGTGACATAAAGATGTATAAATCACTAGGTTTTGAGAGATATTCCACCGAATTCCTTTCATATAAAGAAGTCAAATCAAGAAATCATGCCATAAATGGCTTTGAAGAGTATCTTGAAGACTAAATCTTGAATAGGAAAGGTGAAATGGCTTAAGAGGGGTAAAATGGGCAAGATGGGCACCCAGAAAGGTAAGGGCGCGCAAGTCTTGAAAGGCGCACAAGTCTTGTGTGGGCGCGTAAGTATTGGTCGCGCAGGTATACATTGCGCGACACATGGTGTACTTGCGCGATTTTCAATCGGGATTGAAATACTTGAGCGATTACTTTTTAAACCCTTTAGAATACCCTTGAGGTTCTTCCAGAAAAGGGACGCGCAAATTCTATTGAAGGAATAAGGCGGCGCGCAAGTATGACCAGTTCCCTTAAGGGATGTCCATTCAGGCGCGCAAGTGTTGATGAGTTTCAACACTTAGGCCTTCCTCCCTCTCTTTATATCTTCCGTTCCAGGTAAGAAATTACCTTAGAAGTGTTCCGGAAGCTTTTGAGAAGAGACTTGGGCGTCGGGAGCTTCAAACCGAGTTTCTGAAAAAAGATCCTCTCGAATGGGGGGCCCACAGGGTCTATTTATAGGCAGGAGAAGACCCCGGGCGGTTACCGGGCGGTTACCACTTAGGTCGCGCAAGTGACTTGCGCGGCCAAGGGCGTCGCGCAGGTATACTTGCGCGACAGTGAGATAACTTGCGCGGTGCAGTTGCTGTTGATCCTTTCTTCCTGCCTTTGTCGATTTTTGACGTTTTCTTCAAAGGATGAATCACTTTGAGCTCAGATATTCCCCTTTTCCGATCTTTAGATTCTATGATGAAAGGAGCGTCAACAAAAGTCCCCCCTCAGAGTTGGATCCGGAGAGAAATGAGGATTTGACTCTGAGGAAATCGAGTCCATCCAAAGGAAAAGGGGGGTGCGCAAGTCTTCAGTGCATAGAGGGCGGTGCGCAAGTTTGCGTTGCGCAGGCATTAAGCGCTCTGGGTACGGCGCGCAGATTCCCGGACGCATCTATAAATACATGGCTTCACTTCCGTACAAGCATCCGGATTGCCGGACTTCATAACTTCTCGAGCTCTCGTCGCGCAGGCTATCTTAGCCGCGCAAGGTGCTCTGTTTTCTAGTGTTTTTCTTGATGTCGCGCTACTGTAAAGGATTTTGTACTTGTGTGGTTTACACTTGCGCGTCAAAAACTAGCGCGACACATGAATACTTGCGCGCCATGTTTTAGACTTGCGCGCCTTAAATGCCTTAGCCATTTTTTTCATTTAAGAGTTAATTTATTCATTTTTTGTGCAGATTCAGTGGTTCCCAAGGGAATTGGAACGGCTGATGAACTGGCTAGCAAGCGGATTGATGACATGATGAACATTATTGTCCACGATTACTATGATATCTGCGACATCACTTTCCCGAATTTGGCTAAGTACTTGAAGAAATATCATCCTAATTTTCCACAGAGCATCCATCTGCCTCTGTGTGGTCATGGTCATCTGCAAGGAGTCAATGTTTCAAATGCAAACAAATATATACCTGAGATGCAGCTGCACTGCTACTCCTCTATTTCGGTTATGCTGTGCATTAAGAGCAACAACAATGGTGTGAACTTTCAAATTCTTCCTCCATGTCATTTCCTTGCAGATATGAAAATGGAAAACCCATGGGCTGAAATGTTTTCCACTACCGGTTGGTGGAGAGAAGACAAACATGGTATTAGAGCAATATCTGAAAAGAGTACTCTCTCCAAATGTCTCTTTTACTTCCAATGCTCCATTCTCAAATCCATGTATCCATCTTCCAAGTCTCTTGGACAGAAACAGAGTCACTGTTTGATCAGCAGAAAATTTTCTCAAACTGCACTCAAGAACATCCTTTTACAATTGTTCCAAGAAGAACTGGTATCACTGCATCTCTTATTGTATCCAGTTGAATCAATGAATTCCAGGTGTTTGCTGATGAATCTCGGGATGCCGTAAATCAAATGAAGTGTTATGTTGAAAGCCTCTTGTAATTCTTGAAAAAGAGAAGAGACTCCAGTCTGTGGATGTCCTTCTAACTCTTGTGCATCAATGAAAAACACTTTCACTTTCACTTATTTGTACCAGCATTCTCTTACTACCTACTTCAAATTTACTTTAAGCCAATGGGCCTAGTAAGCATAGTTTGATTTTTACTAGGATTATTACAAATAACCCTACAAACTTTGAATCTTTTAATTGCTCAATATTAAGTAAATCATACAGAATGTATGTTTAGTGAGCTAGAACTTGACTTTTATTCAGAGTTCCTTTGTCTTTTTTGTGGGCAGTTTAAAGTCATGCACGCCGGACATAAAGGGGCTAATGTTTAAGGTCGAAATAGCTTTGACAAAAATGGATTAAAATGGATTCAATTCTTTGACAATTTATCTGAAAACATATTACCATACTCAAGTATGAGAGAAAATATGTAAACTATGGCTTAAGAATATTTGAATCTGAGGAATGATATTAAAAAGAGCTAAAAGGCATTAGAAGAAGTAGTTTCCAAGAATGAAGTTACTATTATTTAACAAAACCCGTTAGGGGGTTGAAATATGCAGGGCCACCTATGGGCATTGGCTGCATGGTCAAATAAATAGCAACTTTCGGCTGACAAGTCTGTTATGTGGACTGTTTATGCAAGGCCACCTATGGGCACGTGCTGCATAGTCAGGCAAAAGAACTCCCAGAAATTTACTTTCCTAGTGCTAAAAGCCAGTGAAAGTTTATGGAGATTCAAATTTTCTAAAGTATAGAGTTTGTTGTATGGAAAGAGGTACTTGAATATGGAGAAGATATTTCCGAACAAGAATATCGAAGAACTGGATGAATATCACTCCTATGAAGGTCTGACCCAAACGTAGGGAAGAAGAATAAACCATAGACTTGAATACTTTCATATCATGAAAAAGGATATGGGACAAATATGTTAAGGATATATATATATATATATATATATATTTTTTTTTTTTGCGGATCCCTACATACTGTCGTTTAAGACAAATAAGGACAAAAGAGGCATTCTTCCCAAGAATGAAGTTACCATTATTTAAAAAACCCGTTAGGGGGTTGAAATATGCAGGGCCACCTAAGGGCATTGGCTGCATGGTCAAATAAATAGTATCTTTTGGCTAACAAGTCTGTTATGTGGACTGTTTATGCAAGGCCACCTATGGGCACGTGCTGCATAGTCAGGCAAAATAATTCTCAGAAGTTTGACATTTTTGTGACTAGAAGTCATGAAAAGGGTTATGAAGATCTGAAAATATTTAAGGTTAGGATTATAACACATAAAGATGGGTATTGTCTAATGTATATAGAGATACATAGGTCAATGATAACCATAATCATGTTGTGGCTGGGTCGTGAATTGAAACTTGGACTTCACTACGTATCTCATAAGAATGAGAATCAAGCCATACGTAGTTCTTGAAATGCAGTTTAACGTCATGCAGGACGAAAGTATGAGAAATCTTAGTTTAGGGTCATAGAATTCGGACCATAATAATGAATACACAGTGTGTGTTTTCATGAGGACTTTTCAGCTAAGGGACTGAAAGTGAAATTTGGGGTTAGGCCCAAAAGATTTGGGGCTGGATTCGAGGGATACTCGAACGTTCCTACGTATCCCATAAGGATGGGAATCAAGCCCACGTAGTTCTTGAACTACCCTTTGTACAAATTTGGTTCGTACATGTGAAGGGTGAAAGGGGACTTTAGTGCAATGATGGTTTAACCTAAGATAAAAAGTTTAGGCATTACCATGTATGCATGTAGTCTTTTGAAAATGAAAACCATGATTGAAAAATCAATGTCAATAATAGTTCTCTCTAAAATGAGGAAATCAAAGAATATTGTAGTTTATTGTCGTACCGGACAAAAGTGTTGCATAGTTTAACGTCATATAACAAGGATGAAAGTGAATCAATGTAAAGATATTTATTCTAGGTGCGGTTTCACGAATCAACATCATATGAGATGGTGGTGAACCGATGTGAAGAGATTATTTTTGGGCTTGAACCCTGGGAGGTTGCCTACATACCCAGCCTGGAGGGAAAGGATCAAAGTCCGTGTAGTTCAATTAAAGAATGAATTAATGATCAAGTTGTTCTTGGGGACAATGATCTAATAAAAAAAATGTTGTTGGGACTTACACATGGTTAGGGGCCCAAAGAGAGTGTTATGGTTGAGGTTTGATCTAAGATCACGTGAGTCATACTCGGTGTGAGAAACAAGAGGTAAAAACAACCTTAACGATGCACAGTTTAATGTCATGTAGGACATATTCAGGGACTATGCAGTTTAAAGTCTTGCAGTTAGGACTATTGGTGCTGCATAGTTTAGTGTCATGTAGCAGGGAAAAAATAACAGTTTAATGTCATGTAGGACAAAAAAGGGGAATTGTGCAGTTTAATGTCATGCAGTAAGGAAAAAAGAGTGTACCATTTTAACGTCATGTCGGATGAAAGTGAAAATAGTTTAAGGTCATATACATGGACCGTGAATGGTGCAGTTTAATGTCATGCTGGACCTTTGAGATTATATAGTTTAACGTCTTTCCGGACGTGAGGGACTTTTATACAGTTTAGCATCATGTAGTTATGACGTCACAGTTTAACATCTTACTGGACATAAGGGATTTGCAAATAGTTTATGGTCATATACATGGACCAGGGATGATGCAGTTTAAGGTCATGCTGGACGGTTTGGGGAAATTTTTCACAGTTTAATGTCGTGTAGGACGAAGTTGCAGTTTAAAGTCATACTGGACCATTGCTGTATAGTTTAATGTCATATAGCAAGGACGAACTGGTGCTGTACAGTTTAAAGTCATGTAGCTAGGACTAAGGTGAACCAATATGAGGATATCAGTTCTGGGGACTTTTTACAGTTTATCGTCATGCTGGACGTTGGAAGTGCCACACAGTTTAATGTCATGTTGCTAGGACATAATATAGTTTAACACAATATAGTTTAGTGTCATGTAGGACATAATAGTAACCAATGTGACAGTTTAACGTCATGTTGGACGATAAGGGAACTGACACAGTTTAACGTCATGCTGGACGATGAAAGTGCCACACAGTTTAATGTCATGTTGCTAGGACACAATACAGTTTAATGTCATCTCGGAAAAAATATAGTTTAATGTCATCTCAGACAAATAAGGAACTTCTGTACAGTTTAATGTCATGTAGATAGGACATAATACAGTTTAGTGTCATGTAGGACATAATATGAACCAATGTGACTGTTTTGGCTCTGGGAACAATATTTTGTGTTTATACAAAATACTTCTTCAGAAATCTGGCATTAGTTGGAGTCGTGATGTGTTCTCCATCCATTGAGATTAGAGAATACGCTCCATTTGAGTAGACCTTATGTATTGAATAAGGTCCTTCCCATTTTGGTTCAAGCTTGGGAGGCTTCTTTCCTGGTATCATTGGTGCTCTGAGAACCAATACCAATTCTCCCTGAATGAATGAATAAATACTAACTTTTTTGTTAAAAGCTCGTGCTATTCGATTCTGATAGATTTCCAAGTGGTGCAAAGTGCACAATCGTTTCTCATCCAATCGTTCCAACTCATCCAACCGCTTCTGAGATTGTTCATCTGTAGATGACTGATCACAAATAGCAAATCTGAGCGAAGGTAACTGAACCTCAATGGGCAAAACTACTTCTGTTCCATATATTAGTGAATATGGAGTTGACCGCGTTGCTGTGTGGGTGGTGGTCCGATAAGCCCATAAAGCATGAAAGAGTTTGTCAGGCCATTATTTCTTATCTTTATCCACCATCTTTTGCAGTATATTTGAAAGAGACTTGTTGAAGGCTTCTATCTGGCCATTAGCCGCCGCATGATATCGAGATGAATGGTTGGACTTAATGTTGTATTCTTGATATAATTTCTTTACCTTAGAAGAACAGAAGTTGGTGCCGTTATCCGTCAATATGGTATGAGGGACACCAAACATAGTAATGATGTTAGACTTGATGAAGCTAACAATGCATTTAGAACTGACTTCTTTGAGAGGTACTGCCTCTGCCCATTTGGAAAAGAAATCAGTAGCAGTAAGAATGTACTTAAACTGCTTGGCCGTAGCTGAAGGGTAAGGTCCCACCACATCCATTCCCCATGTGGAAAATGGCCATGAGTATTTAGCTGTATGAAGCAACTCTGGAGGTTGATGAATGAAGTTGGCATATACTTGGCATGAATGACACTTCTTTGTGAAATTAACACAATATTGTATCATTGAAGGCCAAAAGTATCCAAGCCTTCGAATTTGATCAGACAGTCTATGTCCAGACTGGTGGGCACCACAGACTCCTGCATGCACTTCTTTTATGACAGCCATTGTCTCTTCACCATCAATGCATCTGAAGAGAACTCCATCAAAACCACGTTTGTAGAGAATTTTCTCTAGGTGGTTTGGGCTATCATAAAGAGTAAAATTGACCACACGTCGCCGGATTTGTTCTTTCTCGGCTCTATTAGGTGGAAGTGTTCCATTTTGAAGGTATTCCCTGATAGGTGACATCCATCCTGTAGTATGACCATACAGTTCAGGAATGGGACTAATTTCATTAATTTCCTCTGTTCTGACTTGAACATAAGGTGAAATTGCACGATGGTGGGCAATACTGATGGTTGTCTCATCCCGATTTGGATCTGCTAAAGCCGTGGCTATATTAGCCAGTGCATCATCTTGAGCATTTTGTGATCTTGGGACATAAGAAAATGTCGGTTCTGAAGGGAATTCCAACATTAACTCTCTGACATAATCATACAAAGGGATTAATTCTTCTATTCTGATGGAATAATCCCCATTGACTTGTTTGATTACTAGGTCTGAATCACCTTTCACCTTTAAGTGATTCACTTGTGCTTGAAGCGCTAACTCCAAGCCTGTAATGAGAGCTTGATATTCAGCTTCATTATTGGTACCACCTTCCCACAATAAAAAGGAATAAGGTAACACTTCCTTATCTGGAGAAATGAGCACAATTCCTAAACCAACTTTGTTGAATTTAGGATTTTCCATTTTCTTCCCTGTTGGACTTCTGGAAGCACCATCAAAATACATTTCCCATGTTTGAGGACTCTCTTGAATAGAGAAAACTTCCTCATCAGGGAGTTCAATACCTGAAGATGTGTCTTCCACTGAAGGATGTTCAGCCAGAAAATCAGCCAGAGCTTGGCCCTTAATTGCCTTTTGAGACACATACTGAATGTCGAACTGCTGTAGAATAACCGCCCACCTTGCCAGAAGTCCTGTAAGCATTGGACGACTAAGGATGAATTTGAGCGGATTATTACGAGATACCAATTGGACCTCGTGATGTTGCAGGTAGTGTCTCAGTTTCTGAACTGCAAAGATTAATGCTAGGCAACACTTTTCAATACTTGAATACCGGGTTTCTGCTTCAAGCATAGTTCTACAGAGATATTAGAGACTATTTTCATTCCCAGCATCATTCTTTTGAGCGAGAAAGACACCCAATGATCGCTCTAAAGCTGTCACATAGAGGATAAGCAGTCTACCCTCAACAGGTGGCATGAGTACTGGTGGACTCAAGAGGTATTTCTTGAGAACATCAAATGCTTCTTGACATTCTTCAGTCCACTGATAAGTGACTCCTTTCTTCAATAATTTGGTAAAGGGTAAACTTTTGCCTGCCAAATTGGCGATGAAACGCCGAATATAGGCCAAGTGTCCTTGAAGTCCTCTTAATTCTTTCAAATTCTGAGGAGGTGACATACCAAGGATTGATTTGGTCTTCTCAGGATCGACTTCAATACCACTATGGCATACAACAAAGCCGAGGAATTTTCCTGAGGTTACCCCAAAAACACATTTTAAGGGGTTCATCTTCAAATTATGTTGTTGAAGCTTGTGGAATATGACTTCCAAATCATCCAAGTGATTAGAACGTTGTTTGGATTTAACCACCAAATCATCTACATAGAATTCAACAAACTTCCCTAAAAGAGGTTTGAAGATACGATGCATGACGCGTTGATATGTTGCACCTGCATTCTTTAAACCAAAGGGCATCACCCGGTAACAAAACACACCTTGAGGAGCTCTGAAGGCTGTATATTCCTCATCTTCTGGGGCCATTCGGATCTGATTATATCCGGAATATCCATCCATGAAAGAAAGTACCTCATAGCCAGCCATCGCATCAATTAAGAGTTCTGTAATCGGAACTGGGAAATCATCTTTAGGACAATACCGATTAAGATCTCTGAAATCGATGCAAACCCTAATTTGTCCGTTCTTCTTCTTTACAGGGACAATATTAGCCAACCACTTGGGATATTGAACTTCTCTGATGAAGTTGGCTTTGATCAGCTTATCCACTTCAGCTTCAATTTTGGAAGCATAGGTTGGGTGTGTTCTTCTCGCGGCTTGCTTAAAACCTCGATGTTCTTTTGGTAAACCCAAATGATGATTAGGAACATCAGGATCAAGCCCAGGAATTTCTATATAATTCCAAGCAAAAATATCTTTATTTTTCTTTAGAAAATAAATATACATCTCTTGCTCTTCAAGGGTCATGGCCGCACTAATTAAAGTGGGGCGTGGATCTTTCTCTATACCCAGATTTACTTCTCTGAGTTCATCCACAGTGGTAGAGATACCCTCTTCAAATGCTGGAGGAGCATCTCTAAGATCTTCCTCTTCCTCTTCATCATGTGTTATTTCTTCCGTTTCTACTTGCAAAGTAGATGAAAAAACGAAATTCTCATGATCATAAGAGATGTCAAAATTTTCACATTTTGAAGAAGAAGCTTCCATTTCCGACCCTATTGATGATAAAGGGTCTTCTTTGGGAAATAAAGAGGGGATGATGGATTGAGAATCAACATCATTATTCACCTCTGGTGTTGCTATAACTTCTTCTGGCCTGATTAGCGAAGTATAGACTTGTTGGACTTCAGCAGATGAAATGAAAACGTCACCACTTATGCTTTCATCACTGCTTGGTAGGTTACAAATTTCTCTCATGTTGTCTGGCTCGATCGCCGTAATTGACATTATGGATCTTTCCATAAGAGTATTTTGATTTGGGCCTATTTTGTCAATTTGACTGATAGGTAACACATAATCTGTACTCATATGTGAAAATGGATTTATTATAATTTTCTCCAAACCACATGGAGCATTAACTTTGGTAATTTCCTTCATTGTAGATTTTTCTCTTCCCTTCATGTGATAAAATTCCGCCTCAATGTATTGAGAATCACATGTCTTGAACGGGGCCTTATCACCGTACAATGTTCCAACTTGACCATCGAAACAGTATTTGAGACATTGATGGTATGATGAAGGAATAACTGCATGCTGATGTAGCCAGGGTCTTCCAAGCAAGATATTGAAAGCTGAGTCTTGATCAACAATCATGAAATCTGAATTGGATACAAGATCTCCAAACTGAGTTCTGAGTGTAACTTCTCCCAGTGGTTCTTGTTCATTTTTATCATATCCTTGTAACATCATGGTAGAAGGAGATAAATCAGATTCCGTGAGGCCCAATCGACGAAGTGTACGAATGGGCATGAGGTTGACTCTTGAACCATTGTCAATGAAATCTCTTCGAACATCTACACCATTGACTTTGCCAGATAAGTACAAAGGTTTTATGTGCCCATGCACAACATCATCTTCATCTTTATTAGTAAAATATATCACTGCATGGAATTCTGCAGGATTATTCTCTATGTGATAGATTTCAGCTGCATCAATTTCAGCTTCAAACTCTTGAGGACTTGACAAAGCTTCAATGAGTGCTTCCCGAAGATCTTTTGATAGATTCAAATCATCCAAAATTGATAACTTGGTTGGTACTTGAGCCAAGTGTTTCAATATATCATAATTTTGATCTAGAGGTCTGCGTTTCCCAATAGGAATATACGTTTTAGAAGGTACCTTGGAAGAAGATGCTTTGGAAGCTGATGCATCTTGTATTGAAGTTGGCAACATCCTTGGTTTTGGAAGATTAGACTGATTAGATCCATTTACTTGCTGAGATAAAGAAGATGGAACCTTTAATCGGTCTTCCAAAATAACTGTGCCAAAACTGAGTTGGCCATTGGCAGAAGAACTTGCTTGTTCTTTTTTGAGCTCGCTGAAGGGCTCTACCACGAGTTTCTGCTGCATATATAGTGCTAGAAGGGGTAAAAATAAAGTAGTGGCTTCGGAAAGATCCACGTATTCCCCTATATCCTGAACCTCTAGAACTTCCTCGGATTCCCTTATTTGATACAGGGAATTCAGGCTCATCAAGACTGGAATATGGATCTGTTAATTGAATCATATTAACAGAACCAAAGATTAACTCTTCGTCTGATAAAGACTCTGCCTGGTTAGCCTGTTTAGGTTGTGCCGTTTGATGGGGTGGTGCCCGTGGCTTTGAAGTAGATGGCATGAAATCTGCCAGAGTCAAAGACAATTTAGGCTTTGTTACATACTCATATTCTCCTGATTCCTCTTTCTTCTTTGAATTGTGCTGCCCTTTTGAGGATTTGTCTTTTGATGGAGGCTTTACTGCAGCTTTTGTAGGAGACACAATTGGCTTCTTCAATTGTGTTCGCAAAATGGAATGGGTCCGATTGATTGTCTTCCTAACCATCCAATCATCATATTTTTTTGCAGTTTTGGTTTTGAATTCCTGCCACTCGCCTCCTTCCTCTGGATCTATAGCGGTAATACACACTACATGAGCTGAAGAACCCTTCAATTTGACTTGTCCCAAGTCGACCATCTTTTGCAGGAGGTCTTTAAAAACAAAACACTCCTGGATGGGATGCCCCAACATTTGATGAAAGGGACAATAATTGGGACGGTCTTCATCTCCTTCCTTGTTTGGCCTCTTGGGCACTGGTAATTGAACCAAATTATTTTCCAGAGCTGAAATGAAGTAACCAGGAACTTGCTCACTTCGGAAAGAGTATGTTTTACTCTTCAAATCCTCAAATTGTTTTCGTCGTTTATCTCTTTGATCATTTGGATGAAACAGCCTTTGTTGTTGGCGTTCAGGAGGTGGAGCCCTTCGAGAAGATGAAGGTTTTGAAGTAGAAATAGGTACAGGTGCTTGTTTAAGCATAACTGTAGCAGTTTCTGCTTTACCCATTCTCCTTCCTGGAGCTGATGGAATTATACGAGATTTAACCTTAGCTTGTATAAGGGAATCTTCAATCTGTTGAGCGATTGAAGTAAGGTCTCGAAACCCTCCTGTGTATTTTACAGGGATCAATGGCGTGCGTAATTCGTCACGCAAATTTGCCACACAGATTGGCAACAATTCCTCCTGAGGGAGTGCTAAACTCAGGGAATACGTTAATCCCTTCCAACGAGAAATGAAATCAGAGACTCTTTCATTATCCCTTTGCTTGCAGTTTGTAAGATCGAAAACTGTCGTTTTTGGCAAAGTTGAGCTAAACCGAAGAAGGAATTTTTGACGAAGATCCTCCCATCCGATGATTGACCGGGATTGCAAGCTTGTATACCAGACAAAAGCTGGTCCTTGCAAGGTTCGCACGAAGCATCTGAGTTTCACTGCTTCTTGCTGCTCTGGAGTTCCCATCATAGGATCACAACAAGACACGTAATGCGTCAAATGTTGTTCAGGGTCGCCTGATCCATTGAAAGTAGGGAAAACAGGGTTTCCAAAACTGGATGGAGGAGAAATTGAATCTATCCATTCAGGGTAAACTTTTTTTTCAGGTTGAACTTGCGCCCGTTTCCCTTCTATAGTTTCTAACCGAGCTGTTAATGACTCAATAATAGTTATTAACTTTTGAGAAACATCAGGTTGAACTTGTTTTTGGGTAGGTGCAATGAAT
This sequence comes from Viscum album, assembly GCA_963277665.1. NCBI lineage: Eukaryota > Viridiplantae > Streptophyta > Magnoliopsida > Santalales > Viscaceae > Viscum > Viscum album. The sequence continues at coordinate 783,274,495 of OY728150.1, read as the reverse complement.
GGAGCTTGGATAGACGTGGTGGTTGGTGCTGCAACTGATGGTAGTGCTTCCAACCGTTGTTGCGTTTGACCCGTAGGATTAGACCTCTGAGGGTGTACTGATAAAGGAGGATATTCCTGATCCATCTCAGTAGTTACAACAAATTCCTTCGGCTGTCGGACTTCAGCATTCTTAAGAAGAAGACTACTCTGAAGTAGTTCTGCATTCAACCTTCTTAATTCTTTCATTTCTTCCTCCTGTTGTGCAAACCTTTGCTCTAATGAGAGTGATTGACCTCCTTCAGAGGAAGGGTGAGAAGTAACCTGATTCTTTCCTTTCCCCTTATTGGATCCTTTTCGGAGAGGGGGAAGTGGGTTACTTGAAGGAATACCCAGATTTTGGGTAATCCTTTGATTACGTGTGCGCACACCTTCTTCATTTAGGTCTGTGTGCGCAACTTCTTGAGCAGGAACCTCTTCGTCTGATCCCTCTGATTGAGACTCATCTGGTGAATCAGCAACAACGACATTGATGACATTAATGGATGCATATTGCATGGAATCCTTTCTATCAGCATTTCTGTGATATTGTCTTCTTCCATGTCCATGATGAGACATGGCATTCTGTTGACTTGATCCCTCAGGAATTTCTTGGAGAACCGTCACTTGGAGAGAATCTCCTGATAGCTTGGCTCTTCGTTCCTCTTGAGGCTTATTCCCTAATCGAGAGAATACTGACTTTCTCTGAGGGAGGGATTGAGGATTTGAAAAAGTCCCCAGTCCGGTGGACTGGGGATGTTCCTGCTGCTTCCGCTCAACTCCTAGAATCCCATTTGTTGACTCTGAGGGTTGGTTTAGAGAAGTCCCCAGTCTGACAAGCTGGGGTGTCTCTTGACATGCTATGTCTGAGATATTCTTAAAATCTCTCTTGATCTTGCGAATCTTAGTTCGGAAATTAGCTGGATGCATTAACCTGTATCCACTTTTATCACCTGGTTCAACAGACCGTTGGATGATTTCTGAAACTTCTGTCATTTGATGACGTGTTTGCTCCAGACGAGAGGCTTGTGCAATATTCTCGCCTGCTTGATGTAGGAGCAATTCAACAACTTGTTCTCTATATACTTGATTTTGAGAGGAACTAGTTGAAGCCTGTTCTCGAGCAAGCTTTTGATTATGAACAAAGCCCATTGACTGTGGCCGGCCATGGGCAATAACATTGCATGAAACCATTTTCGGCGGGCTTTGCTGACTGGAAAGCACTGTGAAATGTAGTGCTCCGTGAACACCCCATCCTCTGATATAAACACCAGATGGAGCATTGGCAATTAACTGACACAATTTTCTTAGTGCGCCAAGGCATGAACGTTGAAGGGTTCTCTGTTGCTTTTCAGCCTTCGGATACTGAGAGACTGATAGAGATGCCAAATCAATCTGATGTTGTAGCCCTTCTATTATCTTAAGATGATTTTCATATTCATCATAAGATAATACCTTCTTCTTTAATTGACAAAGAGTTTTCCACATGTTGAGACGAACATCATGGATTCCATCATCCGTCAACATCTTTAGAATGTCGTACTGGGAGTCAGCCAAAGGCCAAAACATGACTGGTACTTCACCTTTTGCCAGTTTTTCCTCATGTTTAGCATTTCCTCTTTATCATTAAATGAAGATTCTTCTACCTGTTTTGACCAGAGTTGGTGTTTCCTTGTTGCTTCATCGGATTCAACAAGATTGGTAGAGAGATCATTAATCAAACTAGAAGATGCATGACTTAGGGGTGGTTCGGAGAATGACCTACACCCTGGGTTATCTTCTGATTGAGAAAGTATTTCACTTGTTAGAGATAAAGCATCAGACATGACTGGTTTCGCATTTGCAAGTGCCTCAAGATAAGAGGGATTTCTCGGCACTACATTATCCACTGGAGTATTTTCCAGGAAATGTGAATCACTACTGCAGAGAGGACTTTCGCAGCGAAGTTCATCATCATGGGGAGGACCACCATAATGGGTTACAACAAAAGATGAAATCTCTTGCTCCTTGGTCTTCTGACCACACAGAGGGTTCCTGTGGTTCTCATCTGAAGAAGAAACTTCAAGATTGACCGAACTTTCATGAAGCAAGCCTTCATGAGGAAGTGTCTGTTGAAGACTTTCAAAATTAATGTTCCCGTTATTGGGAACTGAGGGAGTAGAATCTTGAATTCCGACAGATAAATGTCTGAGGGCTTCAAGAACTCCAGCATCGAGCAAGGCCTTGTTGCAGATTGGCCTTTGATCTCCTGACTATGCTGGGCGGATCTTTTTCTTAGATGCCTTCTTACTCACTTTAGAAACCACTTGTTGACGAAAGTGGTTACTCTGAGCAGGTGTATGTGCCTGATCAGGAAAGATGGTCAGGTTAGGCTGACGATCTCCACTCAAATCAGGTGTATGTGCCTGACTTGGTTGTCCGTATGATATGGGGGAGTATGCCCCATAACCCTCTTGGACTGGAACAGATGTGTGTGTCTGTTCTGGAGTGAATTGTTGATGTGTCACTCCACTGCTAGGGATAGATTTATGTGTCTGTCCCTGAGATGATGCTGAAGCTGTTATGATATCCTGGAAAGCATCTAGAATATGAGCAAGAATTTGCTTCTGCTCTTTCACCATTGACAAAATATGTTTGGTGACTTCAGCCGCCGGAACAGGGATATACGTCCATTCCGGTCTTGGAGTAGGTGTATGTGCCTGCTCCTGTCCTCCTTTTCCTGTCAGTGAATCCTGACAGTACTCAAGTGTGGAGGCAGAGAGTTGAGTCTGCCTCTTGTTTGTCGTCGGGGATTTCCGACTGACTTCTCCGTGCGCTACCAAGTGAGACTGTTGGTAGGCTTGATTAGTATTAGCAGGTGTATGTGCCTACTGATTACACTTCGCCAAACGCGGTTGAAGAGATCCATCATATGTAGTCAGACGAGCCTGCTGACTAACTGGTGATGTATAAGCAGGTGCATGTTCCTGCCTATGGTACTCCGCCGGAATTGCCTGGCGGGATTGGCGTGATGCTTCCAGACCAGTCTGCTGGACAACAGAATTAAAACGGACAGGTGATTGTGCCTTCTCATTATTTTCCACCAAGTTAGGTTGGTGGACTTCTCCAGAGATGGCAGGGATGAAAACCTGCCCATTGTTAACCGGATTACGTCTCTGGCGGTTCATCTTGTCTGCCCGGGTTTGAGGAACCTGAGCTGAATGCCTGGAGTCGGTACCCTCATCATGTTGAGGGAGCACTACCGCACGAGTCTGGCGGCGATTGTTGATGGGAGACCTCAGGAAGGACTCCTTTCTTTTTCAATTAAGGCCCTGAGGGACCTGCTCATTGACTTCCTTAGAGTAAGGGAGTGAATGGAAATTGCGTTCCGGGGATAACGACCCGAAACGGTTGGAGACGGTAGTCAGCACCGCCTGCTTCTTGATCGCCGGCCGCCGTTGTCCAGACGACCAGGTAGAGTTGTTAACTTGGAGGGCTTGACGAGCGGCCTCCAGAGTTGGGATAGTACCGTTGCGACGGTACTCCTTAACCAGTGCATTAGAAACCCAGCGTTGAAGACGCTGAGTTGGTGATGTCATCCTCAGAGCGGACGACGTTCCAGTAGGAGTAGCAACATTGGTTTTCATAGCAGCATACCTCATAGTAGAGGTGTTCACAGCAGCATTATTCACAGGGGTAAATTTAAGGAAAGCCATTTTGCAGAAGATCTTGAGAAAAGAGTGCCTATTCCATATAACAGACATAATCAAGATGAATCCAGCCACTGCATCTTTTGGATGAGCACATGTCAATGATTGATTTGTTGGCCCAAGGGGCCTAACAAATAAGAAGAACATCACTTTAACTTGGTTAAGGATTTACGTCGGGTTCACCATTTTTTTTTTCGCACGGATTTCGGGGATGACCTCCTAGACGGGAGATTCAAACGTTCTGATCGGTTTCTAACGGGTTTGTTCGTAGAACCGGAAACATCCAATGATTCCACATCCGTTTGGACCTACTTTCCAAAGGTAGGCGCTCATTAGTTTGTGGGCTAATGAGGCTTAGGAATTTGCATTGGTCGAGAGGATGGGAGGTCGGACTCATCACAGCTTTTTGAGGGGAATTATTGTCTACTCTGGAACTCTCTTTATAGATTTAAGTTATGTTCGTGAATCCTTATTACATTACCAAGTATAAAATGAGCTTTCCTTTAGTTTTAACAATCAATGATTAAATATGCAAGAAATTTAGAGAATATTTTATATGTATTAGAGGTTCTTCATCAATAGAGAATCATCTATATCTGTTTAGAGATTCTTGGTCAATGGTATCCTTCAAAACATTTATATAAAAAGTCTCTTGATCATTATGATGACCAGGCTGGTTTTAAAGCCACTCAGTGGGGCACTTGAAGTTTATCGTCATTCAGAAGGACATGGATTATTTCAAAGTTGGTATCGAACCCATAAATGGGCTACCTACGTATCCTTTGTTTTGGAAAAGGAATCAGAACCCACGTAGTTCGAGTAATGGAGTATGATGTTTATGATTGATGGCTCAAAGAAGAATGTCATAATTACTTTTACACTCTAAGCTCACGTGAGTCATGCTCGGTGTGAGAAACAAGAGGTATTGGTAAAAATTAGACAATTGTGCCATGAAAGATGCAATCATAAGAAATTGTTTGGGGCTTATGTATGTATGACTGCCCAAATAGATGAAAGTTTAGGATTTAGTTTTAGGGAGAAAATCCAGGAACAGGGTCCATAAAGGTATATGTGCTTTATGGAGATTTGAATACTCTAACTTGAGACTTATTCCTGAAAAGGAAACCCAAATTAGGAGAGGATTGATAATTGGGTTTTACTCCTAATAAGGAACCCCATATCAAACGTAATTTAGGACTGGTTAAGAGAAATTAAGGGGCTTGGGGTTTACTCCTGAAAAGGAAGCCCAAGATTATGACTGGGATTTATTCCTAAAAAGGAGACCCAGGTTAGGAATTAAGGTTTGGGGCTTACTCCTAAGGAGGATGCCCATGTTAAAGGATTTATAATTGGGGCTTACTCCTGAGGAGGATTCCTAAGTTAAAGGATTCTCTCATCTTAAAGGATGAGGTTGAATGAACGAACTCTCAATCTTTAGTGACATAAAGATGTATAAATCACTAGGTTTTGAGAGATATTCCACCGAATTCCTTTCATATAAGGAAGTCAAATCAAGAAATCATGCCATAAATGGATTTGAAGAGTATCTTGAAGACTAAATCTTGAATAGGAAAGGTGAAATGGCTTAAGAGGGGTAAAATGGGCAAGATGGGCACCCAGAAAGGTAAGGGCGCGCAAGTCTTGAAAGGCGCTCAAGTCTTGCGTGGGCGCGCAAGTATTGGTCGCGCAGGTATACCTTGCGCGACACATGGTGTACTTGCGCGATTTTCAATCGGGATTGAAATACTTAAGCGATTCCTTTTTAAACCCTTTAGAATCTCCTTGAGGTTCTTCCAGAAAAGGGACGCGCAAATTCTATTGAAGGAATAAGGCGGCGTGCAAGTATGACCAGTTCCCTTAAGGGCTGGCCATTCAGGCGCGCAAGTGTTGATGAGTTTCAACACTTAGGCCTTCCTCCCTCTCTTTAGATCTTCCGTTCCAGGTAAGAAATTACCTTAGAAGTGTTCCGGAAGCTTTTGAGAAGAGACTTGGGCGTCGGGAGCTTCAAACCGAGTTTCTGAAAAAAGATCCTCTCGAATGGGGGGCCCACAGGGTCTATTTATAGGCAGGAGAAGACCCCGGGCGGTTACCGGACGGTTACCACTTAGGTCACGCAAGTGACTTGTGCGGCCAAGGGCGTCGCGTAGGTATACGTGCACGACAGTGAGATAACTTGCGCGGTGCAGTTACTGTTGATCCTTTATTCCTGCCTTTGTTGATTTTTGATGTTTTCTTCAAAGGATGAATCACTTTGAGCTCAGATATTCCCATTTTCCGATCTTTAGATTCTGTGACGAAAGGAGCGTCAACAAGTACGTCCTCTAAAAAGAAGTACGTGCTCCCCACCTTGTGAATATCCATCAGGAGCATGTCCTATGGATAACTGAGCACGTAAATCCACACAGTCGACATCCCCAAGCTATGCCTCCCTAACTCACTGTAAGAGTAAAGGGGGTGAAAACCATCAACTGCAGGTAAGCTGTATCCTCTCCATCCACGAAGGATAACTGCAACGCGACTAACTGTTGTGTCTCCTCACTCAACAGTTGTGAGCTCGACCTTCTACTGAGAGCATCCACCACCTTATTCCCTTTTCCAGGAGTATATATGATATCAAAATCATAGTCCTAGAGGAACTATACCCATCATCTCTTCCGTAGATTCAGATCTTTCTGCGAAAAGATGTACCTGAGGCTCTTGTGATCAGAGTAGATGATAAACCGCTCGCCCATCAGGTAGTGCCACCACATATTCAATGCGAAGACCACTGATGCTAACTCGAGATCATGGGTCGCATAGTTCTGCTCATGTGGCCTAAGCTGGCGTGAACCATAAGCAATCACTACATACCGCTGCATCAGGACACAGCCAAGGCCAGTCCTAGATGAGTCACAGAAAACTACGTACTCGACACCCTCCTCCAACAATCTCAAGACTGGGGCGCTCGTCAAACTCCGTCTCAGCTGCTCAAAATCTTGCTGGCACTTCTCCGTCCATATGAAGGGTTACCCGTTCCTGTTCAAGGCCATAATTGGTGCTGATATTCGAGAGAAATCAGGAATGAATCTCTGGTAATATCCTGCTAACCCAAGGAAGCTCCGCACCTCCATCACACTCTGAGGTGGATCCCATGCTAACACAACCTCTACCTTGGCTGGGTCCACAACTACTCCATCTGTTGAGATGAAATTTCCTAGAAAGTGGACCTCCTAAATCCAGAACTAGCACTTTGAGAGCTTCCCATAAAGCTGGTGCTCCTGGAGTACGTCCAGAACCATCCGCAAGTGTCTCGTATGCTCCTCCTCTGACGCCGAGTACACAAGGATGGCATCGATAAAGACCACTACGAACCGGTCCAAGTATGGCTGGAAGATCTGGTTCATCTGTCCCATGAACACTGTGGGGGTGTTCATCGTGCCAAAAGGCATCATCAAGTACTCATAGTGACCGTAGCGGCATCTGAAAGCCATCTTCGGTATATCCTCATCCCGCACTCGTAGCTGGTGATAACCTGATCGAAGGTCAACATTCGAGAACCACTGTTCCCCTCTTAGCTGATCGAAGAGGTCATAAATTATCAGTAGTGGATACATGTTCTTCACCGTCACCTGGTTCAGGCACCGGCAATCCACGCACAACCTCAGACTCCTGTCTGCCTTCTTGGCAAACAAGACTGGGGCCGCCCAGGGTGAGACGTTGGGTCTCACGAAACACTTGCTCTGCAAATCATCCAACTACACCCTCATCTCGTGAAGCTCTACAGGAGCCATCCGATATGATGATGAGGAAATCAGTGTCGTCCCAGGGTGTAAGTCAATGTAGAAGTCGATCTCCCGGCGGAGAGATAATCCTAGAACATCTTCGGGAAAGACGTCTTCGTACTCCGCCACTACTGCTGGGAACCGGGATCTCACAAAATCCACTACCCCCAGGGCAAGGCTAGCCAGCTCATGAGCGATTGGTTGTACCCTCCTTTGCATAAGTCCATTCTGTGCTACCTGAGTTTCCTTTTCTCTGACAAAGGAAAACCTCATTCCATCACGGCGGACACACCGCACTCTTCACCTAAAATAGTCAACTTGGGCATGGACCGAAGATAACCAATCCATACCGAGAATGACTTCATAAGGCCTCGACGCTACCACCAAGAGGTTCTAACTGAAACTCTCGCCTCCAAGGGTAAGATCACACTGTCTGCAAAGGTGTGTGATCATCGAGTCTCCTTCCATAGGTGTCTCCAAATGTAAGGATCAAGTCAACGGTTCTATGGAAATCTTGAGGTTTCGTTCAAGACACGTGGCTATGAAGGAATGATTGGAACCTGTGTCTATAAGTATATAAGATAAGGTAGAGAAGACACAGATCATCCCTCGAATCATCCTTGGAGTCCCTGGGTCCTATGTCTCGACCGCATGCAGCTGTCCCCGCCCCTATCCCCCAGCTCCCTGAGCCTGGTGCGGACCTCCTAGGGGTGGTGGTGGAAGTAAGTCAAAGCTTCTGCTACCACCTGCATCTCTCCCTGATCCTCTGCCATGTCCGCCGCCCAGCGGGTCTTCTTGTTCCATTCTCTACCTCTACCTCGATGGTTCGTCCACTACTTCCCTTTCAGCAGCTCGACGGGTTGGGCAATCTCTAGTGAGATGTCCCCTACCGTCGCATGCATAGAGTCACTTCTACCTAGGCTGACTGGATTCATCCTGAGAGCCCTGGACTGTCGATCCTCTGTCCTGGGTCCTCCTATAATGTTTCCTTTATCCAGGTCCCTGTGCCTGACGTTGGCTCCCTGCTGCCAGGGACTTTTCACCTGTCTTCCTGCTGTTGACTGCCGGTGGCTGTCTCTGCTTCGCCAAGAAGTTCTCTATCACCAAGGCCCACTCGAGCACTCCGAAATAAGTCTATATGCATAGAGGTCTGACAATAGATCGGATGTCTCATCATAGAACTCGCTCAAAGGTCTGATCTCTGAATTACTGATCTCTGACCATATCCATCGAGTACCTGGAGAGGTTGGTGAACCTCGATAAATAGTAAGCTACTGTCATACTGCCTTGCTGGAGCTAAAGAAGCTCCTGGATGCATACATCTCTCAACATAACCGAAGAGAACTCCTCCCTGAAGAGTCTCTCAAACTCCGTCCATGAAAGAGTCTCCTAGTCGTGAGTCTGTGTGGTCAGACACCACCATCGTCCCGCCGAACCCTGAAGAAGGCTCGCTCCTAGGATCACCATCTGGTCTGCTGGTGTCATCACTAGATGGAAAACTCAAGTCACCTCCTCAAGACAGTCCTCAGTTGCCTGAGGGTCGGGCTCACCTCGAAACCTGAGGGTTCTCTATCTCTGGAACTCATGGAGAGCGCTAAGCCTGTGCTCCTCACCAGTCGATACTGTAGGTACCACTGGCTACTCCACTGGTGGTGGCATAACCGGTGCACCAACTGGTGGCAACGCCTGGGGAAATAGTCCCTGAAACGAAGCCTCGTCACTGAGGGGGTCATCCTCGTGATCTTGCGGCTGAATCCTAGCGGGTATGCATCGCGGAGGCATCCTGTAAGGAAACAATATATACCATGGTCAATGAGTATATTTGGATAGATGACACAAAGGACATGGAAAACACAAACCATTCCTATATGATGCATGTACCTTTTATTCCCTTAAAACTCATGTTTTCATGTACTGAGTTTAAAATCAGGTTATCAGAGTCCTGGTGTATGGATACGTCGGCCGCCTCACCAACACTGGAGTCTCGGGCCTGAAAGCCGAACCTGAAACACTCAACACTGTTTCCCCAAACCAAACTCACAGACTCTTGGTCCTAAGGTAGAACCGACCACCTATGATACCACTCTGTCACAACCCGTCCCAGTGGGGGCCACAACGTGACTCCCCAAGCCCACCTCCAATAGTCCAGGGGCTAGTGACTAGCACCAAGTAGGAATATTACTAACATGGGAGGAATTGCATATGTACCTGTACACACACATACATCTCCAAGCCCACAATGCTGAAATGTAAAAACCACTAAGGAACAAGACTGCATGCATACAACTAAACCCAACCAACAAAGTATGATGAAAGGTAGAGTACAAAAAATGTAAACTGGGCCAGAATACAAGCCCACCAAAAACAAGAGTCTGAAAACTGCAAAGTCCAACCTGTAAACAAAAAAGGTATTGGGACTACTGCTCGTAGCCGTAGGAACACCTCATCCTATATGGAACTCATAAAGCTCGGTCTTGTTCTGGACTTCCCTGGACTCTGTCAAAAGGATGCTCGTCTGCACAAGACACCAGACGTGTGGGCAAAGCCCGTGCAGGGGTGAGTATAACAATACTCAGTAGAGGACCCCGAAAACCACAAAGCAGTACAAAAAGTAAAGGTACAGTCAGCTATGCACAATATATGTCTACATATAGAACAAACCAGATATACTCCAAACCTAGACCTGTGGTCTAGAGACAAGTCACACAACCGAATACCCCCATTAGGGATTCAGTTCAAAGATTCCGAGAAGCACTCATCCCGGGAGAACACACTTCACGAGTCTTAGAGCTCTGATGACATCCGTCCAAGAAGTACCCTCTGTCAGGAACTGTCACGATAGGTAGTCACACTCATTATGGGAGACACACTCCTGAGTGGGAATATTTCTGATAGATAGAATCACTCATTACGTGAGACAAACTTCTGAGTGGGAAAGATCACGATACACAGATGAGGATCACTACCAGGGCTATGGCAGATACCGTGACTAATCTGGATTCACCAGTTAGGTGATACACCAGCTAGGTAGAGGATCAACACCCGGTAGAGTCAGTAACGTCAATGAATGACTCTACCTAGGGTCAGGAATGGATAGAGGATCTCGATCCGGGCCTCTCGGATGGATGCCTGACTCTATCACAGAAAGTCCTGCTGAAGGGATCATACTCTTGTGTGAGGAAATGATGCCTGACCTTCAGGGGAACGAGAAGAAGGGGCACTAACCCAAACGAAATATGTCCAAGATACAGTGAACAAGAGGACCATGCCATTTTCCAAAAGTACATAGCATGTATAAAGTTACACACCGTGTTGTCTGACCCCGGGTACTGTCCATGTACAACGACCCGTGTCGTAAGCCGGTCGTGTAGAAAAACTGAGTACACGATGTGTAGTAAGATGTACACACCGTATTCGAGTGACTGGGGTTGGCCCCGTGTATGTTGTCCATGTGCCCATACATGGTTATCAACCCGTGTACTCTAACCCGTGTCCATGTATCCCCGGGATACACGCTGAGTCCCACGTATCCACTCCTGTCATGCTGTACACGCTGTGTTCTGAAGCCGTGTAGATCATCCCATGTCTGTGTACTTCCCAAAATACACGCCAAGCTTCGGGGAAAGTCCAACATGCCATGTGAACAGGGTCACACACTGTGTAATTCCTCTCTAACCCCCAAAACCCTTGCCCCCACCAGTACTATACAGCGTGTTCTTCGGAAGTACACGCCGTGTATTCTGGAAATTTCAAGAAACACAGACTTCCGCCCTCACGCCTCTGGTGATTATCCGTTCATCAATAGGGCTGCCCGATCACCACGAAACTTCCAGGTTTTGGTCGCCCCGACACCACGAAGATGCTCCCAATGTTTTCAGACCTCTGATCGTCTCTGAAAACATGATTTGATCTTCCCGCGTGAAGAACACACGAAGAATTCCCTTTTACGATCCGGTCCGATTCGTCATCCACCATAATCGCCGCACCTATACAAGGTCATTGTGGTGTTGAACCTTCAATTTGAGATATTTGTGTCATGGAACGGATGCACAATGATCCGTTGTTCATCACCCCGCTAAGAACACGAAGAACACACAAGAAAAGAAAGGGGGGAAAATCCAATAAACAAAGTGAGGAACGAACCCCCACCATCGTTCGTCACAGCGTTGATCCACTCCCGTTAGCATGCTTAAACAGATCAAGAATAAAAAATAACAAAAAAAGGATCAATTCTCAGAATTATCCTGATAAAACCCTCCCGCAAGAATGAATGAATCCACATATCAACTTGTTCATGGTTGATTCACGTTCGGCATTTAAAATCAAAAATGTGGAAAAGAATTCAAATAACAAACCCCTACCTCAACTGTGATCGATCGCTGATGAAGGTGTCATGCTACTGCCATTGTCGAGATCCTTCAACGTTATTGGTGCAACGATTCTCAACTCTGATCCATCGTCATTCGTCATTGAGGGTTCGCTCCAGCACTCCGCAGATCCTACATCGATTTATCCCAAAAGTCCATCAACGACCACCAATCACTTAACCCATTAAAAATGGAAACATGATTGACATTTAAGATACACTACAATATTAATGACTCCATCTTTGAATTCTTGAGTCATTATAACGCGTCATTAAAAAGGAAACAGATGTCCCATCACTGTGCTGCAGCGGATGTTTCTGTAAAAATAAAATAAACATTTAGCAATTTATTTTATTTTCATTTTACTAAAAACGTATGAAAATTCAATTTTTACCTCGACCTGCTCCGGGTGAGGTTAGGAAAATTCTTAAGTAAATTCATCATCCCGGACTCAACGATGCCCTCATATTTTTAATCTAGGAATCTGTTTGGAAACTGCCACAACCGCGCACAAGTGCCAACTCACTTAACTTAAAAAAAGTTTAAACCACCATTCTGGGCTCACTGGACCTCAGAATGTTGTGTCGTCTTCGCGCCCGGTCTTGAAATAATTCCATATAATATTTAAAAATAATACATGGAAAATCCGAGACATTACATTCTCCCCACCTTTGGGCTTTACGTCCCCGAAAAGCCAAAACAAAGGCTACCCAAAAAGATGAGGGTACTGGGCATGGATCTGGGCCTCCCGCTCCCAAGTGCTCTCCTGAAGATTCCCATGCTGCAACCGGATGCACGCCAAGGGAATCGATCACCCATGAAGGATCCTCTCCTGCCGATCCTCGATCTCCACTGGGTACTCAACATAGGTCACTCCATCCTCGATGTCCATCTCACCCCAGTCGATGACATGCAATGGGTCGTACACGTACCTCCTTAGCTACGACACGTGGAAGACATCATGTACCCGATGCAACTGTGGCGGTAGATCTAGGCGGTACACCACCTCGCCAACTCTGCATAGTATCTGGAAGGGTCCGATGAACCTCAGAGATAGCTTTCCGCCTCAGCCAAATCTCCGTAACCCTCATCGAGGTGAGACCTGAAGAAAGATGTGGTGTCCCTCTTAGAACTCCAGAGGCCTCCATCGTTGGTCAACATAGGACTTTTTCCAGATCTATGCAGTATTCATCCGCTCTCGGATGATCTGCACCTTCTCTGTGGTAGCTCGCACCAACTCTAGACCCATGAGTGCTGACTCTCGGGGGTTGGTCCAGCAAAGCGGTGACCGGAAGGGTCTCCCGTACAAGGCCTCGAACGACGCCATACAAATGGTGGAGTGGTAGCTGCTATTGTATGAAAACTCCACCAGTGGTAGGTGGTCCTCCCAGATATGACCAAAATCCAAGATACAAGCTCGCAACATATCCTACAGAACCTGAATGGTCCTCTCCATCTGACCATCATTCTGGGGATGAAATGTTGTGCTGAAGCATGGCTGAGTCCCAAAATCCTCCTGTAATCCCTTCCACAACCGGTATGTGAAGAGGACATCTTGATCTAAGACTATAGTCGAGGGGATGCCATGAAGCCAAACTATTTCCTGCATGTAGAGGCGTCCCAAGCTCTCTACAGAACTCTGCTCCCTGATAGCTAGGAAGTGGGATGACTTGGTGAGTCGGTCAACGATCACCCAGATGGAATCATGCCCCTTGGATGCCCGGGGAAATTCTATTATGAAGTCCATTGATATTACATCCCACTTCCACTCTGGAATTTCCAGGGGGTGAGCTAATCCAGCTGGAACCTGGTGCTCAACATTCACCTACTAGCATGTGAGGCATCGAGAAACGAACTCTGCTACTGCTTTCTTCATACCTGACCACCAGAACTGTTGTCAGAGATCCTGGTACATCTTTGACACCCCAGGATGTACCGCCAAAGGGGATGTATGAAACTCCCTCAGGACCTCCTTCTGCAACGCCAATAGTACAATAGTGCATCCTCTGAAAAGAAGTACGTGCTCCCCAAATTGTGAATATCCCTTAGGAGCATGTCCTGTGGATAACTGAGCACATAAAGCCACACAATCGACATCCCAAATCCGTGACTCCCTAACTCACTGTAAGAGTGGAGGGGTGACAACCATCGACTACAGTTAAGCTGTATCCTCTCCATCCATGAAGGATAACTGCAACATGACTAACTACTGTGTCGCCTCACTCAATAGCTGTGAGCTTGACCTTCTGCTAAGAGAATCCGCCACCTTGTTACCTTTTCCTAGAGTATAGATGATCTCAAAATCATAGTCCTGGAGGAACTCTAGTCATCATCTCTACCGCAGATTCATATCTTTCTGTGAAAAGATGTACCTGAGGCTCTTGTGATCAGATTAGATGATAAACCACTCATCCATCAGGTAGTGTCGCCACATATTCAATGCGAAGACTACCACTGCCAACTCAAGATCATGGGTCGCATAGTTCTTCTCATGTGGCCTAAATTGGATTGAACTATAAGCAATCATTGCATGCCATAACATCAGGACACAGTCGAGCCGAGTCCCTGATGCGTCGTAGAAAACTACGTACTCGACACCCTCCTACGGCAATCTCAAGACTGGGGCGCTCATCAAACTCCGTCTCATCTACTCAAAAGCTTGCTAGCACTTCTATGTACATACGAAGGGTTTCCACTTCCTGGTCAAGGCCGTCATTGGTGATGATATTCAAGAGAAATCATAAATGAATCTCCGGTAATATCCTGCCAACCCAAGGAAGCTCCACACCTCCGTCATGCTCCGAGGTGGCTCCCATGCTAACACAGCCTCCACCTTGGCTGGGTCCACAGCTACTCCATCTACTGAGATGACATGTCCCAGAAATTGGACCTCCTAAATCTAGAACTGGCACTTTGAGAGCTTCCCATAAAGCTAGTGCTCCCGGAGTACGTCCAGAACCATCCACAAGTGTCTCACATGCTCCTCCTTTGACACCGAGTACACAAGAATTTCATCGATGAAGACCACTACGAACCTATCCAAGAATGGATGGAAGATCGGGTTCATCAGTACCATGAACACTACGGGGGGATTAGTCACGAAAAAAGGCATCACCAAGTAATCATAGTGACTTTAGTGACATCTGAAAGCCATCTTTGGTATATCATCGTCCCGCACTCGTAATTGGTGATAGCCTGATCGAAGGTCAACCTTCGAGAACCACTGTGCCACTCTTAGCTGATCGAAGAGTTCATTGATTTTCGGCAGTGGATACTTGTTCTTCACCGTCACCTGGTTCAGGAACTGGTTATCCACGCACAACCTCAGACTCTCGTCTGCCTTCTTGGCAAACAAGACTGGGGTCGCCCAGGGTGAGACGCTGGGTCTCACGAAACCCTTGCTCTGAAAATCCTCCAACTGCACCCTCAGCTCGTGAAGCTCTGCCGGAGCCATCCGATATGCTGATGAAGAAATCGGTGCCATCCCAGGGTGTAATTCGATGCATAAGTCAATCTCCCGGCGGGGAGGTAATCCTGGAACATCTTTGGGAAAGACGTCCTCGTACTCCATCACTACTGCTCGGAACTGGGAGCTCACAACATCCACTGCCCCGAGGGCAAGGCTAGCCAACTCATGAGCGATTGGCTGCACCCTCTTGTGCATAAGTCCATTTTGTGTTGCCTGGGTTTCCTTTTCTCCGAAAAAGGAAAACCTCATTCCATCACGGTGGACACACCACACTCTTCGCCTAAAACAGTCAATCTAGGTATGGACCGAAGATAACCAATCCATACCGAGAATGACGTCGTAAGGCCTCGACGCTACCACCCAGAGGTTCCAACCGAAACTCTCACCTCCAAGGGTAAGATCACACTATCTGCAAAGGTGAATGATTGTCAAGTATCCTCCCATAGGTGTCTCCAAACGTAAGGATCGAGTCAACGGTTCTACTGGAATCTCAAGGTTTCGTGCAAGAAACGCGACTATGAAGGAATGACTGAAACTTGTGTCTATAAGCACGACATATATGGTATAAAAGACATAGATCGTGCCTCAAATCATCCCTAGAGTCCCTGGGTCATATGACTCGACCGCATGCAGCTGTCCCCGCCCCTGTCCCCAAGCTCCCTGAGCCTGGTTCAAACCTCCTGGGGGTGGTGGTGGAAGTAAGTCGAAGCATCTGCCACCACCTACAGCTCTCCCTACTCTACCATGTTCTCCGCCCAACGGGTCTACCTATTCCATTATCTGCCTCTACCTTGGTGGTTCGTCCACCGCTTCCCTGTTAGCAGCTCGACGGGTCGGGCAATCTCTAGCGAGATGTCCCCTACCATCGCATGCGTAGCATCGCTTCTCCCTAGGCTGACTGGATCCATCCTGAGAGCCCTGGACTGTCGATCCCCTATCCTGGGTCCTCCTATGATGTTTCCCATGTCCAGGTCCCTGTTCCTGACGTCGGCTCCCTGTTGTCGGGGTCTCTACACCAATCTGCCTGCTGTTAACTGCCGGCGGATGTCTCTACTCCGCTAAGAATCTCTCGATCACCAAGGCTCGGTCGAGCACTCCAACATAAGTCGATATGCATAGAGGTACGACACTAGATTGTATGTATCATCTTAGACCTCGCTCGAAGGTCCGATCTATGAGGTAATGATCCCTGAACATATCCATCGAGTACCTGGCGAGGTTGGTGAACCTCGATGAATAGTCAGCTACTGTCATACTGCCCTGCTAGAGCTGAAGAAGCTCCTGGATGCGTACAGCTCTCAGCGTAACCGGAGAGAACTCCTACCTGAAGAGTCACTCAAACTCCGTCTATGAAAGAGTCTCCTCGTTGTGAGTCTGTGTGGTCAGACTCCACCATCGTCCCGCCAAACCCTGAAGAAGGCTCACTCCTAGGATCACCATCTGGTCTGCTGGTGTCCTCACTAGATAGAAAACTCTAGTCATTGCCTCAAGCCAGTCCTCAACCGCCCGAGGGCCAGGCTCACCTCGGAACCTGAGGGGTCACTGTCTCTAGAACTCATGGAGCGCGCTAAGCCTGTGCTCCTCACTGATCGGTACTGCAGGTACCACTGGCTTCTCCACTGGTGGTGGGATAACCGGTGCACCACCTGGTGGCAACACCTGGGGAACAAGTCCCTGTATCGAAGCCTCATCACTGAGGGAGTCATCCTCGTGATCTTTCTGCTGAATCCTAGCAGTTATGCATTGCGGAGGCATCCTGTAAGGAAACAAGATGTACCATGGTCAAAGAGTATATTTGGATATCTGACACAAAGGACATGAAAAAAAAACCATTACTATATGATGCATGTACCTTTTATTCCCCCACAACCCGTGTTTTCGTGTACCGAGTTGAAAAGAAGGCTATCAGAGTCCTGGTGTATGGATACGTCGACCGCCACACCAACACTGGAGTCTCTGTCCTGAAAGTCGAACCCGAAACACTCAACACTGTTGCCCCAAACCAAACTCACAGACTCTTTGTCCTAAGGTAGAATCAACCACCTCTAATACCACTCTGTCACAAACCGTCCTAGTGGGGCCTGTGTCATGACTCCCCAAGCCCACCTCTAATAGAAAAGGGGCTGGTGACTAGCACCGAGTAGGCATATTACTAACATGGGAGGCATTGTCTATGTACCTGTACACACGCACACATCTCCAACCCACAATGATGAAATGTAAAAACCACTAAGGAACAAGAATGCATGCATACAAATAAACCCAACCAACAGAGTACAATGAAAGGTAGAGTACAAAAAAAGTAAACTGGGCCAGAATACAAGCCCACAAAAAACAAGAGTCTGAAAACTACAAAGTCCAACCTGTAAACACAAAAGGTACTGAGACTGCTGATCATAGCCGTAGGAAAGCCTGGGCCTATAGGGAACTCAGAAAGCTCGGTCTTGCCCTGGTTTGCCCTGGACTCTTTCAAAAGGATGCTTGTCTTCACAAGACATCGGACGTGCGGGAAAATCCCGTGCAGGGGTGAGTATAACAATACTCAGAAGAGGACCCTGAAAACCACAAAGCAGTACACAAAGTAAAGGTACTATGACAACCCTGCTTTTTATTACAACTTAAACATGATTTATTACATAAAACTTCACTTGATACAACAAAGAATATCTAGAGGTTTAGTGTCTTTGAGGCTTAGGATCATTACATAAAAACTTAAAACATGAAATACAAAATCTTTATTGAAAACATCCTTTACATGACCACTACATTCCCTCGTACTTAGCATTGCATGGGATAACATGAGGACATGCATAAGAAAAGGGTGAGCTATAAAGCCCAGTAAGGGAGTACACATGGAATAACATAAGGAGTACAATACATGTTAGACAATAGGCATGTCAATAGAGAATAAAAGAAACATGAACATAAAGGCCTGATAAATCATGCTAATCATAATATGGAAATGTGGAAACAACACTTAACATGGAATTAGCATGAGCCAAAGCTCATTGCACATAAAGCATGAGTAAACCCTTATTGCACATGAAGCACAAGTAAACCCTCGTTGCACTTGAATTATCATTAGTCAACACTCATTGCACATGACGTATCATGATACTATACTTTACCCAATGCATTGAAGCGCTATAAGGGTGCACCCTTCTTAAGCATTTCATTTCATGCATAAGTGTGCCACATGGATCATAAAACATGGATTTATAAAACATAATCATTTATTCCACGATAAAGGAATGTGAAATTCATACATGAAACTTTGTAATCAATAAGTAAAGGTGCATAAAGGTGGATACCCTTGATGGAGAAATGGGCATGGTATCCACTACACAATGGCATTGGCTTAGAAAATCGGTGCGATTTTGGCAGCGTAACGGCGTGACATAAGAATTCATAAAAAAATGGTTGATGAGAGAGAAAGGGGTTCCTCATCATATTTACATGTAATGGATAGTAAGGAGGTCATATAGATACATGTCCCAACAATTGTAATGGAATTTAGATTCATGATACAAAATTATTGCTTGAATGTAAAAGAAGAGAGATAAGTTCCTTTCGGAATTTCGGCATAGTAACGGGTGTACATGGGAGGCATTTAATGAGAGAGAAAGGGGTATCCCATCATTCAAACAATAAGAGGGAAGTATGGGGGAGGTGATAAACCATACCCCAACATTCATAATTGAAATTTAAAGGGCAATACAACTTAAAGAAAATTGACAAAAAAGAGAAAGGAAGAAAAAACCCTTACTTGGAAGTGTGCTTCCAAAGGCTAGAGAGAGGACTGTGAGAGGATTATTGGAAGCTTGAGGAACCTTGGGAGGATTATAGAGAGAGTAGGGCAGAGGTTGGACGAACTCCAAGGGCTTTGAGTGAGGAGGAAGTGGGAGATTGGGTGGGTTTATATAGGAAAGGTGAGGAAATTCTTTATTATTTAGGTTTGGGTCCCCTTAAATTAAATTAATCCAAACCACAAACCATCCCATTGTTTTTGGAAAAAGGAATAGGAAAAAAATATTTTATAAGGCCCAAGTCCGAACTTCTTAAAATAATAAGGTTGCTTATGTGGAGGTGAGTCACACTCCCATGGAAATTAATTTAAAAAGGCAAAGTGTTGAATATGTCTTGAGGGGTCTATTAATGCTTTGAAAAGTAAGTCAAACAAACCCAAAATCACATTATTTTAATGATAAAACATATATTGGCCGAAAATAAGGCTTATGGTATTTTATTACATCACCATTGGGTCATTATGATGTCATAAAACACATTATATATTTAAATGGTATTTAATTTTTACCCAAAAATTTGACTGTCTCAGAAAATTATGAAAAATTCACCGTTGGATATTTTCTACATCCTGATTCCAGAAATGAAATTTATTTTATCTAAAAAAATTTCTAAATATTGTAATTTTCACTTTTAAAATAAAAACCAACATTTATCGAAAATTCACGGGTTTTGACAGAAATGGCTTTCAAACCTTAATATAAAATTTTAATTGCATTCATAAAATTATAAGATCATTTATATTTAATAAAAATTAATTTAATAATAATATTATTATTTTATTAAAATATTATTTAATTCAAAAATCCCTTAATTTAATAAAATATATTTCTTAATTAAATAATAACTAAAAACACCATTTGTACTTTAAAAACTATTTACAATGTATCAAAAATGACTAGAAATTATATTCATTATTATATAAAAAAACAATGTACATAAACATAGTACTACTTATTTGTTACATAACCCCTTAAAACAGCCAAATAAGACCTAAAGGTAAGGTGTGTGATGGTTACAGACTCTTGGTGTGGCTCGGATAACATCGCTCGAGTGGTAATCTCTAACAACTTCCTCTTTTCCGGTAGACGGTCCCGTTCGAGCTTGACATGGTGAAGCTCAGCTTGGGCTTGGTCAAGGGCGAAGCCCAAGGATGCCACCTCTTTTCTGAGCTCCGAAAAATGGGCTTCGTATGGGGAAATTCTACTGGATAAGGCCATCACTTCTTTTGTCTGAGTAAATTGGATTTGTTAAGGTCGTATATTTATACTAATCATGTGATCACTGTTCAACGACTATATTAACAACGATCAAAATTTTTAACATAAAACCAAAGAAGTTGGCATCTTATAAAAACATTTTATATGAAGAGACATTTAATAAGATCAAGAGGGATTTTCCATTAATGAAACTTTGGGTCGTTACAATATTCCCCCCTTAAGAAATTTCGCCCTCGAAATTTTCCTTTTCCCACATTAAAACAAATGTGGGTAACTCAGCTTCATCATATCCTCCGATTCCCAAGTCACTTATTCAAACTTGTGGTTTCTACACAACACCTTAACGAGGGGAATTGTCTTATTTCGTAGAACTTTTTCTCTACGATCTAAGATCTTCAGTGGTTGCTCCTCAAAAGAAAGATCGTCTTCCAATTGTACCACCTCAGATGAGAGTACATGTGAAGGGTCCGACATGTACTTCCTTAAGAGGGATACATGAAAGACATCATGTACTTTTTCCATAGTAGGTGGAAGTGCTAGTCGATAGGCCACAACCCCAACACGATCAAGAACATCGAAGGGGCCGATTTACCTTGGACTTAACTTTCCTTTCTTTCCAAACCTCATGACCTTTTTCCACGGAGATATGCATAGAAACACCATGTCTCAAAATTTAAACTCAAGGTCTCATCGACGATTATCTGCATAACTCTTCTGTCAACTTTGGGCTGCCTTGATATGCTGCTGAATGGTTTTCACCTTCTCCACCATTTCCTCGACCATTTCTGGTCCAAGCAGCTTACGTTCACCGACCTCATCCCAACATGCCGATGTTCTGCACCTTTTCCCATACAGGTCTTCATATGGTTCCATTTGGATGATCGAGTGGAAACTGTTATTATAAGATAACTCAACCAGAGGAAGATATTGATCTCATCCTCCTTTAAAGTCCATTGAGCACGCTCTCAACATATCCTAAAGTGTTTGGATAGTCCGCTCGGATTGGCCATCAGTTTGAGGATGATAGGCCGTACTGAAGTTAAGTTCAGTATTTAGAGCATGTTGAAGACTCTTCCAAGACTTAGAGGTGAATCTTGGATCTCGGTCAGACACAACAGATAGTGGTACTCCATGCAACCTTACCACTTCCCTGATATATATCCGCGCCAGTTGATCCAATGAAAAATCCTCCCGAATAGCAATGAAGTGTGCAGTCTTTGTAAGATGATCCACAACAACCCAGATTGCATTGTTGCCTTTGGATGTCCTTGGAAGTCTAGTGACAAAGTCCATGGTGATGTTCTCCCATTTCCATTCTGGTATGGGCAATGGTTACATCATCCCCTTAGACTTCTGCCTCTCTGCCTTCACTTGCTGACACACCAGGCACTTTGATGTATATTCAGCGATCTCCTTCTTCATATTATCCCACCAAAAGTTTTCTCGGAGATCTCGATACATATTTGTGCTCCTTGGGTGAATATAGAAATTTGAACTATGTGCATCATCCAAAAGTTCCTTCTTCAGCTCTGGAATTTATGGAACACATAGTCTTTGGCCAAACCTCACAATTCCTTCTTCATTAACATTAAACTCCGAGGATTTCCCTTTTTCGATGGCTCCCACTTTTTCCTGAATTCCCTCATCATCCTTTTGAGCATCCTTTAACCTTTAAAAAAGAGATGGTTGACAAATCATTTGTGAAAATATTGATGATGTTCCCTTCTTTATGATTCCCACGTCTATCTTCATCAAGTCTAAGAAGATTGGATCCTTCTCAATTCTCATCATTGATAGAATTGCTGGGTCCTTTATACTTGGGGCATCTGCCACCTTGTTCGCTTTCCCAGGGTGGTAATATATTGAACAGTCATAATCCTTGATGATCTCTATCCATCTTCTCTGGCGCATATTAAACTCTTTTTGTGTGAATATATATTTAAGACTATTGTGGTCAGTATATATCTCACATTTCTCTCCATAGAGATAATGCCGCCAGATTTTCAAGGCAAAGATCACAGCCGCCAACTCCAGATCATGCGTTGGATAGTTTCGCTCATGTATTTTCAACTGCCTTGAGGCATAGGATATCACTTTATCATTCTACATCAGCACATAGCCTAAACCCTTCTTTGAAGCATCACTGAATACCACAAAAAGTTCCCCACTTGTGGGTAAAGTGAGCACGGGTGCGGTGATAAACCTCCTTTTCAACTCCTTGAAGATTTCTTCGCATTCATCACTCAAAGAAAACTTTACTCACTTTTGAGTTAGCTTGGTAAGAGGGTTGGACAATCATGAGAAATTTCTCACAAATCGTTGATAATATCCAGCTAACCCTAAGAAGCTACGGATATCCGTTACCGATGTTGGCCTCAACCATCCCTCAATTGAATCTGTTTTGGAGGGTTCCACAGATATCCCATTGCTTGAGATGATATGGCCCAATAATTATACCTCCTTCAACCAGAACTCACACTTGTTGTACTTTGCATAGAGCTTCTCCTTGCGCAAAGTCTCTAGTACTGTTTTTAAATGCTCCTAATGATCCTCCTTGGTTTTAGAGTATATTAGAATATCATCTATAAAGACTACCACAAATTTGTCAAGGTAATCTCTAAAGACTCTATTCATCAAGTCCATGAATATTGCTGGAGCATTGGTGAGTCCGAAAGGCATTAATATGAATTCATAGTGCCCATATCTAGTATGAAAAGCAGTCTTGGGGACATCTTCCTTCTTCACCCTTACTTGATAATATCCCGACCGCAAGTCCACCTTGAAGAAGTATTGTGCTCCACGCAGCTGATCAAACAAGTCATCTATTCTTGGGAGAGGATACTTTTTCTTTATTGTGATTTTGTTAAGTTCACTATAATCAATGAAAATCTGCATTGACCCATCCTTCTTCTTGACGAAGAGGACTGGTGCACCCCATGGTGAAGCACTTCGACGTATAAACCCTTTATCCAGATTATCCTGTAGTTGTTTCTTCAGATCTTCAAGATCTACAACAGCCATTCTATATGGAGTCTTGGATATTGGTAGCACCCCAGGTATAAGTTCAATTGAGAACTCAACATCTCTTCTTGGAGGAAGACTAGGCAGTTCCTCAGGAAACACTTCAGAGAATTCCCTCACAATAGGCATTTCTTCAAGGATGGTTTCTTCCTTGGACTCAATCATATGAGCCAGATATACGTGCTCATAAGGTAGTAATATCCATGCTTGAGATGATGGAGCTAAAGGAGATTCATCTTCCTCCTAAAACTTGTAAAGAACTGGGGGTCGATTCTCCATATAGAGTGTGATTTACCTCCCCTGACAATTTATGTTGGCTCTATATAAGGAAAGACAATCCATGCCAAGAATTGCATCAAATTCCACTAGAGGGAGTATGATGAGGTTCGCCGGGAAATTCAATCCACAGATTATCACAGGGGAGGACTTATACTAATGGTATTCAATGATTGCCCCATTTTCTGTACTCACCGACATCTTTACTTCCATGATTTGTGCTGGTGCTGGGATTGTTCTACTAAACTTTTGAGATATAAAAGAATACGTAGAACCTGAATCAAAAAGTACATTCGCTATTCTTGAATGAATAACTAGCGTACCTATCACCACTTCGTTGTCAGGGTTCACTTCGGCAGAAGTGATGGCAAAAGCTCTTCCATGCTGTCTTGGAGGTTGTTGGTTGCCTCCGATAACCCTTGGATTAGGGCACTGATTTGAAAAATTACCCGATTCTTTGAATTTGTAGCATTGAACAACGCGTTGAAGTTCAAACGGAGAGTTCCTCTCCTCTGTCGCAGCCACGGTTCCTTCTTTCCGACAGTTAACAGCTAGGTGCCCTTCTCTTCCACACCTGAAGCATTTTCTCATCCCCTTAAGGCAATTTCCAGGGTGCTTCTTTCTGCACTTTTGGCAAGTGGGGTGCTGGATCTTCTTAGCACCGTTGTATTTATCCATCGGACCACCAACATTGAAGTCCACCTTACGCTTCTTGTCCCCATGATACCCCTGTGATTCCCCGATCTCCATTTCAACCTTGAGGGCACATCGGACAATTTCATCATAGCTGTCGAAGTCACGGATCGCTAATGCTTTCCGAAAGCTAGGCTTCAGCCCACCAAAGAAGCGGTCAACCTTGCACTCGGGGGTAACGACAAAACCAGAAGCATATCGTGCAATACTCATGAAGTTTTCCTCGTACGCTCCAACAGATTCTTTATCTTTTTGCTTGAGGGAAAGGAAGTCCCTTTCCATCTTAAGCCTGAGGGTGCATGGAAAATATTTATCGAAAAACATCTTCTGGAAATCCTTCCATTCTAACTCCTCGATCTCCTCCTCAAGCTTCATATTTTTGATCAACGTCCACCATTGACCCACTTCACCCTCCATAAAATAATCCACTAGGAGAAACTTCTTGTTCAGAACATTAGAGTATGGAGAATATCTTTTCAATGGAGTTGATCCATTGTTCAGCGATCGTGGGATCAGATGATCCACTAAAAGTAGGAGACCTTTGTCTCATGAAGCTCTCGATTGCGACTTGTTCTTTCTTAGGGGGGTTGAATGTTCCTCTTGACCTGTGTTTCTATTCAAAACTTGAGTTAGCTGAGAGAGAATTGTGACAAAGTTTTCGATTCCCACTCCCATTGGATTTGGCATCTCATTAGTACAGTCATCACACTGATCTTCACAACGGTTGTTAGCCCGAGTCCTCCTATTACCGGCCATTGGATGGAATAAAAGGACAGTTAGGGGTAACACATAAAGGGTAATCCAAAGACAAAAGTTGTTGACTTATAAATAAACTTTAATTTCCTTAACTCATGAGTCTATAGGCTTCAATCTAGGCTTTTCATGATCTACTTTCTAACATATATTCTTAGGGGCATTTTTTTTAATTCCCTTAATAAGGGTTCATACTAAGCTTGTGAATTTATCAAAACATATCCCCCGGGAGTTTCGTAACCAAGAGTGCAGCAAGGCCCGTTGTCGTGCACCAGTTCCCGTTCGAGTCTAGCTCAAAGCGGTGTTTTCGGGTTTTACCCCTAGGATACATCTGTGCCAGAGCCGCCTCTACCTGCTCGTATCCAGACAGGGATGTATTTGTTTGATAAACCACTTACTCAGCACTTACCAAAACATAGGGCTGTTTTTATTATACTTAGTCTTGCATCTAAGGCTTTACTAGGGTTTCCTAATCCCAAAAATAACTAAACCTCTCTTTGATACCAACTATGACAACCCTGCTTTTTATTACAACTTAAACATGATTTATTACATAAAACTTCACTTAATACAACAAATAATATCGAGAGGTTTAGTGTATTTGGGGCTTAGGATCATTACATAAAAACTTAAAACATGAAATACAACATCTTTATTGAAAACTTTTTTTACATGACCACTACATTCCCTCGTACTTAGCATTGCATGGGATAACCTGAGGACATGCATAAGAAAAGGGTGAGCTATAAAGCCCAGTAAGGGAGTACACATGGAATAACATGAGGAGTACAATACATGTTAGACAATAGGCATATCAATAGAGAATAAAAGAAACATGAACATAAAGGCATGATAAAGCATGATAATCATAACATGGAAATGTGGCAACAACACTTAACATGGAATTAGCATGAGACAAGGCTCATTACACATAAAGCATGAGTAAACCCTCATTGCACATGAAGCACGAGTAAACCCTCGTTGCACTTGAATTAGTATGATTCAACACTCATTTCACATGATGTATCATGATACTATACTTTACCCAATGCATTGGAGCGCTATAAGGGCGCACCCTTCTTAAACATTTCATTTCATGCATAAGTGTGCCACATGGATCATAAAACATGGATTCATAAAACATAATCATTTATTCTACGATAAAGGAATGTGGAATTCATACATGAAACTTTGTAATAAATAAGTAAAGGTGCATAAAGGTGGATACCCTTGATGGAGAAATGGGCATGGTATCCACTACACAATGACATTGGCTTAGAAAATTGGTGCGATTTCAGCAGCGTAACGACATGAAATAAGAATTCATAAAAAAATGGTTGATGAGAGAGAAAGAGGTTACTCATAATATTTACATGTAATGGACAGTAAGGAGGTCATATAGATATATTTACCAACAATTGTAATGGAATTTAGATTCATGATACAAAATTATTGCTTGAATGTAAAAGAAGAGAGAGAAGTTCCTTTCGGAATTTCGGCATAGTAACGGGTGTACATGGGAGGAATTTATTGAGAGAGAAAGGGGTCTCCCATAATTCAAAAAATAAGAGGGCAATATGGGGGAGGTGAGAAACCATACCCCAACATTCATAATTGAAATTTAAAGGGCAATATAACTTAAAGAAAATTGACAAAAAAAGAGAAAAGAAGAAAAAACCTTTACTTGGAAGTGTGCTTACAAAGGCTAGAGAGAGGCTTGTGAGAGGATTCTTGGGAGCTTGGGGCACCTTGGGAGGATTCTAGAGAGATTAAGGTAGAGGTTGGAAGAACTCCAAGGGCTTTGAGTGAGGAGGAAGTGGGAGCTTGGGTGGGTTTATATAGGAAAGGTGAGGAAATTCTTTATTATTTAGGTTTGGGTCCCCTTACATTAAATTAATCCAAACCACAAACCATCGCATGGTTTTTGCCCATGGTTTTTGGAAAAGGGAAGAGGAAAAAAATATTTTATAAGGCCCAAGTACAAACTTCTTAAAATAATAAGGTTGATTATGTGGAGGTGAGTCACACTCCCATGGAAATTAATTTAAAAAGGCAAAGTGTTGAATATGTCTTGAGGGGTCCATTAATGCTTTCAAAAGTAAGTAAAACAAACCCAAAATTACATTATTCTAATTATAAGACATATATTGGCCGAACATAAGGATTATGGTATTTTATTACATCACCATTGGGTCATTTTTATGTCATAAAACACATTATATATTTAAACGGTATTTAATTTTTACCCAAAATTTTGAATGTCTCAGAAAATTATGAAAAATTCACCATTGGATAATTTCGACATCCTGATTCCAGAAATGACATTTATTTTATCTAAAAACTTTTCTAAATATGTTAATTTTCACTTTTAAAATAAAAACCAACATTTATCGAAAATTCACGGGTTTTGACAGAAATGACTTTCAAACCTTAATATAAAATTTTAATTGCATTCATAAAATTATAAGATCATTTATATTTAATAAAAATTAATTTAATAATAATATTATTATTTTATTGAAATATTATTTAATTCAAAAATCCCTTAATTTAATAAAATAGATTTCTTAATTAAATAATAACTAAAAACACCATTTGTACTTTAAAAACTATTTACAATGTATCAAAAATGACTAGAAATTATATTCATTATTATATACAAAAATAATGTACAGGAACATAGTACTACTTATTTGTTACATAACCCCTTAAAACAGCCGCATAAGACCTAAGGGTAAGGTGTGCGATGATGAAAGACTCTTGGGGTGGATCAAATAACATCGTTCGAGTGGTAATCTCTATCAACTTCCACTTTTCCCATTGAATGTCCCGTTCGAGCTTGACATGGTGAAGCTCAGCTTGGGCTTGGTCAAGGGCGAAGCCCAAGGATGCCACCTCTTTTTCGAGCTCCGACAAATGGGCTTCATATGGGGCAATTCTACTGGATGAGGCCATTACTTCTTTTGTCTGAGTAAATTGAATTTGTTAAGGTCCTATATTTATACTAATCATGTGATCACTGTTCAACGACTATATTAACAACGATCAAAAATCTTAACATAAAACCAAAGAAGTTTACATCTTATAAAAACATTTTATATAAAGAGACATTTAATAAGATCAAGAGGGATTTCCCATTAATAAAACTTTGGGTCGTTACAAGTACAGTCAGCTATGCACAGTGTATATCTACATATAGAACAAACCAGATATACTCCAAACCCAGACCTGTGGTCTAGAGACAAGTCACACAATCGCATACCCCCGTTAGGGATTCAGTTCGAAGATTCCATGAAGCACTCATCCCGGGAGAACACACTCCACGAGTCTTACAACTCTGATGACTTCTGTCCAAGAAGTACCCTCCATAGGTAACCGTCATGAGAGTTAGTCACACTCATTACAGGAGACACACTCCTGAGTGGGAAGATTTCCGATAGATATAAGCACTCATTACAGGAGACATACTCCTGAGCGGGAATGATCACGATACACAGATGAGGATCACTTCCAGGGCCATGGCGGATAACGCGACTCATCCGGATTCACCAGTTAGGTGATACACCATCTAGGTAGATGATCAATTCCTGGTAGAGTTGGTCACGTCGATGCCT
Source organism: Viscum album (assembly GCA_963277665.1). Classification (NCBI taxonomy): domain Eukaryota; kingdom Viridiplantae; phylum Streptophyta; class Magnoliopsida; order Santalales; family Viscaceae; genus Viscum; species Viscum album. The sequence continues at coordinate 783,245,811 of OY728150.1, read as the reverse complement.
TACTCTAACTAGGGTCAGGAATGGATAGAGGATCTCGATTCGGGCCTCTCGGATGGATTCCTGACTCTATCACAGAAAGTTCTGCTGAAGGGATCATACTCCTGTGTGAGGAAATGATGCCTGACTTTCAGGGGAATGAGAAGAAGGGGCACTAACCCAAACGAAAGATTTATAAGATACAATGAACAAGAGGACCATGCCATTTTCCAAAAGTACATGGCATGTATAAAGTTACAAGCCGTGTTGTTTGACCCAGGGTACTGCCCGTGTACAACGGCCCGTGTTGTAAGCTGGTCATTTAGAAAAACTGAGTACACAGCATGTAGTACGATGTAAACGCCATGTCCGAGTGACTAGGGTTGGACCTGTGTACTCTGGCCATGTGCCCGTACATGGTTATCAACCTGTGTACTCTAACCCATGTCCATGTATCCCTGGGATACATGCTGAGTCCCGCGTATCCGCTCCTGTCATGTTGTACATGCCGTGTTCTGAAGGTGTGTAGATCATCCCATGTCCGTGTACTTCCCAAAATACATGATGAGCTTTGGGGAAAGTCCAACACACTGTGTGAACAGGGTTACACGCCATGTGATTCCTATCTAACCCCTGAAACCCAAGCCGCTGCCAGTACTACACGGCGTGTTCTTTGAAAGTACACGCCGTGTATTCTTGAAATTTCTAGAAACACGGACGTCCGCCGTCGCGCCTCCAGTGATGATCTGTTCGTTGATCCAGCCGCCCGATCACCGTGAAACTTCCAGGTTTTGGTCGCCCTGACACCACGAAGCTGATCTCGATGTTTTAGGACCTCCGATCGGCTCTGAAAACATGATTTGATCTTCCCACGCGAAGAACGATCAAAGAACTCCCTTTTCCGATCCGGTCCGATTCGTCGTCCACCATCGTGGCAGCACCTCTGCAAGGTAGTTGTGATGTCGAACCTTCAATTTGGGATCATTACATCATGGAACGGATGCACAACGATCCATTGTTCATCGCCTCGCGAAGAACATGAAGAACGCGCAAGAAAAGAAAGGGGGTAAAATCCGATAAACAAAGTGAGGAACGAACCCCCGTCGTCGTTCGTCACGGTGTTGATCCGCTCCCATTAGTAGGCTTAAACGGAGAAAGAAGAAACAATAACAAAACAATATGTATCAATTCCCCGAATCATCCCAATAAAACCCTCCCGCAAGAACGAACCAATCCGCGGATCAACTTGTTCGTGGTTGATCCGCGTTCGTTGTTTAAAATCAAAAATAGGGAAAAGAATTCAAATAAAAAACCCCTACCTAAACTGTGATCGATCACTGAAGAAGGTGCCACACTGCTGCTGTCATCGAGATCCTTCAACTTCATTGGCGCAACGATTCTCAACTCCGATCCGTCATCGTTCATCGTTGAGGGTTCGCTCCAGCGCTCCGTAGACCCTCCAACAATTTCTCCCAAAAGTTCGTCAATGACCACCAATCAATTAACTCATTAAAAAGGGAAACATGATTGACATTTAAGATACGCTGCGGTATTAATGACTCCATCTTTCCATTCTTGAGTCATTATGATGCATCATTAAAAAGGAAACAGATGTCCTGTCGCTGCGCTACAGTGGATGTTTCCGTAAAAATAAAATAAACATTTAGCAATTTATTTTATTTTCATTTTACTAAAAACATCCAAAAATTAACTTTTCCCTCGACCCGCGCCGGGCGAGGTTAGGCTCATTTTTAAGTAAAGTCATCATCCCGGATGCAACAGTGCCCTCATATTTTTAATCCGGGCATCTATTTGGAAATTTCTACAACCGCGCACAAGTGCCGACCCACTTAACTTAAAAAAAGTTCAAACCACCATTCCAGGCTCACTGGACCTCAGAATGATGTGTCGTCTTCGCACCCGGTCTCGAAATAATTCTATATAATATTTAAAAATAATACACGGAAAATCTGAGACATTACAATACCCTCTAAATCCTCAATAACTGAATCACAGAAGTTAGGTGAAAACTTCTAGCTCTACCTCATATGAAGTAGTCTTTCAAGATAATCTGAAACCAAGAACCTTGAATAGAAAGCCGCAAGCGAATAACATTTAAAGATAGGAGAAGGATCACGTAGTAAATTCACAAATTCCACCACCACATCAACACAAGAAACAACATACATGAGAATACCAAAAATGTACCTTCATAAAAAATCTTCACTGCTTCACCATCACACATTCACCTTAAGGCTCATAGCTGAAATCCATTCATAAAACCCAAAACCTAACATCAATAGACAATAAGATAAACCAAATCCACATCTAAGAAACCCTTATTAGAACCTCATACAAATCACAAACCAGCAAATCATGCCATCTCATGAACACAACCCCACCCCAATACAAGAACAACAACCAAAAAATGAAAGCAAAAAAAACATCACCAGCCCAGATGAAGGAAGACCCATCGCAAGCCAAACCTCGTCACCTCCATTTCATTCACATGCAGAGACCACGAAGAACCACCTGTCGTACATGCCAAAGAATAGGTAGAAACCTCCGGCTTCTGAAGCTGGAACATGGCTTTAAACCGACACCACTCTGCCTTGAAAGACCCTATCCAATAAGGAAGGAGTTGGGAGAGGAAAGACCAGTAGCGGTGCAAAAGGTCAAGGTGGCCGAGAATGATGATGTCGACGCCACATCAATAGAGGTCCACCATCATAGATTCTTTGATCACGATGGAGGATGTAATACAAGAACCCTATATGAAATAGGTGGCGTTGAGGGGAAACCCTATCACAGAGAGCCCCTTATAGGCACATCTCTCCACTTCTCCTATATAACTCATTTTATGAATTTAAAAACAATTGATTAAATATATAACATATAAATTTCATTATTATCTTCCACTAAATGTTATTAATTTAATTTATTAAGATAAAATTCCACTATGGTCATAAAAATAGTTTTTAAAAATACACATCCTTTATATTCAATTGGTATTTATTTTCATTTATAATTAATTGTTAACCAATGAATTAATTTTATAAACATGTCTAAACTATAATTTTTAAAATTTAGTTAATCTCATTCATTCTTCTAAATCCAATGGTTAGGTGATAACTATAATAATAATATTAATAGTATATTGTTGTTTGATAAGACTCTTACTTGTGTGTAACATTAATCATAAAAGGGACTCGATGTTGCATGAAATACAAGATAAACTTGGTGTTGCATGTGATGCAAGATAAACTATCACACCCAACTTTTAAACTTATTTTTATTTTATTATTTATTGGCTCCGGGTTCTCACACCAAGGTCCGGGCTGGGTCAGGATTTAATTTATTTATTTTTAACAATTTTACTGGGTTTCGGACCCGTACGCGGTCACTGCGCGGTTGGCGGTAGCCGTATAGTCAGACCAAGAGTCATGTAATTGATTATTATTATTATTGTTTTTGTTATTATTATATTATTATTATTCTTTATATTATTATTATTATTATTATTTGTATTATTGTTATTAAAAAAAAAACGATTAAAATTATTATTAAAATCCTTATTATTGTATCGATGGTATTATTATTGTTTTTTTTATTATTATGTTTGGTTTTATTATTATTATTATTATTATTATTATTGTAATAAAATGGAAAAAAAGAAAAACCAAACCCTAGCTTAATATCGTTGCCCCCTGTTCTGCACTGCGCGCCTGCCCAGACCTCCTCTTGGTTTCCTCCTCCAAGCTGTGCAAGCCGCCGCCTCCCTCTGTTTGGTGTCCCAGCCGTCCACACCCCATCCCTTCGCGCCCAGCCACTCCAACCCTCACCCAGCCGCTCCGGACCTCCAGGCCTTTGGCCAGCCAACTGTGCCCTCGACCCAGAGCACCATCCTCACCCCATCCAACCTCCGGCCTCCTTGGTTCTCACCAGGCCGCCTCGGCCCTTGCCTCTCCTCCACTCTGGCAGTAGCCGCACCCCCCTCACCCTTTTTCCGCACTTTCAGCCAGTGTGACTGACCTTTGGTGAACCCGACCCCCATATCCAGCCATTTCCCTCTCTAGTCGGCACACTCCTCCACCATGTTGGTTTGCCTACTAATTTTTATGGGTTTTTATTTAATTTATTGAAACCCTAATGTCATAATTTTGTTTTGTGTGTTTTTCTCACTATCAAGAGTATGTAGATTGGTCCTCAGAACATTTTTACCCTTCTCTGAGTGATGGGTTATGTTCTCACATCAACTGGTAGGTTTTTCCATGCCATTTATTCTGATTTGAATCTATATTATGCTTGAGTTTTATGATTTTATTCTTAAATCAAGTTTCGCACTATTATTATAATCTTAGTTAATTTATGGTAGTGATTTATTATTGAAATATTTGATTAAAAACAAGTTTATGGTTGTTTTCCTATATGTGCAATGGTTGTTCCTAGCTAATTGAGTTTAATCAAATTTATCCCTCTTTTAAATGGTCTTTTTGAATGTTTTTTATGGTTTTGTCTATGGAAGCATGTTGGGAAAATTGTTTGGCTTGTGTTGGGTTGGTTTTATAAAACATGGCACTCTTGATAAAATAGTTTATTGTGTCAACGAATGGTGTATGTGTGGTTGCTTCAAATTGGTTGTGAGAAGGCCTCTTGTTATGCCATTGTATGTGGTAACATCCATGGATGTACGAAGTTCACCCATGAATGGACCTTTAAATTAAGATGACATTTGGAGTGGTTCTTCTCCCGAACCATGGTTTTCTAAAAAGAACTCCTATTTTCCTTTTTCCTCTCTCATTTGATAAATGGTTTCATGGTTTCTAAAATGGATTAGGGTGTTTTTTGGATATAAATCCTTTTGTTAGCTTTTAGTGGTGTTTTATGACTTGTACATTTGGTTTATGCGAGTCCCTAGAACTTTTTGGTTGTGAGTTTGTCTTTGCCACCTTAATTTTGGGTATCTTTTGTTGTTATAGTGATTTTTTGGTCAACGAAAGAGGGTGATCATGCATATAATTAAGGTACGTATATATAATATATATATATATATGTCTTCCAAGTACGTATTCCCTCATGGTGTAGGGAATACGTGTGTTGGATTATGGATATATGTATATATGTATAGGTATGTGCGTGCGAGTGTGGGCCGGTTACGAGTGGTCACCGCCTTTTTCGCTAGGTTCCAAAGTGTTTGGCATTACCCATTTCCCCTTTGAAGTAGGCATTTCCAATATTTCCTTTCCGAAATGATTTATTGGCACTTTCATTATTTTCAATTACTTCCTAAAGGTTAATTGAACCTCTATTATATTTACGGTTTGATGCGATTAGTGTTTTTGTTTTGTTAGAATTTACTAAAAATAAGTTTTTCTAGGGGATTGTGTGAATTTCCTAGGTTAAGATGCCTAAGATGTTTATTTTAAATGTTATGGTTCTTCAAAGTGAGATTAAGAGTTTCCACTAAATTGTTTGTTCTATTTATAAAATTGTCAAAATTTTTTTTATTCATTTATAAAAGTGTTTATAGAATTAATTATACATTGTTTAGTCTGTTTATAAACTTTTTTATAAATTGTTTGGATTGTTATGAAGTAAATTTATGGGTCTATTTTGGAGTATGTTTGGAAAGAACAATGCCCATTTGTCTTTATAAATTTAAAAGTGGTATTGGTAATATGTTTTGGGTAAATGTATTTAGACATGTCAAATCAAAGGCCCATTTGACACTTTTAATTCAAAGGTGATGTTTGGGTAATGCTTTTGGATACTTTGGACTTAAAGGCCCGTTTGGCTCTTCCAACTCATGGGTGACGTTGTGTTAACTTTTAGAATGGTTTGAATTTAGAAGTTGTGTGTACCTGATCAGAGTTTCTGAATGTTTATAGAAAATGGTTTTGATATGGACATAATGTGACGAACCGGTTGGCACTTTGTTTAATGTGTAATGACTGAATTTTTATATGGGTAACTCTTTTCTAGGGTAACCCTTTATGGGTGAATGCATAGGAAACATCCGTGTTTGGGGTAGGCAAGTGTGGTGAGATGAGTCACGTATGTGAGGGCCTCCTACTTACAAAATATTATTATAACTACCATGGGTTATTGGTAATATTTTAAATGACCGAGTGACGGTTTCTGACCAACCCCGATTAGACAGGTTGGTACCCCCTAGATTGGTTATTAGGCCAGATGAGAATTGCCACTGGATTTGGTTAGTTTTAGGGCAGCCAGTTGGTTATAGACTTAGGAGCTTCACCATATGACGGTAGGTGGTTACAAACCGAGTATGTCTAGAGGTCTTCTAGGGATGTTTAAGATCACCCATGGTTACTTAATTATTTTCATTTCTTGTTTAATTTCCATTGTACTAGTTTATTTCTAGCTTACACTGTATACTTGTTTTACTTTAGCCCAGCTTTGGTATCATTTGTTTTGGGTTTCGTTTATAAAATGAAAAATGGTTTTGGAAATGGTATGTAGCATGTGTTTGATTTTTAAATGGGGAAACATCTTTCTTATTTTAAAATGTGAAAACCCTGCTTTTATATTTGTATTTAAAACTTGTGGTAATGGATTGTTTCGGGGAAGGAGACGTTGGATTCTGTGGTTTATCTTGGAAACCCTACCGATCCTTTTTAATGATCACACATATTTTATCATTTCAGTTGCAGGTCCCCTTGGATCAAGTGCTCTTGGATGAGTTTCTCATTATTGGATCAAGGTCGGCCTTTGGTTGGGTGGTGACCTAGAAGGTCACATGGAGGTATGTGTGGTTTTAATTTTGTTTTCCGCTGTTAGAGTTTGTTTTTATTATTCAGTTTATTCTTGTTTATTTATTTATCTTTTATGGTCCAAATCCTTCCCAGTGATTATGTTTTGATTCCTGACACTAGTTTCCATCATGTGGGGATCGAGAATACCCTTCGGGATATTCCGCTGACTGTCTTAGGTGACCGGCTCAGGGTCGACCTGGGTTGTTTCATGACAAAATGGTATCAGAGGAGGCCCTTGTTATTTGGGGTGTCCGGTAGATGGAGATCAGGACTATCAGGACTTGGGAGGTAGGTAAGAGAAGGGCGTTATGAACCCTTGCTCATTCCAAACCTCGATTCCTAAGGGGTGGTATGATAATTGAGTCATTTTATCATTTTGGTTTGTTTTATATTGAGGGATGATAATGGAGGCAATCCGATGTTACATCATGATTTCACATGGAGTAGTGACCCATGTGGAGTCCGAGTACATGGTTTAAGTTCCTCCTAGTTGTTGACGCTTACTTAGGGCATGAACCAATACCATATCGCTAGGTTAAACATGACTACTATTCCCTCACTTCGGTAGTTTGATGCAAGTTGAGTGTCATCTTGGTTCTGGTTGGTGTAAGTGTACTTTTGAAAAATGAAAAAATGGGTTTTTAAAATGAGAATGATTTCTTTTAAATGGATTTAAATTCATTAAATGGGTTTTAAAAATGAAAGATCTTGCTCAAAAAAATGGTATTTGGTTATAATTGGTAGAGAAATGGTTTGGGTGCAACCTCATGTACTCTTTATGAACATTTTAACATGTGAGAGGATGCATGAAAAGTGCGTGTTGGTGCATGTATATGAAATTAGATGAAGACATGTGCAACATTTCATGGGATTACTGGGGTATGTACTTGGAATTAAAGGCATGAACTTGTTTTTATAAAGTTATTTTAAAAAGGGGAAATGATTTTGGAAATTGAATTTGGTTTGAAAAGTGGGTTTGTTATTTTGAAAGTGTCCTTGAAAGAAGGCGGTTTTGAAATCTAAAATGAAAAGGTGATTTTGAAATGGGAATTTTGGGTTGTGTTTTTATTTGTTTGGTTTTTGAGCGAGTAATTTTAGATCAGGATGTTACTTTTAATTATACTTTGATTTGATATTGTCTTCGGCTTTGTGTTTTATATGTTGTTCAGAAAATACCATCCAGAAAGGGACCCAAGGTTTTTGATATGTCATGCCTAGTTTTTGTTCCTTCTTGGACATTGCCTTTCCTTCTTGGTGATCGATGTCTGTTCGAGGCAGCAGGGTGGATTGAAGAGGTCGGGCACTTCTTTAGGGTATTGGGAACTCCCAAATCTGTCATAGTGCATACTATTTTGGGTCTATTCGAAGGTCCAACTCTGGATGAATGGGAGTTGTTTTCCCCACCATCACTACAAATTAGGATGAAATGGGATGTCTTTAAATCCATATTCATCCAATGGTTTATACCTAAAGAGGTGAAGATGAAGAAAAGGGAAGAACTCATGCGTATTCAACATGGAAAACGAATGGTGAAGACATATGTTGACCATTTCAAGGAACTTGTGACCTTTTCTTCAGAGGTAGCATCGCAAGATTTGATTAAGACTTCTCTCTTCATCAGGGTTCTTTATCTAGAGATCAAGGATCGATTCCTCCATTCTAGGGACCATTGTTTCGATAAGATGGTGTATGAGGTGTTCCTAACTGAGTTGGTCTCTGGAGCGCATATGGTTGGCAATCCAACTTATCTAGTTACTCGTGAATGTTTACCATTTGGCGAGTAGGGTGTCCTAGAGGGACCTATTTATAAAGAGTTATCTATAGTGGTTCTAGATTCCAGTGCGTCGGACCATTCAATAGTGTGCTATAAGTGTGGCCGGTTTGGGTATGTGAAGCCATCATGTCGCATTCCTCTGAATACGTGTCATCGTTGAGGCTTTCTAGGTCATATAGAGAAGTTCTACAGGAAGTGTCACCTGAAGAAGACACTGTGACTGGAGGATTTCAATGCCTGACTATAAGGAAGGAGATGCTTCAGCCATCAAAGCCCCAACCACAGGTCTTAGGGTGAAGCTCATGTGCAGTCAGGAGTTTCCAGGGGTGTGAAGCCTCGGTTCAGGTTTTGTGTTCCGTGTTGGAAGTAGAACATTTAAATTCTTTTCATTATTTTATTTCTATTGTTAAATTTTTGATGTTATTGTTGGTTCATTGTTTCATCATGAAGTTATAATGTACATGTTCTATTGTAATCCAAACAGTCCTATTTGTATGATTATAGTTTTCTGAATCGTGTATCTTTCTTAAGTGTGTTTGGTCCTTGTATGGGTTGATCTCAGTTTAGATGTGCTTGTTTGGAGATGTAAGTGCCTGTGGAAGAATTGATGTTTGTAGGTTTGCTCAGGTTCACTGCTTGGGTTAAGTTCTGCTTAGAGGCTTTTATCTAGTGTTGGAGATTTTTAGTTTGGGTGGACAGTTCCCAGTGTATATGGAGGTGTTATTTCTCTCATGCAATAAAAGTTAGTTTGGATCGGTTGGGAGTTCATGAATCGGCCCCCCATTTCTGGGGTGGTATGTTTGGGTGTTAAATTTATGCCCTTGTTAAGTTATTATGGTGAGGAGAAACCTCTCGTGTTCTCCCATTCTCTTGTATTGTGGTTTCTTTCTATTTCAATCAGCTATGGATTATTTTTTTGTCTATTGTTTGGCTGGGTGACTTTCTGGGGGCAGAAAGTGTCTGTGGTGGGGAGAATTGTCACATCTGAATTTTAATTTTTTTTTATTTTATTATTTCTTGTATCTGGGTTCTTGCTCCAAGGTTCGGTCTAGGTCTCAATTTAATTTGTTTTCTTTTAACAATTTTACTGGGTTTTGGACCCATGCGCGGTCACCGCACGATTGGCGGTAGCCACACAGTTGGCCCAAGAGTCATGCAATTACTCATTATTATTCTTCTTATTCTTATTTTTATTATTGTATTATTATTATTCTTAATATTATTATTATTATTATTATTATTATTGTTATTTTTAAGAAAAAATTTTAAAATTATTTTTAAAATTATTATTATTGTATTAATGGTATTATTATTGTTATTATTATTATCATTATTATTTTTTGGGTTTATTATTATTATTATTATTATTATTATTATTGTAATAAAAAGAAAAAACAAACCCTAGCCTAATCTCGTCGCCCCCTGTTCTATGCTGTGCGCCTACCTAGGCCCCCTCATGATTTCCTCCTCCAAGCTGTGAGAGATGTCGCCTCCCTTCGTTCGGAGTCCCGACCCTCCATGCCCAACCGCTCCAGCCCTTTCCTAGCTGCTCCGGCCCTCCACGCCTTTGTCTAGCCGACTGTGCCCACGACCCCTAGCACTATCCTCTCCCCAACCAACCTCCGACCTCCCCGGTTCTTACCAGGCCACCTCATACCTTGCCTCTCCTCTGCTCGAGTAGCAGCCACACCCCCCTCTCCCTCCTTCCCAACTTTCAGCCTCTGAGACCGACCTCCGGCGAACCCAACCCCCATCTCCAGCTGTCTCCCTCTCTGGTGGGAACAATCCTCTACCACATTAGTTTGACTATTAGGTTTTAGGGGATTTTCTTTAGTTTATTGAAACCATAATGCCACAATTGTGTTTTGAGTGTTTTTATCCATGTCAAGAGTATGCATATTGGTCCTCCGGACGTTCCCCCCCCCTTCTCTGAGTGATGGGTTATGTTCGCACATCGACCAGTAGGTTTTTTCATGCCATTTATTCTGATTTGAATCCATATGATGCTTGCGTTTTATGAGTTGATTCTTAAATTAGGGTTTTCACCATTATTATAATCTTAGTTAATTTATGGTAGTGAGTTATTGATGAAATATTTGATTAAAAAAAGTTTATGGTTGTTTTCCTATATGTGCGATGGTTTTTCTTAGCTAATTGAGTTTAACCAAATGTATCTCTCTTTTAAATGGTCTTGTTGAATGTTTTGGATGGTGTTTTCTATGGAATAATGTTGTGAAAGTTGTTTGGCTTGTGTTGGGTTGGTTTTATAAAACATGGTACTCTTGATAAAATGGTTTATTGTGTCAACGAATGGTGTATGTGTGGTTTCTTCAAAGTGGTTGGGATAAGACCTCTTGTTATTCCATTGTATGTGGGCACATCTATGGATGCACAGAGTGCACCCATGGATGGGTCTTCCAATGAAGATGACATTTAAAGTGGTTCTTCTCTCAAACCTTGGTTTTCTAAAAAGAACTCCTATTTCCATTTTTCCTCTCTCTTTTGATAAATGGTTTCAAGGTTTATAAAATGTCTCGGGGTGTTTTTTGGATATAAATCCTTTTGGTAGAATTTGGTGGTGTTTTATGACTTGTGCATTTGGTTTATGTGAGTCCCTAGTACTTTTTGGTTGTGCGTTGGTCTTTGCCACCTTAATTTTGGGTATCTTTTGTTGTTATATTGAATTTTTGGTCAACGAAAGAGGGCGCACATGAATATACTTAAGGTATGTATATATATAATATATATATGTCCTCTAAGTACATATTCACTCATGGCGCAGGGAATACATGCATTAGATTATGGATATATGTATATATGTATTGGTATGTGCATGTGAGTGCAGTCCGATTACGAGTGGTCACCACCTTTTCCGCTAGGTGCCAAAGTGTTCGGCATGACCCGATTCCTTTTTTTGGTAGGAGTTTCCAATATTTGCTTTCCTAAATTATTTATAGGCACTTGAATTGTTTTCAATTACTTCCTAAAGGTTAATTTCACCTCTATTATATTTACAGTTTGATGCGATTATTGTTTTTGTTTTTTTATAATTTACTAAAAATAAGTTTTTCTAGGGGATTGTGTGAATTTCCCAGGTTAAGATGCCTAGGATGTTTATTTTAAATGTTGTGGTTCTTTAAAGTGGGATTGGGAGTTTCAACTAAATTGTTAGGTCTATTTATAAAATTGTTTATAAATTGTTTTATTCGTTTATAAAAGTGTTTATAAAATTAATTATAAATTGTTTAGTCTATTTATAAACTTTTTTATAAATTGTTGGTTTGTTATAAAGTACTTTAATGGGACTATTTTGGAGTAAGTTTGTAAAGAACAATTCCCGTTTGGATTTATAAATTTAAAAGAAATATTGGTAAGATGTTTTGGGTAAATGTATTTAGACATGTCAACTCAAAATACCATTTGGAACTTTCAATTAAAAGGTGATGTTTGGGTAATGATTTTAGAGACCTTGGACTTAAAGGTATATTTGGATCTTCTAACTCATGGGTGAAGTTGTGTTAACTTTTAGAATGGTTTGCATTTGGAAGTTGTGTGTGCCTAGTCAGAGTTTCTGAATGTTTTTAGAAAATGGTTTCGATATAGACATGAAGTGACGACCCGGTTGACACTTTTTTTAATGTGTAATGACTGAATTTGTATATGGGGCACTCCTGTCTAGGGTAAACCTTTATGGGTGAATGCATAGGAAGCGTCCGTGTTTGGGGTATGTAAGTGCGGTGAGATGATTCACGCATGTGATGGCCTCCTACTTACATAGTATTATTATAACCACCTTGGGTTCATGGGTGTCTTTTAGATAATCGAGTGACAGTTGCTGACCAACCCCGATTAGACAGGTTGGTACCCCCTAGATTAGTTATTAGTCCAAGCGGGCATTGCCACTAGATTTGGCCAGTTTTAAGGCAGCCAGTTGGTTATAGGATTAGGAGCTTCACCGTATGCCGATAGGTGGTTCCAAACCGAGTATATCCAGGGGTCTTATAGGGATGTTTAGGATCACCCATTTTTAATTAATTTCATTTCTTGTTTAATTTTTGTTGTACTAGTTTCTTTATTGCTTTCACTATATACCTGTTTTACTTTAGCCCAACTTTGGTATCATTTGTTTTGGGTTTTGTTTATAAAATGACAAATGGTTTTGGAAATAGTATGTAGTATGTTTTGGATTTTAAATGGGCAAAACATGTTTCTTATTTTAAAACGTGAAAACCCTACATTTATATTTGTATTTCAAACTTGTGTTAATAGATTATTTTGGGGAAGGAGATGTTGGATTATATGGTTTATCTTGGAAACCCTACTGAGCATTTTTAATGATCATGCCTATTTTATCATTTCAGTTGCAGGTCTCCTTTTCTCAGGTTCTTTTGGATGAGTTTCTCATTATTAGAGCAAGGTCGGCCTTTGGTTTGGTGGTGACCTGGAAGGTCACATGGAGGTATGTTCAGTTTTACTTTCTTTTTTTTCTTCTACAGTTTAGTTTTATTTTTTGGTTTATTCTTGTTTATTTATTTATCTTTTATGGGCCAAATCATTCCCAAAAATTAATTTTTAATGCCCAACACTAGTTTAAATCCCATGGGGATCAAGAATGAACTTCAGGATATGCCGTAGACTGGCTCGGGTGACAGGCTCAGGGTCGACCCGGGTTGGTTCGTGACATAAACTATGTATTTCATGTAACAAAATTGATTAAATAATTTAAATTAGTTTGAAATAATATATTTTATAAAATATCAGGATGTTATGTACTACCCCCCTTAAAATGAATTTCTCCCTCAAAATTCATCTTGGTTATCAAATGATTAACATTTATAGAATTACTTTATTGAAACCCACATCGTACAAAATGGTTAATAAAAAATCCTATTAAAAATGGAAAGTGGGAAACATAAATGTCACCAGAAGTTACAAATAACTATTATTCAACATAGGGAGAACATGGAGGAAAATAGTAAATAATTATAAAGATTTATTGAGTTCATTGAACACAAAAAATTGAATGATTAATGGAATGTTAAGGGAATCAAAAACATAAATATGTGATTATAAAAAAGACCATCAATACATATTAATTAAAGGCACTAAGATAATAAATTTCTTTCAACATCCATTCCCTAGAGTTAATGAATTCTCTTACCATCTGACCAAGTGAAAAAACGAAAATATACTTACTTGATGAGTATAATTTCATCATTTAGTCAATTTCCACCAAAATATCATATTTTTCTCCAAATTATGATTATTCAAGATGAATTTTTAATTTCTGAACCGACTCATGATATTGCTGAACAAACCACCCTTTCTCAAGTAAAATAATATACCTGTTTGAGAAAAAAATTCTTATGTTAGTAATAATATAAATAAATAAATTAACATAAAGTGTGAATTTTACTAAAATTGATGTCAATTTTAAATAAAAATACTCACTTGGAGTCATACTAGTCACACCATGCATCAGATTAAATTGAGCCTAATTAAAACATGTCTAAAATGACTTTTGGATCATTTTTCTAAAGTATAAAAACAATTTGAATGTGTTTTCTTGGTTTTGAGTACGTCATTTGTCTTTTTTACCATAATGTCATTTTAAATTGGAAACACACACTTTTGACTCATTATGATCACATTGTGTATCGTTTTGATGTAAAATAGATTTCTACACCTAAAAAATTACTTATAAATCATTTTTATAAATTATCAAAAAAATATGACCGTGTTTGATCAATTTTAAGTGAGTTACACTTTTTGAACTAAAATATTGATTTTAAACTGATAACAGATACTTTGAGTCATACTGGGAACATCGTGTATCAGATTGAGGTGTGACTAATTCCTACATGTCACACATGACTTATGGACCATTTTCGTAAAGTATCAAAACAATCCGAATGTGTTTTCTTGGTTTTGAGTAGGACATGTGTCAATTTTACTAAAATTGATGACAATTCTAAATAAAAAGACGCACTTTGAGTCATACTAGTCACACCATGTGTCAGATTGAGGTGAGGTTGATTCCAACATTTCTTAAATGACTTGTGGAACATTTTAATAAAGTATAAAAACAATCTGAATGTGTTTTCTTAGTTTTGAGTACATCAGTTGTCTTTTTTACTAGAATGCCATTTTAAACTGGAAACATGCACTTTTAACTCATACAAGTCAAACCATATTTTGGATTGAGGTGTGTATGATTCCTACATGTCCCAAATGACTTATGATAATTCTCCTAAAGTATCAAAACAATATTAATGTGTTTACTCAGTTTTGAGTACGTTAGTTTTCTTTCTTACCAGAATGTCATTTTAAACTAGAAACACACAATTTTGATTCATATCGGTAACACTGTGAATCAGATTGAGGTTCATCTGATTCCTACACATCCCAAATGATTTATGGATCATTTTACTAAAGTATAAAAACATTTGGAATGTGTTTTCTTGGTTTTGAGTACATCACTTGTCTTTTTTTTTACTAAAATGACTTTTTTAAAATTGAAACATGCACTTTGACTCATAATGATCACATTGTGTATAGGTTTGACACGAGACTGATTTTTCCACATCACAAATTACTTATGAATTTATGTCATAAATTATCATGACCTGTCCCCCAGGGCCCATGCAGTGACTACCCCAATCCTGCTTTCCATAGGCCAGGGGCTGGCGACTAGCACCAAAGGTGTAATTCCCTAAAACTAGGAAGGAATTGCCTTTATAACCTGTAAACACACACAAACAGATACAAACACGATTAAACTATATAACCAAAAGAGTTCTGAAAGTAAAAAGGGCTGGAATACAAGCACAACAGTAAAGGTACAAGTACAACTGAAAAAAATACAACTGAAGAAAAAGAAATAAAACCAGCTACCGGTTCGTCCTCTAGGATCCCTACCTAAATGGTAGGTACAAATAGCCTCCTCAGCACTCCACGTCCATTCGTCTCCTCCACTTACCGACATGCTGTATGGTCCACCTCTAGGCACTGTACAGTCCTAGTACTCTCAGCCTCAGTCAGCACTGTCAGTCTTCTATAACCAATACAACAAGGTGTGAGCATAGCCTGTGCAAGGGTGAGTATAACGATACTCAGTAGGGACCCCGAGGCCCTCAAGGTCTCAAAAAATCCAACAAGGATAAACCAAAAAGTTTTAAATCAATAGATAACCTTAATTAGGTATATTCCCATACATATACCTATGTTATCAAGTGATCCATCTCAATCATGAAGAAAACATAGAAAAACTGACTCAGCTCAAACCAGTATATTATTCTAGGGGGTAGTATCAATTAAATATCCAGTCACATTGTCAAAACCTTGGTTGCTAGAGAACTCCTCCTCTATTGAGTACAGTGGGCCTGCCGTGACACCAAGCGCGCTTCCCACTAACCTTGGACTGCTGAGGTACTCCTCCTGTCGAGTACTGTGGATCTGCCGCATCACCAAGCGTGCTCCCCACTGTGGGTCTGCTATGTCACCAAGCACGCTCCCCCTCGTAGCCTGCTAAGGTACTCCTCCTTTAGAGCACTGTAGATTTGTCGTGACACCAAGGCGTTCCCCACTGTGGGTCTTCCACGACACCAAGGTGCTCCCCACTAGGCTAATAGAGTCACTCCGAGTCAAAACGGTCAGTAGTCGTCAGGTCTCAGCCAGCTACTAGGTCTCCTCACTACGCTCGCTCATCTCCTAGAGGATCCGCTCCACATGCTATTGGTTGATACTCCAACTATCATGAAGTCCCATGAAGAAGTATCTCAAAGGTCTGCCATGTCATAGGGGTCTCAACGCAACAGACGACGCGTCAAATGGACACCCAGTTTGTGAGTTATTAGACTTTTAGTCCCGGGGGCCCGGTTGGATTCGTGTTCGATCCAACCTGACCATTTTCAATATCAATCCAAAACTCTAGTGGAGTATACTCAAAGGGACCCTCTTGCTCCAAGATTTCCAACGCCGCTAACAGTTCGTCAAACGGACGTTCGGTGCCAAAGTTATGGCCAAAAGAGCGTAAAGAGTCATAGTGGGCCCGGGTCTGGTCCGACCCGACCTGGCATAGGTCGACCCAGTTTAGGTTGACCTGGAACGAAATAGCATAGATCGACCCGGTTTAGGTCGACCCGGCCCGACTCGCTGGGTCAGGCCCGACCCAATCCGTTGTGTCTGGCTCGGCCCGTTGGGCGGGCCGACCTGTTGGGTTCGGCCCGACCCACTGGGCCTAGCCCAGCAGGACATGAGGGGGGATACAAATAGCTATGAGGGTGAGAACCGGCCACGAGGGTGTGAAATAGCCATTGTTCAGTGCGAGGGTGGTTTGTTCCGGAGGGCGCCGCATGGGCGGCTCGGCCCGGAGGGCACCGCGAGGGAGGCTCGGCCTGGGGAGCGGGGCTGGTTCAGCTCAGAGGGCTGAGGGGGCGCGACTCAAGGCGGCTTGGCCCGGGGGATACGTTGGTGCGGCCGAGGCCAGTTCGGCCGGAGCGGCCAGGGTGGCTCGGCCAACGGATGGCGCTGCTAGGGCGGCTCGACCGAGGTGCGACGCAGCCAGGGCGCGACGCGACTCAGGGCCGGTTCGGCCGGTGGCGGCATAGGGATGGTGTGGCTGGGAGGCGGGAGCATAGCCAGGGTGGTGTGGGTCGCAGAGGCCATGGGTGGTGGTGCTGTTGCCTTTGTTGTATTCATCACCTTATTTTATTTCAAAGAACACCGCAAAACAACACAAGGTTTACGGAGAGGATGGACCGTGTTAGTTTGGACCGCACTCTCCACATTAGAGAGGTAGAAAGAGGTTCGCAAGAACAAAGAACATCAAACCCTACCGCAAATATTCTTCCCAACCCACAAAAGAAAAGAAGGGGTGTACTTGTGAAGTGATAATAAAATAGCATTAAACCCCTACCTCGGGTTGATACGTCAACGAAGTCGCGGGGAAGAAGACGAATCGTTGGGAAAAAGACATATGTCAATGTCATCGGAATTTTCCTTGATCTTAGGTTTTTATATCGGTTCATCATAGTTGAAGACATCCTACATTAGAGGAAGTCTCAAGGAAGAAGGTCAAAGTCAGGGTCGGCGTTCTTTGTTGGAAGAATGCGTTCTTCATTCGGAGAAAAAGTTCTTCATTGGAGAGCTTTTATCCCAAGGCTCCACCAAAAAGAAAATGGCCAACTGATGTGTTTCCCCCAACATTAATCATTGGCACAAAATCCAAATAGCCTAATTAAACACCTAGGTTTTCACATTTAATTAAGGTGGGTTGACATAATTAATGTGAAGGAAGCTAAAGGGGATCATCCACATTAAATAGGGGGTCGAGTGGTTTCTTCTCCCCCCATTAATAGGGGTCAGGTGGTCCCCACCCCTAAATTCAATTTGGAAGGTTATTGAGAAATCAGGTGGTCCCCACCATAATTAAACATGAAGAGGATGTTTAGTTCCGGTGGACCCCACCTCTGAACATCCACATAGAGGGTGGTTACAACAAAAACAAAATAAATCGTTTATTTATTTTATTTATTATTTCCACGAAAAACCCAAAATCTAACTTTCACCCTCGACCATATGCCGTCGAGGTGAAAGTATCCATAAGAAAAAATCGGCGGTGCGAGTTCAACGACGCCCTCAAATTTCAATTCTGAGCACTGGTTCAAAATTTAGAAAAACCCACACGTACGTTTACTGAACGTACCCGAAATAAAGTTCAGAAATTCATTCCGGGCACTCCGGGCCTCGAAATCATGTGCCGTCAATTTTCTTGAACACATAAAATTCCCATATATTTAAAAAAAATTACATGGAAATTATGGGTATTTACATTCTCCCCACCCCAGGATTTACATCCCCATAAGCCACAACTCAAACTAAGGGAACAAGTGGGGGAACTGAGCACGCATCTGAGCCTCCCACTCCCATTTACTCTCCTGTAGATTCTCGTGCTGCCAGCGAACGCACACCAAAGGTATTGACCATCCACGAAGGACCCGCTCCTATTGATCCTCAATCTCTACTGGAACCTCTGTAAAAGTTTCCCCATCGTCGACATCCAACTCACCATAGTCTATGATGTGAGAAGGGTTGTGCACGTATATCCTCAACTGGGATACGTGGAAGACATCGTGCACCTGGTGCAACTGAGGTGGACGAGCTAAGTGGTATGCCACCTCACCAACTCTGCTGAGGACCTGAAAAGTTCCGATGAACCTCGAAGATAACTTTCTACCTCAGTCAAATCTCCGTAAACCTCATCGAGGTGAGACCCGTAGAAAGACGTGGTCGCCATACTTGAACTCTAGAGGTCTCCATATTCTATTGGCATTCGAATTCTGTCTACTTTGTGTAGTCTTCATCTACTTTTGGATGAACTTCACCTTCTTTGTGGTAGCCCGTATCATCTCTGGTCCCACTAGTGCTGACTCCCCTGGGCCAGTCCAGCACAAGGGTGATATGTAAGGTTGCCCATATAATGCCTCAAAAGGTTCCATCCTAATGGTGGAGTGATAGTTGTTGTTGTACACAAACTCCACCAAAGGAAAGTGATCCTCCCAACTACGAACGAAGTCAAGGACACAAGCACACAACATGTCCTCGAGGGTCTGAATAGTCTGCTCAGTCTGACCATCCATCCGAGGATGGAAGGTGGTGCTCAAATGAAGCTGCGCCCTGAAGGCCTCTTGCAACCCCTTCCATAGCCGAGAAGTAAACCGTGTATCAAAATCAGAGAAAATCGTCATGGGTACTCCATGTAGCCGCACAATCTTCTGCACATAGAGACGTCCCAAGCTCTCTACTGAACTCTGCTCTCTGATCGGTAGGAAGTGGGACGACTTGGTGAGTTGGTCAATGATCACCCAAATCGAGTCATGTCCCCTAGATGTATGTGTAAGACCCATCACAAAGTCCATGTATATCCCATCCCACTTCCACTCTAGAACCTCTAAAGGCTGAACCAAGCTTGCTAGTACCTGATGCTCCGCCTTCACTTGCTGACAAGTGAGGCATCAAGAGACAAACTCTGCAACTGCTTTCTTCATTTCCAGCCACCAGTGCTATCATCGGAGGTCTTGGTACATCTTCTCCACTACTAGATGTACCACTAGAGGGGATGTGTGGAACTCCCTCAACACTTCCTTCTGAAGTGACACTGGTACCATGGTACGTCCTCTGAAGAGGATGACGTGCTCTCCACCTTCAGAAAATCCATCAGGTGCCTACCCTATGGATATCTGAGCATGTCGTGTCTCTTAGTTAGTGTCACCACACCATGCCTCCCTGACTCACTGAAGAAGTGGGGGATTGACTGTAAGATACTAAATAAAAGATTCTCCATCTCTATCCATGAAGGATACCTGCAAAACAGCCAGCTGCTCTATCTCCTCACGTAGCAGCTGTATACCAGATCTCCTGTTGAGAGCATCTGCAACAGTGTTTCCATTCCCAGGAGTATATAATATCTCAAAGTCATAGTCCTAGAGGAACTCAAGCCAATGTCGCTATCTCAAGTTTAGGTACTTCTGAGAGAAGATATACCTAAGACTCTTGTGATCAGAGTACATGATAAAATGCTCACCCATCAGATAGTGTTGCCACATCTTCAAGGCGAAGACCACTGCTGCTAACTCTAGGTCATGGGTAGCATAATTCTTCTCATTTTTTCTTAGCCATCGAGAACCATATGCGATCACTGCTTTCTCCTACATCATAACATATCCGAGTTGGGTTTCTGATGCGTCGCAATAGACTACATACCCTAAGCCTTCCTTTGGAAGCCTCAAGATGGGGGTACTAGTCAACCTCTGCCTCAGCTCCTGAAAACTCTACTGGAATCTCTCCAACCACACGAAAGGTTTCCACTTCTTCTTCAAGGCTGATAGTGCTACTGCAACTCTGGAAAAATCTGGCACAAATCTCCGGTAGTATCCATCCAAACTTGGGAAACTCCGTACCTCCGTCACACTCCTGGGTGGCTCCCAAGAAAGTACCACCTAAATCTTCACTGGATCCACTAAAAATACAACCTATGAGATGAAATTTCCTAGAAAGTAAACCTCTCAGATATAGAACTGGCACTTCGAGAGCTTACCATAAATCTATTGCTCTCAGAGTGTGTCCAGTACTACCCGCAAATGGTAGGCATGCTCCTCCTCAGTAGTCGAGTAAATCAGAATGTCGTCGATAAAGACTACAACAAAACGATCAAGTTATGACTATAAGATCATGTTCATGAGTTCCATGAATACTACTAGAGCATTGGTTACACCGAAAGGCGTAAACAAGAACTCGTAGTGGCTATACCGACACCTGAAGGCTATCATCTACACATCCTCATCTCGTACTCTGAACTTGTGATAGCATGATCTGAGGTATATCTTTGAGAACCATCGTGCTCCCTTCAGCTGATCAAATAGGTCATCAATACTCAGAAGTGGGTACTTGTTCTTCACGGTCAGCTAGTTAAGGTGCCGATTTTCAACACAAAGTCTCAAGTTCTCATCTGCCTTCTTGGCGAATAGAATCGGGGCTGTCCAGGGAGAAACACTGGGCTAAATGAATCCCTTCCCTACAAGTCCTCCAACTGTACCCGCAGCTCACGAAGCTTCACAAGATCCATATGATATGATGGTGTAGATATCAGTGTCGTCCCAGGGTACAAGTCAATGTAAAAGTCCACCTCTCTGCAAGGATGTAACCCTGGGACATCATCAGGGAAAACATCTATGTATTGGTCCACCACTACAGGATAACTCAGACTCTCCACATCAACAGCTCCTAGGGTAAGGCTAGCCAACTAATGAGTGATCGGCTTAAATCTCCTTCGTGTAAGTCCATCATGTGCTGCAAAGGCTCCCTTCTTGTCGATGAAGGTAAACCTGGTCCCATCTATGCGGACATACCGGACTTTGCACATAATATAGTCAATTTGAGCATGGACGGTAGATAACTAGTCCATACCCAAGATGATGTCGTAAGGCCTCAATGCCACTACTAGGAGATCCCAACTGAAGCTCTTGAATCATAGAGTAAGATCACACTACCGATACCAGTACATAATCGTTGAATCTACTCCCGTAGGAGCCTCTAGACGTAAGGATCGAGCCAACAACATCGTTGGAATCTCCGAGATCCGAATGAGGGAAGTGATAATAAAAGAATGACTAACACCTATGTCTATAAGTACTACAGATAAGGTGTAGTAGATATATATCATACATTGTATCTTCTTTGGAGCGCCATGATCGTAAGCCTCAGCTGCCTAGAGCTGAGCTCTACCCTGTCCACCTACTCCCTACAGTCGGGGTGGACCTCCTGGTGGTGGTGGTGGTAATATCTCGAAACATTTCCTACCACCAGCTACACAACCAGATCCTCTTCCACGTCCACCTACTCCCTACAGACCAACTAAATCGAACCTATGTCTCTGCCTGGGTGGTCTCTCGACCATCGTCTGATCATCCGTACGATGGGTCAGACAGTCACGAACCATGTGACCCTGCCCGCCACATGCGTAATACAACCCGCTCCTGTCACAACTAGCTCCACTTCAGGTGCCCTTCACAACTGATCCTATGTCATGCGGTCATCCACCTATAGGTTTGGTCCTCTTGGACCTATACAACATCAGTCTACTGCCAGCTGCATAAGACTCCGCTACATGACGATTGGTAGTGGGTCTCGCTATTGCTGTTTGCTTAGAAAGGAAACTCTCTACCAAGAGGGCTCTCTCTAACACCCCCGCCTGCGTCGGGATACTGAGTGAGATCACTAAAGCCGTGATCTCCTTCCTGAGTCCCTACTTGAAGGTATGGTCCCTGAAGAATGTGTCCTTCACTATATCTATGGAGTAAAATGAGAGGTAAGTGAACCTCGATGAATAATGAGCTACAATCATGCTTCCCTACTACAGATGAAGTAGCTCCTGTATGAGCACTATGCGAAGAGTCACTGGAACAAACTCTACCAGAAACAGGCTCTCTAAGTCTTCCCATAGAAGAATCATCTTGTCATGAACCTGGAGCATCCAGCTCCACTATCTTCCCTCTACTGCTTGTAGAAGGATGGAAGCAAGAATCACCATGATGTCTGCTGGTGTCCCTACCAGTCAGAAGACTCTAACCATAGCCTCTATCCAATCCTAAGCTGCCTGTGAGTCTGTCTCTCACCTAAACCTGGGTGGACTATGGCGCTGGAACTCGTGAAATGCGCTCAAGCGGCGTACATCATCTTCTACTGGGGCTGGTGGCATCGGTGGCCCAATGGGGAAAGGTACCACTGGTGCCTCCGCTGGAAAAGGGCCCTACACCAAGGTCTCGTCGCTCGGTGGTCTATCTATGCGTACAACTCTCGGAACTCTAGCCGGCTGTCTACATAGAGGCATTATGAAAAGAAATAGGTGAGCTACGTTTAAAAGTTATACCTGGTGATCTGACCTGGTGCGATGACATAAAGAAAACTTTCGAAAACATACACGCAATCAGTGTTTTTGTGCACTGAGTCGAAAATCAGTAGTCAGGGTCCTGGTGTATGGATACGTCGGTCGCCACACCAACACTGGACTCCCTAAACTGAAAACCACACTCACTATACTTAACACTATTTCTTAACAGAAAAGATCAGAGTCCTAAGTTATGTGGTAGAACCGACTCCTTTGATATCAATTTGTAATGACCTATCCCCCAGGGCCCATGCCGTGACTACCCCAAGCCCGCCTTCCATAGGCGAGGGGATGGAAACTAGCACCAAAGGCATAATTCCCTAAAATTGGGAAGGAATTTCCTTTATAACCTGTAAACACACATAGCCAGATACGAACATGAGTAAACTGTATAACCAAAAGAGTGTTGAATGTAAAAAGGGCTGAAATACAAGCCCAAAAGTAAAGGTACAAGTACAACTAAAAATAATACAACTGAAGAAAAAGAAAGAAAAACAACTATTGGGTCGTCCTTTGGGATCCTTAACTGAAGGGTAGGTACAGATAGCCTCCTCAACACTCCACGTCCATTCGTCTCCTCCACGTACCAACACGCCGTATGGTTCACCTCCAGGCACCGTCCAGTCCTGGTACTCTCATCCTCAGTCAGCGCTGTCTGTCATCTGTAACCAACACAACAAGGTGCGGGAATAGCCCGTGCAGGGGTGAGTATAATGATACTTATTAGGGACCCCAAGACCCTCAAGGTCTCACAAAATCCAACAAGGATAAACCAAAAAGTCTGAAATCAACAGATAATTTTACTTAGATATATTCCCATACATATACCTAAGTTATCAAGTGATCCATCTCAATCATGAGGAAAACACAGAAAAACTGACTCAGCTCAAACTGGGATTTTATTCTAGGTGGTGGTATCAAGTACATTCCCAGTTACATTGTCGAAACCTCGGCTACTGTAGAACTCCTCCGCTATCAAGTACAGTGGGCCTGCCGTAACACCAAGCGTGCTTCCCATTAACTTTGAACTGCTGAGGTACTTCTCCTGTCAAGTACCGTGGATCTGATGCGTTACCAAGAGTGCTCCCCACCATGGGTCTGTCGTGTCACCAAGCATGCTCTCCCTCCTATACTGCTGAGGTACTCCTCCTATCAAGTAACATGGGTCTTCCGCGACACCAAGGTGCTCCCCAATGTGGGTGTGCTGCGACACCAAGATAATCCCCATTGGGCTAGTAGATTCACTCCGAGTCAAAACGGTCTGCAGTCGTCAAGTCTCACCCATCTACTAGGTCTCCGCACTATGCTCACTCGTCTTTGGGAGGATCCGCTCCACGAGCTATTGGTCGATACTCCAATTGTCACAAGGTCCCATGAAGAAGTATCTCAAAGGTCCGCCACGTCATAGGAGTCTCAACGCAACAGACAGCGTGTCAAACGGACACCTGGTCTGTGAGTTATTAGCCTTTTAGTCCCGGGGGCCCGGTTGGATTCGTGCTCGATCCAACCTGAACATTTACCATATTAATCCAAAACTCCACTTGAGTATACTCAAAGAGACTGTCTCGCTCCAAGATTTCTAGCGCCGCAGACGATTTTTCAAACGGACATCCGATGCCAAAGTTATGTCCAAAAGAGCGTAAAGGGTCGTAGTGGGCCTGAGTCCAGTTCGACCCGGCCCGACCTGGCATGGGTCGACCCGATTCAGGTCAACCCAGCCCGACCCACTGGGTTAGGCCCGGCCCATTGGGTGGGTTTGGCCCGAACCACTAGCCCAGTTGAGCATGCCGCGAGGGGGAACGTAGAGAGCCATGAGGGCATGGACCGGCCGCGAGGTCACGGACCGGCCGTGAGGTCGTGGACCGACAGTGAGGACGTAGACCGACCCTGGGTCGGTATGAGGGCGGTTCTTCCCAGAGGGCGCTGCATGGGCGGCTTGGCCCGGAGGGCACCGTGAGGGCGGCTCAGCCTGGGGCGCGGGGCCGGTTTGTCTCGGAGGGCCGTGGGGGAACGACTTGGTGTGGCTCGGCCCGGAGGCCGGGGTGGCGCGGATGGGGCCAGTTTGACCAGTGGGTGGTGCGACCAGGGCCGGTTTGACCAGCAGGTGGCGCGACTGGGGTCGGTTCATCCCAGAGGCCGGAGCAGCCGGGGTGGCTCGGCCGACGGATGACGCGACCAGGGCGTCTCGACCAGGGTGTGACTCGACCGGGGCACGATGCGGCTCGGGGCCGGTTCAGCCTACGACAGTGTGGGGCTGGTTTGGCCAGGATGCCGAAGCACCATGGGGGCGACACGGGTCACGGAGGCCACAGGTGGCGGCACCGTTGCCTTCATCACCTTCTTCACCTTCCTATGTTTCGAAGAACACTGCAAAACAACACAAGGGTTACAGAGAGGACAGACCATGTTAGTTTGGCCCACACTCTTCACACTAGAGTGATAACAAGAGGTTCACAAGAACAAATCACATCAAACCCTCCCACAAATATTCTTCCCAACCCACACAAGAAAAGAAGGGGCATACTTGTGAAGTGATAATCAAACAACATTAAACCCCTACCTCGGGTTGATACATCGACATAGTTGCGGGGAAGAAGATGAATCATTGGGAAAAAGACGGACATCAGTATCGTCGGCATTTTCCTTGATCGTCAGTTTGTACGTCTGTTCGTCATAGTCGAAGACATCCTACGTCGGAGGAAGTCTCGAGGAAGAAGGTCAAAGTCAGGGTCAGTGTTCTTCATCGATGTTTTTCATTGGAAGAATGCATTATTCATTTGGAGAAAAAGTTCTTTGTTGGAGATATTTTCTCCCAAGGCTCCACCAAAAAGAAAATGGCCAACTGATGTGTTTCCCCCAACTTTAATCGTTGGCACAAAATCAAAATAGCCTAATTAAACACCTAGGTTGGAACAATTAATTAAGGTGGGTTTGCTTAATTAAGGTGGAGGAAGCTAAAGGGGCTCATCCACATTAAATAGGGGGGGTTGAGTGGTTTCTTCTCCCCCCATTAATAGGGGTCAAGTGGTCCTCACCCCTAAATTCAATTTGGGAGGTTATTGAAAACTCGTGTGGTCCCCACCACAATTAAACATGAAGAGGAGGTTTATTTCCAGTGGACCCCACCCCTGAACATCTACATGGAGGGTGGTTACAAAAAAAATAAAATAAATTGTGTGTTTATTTTATTTATTATTTCCACTAAAAACCCAAAAACTAATTTTCTCCCTCGAACATCTGCCATCGAGGTGAAAGTCTCTTTAAGTGAAAACCAGCACTCTGAGTTCAACGATGCCCTCAAATTTCGATTCCGAGCACTGGTTTAAAAGTTAGAAAAACCCGCTCGCACGTTTATTGAACGTACCCAAAATAAATTTCAGAAATTCATTCCGGGCACTTCGGGCCTCAGAATCACGCGCTATTAATTTTCATGGACTTGTAAAATTCACATATATTTAAAAAAAATTATATGGAAATTCTGGGTCTTTACATAAATTATTTATAAAATCTCAGAATTTTTTCTTGGTTTTCAGCGAGTGACACTTTTTGAACTAAAATATCAATTTTAAACTGATAATGGACGCATTGAGTCATACCAGACACATCGTATATCAGATTGAGGTAAGAATGATTACTATACATAAAAAATAACTCACAGATGATTTTAATAAAGTATTTAAATAATATGAATGTGTTTTATTGGTTTTGAGTAGGTCATTTGTCATTTTTACTAAAATTGATATCAATTTTAAATAAAAACATACACTTGGAGTCATACTAGTCACCCCATGCATCAGATTGAGGTGCGGATGATTCCTTCATTCCTTAAATAACTTATGGATAATTTTCCTAAAGTATAAAATCAATCTAAGTGAGTTTTATCAATTTTGAGTATGTCACTTTTCCTTTTTATTAAAACAACATTTTAATCTTGAAACATGCACTTTGACTCATATGAATCATGTCATGTATTAGTTTGATGTAATACCAATCGGTACACATCAAAAATTATTTATGAATCGATACCCTAAATTATCAAGAAAATCTGAGCATGTTTTCTAGGTTTTCAGTGAGTGACACTTTTTAAAGTCAAATATTGATTTTAAACTAATAACAGACACATTGAGTCATATCGAGAACATCGTGTATCAGATTGAGGTGCGGCTGATTCTTACACATCATAAATGACTTATGGATCATTTTATTAAAGTATCAAAATAATATGAATTTGTTTTTTTTGTTTTGATTATGTTAGTTTTCCTTTTTACTAAAATTAATGTCAATTGTAAATAGAAAGAACTATTTGGATTCATATCGATCACATCGCGTGTCAGATTGAGGCATGGATGATTCCTAAATATCTCAAAGTCTTAAAAAAAATCCTAACTATCAACGTTACCATGATTTACATTAAATTTCGTTATTGAACTACCAACATTGCATGAGAAGCATTGAACAAACCACCTCAACTCAAAAAAAAAAGAATACAACTGTATAAGAAAATAATAATTATGAGTAAAAGTAAAAATAAATAAATTAAACATAAGTATGAAATAATATATTAATTATATGAAATGATTTGCTGTGAAAATATCAATATTACCTCTGTGATTGAGGAGTGGAGGGAACTTAAAGGAAAGTGATAAATGTAAACAATGTAGGGATGAAAGGTTTCGAGGGATAAGAAGTTTTTGAAAGTTTTGGTGTAGAAAGGCATGAAATATGAACGGATCACCCCAAATCAAACAAAAGAATCCAATTTTATAAGAAAAGAATTATTACATGAGTAATACTAAAAATAAATAAATTAAACATAAATTTGAAATAATACATTAATCCTATGGACAATGATTTTACTATAAAAACATAAATATTACCTCTTTAATTGAGCAGAGGTAGCGTTGTTACTCTTCTTACAAAGGAAGTGGAGAGAACTTAAAGGAATGTAATAAATGCAACACTGTAGGGGTGAAAAGGTTTTGAGGGACAAAGAGTCTGTGGAAATTTTGGTATAGAATGGTATGTACAATGGACAGACCACCCCAACTCGAATAAAAAAATACACCTATATAAGAACAAAATTATTATGTAAGTAATACTAAAAATAAATAAATAAAACATAATTATGAAACAATAAATTAATTCCATGGATAATGATTTTACTGTACAAACATCAATATTACCTCTGTGAATGAGTAGAGAAAACATCATTTATCTTCTCGAAAGGGCATGACACATGGAAAGAAATATTCTAAAATAAATGAACTCTATAATTAATAATGAAAATTAAATCAATGTTACATTATATATTTTATCATAACATTACCTTTACATCTTTCAAAGGGTTTCCTTCATTATAGTTTGTTCTTCTGAGGGATTGATAACATCATCATGTGTAGAATACATTGTCTGCATGGGTATTCAAACATTTAATTTAGATTACATTAATTTATTATAGAATATATAATATTATGAGTAAAAACATAATATATTAAAAAACACTTTTATATCCTCATTGAACTATATTTCGTTTTTTAAGGTTTCAAGGATTTAGTTCCCCTATAGAGAATCAAAATCCTCTATTTGTGGTCACATCTAACGTATAAGACATTGTCCACATTGGGGATGACATGAAATAATTGTGATGTCCTTATAAAAAGGTAACCCTCAATTGAATTTTCATCTAAATCAAAAAAAATTTAGTCGCTAGTAGGAAAATTAACCAATTCTTGTTTGTTGGATCGTAGACATAAAATACTTGCACTACTTGTTATTCCATTATGAACAACTCATATTTTCCCCCTTCCAAATCGAAACTCACCTTCACAAAGCCCATTTCATAAAATTTCACTCCATTTATATTGTCAACCCATTTTAAATGGAAAAGCGATACTTTAAATTTTTTATAATATAACTCATATATCTATTCGATAATTACAAAATATGACATATTTTCATAAATTGGATTTCTATCCTTAAAACCAGATATGTTCATCACTTCATCCACAAGAATACCACCACTATTTTTTATTGCACTGAAGTCATCATGTTCTTTTGTATATAACATATAACTATTGATTAAAAAGCCAATGTAAGATATAACATTTTCATTCGGTCCTCTAGCTAGTCATTGAAGTCGTTCAAAAAATAAATTTGTATTTTCATATAACTCCCTATAAATTTGATCTCTTAACCATCCTATAAACTATTTATTATATGTATTTGATATCCATACTTCTGCCCTTAATAGATTCAAATGTCTAATAATTTCTTTGTGGGATTCAATGTATGAATCAAAATCTTCACTATTATGTAATATGTAATGGTGCACTTGCTCCTGATCTATTAAGATAATTATAACAAAATATCTTATGGAAATCTTTTGGCCCATAATTCATTCACTATAATGAGACTTTGGGAGACTGGTGCTTTCAACATGTGATAGGTAATCGATATAGAATTCAATAGATTCTTCAACAATATATCATTCTATAATATAACCTTCCGACCAACTTCGATTCTTGACATACCCTTTCAAAATATTCATATATCATTCAATGGGGTATATCCATCTGTAATGGACATGACCACATAGTTAAACCTCTCTAACCAAGTGAACCATCGAGTGGACCATTATATCAAATAATGATGGTGGGAAGAACATCTCTAATTTACATAATATGAATGCAATATCCTTATTCATGATGCGAAACATTTCCAAGTCTATAAATTTACTGCATATGTATTTGAAAAAGAAGCAGATTTTGGTTAATGTATATTGTACATTTTGAGGCAGAATGAAATGGAAATAAACATGAATTAAATATTTCATCAAAACATGATAGTCATATTATTTTAGTCCTTGTAACTTAAAATTATTAATTGACATGACATTCTTAATATTTTATGAATACCCTTATGGAACTTTTATATTAGTAAGGAAAATGAAAAATTGAAATTTTTTCTATCTATACAGAGTGTAATCTATTGGAAGAAGAAAAGTCTACATTTTACCCTTCACCGATACCAACTCTTCCCTTATCCCCATTTTAATCAAGTCCAACCTAGCCTTGATGCCATCTTTCATTTTTCTAGAACTTTAGTAACATGAAAACAACACTATAAAATACATTTTTTTTCTATATACATGACATAAAGAAAATGTATGACATATAAAAAATTCCAATAAGGCAATTCAAAGAAAATTGATCTCTTCTTCCAACATGGTTTTGTATGGTTTTTTGAAAATGGTTTACTAAAAATAATGTTAATATTTTTTTACTTTATTATACAATTAATCATATGTTACTAAAGATAGTATTATACCTTGTTAGATATTACCCTTTAATGCTTCATCCATGATCAATATTTAGGTCATCGAGGTAAAAATTTATGATATCCTAAAAACAAAGTCTTCAAGGAATGTTTCAACTGAACTGAGTATGTGCATTTTTTTTACAAATGGGACACCCCAATATTTTATTAATGCTATATCCTGATAAATTTACATAACTGGGGAAGTAATTTATCATTTTGTACAACATGGAACTCAATATGAATTCTTTAATACTATGATCATCATACATTGTAACACCTGTATCCCACAACAATTTCAGATCTTCGATCAAAGGAACCAAATAGAAATCAATATCATTATCAGGTTTCTTTGGTCCATATATAATAAGAGACAACATAATGTATTTATGCTTCATGCATAACCATGGAAGAAAGTTATAATTTACCAACATGATGGGCCATGTAATATGAGTACTACTTTGTGCACCAAAAGGATTTATTCTATCTATAGATACGTGAGACACAAGTTTCTCAACTCATTTCCAAATTCATGAAACTCATAATCAATTTTCTTCCACTAAGGAGAATCTTCTAGATGATGTTGGTTACCATATTTAATTATTGTATCTTTATGACATGTTAATTGTCTCACAGTTTCCTAACATCTATATAGTCTTGTAAACCATGGAATGATAGGAAATTATCATACATATTTCTAAGGACTTGATTCATTTTTATTGTATCAATTTGCATCACACTTAGGACATTTTATGAGTAATTCATGGTCCTTACGAAACAATATGCAATCATTTACACAAAAATTTATTTTTTAGAGATCATTACCATTGAAGGTAACATTATTTTAGCATCATATGTTCATCATGTTAGTTAATTTTCTTCTAGTAGCATATCATTCAGGAGACCAAGTAGTTCTGTAATACTGGTGTCACTCCATCTGCTGCTAGCTTTCAAATTATATAACTTCAATACAACTTAAAATGTTGTGTATTTAGTAAAACTGGTTTACAATGGTTTCTTAGAATAACTATTTAAATCCTCAAACAACTTTGGAAAATCATGAAGGTCAACTTCAATTTCCATTACCATTTTTCCATGTGATCTCCATCATCATTTACAAATGTATTCATATCAAATGATTCATAAACTAAAATATCAGGTGTCCACATTCATTTTTTCCCCATGTTTAGTCCAAAATTTATAGATTTGATCTATTATGTGAAAAATAAAATATTCTTCTGAATCTTTCAGACTAATTTTTCTTGAATAAAAACAATGTAAACATGGTCAAAGGATTTTAAAAGGGTCATCTGCATGCTCTCTTTCAAATTTGATGAACTCTTTAACTCCATCTTCATACTCATTTTCCAATTGATTAGTGTGCATCTATTTTTATTCATATACATCATATTGGGTTTAAAAAATATTAATTTTTTACAATATATAAATAAATACATATAAGATATTTATTATCAAAGGTGAAAGTTATAGACAATTATAATAAGGGAAACTCAACATTTGATTATTTCAAAGAATTTTATTATGTTGAAGAAAATGGGTAATTGAATTTAAGAAAATAATTACTCCAGTATGGTAAATTTATCCTATGAATCCATTCAAAGGTGAATGTTATAGAAAACTATCATCCTCATCAACTCGTATCCCAGACATTTATTATTGCATTTTGTTGTTTGACATATCCTTCATCTATTGTGGCCATGAACTTATATTTATTAAAATACTCTAAGTAGTATACATCCATGGGATGACTAATTCTTAGAGTAGTAAAAGTAATATAAAATAGATTGGGGATGAGTTTCAAGCAACAAATTGCAATAATGATTGTTTGGGAGATGAAGTTGACGAGGATGATAGTTGTCTATAAAAACATGGGGGATGAGTCTCAAGCAAAAAATTGCAATAATAACTATTTTTTGACACACATAAAATCTTTGTTAAATCCCTTAAAAAATGAAAATATAATATAGGAAATTAAGGAGTAATAAGAAACTCATATATGATAAACAAGAATAATAAACTCTCATTCAATCAACTAGAAGATATAAAAATGTACAGATAACTATCATCCTCATTAGCTGATCTCCCGAACATTTATCATTGCATTTTTTTGTTTGACACACAACCTCCATATCTTGTGGACATGCACCTATGTTTCATGAAATACTCTAATAAGTAGTCATACATGGGATGAATAATGTTCATAGTAGTACAAAAAATATAAAAGAGATGGGGGATGAGTCTTAGGGCAACAAAATACAATAATAACTGTTCGGGAGATGATGCTGACGAGGATGGAAATTGTATTTCATTTTATTATCTAAAAGGGGAAATGCCTCCCATTTGTGAGAATTACACCTTTGGAACTAGTTATTAACTTGAGTCCTATTAAAGGTGATATTTGGGGGGCATAAACATTCTTGTATATGATTCAAGGGGTCTTGATGGGGACATGTTATGATATATGAATCTTTGGGGACTCTATGAATTCTATATTTATAAGAGAAATCTCATTTTTAATACTTTAAATCCTCTAACTAATACTAATCCTACCTCAATTAAAATGATTCATTAAATCTTTCTTAAATCTCCTAAACAAATGAAAATATAATATAGGTAATTACAGAGTTATAAGAAACCCAAATATGCAAACAAGAATAATAAACTCGCATTCAATCAACTATAAGATATAAAAATGTATTGATAAAAAATTTTAATAAAAAAGAGTTATTTCATATACATGGATAATAATCAGAGATTCCTAGGGGTGGAACCAATACATGTAGACCTAAAATGAAGAATACCTAAAAATAACTTCTAATATATATAATCCGATAACTTCTATTATATTTTTTTGGAACAAGTGATGTAGAAACCTTATGATTAAAGGGAGGCCACCTAATACAAATTGAACCATCCTTTATATTATAAGGAGTTCTATAAAGAAGTTGGCATAAAGCAATAATACACATAAAAAATATATATCACAAACAAGGGATAAAAAAGCACCAACCCTTGCAACATCTATCCCATACACATTTAAACACACACACACACACATAACATGAAATTTATAATTCACATAATTGAAAAAAATTAACATTTAAACATAATTTTTAAGAAAAATAAATATAATCCCTTCCTAATTAGGAA
Organism: Viscum album; assembly: GCA_963277665.1. Classification (NCBI taxonomy): domain Eukaryota; kingdom Viridiplantae; phylum Streptophyta; class Magnoliopsida; order Santalales; family Viscaceae; genus Viscum; species Viscum album. Next base: position 783,212,354 of record OY728150.1, on the reverse strand, counting down.
ATCCAGAACCATAATTTATGAATAAATAATTATAAAATCACCCTTACATTATAATTTTTGAAAAAATATAAATATATAGAAAGATATATATTTAAATAAATATATATATATCTTTATAAAATAAAATTAATTTGATAAAAATATATTTAACCCTTATAGTATAATATCACAACATAGTAAAATAAATACAACCCCATACTATTTTTGAAAATAGAGATCCATTGAAAATAAATAAATATGGTATCACCCTTACTAAGATTTATCTTAAAATAAAACAATAAAATTCTGAGAAAATAATTTTTTAATGAAAAAACCTCATGATAGAATATTAAAATAGAATTTAAATAAATTAATTCCCTTACATGAATTGTATAAAACTAGCTTTTATTGCTAATTCACACCATCACCAGACTGAGAATTAGTTTACTAAATCAATTTGAGCATTATTTTAAGGTTTTTATATCCACAACCTCCATTGTTTATACAATGGCATAAATATTTATTTAATTGTTTTGTCTACAGACCAGGGGTGATTCTCTAAGATTTAAAAACAACTATAAAATTAAACTTGTAGAGAAAAATGGGGTATAGATGTATAAAATGAAGAAAATTGATTCAAAATAACAACTTAAAAAGACCAAAATAGGATATCCAAAATGGTAGTCAAACAAGAAATGGATCATAAACAAAAGAGAAATAATATACAACAACCGAAGAACAAATACATAAAGAAAATCAGAACCTACAAATAAAAATCATAAAACCTTAGATCCAGATCTCAAAATGAAAAATACAGAAAGAAAATTAGAACCTATAAAGGAAAACACAGGCTTACCTCGCTAGGTTGAAGAAAATCCGAGACCCTCATATCACGATTTTGATGTTTTCTTTAGAAACCCTAACTTCAATAAAACACTGAATGTCGAATGATGTTCGAGCAACTAGAGGAAGTGGGTTTGTATGATTCAAGTGGGTTTGTGTGATTTGATCTTCAATTCACTAAGGCAGAGTGCCAAAAATGAGTGGCTTGTATGGAAAGCTTATGATATTGCGACAGATTCATAATAGGTTAGGTTTTTTAATAATATTGGGACACTTTTATCAACACTTTCAAAAAAGAAATGATAAAGAGTAATTTTATCAGTGCCTTTTTAGCATTGATAAAGCCTCAACTTTATTAGCGCTTACTAATTAAGTGATGATGAAAGATTTATAATTATAATTATAAATATTTTTTTTGTAAATATATATATACTTAATAAATAAATATAAATATAAATATAATAAATATATTCCTTATTTAAATATATTTATTATAATTTTATTATTATTTAAATATATAATTATTTATTTATAATTATATAAATATTTTTTTAAAAAATAATATTTATATCATTATATATATTTATATAATTATATACATATATATAATAAATAAATATAAATATAAATATAGTAAATATATTCATTATTTAAGTAAATTTATTATAAATTTAATAATTATTTAAATATATATAATAATTTATTTATATTTATATAAATACTTTACAAAAATATTTATTTATTTATAATTATAAATATATAATTTTATAAATATAGTATGTATATTTATAAATATATTTATTTATAAATATATTTAATAATAAATATTTTTTTATAAATATTGTTTTTCAAATATTTTTTAACATTATTAAAGAATATCTAATTTTAAGTGCATGCATGTTAAAAATGAGAAAAATGTAATAAATTAAAAATAAGTACACTTTAATAATATTGAAAAGATGGATAAGTTTTGTGTGTGCATTGTATATACAAATGCAATAATTATATAAATGTGAAATCAATATAACACACATTTGATCTATGTTAAATTGAAAAAACAAACAACATTCAATTATATGTCCATTACACTATGGAATTAGTCAATATTTTTAATTCATATTAATTTTTAATTATAAACCATTATTCTCTAAATATATGACTATTTAATATAAAACAAATAAATATTTTGTAATATATAAATCATTTATATACATTAATATATATCTATATATTTAATATATACAATTTATTAACCTTTTTTATAAAAGCGAGAACTGGGGCCCTTGTATTAAGAAAAAAGAGACAAAGTTACTCGAGTCTGAAAGAGGGAATTTTATACTTATCACGTATTAGAAGAGTCATCATGTCAACGGGAAGCATTATTGAGTAAACACTTTCTTTAGCATTGATCCCTTTGTTTTCTAGCTCATTTGCAATATAGTTAGCTTCCCTGTATGTATGAGTGATGGAGTAATTCAGATGCGACAGACTTTCCAAGCAGTTTATCCTCCTAGCCGACATCTTCTGAGATAAGTGAACTTGACCTCATCTTATTGCTTGCACAATCATGGAGGAATCACTTTCTAGCCAAAGATGGTTCCATCCTCTTTTTCCAGCAATGTCAACAGACATAATAATTCCTATCATTTACACCTCCAGAGCAGTAGATATGCCACACGAACCATAAACACATTCAATCATGTCGCCATTGCAATATCTAAAGATAACGTCATATCCTGATGGGCCTGGGTTGCCTCTAGAGGCTCCATCAATGTTGCATTTGATCCAATCTCCAAAGGGATGTGTCCAGAAAACTTCCATAGTCTCGTGCGGGGTGGGAAAGTTACCTGGGATTTGAAGATGTCAAAGCACTAGAAAATTCGCAATCATGTTACTACACTGTTCGACATGCAGCGAGTTAGCATGTTGTATTGCAACAAGGACCTTACGCATGGTTATCTCCACTTTGAAGAGAACACAGTTATGCATAATATCATTCCGGCATGTATATATTTCTTGAAAAAGATCAACACAAGTAGTTCTGAGAAGGACTGTGATCTGCTTTGAGTGATTCATTAAATGAATCTCCTCAAGAAAAGAGTAGATGGAGTCCGTTCGGGTGACATGAATGTTAAAGATTTGAAGCACCTTATTCCATAAGGAGACAATTGTTTTACAGTTGAGGAATAGGTGATTAATATCTTCCCTGTGTTAGTGACAAAGCACACATTTGGAGCATAGAGATATTCTAAATGTCTGTAGGTTCATGTCCACTGGGAGTTTATTTGATAACAGCCTCCAGATTAGAGTATACCTGGAGGGGGATAGTCATTTCTTATTCTAGCTACTAATCCAGTGGGTGTGTCCTTGTATCAAGTTCATGTAGAAACTTTTCGAGTACAGAGTTCCATTAGAAGTCCCCTTTCATAAGAGAATGTCTTTTTGATGAATGAAGTTATAATTTTCCACAAGTGAAGTAATATCATCCTGGACTGCTCCCATTTCTTCCAGCTAATCCCTGATTTGAATTTTGTGATTGATTCCATCTCTCCCATCATTAACCATGTTAATAAGGGGTTCTCCTATCTAGTTGTCATACTAGAAATTTAAGGATGACCGAGCACTAGCAATCCATTGGGAATGGTTGATGATCTTCTGATAAATCTACTTGAAACCAAGCCAAAGTGAGGAATCCAAATATCTGTAATTTCTAGTAATAAGTCTTTCCAGAATCCATTTCTTAAGAAGTACCAGAACAGAGGAATTTTTGTTGATGAGTCTCCATATAAAGTTGTCCTACAAATACTGATTAAAAAGTTCCAGATTTTTGATCCCCAGTCCTCCAAATTTATAAGGAATACAACACTTTTTCTATGAGGTGGTGATAATATACTTTTCCAGAATTCTTCCACTCCACAAAAAGTTTTTCAGTATCATGTTGAGATTTTTGAGGGGGAAAATCGGCCAAAGATACACCATAAAGGAGTATACAAGTTTAGATATGACAACATGTTTCAAAAAGCATATGCAGCCTTCTATTGATAGGGATTTCCCTTTCTAGGAAGAAAGAGTTATTCTAATTTGATCAATGATATTTGAGAAGTGAGGAGCCTTGGGTTTTCCCCAGAACAAGGGAACACCCAAGTAATTAAAAGGAATGGATCCCTCCTTGAAACCAAATTCATTGATGAGACATGCCTTACTTGACACTGAAATGTTCTTTCCAAAATATATGAAGGACTTTTCCCAATTGATAGCTTTCCCAGAAAAATTTTCATAGTGATGGAGTGAACTTTTGAGATTGTATATGTTCCTCCTATCTCCCTGTGTGAAAATGAAAATGTCATCAAAAAATAAAAGATGAGAGGGAGCAGTAGTACCTCTACCTGCTTGGATGACCCTAAGATCTCCCTTGTCAACCATGTCCAAAAGGAGTCTACTCAAGTAGTCCTCAGCAATGGAAAAAATGATTACTGATAGAGGGTCCCCTTGTCTTAGTATCCTTGAGCAGTTGAAGTATCCCTCTAGTGAACCATTTATAAGAATAGATACACAAGCCGATTCTAGAAGATTCTTGACCATTCGAATGAAAATCATGCTAAAGCCAAATCCAATCAAAACTCTTCCAATGAATCCCCAATTCATTATGTCAAAGGATTTTTTAATATAAAGCTTAATGGACACATTTACACCTTGAACTTTTTTACTGAGTAGGTTCACACACTCTGAAGTAGTGAGCAAGCAATCTTGGATGTGCCTACATTTCACAAAGCCAAATTGATTCTGAGTGATGATTTTTCCTGAGATCCTAGCAATCCTATTAGAAAGGATTTTAGTAATCACTTTGTGAATGGTGTTGACCAGCACGACTAGTCTAAACTAGATTATCTCACTAGTATTCTCAACCTTAGGAATGAGAGAAATGAATTGAGTATTGAACCCCAGGTTAAAGACTCCCCCTTTAAAGAAGTGTTTGACAAGTTGATTGACGTCATTTTTAATAGTATCCCAATTAAGTTTGAAAAAATTAGTTAGTGAACCTGTATGGGATTGTAGAGCTATCCTTGTAAAGCCCAAACACTGCCTTTTTGATTTCACAATCCAGAGGCGATGTAGTAAGGATCAGGTTGTCCTCTTTAGTAATTAGTTTCAGGATGATATTATCTCGAGGCAATTCAGTCTTAGGGGTTCCATTGAAAAGATCCTCGTAGAAGGAGACAATGTGATTAGAAAGATCCAATATTTCTTCCAAAATACTATTTCCATCTTTGAGTAAACAAAGAGGCCTATTATCTCTTATGATACTTTGAAGAGAGTTAAAAAATTTTGTGTTCCTATCTCCGTCTGAAAGCTGTCTAGTCCTAAATATGTTTTTCTTGATGTTATCTCTTAACTTTATAAGATTTTAGAGCTTCAGTGATGTCTCAGTTTCATGCTATATATCCCCATAGAAATTTCCCCTGGTGTTTTATTATTGAATATCATGAAGGGAGCATTCAAGGCCATCAATTTCTACATCCAGAGTGCAGAACTTGGTTTTGCTCCATTCCTTCAGTTTCATTTAGATTGATTTTAGCTTAGAGATGTAGATGAGAGGACTCTCAGATGGAATATTCGAATCCCAAGTGTCCTGAATAATGTTAGAACAGTCTAGGAGGGTGGACTAGGCATTATTTAATATGAATAGGATTGGGAGCTTGTTTTCAAAGTTGAGAAAACTGGAATGAATGGGATGATGGTCTAAATTATGTTTTGATAAGGTGACACAAGCAATAAACTTCCAATCTTTGAGACATGCATCATTGACAAAATCTCGATCAATTCTACTGGCACACATTCCACTGAGGTGAATCCTATACCAAGTAAATTTGGCTCTAGTTAAGTTGAATTCATTTAAACCAGAAAAATCAATGCATTCCCTAAAGTCATTGGTGGATACAACATTAGTGACTGATCCCATTTTTTCATGCATGTGCAAGATGGAATTGAAGTCCCCCACAATTACCCATGGATCCACTATTGTGCATGAGAGCCTTTTTATATTCTCCCAAAAATAACTTCTTTCAATGTAGTGGTTGGAAGTATAAACCAATGAACCGAACATCTTTCTACTAGAATCTAGAAAACTACATGTGATAATCTACTCATGCTCAGAGACAATGCTTGGAGTGTCCATACTGCTATGGATGAGGAACCAAAGCCTGTCCGGTTTCTTTGGGTCAAAATTTCTGTTCAAGATATGATACCCTTTGCTGCTAAAGAGATTTCCCAATTTAGTATAAGGAAATTTTGGCTCAGATATACCAATGATATCAGGTTTGTACCTGCCTGTCAGGAGCCTAATGGAACCTTAAGTATCAGGGTTGGCCAGACCTTAATAGTTCCAGAAGATAATCCTCATAATTATTTGGTTCTAGGGGTGAGTCCCCCTTTAAGAAATATATTACTAATTTTACTAAGATATACAGATATATTTTAGAATATTATTGGTGATAATGTATCAAGAAAGATATTACTAATTTTATTATGAAATGTTTGACTTCTTAACATATCAAAATTAAGTAAAAACTACTGTATGGGATTATTGTCCCTTTTATAGTGCCCGAATGGAAATGGGAGAATATATCAATGGATTTTGTGGTGGGGTTATCAAATACATCTTGAGGTAATCATACAATTTTGGTTATTGTTGATTGATTGACTAAATCTATGCATTTTATTTCTATTTTTATACTTTTTATTTAGATTAACTTTCTAGACTTTATCTTAAATAGATAGTTAAATTACATGGAGTATATCTCTCTATTTTATCTAATCATGATCCCATATTTACCTCAAATTTTTATAAAGGACTTCAAAAGGATTTAGGTACTACACTGAATTTCAGTACAACATTTCATCCTCAATCTGATAGAAAATCAGATCAACAAATTCAAACTTTGGAAGATATACTTCGAGCTTAATATTTGGATTATTAGGAAAATTTGGATCAATATATTTAATTAGTTTAATTTTCCTATAATAACTGTTTTTTTCTAGTATACATATTACACATTTTGAGTAATTATATAGAAAGTGGTGTTGAAATCCATCGTTTTGGTATGAATTTGATGAAACGAAGTTGTTGGGACTAGAATTTTTAAAAGATATTTTTGATTTGGTAAAGATGATTCATCACCATATTAGGGAATCTCATAGTAAATATAAGAGTTATGTAGATAACAGGAAAAAATACCTTTCATTTGAGGAAGGAAATCATGTTTTTCTTAAAGTATTTCATTGGAAAATTATAATGAATTTTGGTAGAAAGGGAATTTTTAGTTGGAGTTTTATTGGTCTGTATTAAATTTTTGAGAAATTGGGGTCAATTTATTACTAATTATCCTTACATACAAGTTTATCTCAATTACATGATGTGGTTTATGTTTCTTTTCTAAGAAAATATGTACCTAATGTATCTAATGTTTTGAGCCCTGAAGTGGTATAATTAGAGGATAATCTCTTGTATGTAGAAAATACAATACATATTTTAGATCAAAGAGATTAGGTACCACAAAAATAAGGTGATTCACCTATTTAAGGTTTTATGAGAGAATATGATTGAGTAAGTAACATAGGAATTAGAAATGTTATGAGGTAAAAATTCCCCAACTTGTTTATGTAATGAATAAAACCACGAGGACATAATCTATTATGGAGGAAGAATGTGAAAAACCATGTAATCTAATAAATAAATAAAACTTATAATTTATAAGTATTAATTTTATGGATTCATATTCATAAATTAATTTATATTTTTTTAGTCGAAAAAGGAATAATTTTTTATTTAACTAAATTGTTTTTCCATGTATTACTTAGTTTTATTTAAAAAATAAATTTATAAATTTTATAAATTTAATTTTATAAAATCTAATTGATTTTTTATATCATCATATCAAATTTATCTTAAATTTATTTTTTTGGTATTTTTTTGAAAAATTTATTTTTGAGTTAATAGTGAAACAATGTCTATTTTTGAAAAACTTCCATTTTTTTATTTAAATAAAGTAATTTAAAAGTAAAATTATATTTTTTATTTTGTTTTAAAGTAAAATAATATCCTTTTTACTAAAAATAATATAATTAATTCTATAGTAATCAATATTATATTTGAATTTTGTGTAAGTTTATTTTTATGCTTAAATACACAGTTTGCTTAAAACTATTTTTCATTGCATTTTTCATACTAATATTAAAATTAAAATTTTAAAATTTAAAAAATTTAATATTTAAAAATAGATTCCATATTTTTAATATAGAGGTTTAAATTTAGTAATGATATCAATATCATTTTTTGTCTATTATAAATAGTAACCATGGTAAAAATGTGTTATGAGAGTAAAGGGTAAACATGGTTAATTAAGATAACAACTAACTAATAGGTCCACAAAATATTATCTAAATTATTATTGGATGATTTGATTTAGAATATTATCAACTTATCTTCTAATTATAGTTGTTTAAGTTCCACTTTCCCATGAATAATACTTTAAATTATTTAAGGCTTTGAATAATTACATGTGTGCCACTCCCCTCACTTATAAAATAGAACCTACTCTCCTCCCTTCCAATTTTTTTTGGAGGTGTATAGTTCCTGAAATACCTACTAAAATATATCCCCCAAAACACTACCCATGTCTTAGAGGTCTTGGTCACACCAAAATACCAAATCTAGAAGGCTTAAGGTGTAATCCAAAGGAGGTTTTCTAATAAAGTGGTATAATTCTGAATAGAGTGATTCATGCTTGTTTATTATTCTACCTTATTTAAATACTCTTTAAACATGATGAAATAATAAAATTAGTATATTATGTATACTTAAATTTTATTATGATTATGGTGCATACCTTTTTCATATAATTTTCCATCTTATGGGAAATGAGAACGTCACTTGTGCGTACGCGTGGAATACCACCTCCACAAAGCATTTTGTTTTGTTTTTAATCGCTGAATCATATAGATGGTTAAAATGATATAAAAAATGAATATATATGATATTTATGATATAATTATTATTATATAAAATAAATATATTACTTACCTTCTTAACCTTTCCATCAGTTGGAAACTGATAACGTCACTCGTGTGTACGTTTGAAATACCACCTCCACGAAGCGATGTGATTCATTTTTCATTTTTCAAATTATAAGGATGATAATAAGGATGTAACTGATGAATAAATATTATATTTATACCATATTTATGTTTATTTAAAAGTAACACATTATCTACTTTATTTATTTTCCACCCGTTAGAAAAATGAAAACGTTGTTCATGCATACATATGGAATACTGTCTCTATGAAACCACATGTTTCATTTTTCATGACATGTTTATATAGTTAGTTTTAAAAGTGTATTTAATGTATAATATAATAATTATATCATGTTTAATATTTGGGAGGTAATGTAACCATAAACCCTTTCATCACATTCTACACACTGATATTGTTTTGAGGTTATAAATCGAGCATCCCTAAAACATCCAATGTGAAATTAACCATTTTAGTAACTAAATAAAACATGGTAATAAAATTAACAAAAATAATAATAACAATGAAATGAAAATGGAAATTATTATTAATAAATTATAAAAATACTATTTTTTTTGTATTCAGGAGTCATAGAATACACAAATTTAGATGTGACTTAAGGTAAGGTATTTTCTTTTAAAACGTTATTTTAAATGTTCAAACTCTTTCTCCTCCATATACAAGTTCTTTTAAATGTTTCAAGAATTTTATTATTTATGATTCAGGGGGTGATAAAGTACATTTTAAACTATTAATTTCTTTAAAAATGTTTTAAATCTTTTAAATGTTTTCTATATTGGTTAGTTTAAACTTTTTACAAAAATCAAAAAATATTTTTTTTAAAGTATACAGGTTGGCCAAATTTTCCTATTATCATAGATATTATTTGTTATCAAGATTCATCTATAAATTAAAATGTTTTAAAAATAATATCCTGATCCCAATATTCTATTAATAATTCATTTTAAAAGTTTTCAAATAGAAAGGATATTTCTCAGTATGATTATTTGAAAATGGAAAGTGTTTTTCTTATGGGTTCAAATAAGATATTCAAAGATTTTATGATGCAAAAGTTTAGGCTTAATTTTTTTGTTAATATGATACTTGAGTATTATTGTAACATCCCAGGTAAATAAAGAATAAAGAATTTTCATATTTATTAATATTTACGAATTAAATATTAATTTTATTTTAAAGGGGTTGCTATGTTCGATAGCGTACCCGATACGCAACGATGAGTTTCTTTGAAACTTACGTAGCACACTAGTAATAAAATAATATTATTTTAAATGTTAGTTAACAAGTAGCCGTTTTACTGGCGGGAATGGATAGAAATAACTAAAATATGATTAGATATGTTTTTAAATGTTTATACATTTACCCAATAAAAGATAAAGGCTTAAAATACGGAAAGAGTTTAATTTTAGGGCATATATACTCTAATTTTCACGAAAGGTCCACTTATCACCTTTTGACGGAGAACCGTCATTAAATATAGTTTTGATCACTCTTATACATTCTTTTGGACCAAATATAACTCTTCTTTAGAATCGGGACATCAAAATTTACTTTGTGTAAATTTTTGGTACCTTTCTGATAAAGTTCATTTTTTTTATGAATAGTGTAAAATGTTGTATTTTAATTCAAAACCTCTTTTTAATCTAAATTATTTATATGATTAGATTATTATTTTAATTGGTTTTAAAGTGAAATTAGAAAATATTTTTACCAGTTAATCCAATGGTGGTCATTGGAATCAATTTTACTTTGAAATTGGACTTAAACTGGTGTCAATCTTTTGATACTTATTGTTTCACAAAAACACGCTATTTGTCATGACAGTGGGAATTAATTATTAAATTAATTAATTTGACTTATATGTTTTGAATTTTGTAAAATGGACTTCATTTTTGAATTCGGAATATCAAATATAGCTTAGGGTGAATTTTTGGTAATTTTCTGAAAAACTTCAATTTTTGATGAATAGTGAAACCACTAAGTGGTAATCAAGCAAACTGATTTTTCAGTTAAATGAAAGTTTACCACTAATGTGTATTGAATTTTTAAAATCCGACATACATGGTTGTCATTAAGAAGTAAAATGTGGTTCAATGAGATTAAAATAATTTTTTGGTGAATAGTAACTTTTTTTCATTAATCGCGATTAGAGGTAATTAGTGTAGTTTAAGGTAAAAATGGTATTATAAGAATGTGAAAACACCATGAAACTTGTCCTACAACTATTGGGTGAGTCATAGCCGACCAAGACAAGCCATGGGCTAACTTGGGGACCCCATGGAGCCACTTTAGTTGGAAAAGGACATTAATATATTTTTATTTAATGTTAAAGTGAAAATGACACTAACATAAATTGTTTTACTAAAATAATTTTTGAGTGGGGTTATAAAAGTCCAAATTTTGATTATAAATAGTCATTGGAAAGCTAAAAAGATTTCCTACATCATAGTAGTTTTTTTATAATTTTTAGACATTAAATAAATTAAATTATATATGACATAATAATGATGCAGCGATGACATCATTATTTGACGATTTAAATAAAATGGAAAGATAATGAAAAATCTAAAACCTACACATAGCCAAAACCAATTGGATGAGTGGATTTCGAACCCTTATCACCTTATCCACGAATTATATTAATTTGGGACCTTTTAAAACCGAAACAAATTTTCAAATAAAGTAATATTTCTTTACTTTCCAAAAGTGCCCCTCCTCTCCTCTTATAAAAGGCCCCCACCTCTACCCCATTTCACACACTTCTAAAGCCTTTGGATCGGCCAAACCCTGCCCAATTACTCTCTCCAAATCCCTCTCCTCATCCTAGAGGATTACCTTTGGGCAGAATCCTTTCAAAGGAAGCCTTTAGGCTCAAATCAAAAGGGAGTTACACTTTTAAAGGTAATTCATTCTCTCTTGTTCATTTGTTTTATTTTGCTTCTCCAACCCTCTAAACTCTTTTTATTTACTTCTTTTTTAACAACACCAGTATCTTAAATATACTAGGATGTTGTTATAATATTTATTTGAGCTACACTCTCACACAACTACATCAAATGGTTAAAGAACATACGGTTTCCGTGGATGGCGAAATTCTGCCTCCTGAAACGATGATTGTTCAATACTCATTTAACACCTTCAAGGGTGGCCATTATGATGTCACTATTTTTATATATGATATATAATATGATTATGTTTTCTTTAAGCTTCTGTATTTTTCATTTTTGGCATACCTTTATGGTTTCCATTATGGGTAAACACGATATCTTCATTTAAGGAAGTGCGGACTACCGCCCCCTAAAAGTGATGTGATTCGTTAATGCCATATGTGGGATGTGTAAAGGATGGATTTAAAGTTATTATATTTGATGTTATACTGGAATTATAATATACCTCTATATCATTATTATTTCTTTCCATTAAAGTATGAGATAGAAATGAAAGTAGCGTTCATGCGTACGTACGGCTTACCGTCTCCATGAACGGTGCATTTCATTTCTTATCCCCAAATGTAATGTACTATTAAAATTACATGTATATAATGTATATATATAATTAATGATATATCTAAATGATGAATATAATTCTGGAATTAAAATATACATACCTCTCATTTAGTTTTAATTTCACTAATATGACAAAGAAATGAAAGTAGCGTTCATGCGCACGTACGGCTTACCGTCTCCATGAACGGTGCATTTCATTTCTTACCTCTAAATGATTATGTAATATTATAAATACATGTATATGCTGGATATATATGATACATATTATATCCAAATCGGGAATTTCATTCTGGATATAAAGAACTTTTGACCACACGAACAACATGTAATTGTAAGAAGTCAACTTTCGACTTAAGAACCAAATATTGACAAAACAAACATTATTAACTTAAATGGTTACATAATGTTTATAACATGGAAATAAGTGATATAAAAGGAATAATGAACTTTAAAAAGGTTCTTAATCAAGTATAAATTAACTCAAGTTTATTATTCAGGACGTTAAAGAACGATCGAGTCAAGTCGGACCCAAGGTAAGGGACTTCGTCTCAATCTCCTTTCATTGAGGAATATTTCGTTTTATACACAACTTTCTTTTATACGGTGTATAAACTCCTTTGAATTTTACTTTTATACAAAAGGAATCTTTTTCTACGAAGCGTTTTACTAAACGACAAAAAGGAATGTTTTTTTTAACGTACGCGGTGACAACGACCTTTTCCGCCGCCACGAGTATTATTTGATCTTTGGCTTTCTCAACAAGATGTAATGTTTTTAGAATAAAATAAATACCATATACTCTTTTATGTAATTTGGTATTGAAAATGGTTTTGAAAAAGGATTCTATTATGTCAATATATTTATGATATATTGTGATTGAAATGTGGAAATGTTTTCATTCCTTTATATTGGTTTTATGTTTTATGATTTTATATTGGTACTTGGACATTTTAACAGGTGGTTACGTTGTAAACCATATGACGGGTGGTGCCGTGAATACCAGGACGGGTGGTTACGTTATAACCTCTAATGCATTGGGTATGGAAGTCGGCCGTATGGCTATTCCATTAAGTATGTATGGAAATTGTCCGTATGGCTATTCCATTAAGTGATATGTGTGGAAGTCGACCGTATGGTTATTCCACTTAAGTATGTTTATGTCCCAAGTTGCCTTTATATATTCTATGTGTTCTTTATATGGGTTTTATGGTAATCCTTTGGTTACAAAAAGGTAAGTAATGATACTTTATTCAGCGAAGATTTTTTTTACTACTTCATGAAGGTGAAGGTATTACTTTGATATAGTATACATGGTTTACTTGATGTTTGAAAAACTAACAGTTTTCATTCTTTTTGTATCCCTTACTGAGCTTTTTATGCTCACCCCAAGTTTTTCAAAATGTTTTTCACAGGACTTAAAGTGGAATAAGGTCAAGGATGGGATTAAGGGAATTTCATGCTATCTAAAACAAGGAATCTAGACATATTTCTTTTTAAGAGTTTTTATTTTATGGATACTTAGTAGAAGTGTCTACTTTGTAATCTTTTAAGATGTAATAGTTATGTTCTAATTCTCTAAAACTCTAAACCTGAAAAGATCCTCAATGTGAATTATTCATTTAATTCAATATTAAGTAAGGTTTATGGCTGGGGCCTTATAGTTGGTATCAGAGGTCGGTTTAGAAAACTTTAGGAGTTAGAAAAGTGTTAAATTATAATATGATTGAAATGATATAGCATTTACGGATTACCATGTTGCTTCGCCTAAGATATTTCTGTGTTCAGAATGGCTTTCCGCAGAGGAAACAAAGCAGCTATATTGGGACGACATCCGGAGAAAGATAACCTTCCAAATCAGCAACCTGAGATGGTCGGAATCAGAACTGAAAAGTTTGTTGCAGTGATGGCACAGTTGACTCAGGCTATAAATGGTGGTGGTATACATGCACGAGATCAGCCAGATCAACCACAAAGGAACATGTAAGTGGTGGAACACTTCATGAGGCAACATCCCCCATCATTCAGAGGATCATCTGACCCTGTGCAAGCTGAAGGGTGGATTAAAGCACTGGAGAAGATTTTTGATGTCATGGGGTGTTCAGAACATCAAAAGGTTAGTCTTGCTGTTTACCGTTTTGAAGGTGAAGCTGATCAGTGGTGGTCGATGGTGAAAAATATAAGGGATAGTGATGAGATTGAGGATCTTCACTGGGAAGAATTCAAAGGTATGTTTCTTGAGAAATATTTTCCTAAGGTGGTTCATCTTAGGATGGAAAAGCAGTTCCTAGAATTGAGGCAGGAGGATGATTCAGTGGCTGCTTATGAAGAAAAGTTCACTCGATTGGCAAGGTATGCTCCAAACTTCATACGAGATCTTGATAGTAAAATAAACCGTTTTTACTCAGGGTTAAAGCCAAAGTATCGAAGGGCTTTAGCTTCTCGTGAGTTCAAAAGTTATGAAAAACTTGTTCGATGTGCGGAGAAGGTAGAAATGGAGTTTGCCGATGATCAGGTGTTCTATGACAAACAACAGAATAAGAGGTGTAGTTGGCAGGAAAAGGGGAAGAATTCATCAAAGAAGCAAGGAGGTAAGAAAACCAAATATCCATCCTGTGAGAAGTGCGGTAAAATGCATCCTGGAGAATGTTTATCCAAGTCTGGTAAGTGCTTTCGGTGTGGTAAGTCTGGTCATATTGCTCATAACTGTAAGGAAGATGATCAAGCAGGAAATGAAAAGCCAACAGTAAGATGTTTTAAGTGTAATGAAATGGGTCATTATGCAGACGAGTGTCCGACAAGGAGCTTGAGTGATGGAAAGCAGTTAGACTACAAGCAGAAAGGGGTGGTAAAATCTTTTGCAACAACTTCAGCAGATGTTGGGCCATCGAATGAAGTGGTGTCAGCTCCAGGGAGCTCAGTATTTTTCGAAGATTGACTTGAGGTCGGGGTACCATCAGTTGAAAGTAAAAGAAGCAGATGTTCCGAAGACTGAGTTCCGTACTAGATATGGCCATTATGAATTTTTAGTTATGCCTTTTGGGTTAACCAATGCACCTGCTGTATTCATGGACCTTATGAATAAAATTTTCCATGAGTTCTTGGATAAGTTTGTGTTTGTGTTTTGAGGTTTGTGAAGAGGTTATGTGTGCCTTGTGATTCACAGTTGAATAATGAGTTGTTTTTTCATCCTGGCAGTACTAAGATGTATAGAGATCTGCGGGAGTATTACTGGTGGGATGGAATGAAAAGATACATTGCTGATTTTACTGTGAAGTGTTTGACATGTCAACAGGTTAAAGCAGAGCGGCATGGATGCTTCAGCCTTTACCAGTGCCAGAGTGGAAATGGGAAAACATATCCATGGACTTTGTTCTGGGATTACCGAGGACATCTTGAGGTAATAATGCAATCTGGGTTATTGTTGATCGCTTGACCAAATCTGCTCATTTCTTTTCTATACGAGATACTTTCTCTCTTGATCAACTTTCCCGTTTGTATCTTAAAGAGATAGTTAGGTTACATGGAGTTCCTCTCTCCATTGTATCGGATCGTGATCCCAGGTTTACTTCTAACTTTTGGAAAGGCCTTCAGAAGTCGTTGGGTACTGAATTAAATTTTAGTACAACTTTTCATCCTCAATCAGATGGGCAGTCAGAACCAACAATCCAGACATTGGAGGATATGCTACGAGCTTGTTCTATGGATTATCAGGGAAGTTGGGACCAACATCTTTCTTTGGTTGAATTTTCTTATAATAAAAGTTTTCATTCCAGTATACAGATGGCACCATTTGAGGCATTATATGGGAAGCGGTGTCGAACTCCAGCATTTTGGGATGAAGTGGGTGAAAGGAAACTGATGGGACCAGAATTGGTAGAAGAGATGACAGAAAAAGTTCAGTTGATTCAGAAGCACATGAGAACAGCTCAGAGCAGGCAGAAGAGTTATGCGGATAACCGGAGGAAGGATCTATCTTTCGAGGTAGGTGATTATGTTTTTCTCAAGGTTTCTCCTTGGAAAAGTCTGATGAGATTTGGTAAGAAAGGAAAGTTGAGTCCATGGTTGGTTGGACCATACGAAATTATGGAAAGAGTTGGATCAGTCGCATACCGAGTGGCTTTACCTCTGAGTTTATCTCAGGTACACAATGTTTTTCACGTTTCGATGTTGAGAAAGTATATGCCAGATCCATCTCATGTTTTGAGTCCAGAGGTAGTTCAGCTGGAAGAGAACCTATCTTATGAGGAACAACCGGTCCAGATTCTTGACCATAGGGAGCAGGTGTTACGGAATAAGGTGATTCATCAGGTAAAGGTTTTGTGGAAAAACCATGTGATTAAAGAGGCAACGTGGGAATCTGAAAATGCTATGAGGGATAAATACCCCCACTTATTTTGATAAGTGAATAAAATTGCGAGGACGCAATTCCCAAAAGGGGGGAAGGATGTAACATCCCGGGTAAATAAAGAATAAAGAATTTTCATATTTATTAATATTTACGAATTAAATATTAATTTTATTTTAAAGGGGTTGCTATGTTCGATAGCGTACCCGATACGCAACGATGAGTTTCTTTGAAACTTACGTAGCACACTAGTAATAAAATAATATTATTTTAAATGTTAGTTAACAAGTAGCCGTTTTACTGGCGGGAATGGATAGAAATAACTAAAATATGATTAGATATGTTTTTAAATGTTTATACATTTACCCAATAAAAGATAAAGGCTTAAAATACGGAAAGAGTTCAATTTTAGGGCATATATACTCTAATTTTCACGAAAGGTCCACTTATCACCTTTTGACGGAGAACCATCATTAAATATAGTTTTGATCACTCTTATACATTCTTTTGGACCAAATATAACTCTTCTTTAGAATCGGGACATCAAAATTTACTTTGTGTAAATTTTTGGTACCTTTCTGATAAAGTTCATTTTTTTTATGAATAGTGTAAAATGTTGTATTTTAATTCAAAACCTCTTTTTAATCTAAATTATTTATATGATTAGATTATTATTTTAATTGGTTTTAAAGTGAAATTAGAAAATATTTTTACCAGTTAATCCAATGGTGGTCATTGGAATCAATTTCACTTTGAAATTGGACTTAAACTGGTGTCAATATTTTGATACTTATTGTTTCACAAAAACACGCTATTTGTCATGACAGCGGGAATTAATTATTAAATTAATTAATTTGACTTATATGTTTTGAATTTTGTAAAATGGACTTCATTTTTGAATTCGGAATATCAAATATAGCTTAGGGTGAATTTTTGGTAATTTTCTGAAAAACTTCAATTTTTGATGAATAGTGAAACCACTAAGTGGTAATCAAGCAAACTGATTTTTCAGTTAAATGAAAGTTTACCACTAATGTGTATTGAATTTTGAAAATCCGACATACATGGTTGTCATTAAGAAGTAAAATGTGGTTCAATGAGATTAAAATAATTTTTTGGTGAATAGTAACTTTTTTTCATTAATCGCGATTAGAGGTAATTAGTGTAGTTTAAGGTAAAAATGGTATTATAAGAATGTGAAAACACCATGAAACTTGTCCTACACCTATTGGGTGAGTCATGGACGACCAATACAAGCCATGGGCCAACTTGGGGACCCCATGGAGCCACTTTAGTTGGAAAATGACATTAATATATTTTTATTTAATGTTAAAGTGAAAATGACACTAACATAAATGGTTTTACTAAAATAATTTTTGAGTGGGGTTATACAAGTCCAAATTTTGATTATAAATAGTCATTGGAAAGATAAAAAGCTTTACTACATCATAGTATTTTTTTTATAATTTTTAGACATTAAATAAATTAAATTATATATGACATAATAATGATGCAGCGATGACATCATTATTTGACGATTTAAATAAAATGGAAAGATAATGAAAAATATAAAACCTACACATAGAAAAAACCAATTGGATGAGTGGATTTCGAACCCTTATCACCTTATACACGAATTATATCAATGTGGGATCTTTTAAAACCGAAACACATTTTCAAATAAAGTAATATTTCTTTACTTTCCAAAAGTGCCCCTCCTCTCCTCTTATAAAAGGCCCCCACCTCTACCCCATTTCACACACTTCTCAAGCCTTTGGCTCGGCCAAACCCTGCCCAATTACTCTCTCCACATCCCTATCCTCATCCTAGAGGATTACATTTGGGCAGAATCCTTTCAAAGGAAGCCTTTAGGCTCAAATCAAAAGGGAGTTACACTTTAAAAGGTAATTCATTCTCTCTTGTTCATTTGTTTTATTTTGCTTCTCCAACCCTCTAAACTCTTTTTATTTACTTCTTTTGTAACAACACCAGTATCTTAAATATACTAGGATGTTGTTATAATATTTATTTGAGCTACACTCTCACACAACTACATCAAATGGTTAAAGAACATACGGTTTCCGTGGATGGCGAAATTCTGCCTCCCGAAACGATGATTGTTCAATACTCATTTAACACCTTCAAGGGTGGCCATTATGATGTCACTATTTTTATATATGATATATAATATATTTATGTTTTCTTTAAGCTTCTGTATTTTTCATTTTTTTCATACCTTTATGGTTTCCATTATGGGTAAACACGATATCTTCATTTAAGGAAGTGCGGACTACCGCCCCCTAAAAGTGATGTGATTCGTTAATGCCATATGTGGGATGTGTAAAGGATGGATTTAAAGTTATTATATATGATGTTATACTGGAATTATAATATACCTCTATATCATTATTATTTCTTTCCATTAAAGTATGAGATAGAAATGAAAGTAGCGTTCATGCGTACGTACGACTTACCGTCTCCATGAACGGTGCATTTCATTTCTTATCCCCAAATGTAATGTACTATTAAAATTACATGTATATAATGTATATATATAATTAATGATATATCTAAATGATTAATATAATTATGGAATTAAAATATACATACCTCTCATTTAGTTTTAATTTCACTAATATGACAAAGAAATGAAAGTAGCGTTCATGCGCACGTACGGCTTACCGTCTCCATGAACGGTGCATTTCATTTCTTACCTCTAAATGATTATGTAATATTATAAATACATGTATATGCTGGATATATATGATACATATTATATCCAAATTGGGAATTTCATTCTGGATATAAAGAACTTTTGACCACACGAACAACATGTAATTGTAAGAAGTCAACTTTCGACTTAAGAACCAAATATTGACAAAACAAACATTATTAACTTAAATGGTTACATAATCTTTATAACATGGAAATAAGTGATATAAAAGGAATAATGAACTTTAAAAAGGTTCTTAATCAAGTATAAATTAACTCAAGTTTATTATTCAGGATGTTAAAGAACGATCGAGTCAAGTCGGACCCAAGGTAAGGGACTTCGTCTCAATCTCCTTTCATTGAGGCATATTTAGTTTTATACACAACTTTCTTTTATACGGTGTATAAAATCCTTTGAATTTTACTTTTATACAAAAGGAATATTTTTCTACAAATCGTTTTACTAAACGACAAAAAGGAATGTTTTTTTTAACGTACGCGGTGACAACGACCTTTTCCGCCGCCGCGAGTATTATTTGATCTTTGGCTTTCTCAAAAAGCTGTAATGTTTTTAGAATAAAATAAATACCATATACTCTTTTATGTAATTTGGTATTGAAAATGGTTTTGAAAAAGGATTCTATTATGTCAATATATTTATGATATATTGTGATTGAAATGTGGAAATGTTTTCATTCCTTTATATTGGTTTTATGTTTTATGATTTTATATTGGTACTTGGACATTTTAACGGGTGGTTACGTTATAAACCATATGACGGGTGGTGCCGTGAATACCAGGACGGGTGGTTACGTTATAACCTCCAATGCATTGGGTATGGAAGTCGGCCGTATGGCTATTCCATTAAGTATGTATGGAAATTGGCCGTATGGCTATTCCATTAAGTGATATGTGTGGAAGTCGACCGTATGGTTATTCCACTTAAGTATGTTTATGTCCCAAGTTGCCTTTATATATTCTATGTGTTCTTTATATGGGTTTTATGGTAATCCTTTGGTTACAAAAAGGTAAGTAATGATACTTTATTCAGCGAAGATTTTTTTTACTACTTCATGAAGGTGAAGGTATTACTTTGATATAGTATACATGGTTTACTTGATGTTTGAAAAACTAACAGTTTTCATTCTTTTTGTATCCATTACTGAGCTTTTTATGCTCACCCCATGTTTTTCGAAATGTTTTTCACAGGACTTAAAGTGGAATAAGGTCAAGGATGGGATTAAGGGAATTTCATGCTATCTAAAACAAGGAATCTAGACATCTTTCTTTTTAAGAGTTTTTATTTTATGGATACTTAGTAGAAGTGTCTACTTTGTAATCTTTTAAGATGTAATAGTTATGTTCTAATTCTCTAAAACTCTAAACCTGAAAAGATCCTCAATGTGAATTATTCATTTAATTCAATATTAAGTAAGGTTTAAGGCTGGGGACTTATAATTATATATGATTATGGTTGATACTGATATATATTATATGATATCTTTATAAATCATTGGGTAATGAATATTATTTTAAGTATAAAAATAAGGGAGATAGTTAGGTTTGTTACACCTATAGAATAAACTTGTCTTTAATTATTCTGACATGGGTTAAGCATGAGTGAAAAAAAGTTATGAATATGATGATCCAATATACATATATTATCCTTTCAAAAAATTGATTTTTTTGGAAATATTTTGACTTCATGAGGTAAGTAAATTTTATATGTGAAAGGTTTTTTTTCAGAGGAATATTTTCATGAGTTTCCATGTGCCTCAAGATCCCTTCAAGGTTTTTTCTATGATTTCAAATGGGTTTAAAAAGTTTTCATGTGAGAAAAGGTATATTTTATCATATAGATATATTATATTTATGTGATAAAAGTTTTATTGTGGAAAAGTTAAACATATTCATGGGTTTTCATATTTTTCACTAGACTAATAAGATCTCTTTATTTTTATCCGTTATCAAGTTTTTTTATCATCCTATATTTCAAAATATTTTTCAAAGTGCCTAGGGATGAGTAAATTTTTTATCAAGTTCATGATATATAATTTATTTTCTCATATTAAATGAATAAAAAGTGTATAACATCAATAATTTACCATATTTTTCTTCTAGAATAAATTTGATTTTCCTGATAGCTTACAACACACACAACACCGGGCAACAAAAACACTATTTAGCCACGTTTTTCATATTCAATTAAACCACAAAACTTATAGAGAATTTATATAGTTAATTAATATTTCATATATTCAGTAAAATATTTTTAAATTCATCCAATATATTTCATAGTCATAAGATAAGAAAAATCCTAATTTTATGCATAAAAAACTTATATATTTTTAAAGGCAGTTTTATCGCCTTTTAATAGAGAACCAATTTTAAATAAAATTTTGACACTTTTATATATTTTATTTGAAAAACTAAACCTATTATTTTAAAATTTAATATATAAAAATTTACTTTGTTTTAATATTTTTTATTTTTCTGATAAGTTTAATGTTTTGATGAATAGTGATAAAATATTGCATTTCAATTAAAAATAGATTTTTTGTCTAAATAATTTATAGCATTAATTTATATTTTTAATTGGATTTAAAGTATAAATAGATAATTTTTTTATAATTTAATCTAATATTGTTCATTGTAATCAATTTAAAATTGAATAAGGATATAAAAACATTTTAATCTTTTGAACACTTTCACTTTAAAAACCCGCTTTCACACCCCTTCTACGAGATTAATTTTAAATTAAAATTTTCCAATTATATTTTTTAAGTTTTAAAAAATGGATTAAATATTTGGAATCAAAAGTTCCACATTTATTAATTATATCCCTTTTATTTTTGGACAAAATATGAATAGTAACTTTGATAATTTTTATTACCACAGTTAAGGGTAAATCAAGTTATTAAGGGTAAAAATAATATTATAAAATTACCATAACACTTGTATTAATTTTATTAAATGAGTTATTGTTGACCAAAATATTCCTTGGGACGATTTTATGGCCTCTTGAAGCCACTTTGATGACTTTAATCCATTTATAGCATTTTATTCAAAGAAAAGTCAATTTTGTCACACTTATATTTTTAACAAGTTAAATATTTTTAATATGGGGTTATATAGTGGATCTATTTTACTACAAATAGTTATTATAAATCAATAATGTCTATCTTAATCATGATAATTTACTTATAATTTTTAGAAATTAAATATTTAAATCAAAGGCAACACAATGATGATGTAGTAATTGTTTAATTAATGGACATATCAAATAAATGTTATTAAAAATATTAAAATAAATATAATTTTAGATAATTAATTCTATAAAATAAATTTATATATGAAATAGAAATATTATGGACGTATTAGAGATTTTTTTGAAGTTATATTGTGTATTTATATTTTTTAAAAAGTCAAGAAATGAAAAGTTTCAAAATTGACATTAATGATATTTTAAAATAAATAATATTTTTTTAAATGATATAAAATTAATAAAAATATATAATTCGGCCAAATGATTTGTATATGGTCTAAAATTTCATAAATGTCTCATTTATGGTTATTTTTTTTTATTTTATAGTAACTATATTAAACCTTAAAGAGTAGAAAATTTAAGTTGTCACAGTAAGAGTTAAAGGGTTTAACTAAGGGTTAAAGCCAAAAGATAAGGGTAAGAATGTGACCTAAATTTGTCTAAAAATTATCGGTTTATAGGATTTAAAACCATAATCATATTATATTCAAAATAAATCATTTTTATCCATTTTTAATTGAAAATTAATTTATATTAATTTAATATTTTGAGAGTTTCCAAAAGTGCCCCTTACCTCACTTATAAAAGGGCACCTCCTTCCTCACTTCCTCACACCATTTTGAGCCTTCTAAATTTTCCAAAACCTACCAAAATAAGCTCCCAAATTCTATAAAATCATCATAGAAGCCTCACTTTGTGCATAAATCCAACCAATGAATTATTTTGGTATAAATCAAAAGGAGTTACCTAAGAATGAGGTAACATTATTCAATGATCACTTTCATTTTATTTCTTTCACAAACCATTAAATTATTATTATTTGATGATTATATAATAACTTTAGTATCTAAAATATACTAATATTTTTTTGCTAATATTTAGACTAAAAATTTCACACACATCGATCAAATGGGGTACACAATCATCGTTCGTGTGTACGGCGGACGACCGCCTCGTGGACCGATGTCATTCATTCTTCCATTTACCACCTTTAAAGGTTGGAATAATAATTTATTTATAGTTTATATATGATATATATAGTATTTATCATTCATTTATTCTTATATATTTTTTATATAACATGTATTTTTTTCAATCCATTTGTGAAAATACGTAACATCGTTTGTGGACGTGTGGACTACCGCCTTCTCGAAGCGATGCGATTCATTAAAAATATACATGGAATATATTAAGGATTATTTTAATAAAAATATATGACATATATGACATAAAAAATGATTCTTGAATTATAATATACACATATATAATTTAATTTTCATTTTTTTAATATGACAAAGAAATGGAAGTAGCGTTCATCCGTATGTATGACCTACGGTCTCCATGAACGATGCATTTCATTTCTTATCTCAAAATTTTATGGATTATCCTAAATACATATATGATGAATATATATGATATTTCAATCATGGTTTATATTTTTAATATGATGAAATAATTATCTAATTAATAGGAACAACAAGTAACAAGTCAAAACATACTAAAAAAACTAGTCAATTAACACCAAAAATAGTGAAAAAAATGAAAGATTGTTAACAAATGGGTAATGAGATATTATAAGAAGTTAACATATAATATTATAAATATTATTATGGTTATGGTATAAGTTAATAACATGTTTAAAACCATTACACAAGAGGTTAAGGGCATTCACCAAAAAAAAACGCAATGTAAGGGATTTTGTATCAATTTCATTTCATTGAGGCATATTGTAATGTTATGCACCTAGTTTCTTTTATATGGTGTATATAATACACTTTTAAAAAGTTATATAATTAATATACTTATTTTAATGATATTAAAAGTTTCATTTAATGTTATTATTTCATGGTAATTACGATTCAAATGTTTCAAAGTGGTATGAGATATTTTGGAATGTATAAAGATTATTTTCCTCAAGAATGTTTTTAATGATATTTAATAGTATTTATATTAATAAAAATCAACAAAAATTGTTGTTACTTATCCTAAACTAGATAATTATTGATAAATTAATATTATTTATTCAATATGGATATTTAATAATTCATATTAATATTAATTAAATCAATTACTCGATATGAGGAATGATTTAGAACGGAAATGATGGGTGGGGCACAAAATTTATATATCCCCTTGATGCATTGATAGGTTATCATGAGAAAAATAAGTTATCGAAATTAAAACAAGTTTCTAACTATGGTTTTAAACTGTCTTTTGAAAAGTCTTGATGTTATAGGTTTTTATGTGCCTTAGACATGATGTCTAGTAATTAAGTATTTCCTTTATAGATATTTTAGTTATCATTATTCTTATACTTGAGGTTTTCATATCATAAAATATGTGGATGCATTTAATTATCAATTTATTGATTAAATAGAATGAGTTTTCAGTTACTTACCTTTCCATATTGATTATACCTTATCCAGTTTTTTAAATGGCATGTGTTCTCAATTATATACTCTGATATATAGATTTATTCTCATTGATTCATTATTTATTACACCATACTTACACTTACCGAGCATTTGAACTCACCCTTATTATGTTTCTTTTCCCTAAGTTATGAAGAGGAATCATTTGAATGAGTTTCAAGTAAGAATATATTTTACTTATGTTATTATTTATTTTCTTTTCCCAATGTATTATGGGTATCATGTATGTAATATGGTTTCCCTAAATTTATAAACTATTCAGTCCTTCAAGATTTTTTTCCTTGTAAAAATGCCAATGTAATAAATTAATGCACCAGCTCTGGGCTTCTAGGGTTGGGGTGTTACAGTTGGTATGATAATAAGTTTAGTAGAAACCTTGTAAACTATATTTAGAAAACATAGATTTATGGAACATAACCCTAAGATAGACTTTGAGGATAAGTATAGAGGAACATAATATAATTTTGGTAAAGTAGTGATCATGTGAGTGTTCCTAGAAATACATCCCTATATGGATACTATAAGTAGAAATAGTTATGAAACAGATGTACCCAGGGGTAATAACTTTGACAAGGTGCATCAGGCTTGACCCAAGCATAACTTGGTACATGGAAACAATCCTCTTACAGCGCACCTAGTTTGACACTCCTAGGGGATATAATTAGGATAATTCACTTTTTATTTAAAAAACATTATGAAGGATTTGAAAGTAAAGATGTCCCTAAAGAAACCAAAGTTTATGATTCTATGATTTATGACACATAAATTAATGTTATGTTCTATACCATATTTGGAATTTTATATTATGATTTTATGAGCTAATCCAATATATTCTATTGTGTATAAATGGATCATAGAAGGATGAATGCTATCAATACTCATAGAAAATATATATATTTCCCTATCTAGTAAACCAATACATCTAATATTAGAATAGAGAAAATTATGGTAATATTAGGCCAACTTAATCAAGTTATGAAAAATATTCTTTCCCAAATGGAGCATCCTATTCCACAAAGAGAATATCCTATGTTGGATAACTTTATATGAAAGAAGCACCCATAATTTAGAGGTAATGGTAATCCAATTGTAGCTAAGAAATGCATTAAGTCTCTAGATAATATATTTATGGACTTAGGATACATTGAAATGGAGAAGGTTGCACTTGTAGTCTATTGTATCAAAGGTGATGCTGATAAATGGTGGTTATTGTTTCATAGAATTACGAAGGAATACGAAATATAACTCATGGAATGAATAACTTTTAAAGTTACATTATTCAATAAATACTTCTCGCGTGATCAAAAAATTGAGATAAAGAGGAAGTTCCTTAGGTTAAAGCAAACATAAGAAGTGATTATTGAAGATTATGAAGCTACCATTACAAGGTTATCTAGGTATGCTACAGATTATATATGCAACATGGGGTGAAAGATAGATCACTTATTTGAAGGTATTAAGCCAAATCTATGAAGGGATACAATTTCTCAAGATTTTTAATCATATGGTGAAATAGTTTTATGTGCTATCAAGACAGAGAAGGAATTTTCTAAAATCAATATATACAAGAGAAACTAAGGAAATAATAGGATATCTAAGAACCATGGAAGAGGGAATACATCAAATAATAAGAATAAGTTTGAGCAATTTCCATCTTGTGAAAATTGTGAAAAAAAGAACCCTGGGAAATGTTTGAAGGGACTAAGAGTTTGTTATAAGTGCTATGATAGGTTTCACTAGGATCACGAATTCATGGGAAAAAACAAATAAATTATTTCTAGTTTTATAATTTTAATGATATGGGACACTATGCAAATGAGTTCCCCAAGTGTCAAGGAATTCTACCATAGAAGAGGTCGAGGGGAGATGGTCAAGCTTATGCAATCACTACAGCTGAGGTATAAGTACCCAATGATGCAGTTCCAGGTAAATTAATCCAATCTTAAAATTTATCCAATGATTTATTTGATTTTGGATCATCTCACTCTTTTATATCTTCCTAGTTTTCCAAGAAATTTAGGCATTTAACTTTTGATATAATAAGGGAGTTTTCAGTTAAAACTCCGAAGGGAAGTATCATTGCAACAAAGATTTGTCAGGAAGTCCCCATTATGACATATAAACATGATTTACTTGATGAACTTGTTGCACAACTATGGTTGACTTCGATATAATTCTTGGTATTGACTTGATCTCAAATTATGATGAAAAAATTTATTAAAATAGAAAGGAAATTACAATTTGTAAAGAAGATGTAGAATTACTTATCTTTAGAGAATAAGATTACTCAGCTGATTCATATTTAGATCCACCCCTAGTAACTTTACTGAATGAAATTATTAGGGAATAAGAGAAAACAACATAAAGTGACAGAGAAGGTAATATTTAAATTGAGTATGTACTTATTGTGCAAGAATACATTGATGTATTTCCTAAAGAATTACCTAGACATCCTCCAAAGCATGAAGTTGAATTTTCCATTGATTAAATCCTTGACCAAAGGATAAAATCAATGAATCCCTATAGAATGGACATTATGGAATTAGTGGTGTTGAATAAACAACTAGAGGATTTGGGTAATAAAGGATTTATTCACCCTATTGTTTCACAATGGGGATCCACTATTCTTTTCATTAATAAGAAATATGGATCCATGAGGTTGTGCATTGATTATAGGGAAATCAATGCTATTAAAATAAAGAACAAGTATCCTCTACTTCCCATTAATGACTTGTTTGATCAACTTCATGGATCCCAATATTTTTCAAATATTGATCTTCATTCTGGGTATCACTAATTGAGAGTAAAGAATAAAGAAATTCCAAACACAACTTTTCAGACAAGTTATGGAAATTATGAGTTTAAAATAATTCCATTTGAATTGAATAATGAACCTGCTTTTTTATAGACCTAATAAAAAAGAATTCCAAGAATATCTTGATGATTTTTTATGGTATTCATTGATGATATTCTGGTGTATTCTAAAAGCTACGAGGATCATGAGAATCACCTAAAAATCATTATTATGACTCTTATAAGGGAAGATTTATATGTAAAATTTACTAAGTGTGATTTATAGCTTCAATAAGTTCCTTTTCATGGCCATATTGTCTCCAAGTATGGAATATTAAATTGTTCCTACAAAGATAAAGGAAGTCAGATAATGGCCTACATCAACAAACATAAATAAGGTACATAGTTTTAATTGTTTTGGCAGGTTACTATCGGTGATTCATTTAGAAATTCACCCAATTGGATAACTGCTTAAACAAGATTACATGTAAAGGGGTTAATTTTTTGGACAAGGGAATGCGAATAATTTTTGATGAACTAAAGAGAACATCAGTCAATGATCTGATTTTGACTCTACTATATGGAAGTGATGGGTTTTTCATATATAGTGATACATAAAAGAAGGGACTTTGTTGTATCCTAATGAAAAATGATAAAGTTATCACATATGCATCAAGGAAATTAAAGACTCACGAACAGAACTATCCAAACCATGATCTTGAGCTATAATTTATAATATTTTCTTTGAAAACATGGATACATTATCTATATAGTTAAATATATGATATATATATAGATCATAAAAGTCTAAAATACATCTTCTCACAGAAAAGGATCAACATGATAAAATACGATGGCTTGAGATACTCAAGTATTATGATTACTCAATGAAATGCCACATTGGGAAAGAAAATAAGGTTGTATATGAATTTAGTAGGAATGATCATGGAGTTTTAACCCAAATGAGGATTGAGAAGGATTTTATGTTCATGGATCTAGTATAGATGGATATGTGAATTTATAATGAAGTAGAGACATCAATAAATTTTCACATGATTTAAAAACCATATTTATTATTGAATATAAATAATTCTCAATATGATGATGAGAACCTTTAAAAGAAAATTAAAGATGCGAATGATGGAAAATTAGCAGAATTTGTTTGTCATGTTGGTGTTCTAAAATTCAGAAAGAGGCTATGTGTTCCATTTATACCTGAGCTAAAAAGGGAATTGTTGTATGATGCTCATAGCTCAAATTTCTCTATACACCATGGTAGCAAAAATATATTTAGGGACTTGAAGGAACATTTTTAGAGGGATAACATGAAAAGGGAAATTGCTGATTATGTATCTAGATATTTGGTATGTCAACAACTGAAATATATGAGGTTGCATCCAAAAGGAGTACTCCAAACTCTTCCTATTCATGTGTGAAAATAGGATGAAATTACTATGGAATTTTTCACAAGACTACCAAGAACTCCTATAATGAATGATGCAATATAGGTTATTGTCGATCACCTTACCAAATTAGCACATTTTCTTACTATAAGAGAAGACTTGCCTCTTGATTACCTGACACGTCTCTATATTAAAGAAGTTATAATACTTCATGGAACACCTCTATAATTTTTTTTGATTGATATCATAATTTAACTCAAAATTATGGAAGATTCTTTAGAAGGCTCTAAATAACACGATTCACTTAAGCATTGCCTACCATCCTAAAACTGATAGACAGTTTGAAAGAACAATTCAAATAATGGAAGACATTTTGAGATTGTTTTCACTGGACTTTCAATGTATATGGGATCAATACCTACCTTTGGTAGATTTTTTCTATAATAATTGTTTCCATTCAAGTATTCAAATGGCACCATATGAAGCATTATATAAAAATAGGTGTCATAATCCAATTTGTTAGGATGGATTTGGTGAAAGAAAACCCATAGCCCTAATTTTTTTTGAAGTGATGATGACAAAGGTAAAGGCTATTCAGGCTCATATTAAAGTATCTCAAAGGTAGAAAAAGAGTTATGCCAATAATCAGAGGAAATATTTATAGTTACAAGTGAGAGATCATATTTTCTTGAAAGTATATCCATGGAAGGGTTTTATGACATTTAGTAAGAAATATAAATTGATTCCCAGGTACATCATACCCTTTTATATCCTTTAAAGGGTTTTATTTTTTGCTTATTGTTTGTAAATTCCACCAAATCTATCAAAAGTACATGATATGTTTCATATATCTATACTAAGTAAGCTCATTCCTGACCCACCTCATGTGATCACCCCTAATGAAATAGATTTCAAACCTAACATTTCATACTATGAATGACCCATATATATTCTTGATACAATAGACCAATTATTGAGGAATCAGACGAATCATCTGGTAAAGGTACTCTGGAGAAATCATAAAATGGAAGAAGTAGAATGGGAAATATAGGATTTGATAAAGGAGAAGTACCCATATATTTTTTAGAAGGAATAACACCTAAAATTATTAGGATGATATTTTTATAGGAGGGAAGAATGTATCACCCCAATACATTTCCATATTTTAATTTTAGAATAAATTTATTTATTTTTGATAACTTACAATGCACACAACACTGGGTTTAAACAGAACATTATTTAGTTATGTTTTTCACAATCAATTAACTTATAACACTTATAGAGAATTTATATAGTTAATTAATATTTTATACATCCAATAAAATATTTTTACATTCAACCAATATATTTTAGAAGTATAAGATAACAACAATCCCAATTTTATGCATAAAAAATCTATATTTTTTCTAAAGGTAGTTTTACCACCTTTTAATGAAGAACTTATTTTAAATACAAATTTTTAAACTTTTATATATTTTATTTGAAAAAATAAACTTCTTATTTTAAAGTGGAATATAAAAATTTACATCGTTTTAATTTTTGGTATTTTTCGGATAATTTTTATGTTTTGATGAATAGTGATAAAATATTGCATTTTAATTGAAAACAACTTTTTCATCTAAACAATTTATAGTGTTAAATTATATTTTTAATTAGTTTTAAAGTATAATTAGATATTTTTTTTATCTTTTAATCTAATATCGGTCATTGGAATCAATTTCACATTGAATAAGGATATAAAAACATTTCAATCTTTTGAATGTTTTGACTTTAAAAACCTGCTTTCCTGCCCCATCTACGAGAATAATTTTAAATTAATTTTATCTACTTATGTGTTTGTAGTTTTAAAAAATAGATTCCATATATGGAATCATAAGGTCCAAATTTAGTAATTAGGTCTCTTTTTTGGGACAAAATATGAATATTAACTTTGGTAATTTTTATTACCAAAATTAAGGATAAATTGGGTAATTAAGGGTAAAAATAGTATTATAAAATTACCTGAACACTTTTCCTAATTTCAATGGATGATTTATTGTCGACAAAAACCATCATTGGGAAGATTTTATGGCCTCTTGGATGCCTTTAATCTATTTATAGTATTTTATTCAATGAAAAGTCAATTTTGCCATACTTTTGTTTTTAACAAGTTAAATATTTTTAATATGGGGTTATATAGGGGACATTTTTGACTATAAATAGTCATTGGAAAAATAACATTTTTATATTCATCATTATAATTGACTTATAATTTTTAGGAAATAAATAAGAAAATTAAAATATTTCACAATGATGATACATTAATTGTTTAATTAATCAGCATATTAAACAAATGTTATTAAAAATATTAAAATAAATATAATTTGAGATAATTAATTCCATAAAATAATTTTATAGATTACTTATACATATTAGGGATGTATTAAAGGCTTTGGTTCTAAGTTATCTTGTGTATTGATATTTTTATTAAAAAATTAAGAAATGAATAATGTTAAAATTGACATTAATGATATTTTAAAATAAATAATATTTTTGTAAATGATATAAAATTAATAAATGTCTATACATTGTCCAAATTATTTATATAAGGTTTAAATTTAATCCATTACTCATTTATGATTCATTTGTAATTTTATTGTAACTATATTGTCCCTTAAATAGTAAAAAGCCAAGTTGTCATGATAAGAGTTAAAGGGTTTAACTATGGGTTAAAGCCAAAATAAGATCAGAATTTCCCTACTCTCATCATAGAATCCTAACTTTTGGAATAAATACAAACAATTAAGACTTTTGGTATAAACCAAAAAGAGTTACCCGAAAACAAGGTAACATTCTTCAACGATCACTTTCATTTTATTTCTTTCTCAAACCATTAAAATTTTCTTATTCCATGATTATATAATATCCCAAGTATCTTAAATATAATGATATGTTTTTATTCTTTTATTTTTATCTAAAATTTCACACACATCCATAAAATGAGATACACAATCATCCTTCATGTGTGTGACAGTCTACGACATCGCGAACCGATGTCGTTCATTCTTTCATTTACTATATTTAAAGGTTGGAATAATGATGGAATTATAGTTTATATATGATATATATTATTTATAATGTCTTTATTCTTGTTTAATTTTTATATAACACATACCTTTCTACACTCTATTTGTAGGAATATGATAACATCATTTGTGGACGTGTGGACTACCGCCTCCTCAAAGTGTTGTGATTCGTTCAAGCTATACATGAAATGTATTAAGGATGATTTTAATAAACATATATGACACATATGAAATAAAAATAATAATATAATTATAATATACATATATATCATTTAATTTTCATTCTTTTACTATGACAAAGAAATGGAAGTAGCGTTCGTGCGTACGTACGACATACAGTCTCCATGAACGATGTATTTTATTTCTTATCTCCAATTTTTTTGATTATACTAAATAAATATATAATGAATATATATGATATTTAAATCATATTTTATATTCTGGATATGATGAAATAATTTTTTAATTAATAGAAACAATAAGTAAAAAGTTAAAACATACTTGAAAAACTAGGCAATTAACACTGAAAATAGTGAAAATAATGAATGATTGTTAACAAATAGGTAATGAGATATTATAAGAAGTTAATATATGATATTATAAATATTATTATGTTTATGGTATAATTTAAAAACATTCTTAAAACCATTATAGTGGAGGGTAATGGTGTTCACCCAAAAGGAAATGCAAGGTAAGGTATTTCATCTCAATTTCATTTCATTAAGGCATATTGTAATGTTATGCACCTAGTTTCTTTTATATGGTGTATATACTATAATTTTGACATTTTATATCATGAATATCCTTATTTTAATGATATTATAATTTTAATTTAATGTTATTCCTTCATGGTAATTATGATTCAAATGTTTCAATGTGGTATGATACACTTTGGAATAATTAAATATTATTTTTCCTAAGAATGTATTTAAAGATATTTCAATAGTATTTCAATTCATCAATGTAAACAAAAATTTTTGATACTTATCCTCCACTGGGTAATTATTGATAAATATGTATTCTTTATTTAATATAGATATTTGATAATTAATATTAATTATTAATTAAATCGATTACTCAATATGAGGAATTCTTTGGAATGGAAATGATGGTTGGGTCCCAAAATTTACATATACCCTCGATGCATCAAAAGGTTATCATGAGACAAATAATTTGGACAAATTAAAATGGGTTTCTAACTATGGTTTTAAACCAACTTGTGAATGGTCCTGACGATATAGGTTTTCATGTGCCTTATACATAACATCCAATAATTAAGCTTTTCCTTCATAGATATTTTATATATCATCATTATTATCCATGAAGTTTTGATATGATAAAATACATGGATGAATTTAATTATCAATTTATTGATTAAATGGTATTATTTTTCAGTTATTTACCTTTCTATATTGATTATGACTTATCCAGTTATTTATATGAAATGTGTTCTTAGTTATATACCTTTCCATATAGATTTATTCTCATTGATTCATTATTGATTCTACTATACTTACCCCTACCGAGCATTTGAGCTCACCCTTAATATGTTTTCCCCTAGGTTATAAAGATGAATCCTTTGAATGAGTTTCAAGGATTTATAAATTTTACTTATTTTATGATTTATTTTCTTTTACCAATGTATTATGGGTATCGTGTATGTAATCTTATTTTCTTAAACTTCTAAACTATTTGGTACTTTTGGATTTTTTTCCTTATAAACATGCCAATGTATTATGTGAAAGGAATGATTCTTTAAACTTATACGACATGAACCAAATTTTTTGTCATCTTGAAACATCAATTATTTGAATCTTCCTTTCCAATTTTCCATTTTTCTTTTCACAAAAAATGTTTTTTATTACGTGTTATGTTTTTAGATTTTTAAAAGAGATTTTAAAAGTAGAAAGTGTATTTTCCTCAAGAAAGTTTCCTATCAAAATTTTAAAGTATTTTCATTTATGTGAACATAATTTTTTGAATGTTATGTTGATGATATAATATAATGATACCATCCACCATATTTATTAATATGGGTTATGGTCATTTTGATTGGGGTAAAATATTGACATTTCGTATGATAGTTCTTCCAATATGGAAAGTTATTGATTATTTAATCATGTTGATTCAGTTTTATTATTTATTAATATGATTAATTCATTAGACTTAGTAAGTGAAGGCCATGTCCCACTATATCCCCTATATTCATCAGTAGGTCTCATGAGACAAAATATCTTGGGTTTTGGCTGAGGCCATACCCCTTTATTGAAATGTCATGGAACAAGGCCTCAGCGGTATTTTCAGATATCTAAGATAAGGCCTTGATGGTATATTTAATATTTATAACATTATACATTCCATTATTATGAATTAAGTTATTTATGTGCATGTGATTATTTTATTTAATGTCCATGGATGAGTTATTTATATAAAATTACTTGATCATCATTAATTCTTTCCATATTATTCATGCATTGTTAGATTTATTTGTATGCATACCCTTATCGAGCATCTAATCTCACCCCTTTATTATGTTTCTTTTCCCCAGGAAACTAATAAGTGTTTTATGATTGATATGTTGGGATATGATAAAGTGAATAATGGTGTTCTTGAAGAAAATACTATGTTGTATATTAAGTTTTCAATTGTAATGTGTAATTTTAGTATGTATCTAGTTTTAAAATAATATAAAACTATTTAGTCCTTTGGGATAAATTTTCTGTATCTTATTCCAATATAATAAATTAACAACCAATTCTAGGCTATATGAGTTGTGGTCTTTTTATAGAGATTTATCACCACATTATTAATGATATATTTAAGTAAGACTTTGAAAAACTTGATAATGTTGGAACAAATGAGTAAGTGAAAGATAGTTTCAAATATATATTAATTATAATTATATTTTAAAATAATTGGTTGAATATTGGAGTTCAATGGTTACCTAAAGCTAATGAGGCTTGGAATTATCTATTCCACCCATTTATTTTAAATGTTGATAAGTGCTTTCTTGTGTTTTTAGGTTTTTATAAAATTCCCTTTGAGTTTATTGTCAAAGGGAGAAAAATAAATAATGTAATACTTATCTAAAGGATGAATAAATGATATACGTGGGGCCAGAATATAGAGCTATATCACATTTAGGGAGAATATAGAATAACTAAAACTTGATAAGAGTTCTTGGAATAATAAGGGGAGTATAGAATGACTAATGCATGGTAAGAGTTTTTGGAATAAAAAGTTCTATAGTTAGAAATATTTATATTATTAGGAATATTTTTACCCAATATTTTTTCCTAAATAGATAATAGATAAAGTATTCTTAGAGTTGATATAATAGATCTACTTATAAATTTATAATTTATGGATTATGTTCTTGTGGAGTTGGATTCCACTGAAAGATCAATTATTTTTCAAGTCCATACTTTTAGTATTTATTAAAGAATGATAATGATATTTACTTGTATAGGCCTCCATAAATATGATTTTATCACATCTTATAATATTTCATTTTTAATTTCAATTTTAGTATTTTTTAAATTAGTTTTAGTTTTTTGTTTATGGACTTTTAGTTTTCTATTTTTTACTCCTACTTAAGGAATTTTTACAACTTCTTGAGAATTTTTTATCACTTAGTGACTCATAGATTGTAATTTTTTTTTGAATTTTTGTTACTTATTTTGTTGAGAGAGGTAATATTATTTTTCTAAGGGAATTATTATTAATATTTTTTAATGTTTTGAAAATTTTTTAATTGAGGAAGGAACAATATTTCATTAATTTTTATTATTTGGATTTAAAAATCTATGTGGATTTTTAACACAATATTATTTTATATATATTTTTGGGTTTAAAAGTTTTATTTAATCTAATTTTTAAGTTGATTTTTAACAAAAATTTAGTTATTTTTTTTTAGTCTAAGATTTTCAGGAAATGTAAATTCATTGTTTTTTTCTATTTGGGTTAAGTGTAATGGCAAAAATATATTTGGTTTAGAGAATTAAGAGGATGGTTGATATTTTATCCATTTATTTGATGGGTGAATTTTAATTTTTGGATATGGATTGATGGAGAGGAGTTTTTTTTCATGCTTAATGTGATTTATTAGATGTTTTATAGGTTGGAGTTTTATAGACAAACACCTAGAGTGAGTTCTAGGTTGGTTTAAGATCGAAAAAGAGGGGGTGATGGTAGTAGTATTCCATTGTGTACCTAGTTTTGGACTA
The DNA here is from genome assembly GCA_963277665.1 of Viscum album. Classification (NCBI taxonomy): domain Eukaryota; kingdom Viridiplantae; phylum Streptophyta; class Magnoliopsida; order Santalales; family Viscaceae; genus Viscum; species Viscum album. The sequence goes on along the minus strand of OY728150.1, from coordinate 783,175,696 downwards.
TCAAGTACTTGATGGTGTATCTAGAGGGGTTTTACCTCTATATGGGTTATCAGATAGCTAGTTCCTTGCACTGAGTGCCTCAAGTAGTCACCAGGTATCTAGTGGGGGTAGAGCAGGTACCCAGTGTAGGCTTTCCCTATTTTTTAATAGGGGAAAATCATTATTTTATAGCTTCTCCCCATTTTTTAACCAAAAGGACCAATGGGGGAGGAAATTTGGCTAACCTCTCCTCCCAATTTCCCATAATTATGCCCCTTTTATTTACCCTTGATAAAAGTATGAATCATCGTTTTTTTTATGTAGGATTAAGGTGAATTAGTGTCCCATTATCTAAATTATTCTTTATCTTCCTTTTCTAGGATTTCAGTTAGATGATTTTAGTTATTTGAGATGCGATTATACTAGACCATTGTGGAATTTATTTTTATTGATGGGGAATTGGTGATCTATGTATAGAGGAGGATCAAGGAAGTCATTCACTATTCTTTACATATTGTTTATCATTAGGTATGTCACTTTTTAGATTTATTTTGGGTTCTTAATGATTTTTTTGAAATTAGTTATCATTTTGGGTTGATAATTTGAAGTTTTTTCATGGATTAGGATTTGTTTCATGTCTGGAGTGGGACACACTTTATTTATCAGAGTTTCAAAACTATTAAAATAGCTAGTGAGTTGAGCATCATGTATGAGAATGGGTATTATGACTTAAAAATGATTTGGTTTTTAATTTAGGAGGGTTTTTAGATGATCTAGGCTCCCATTAGAGTTAATATAGCTTGATGTGAGCTCAAATTATATTATGGATCATAGGTTGAGGTAAGTGGCCTTTATATTACCTAGTATCTTGATTACTTGGATTAATTTATGGTTTGTTTGATCATTATTAGTCTTGTTTTCATATTTTATTATTTTTTTGTGATATCACCCCATAAAATGAGATGGGCACACATTGGCCTAATATTCAACAATGACTTCATAGGATTTTAAATGGTTTATTGGTGGAGACTTGGTTGATGGAGTGATGGTAGATCATTTTATGGTTTTTAATGTAATGAGTTATATTTAAAAAAAAATAAATGGGTTTTACAATGTTATTTAAAAAATAGTTTTATTATAATGTTAAATTTCAAATCAAAATTTCAATTTAAAAAAATGGTTTTTAAATAGTTATTAAAAAAAAGGAAGGGTAATCACAGATTATTTCCATGGTTTTTTGGGCTAGGTCCTAGCTTGAGTAAAGCCAACAAGTAGTTTCTTTTTCTTAAAATGATTTATAGATAGGGGTTTGTCTTTGATTTTAAAGTAAATATAAGAGGAATTTTTTTGTGGTGTGTTTTGGTTAATTTGACCATGTGGGTGTAATGGAATAATTTTTAAAAATATATTTATTTATGAGGGACCTCTTTATTTATGGTTTCATTATTTTTATTCCTTATTTGATGATGATGTATGATAGTATAATAACCACAGGTGTTAGAACTTACCTTGGATGTTGGGTTGGTAATTTAGGATTGAGATTCTAGTTAGGTTTTCCTTTGGGGTATGTTTATATGAACAATGTGATACCATTGGGATAGGTGTAAAAGATAGACATTAACTAAGTTATGAGTTAGTTGTTCTCCATTGGCCATTTGAAAATTATTTACAATCATGTAAATATTGTTTGACATTCTTAGTTCCTTATAGGAGAGCCTCATAATTGACCCTAACAGTTCTAGTGGGAGTTATTATCTATGTTATTTGTTTGAAGTCTTGAGTTAAATTCATGTGTGGTGTTCTTATTGACATTATTATACTTGGTATTAATCTAGATATGGGATGCGGAGATACGAGATGCTTCCTTTATGTTATTGATTAGAGGGACGTGGGTTCCCTTCTAAATGATATGAGATTATGTTATATGAGATAGAGTGACTGAGAACATTGACTAAGTTACAATGAGATTTTTGTGATGAAACTCATGATGGAGTATCAATACCCATTGGAGGTGATGTCTAGGATAACCATAGGGAAAAATTTGTAACTTCAGGATTATATTTTCTTTTAGGTTGTGAGGTAATGTACGTTGTTTGTTTAACCACTTGGGTTAAGATTCAACCTAGTATTTCTCTTACCTGTTTATGTCTAGAAATAGAGTGAAAACTGATGTCGATATAGGTGGGATAGTGGCTATCCCATGGTAGGTACTTATGGTTTGAATGAAATAGAGTTGACCTATATCCTTCCAAGGACCCACTTGAGGTAATACCATGGTTATAACACACACTTTATTTATTTTTAATGATGATGTTTTGTTTTATAATTTGAGTGATCAGGGTGTAGCTAGATAATTATACCATTATAAAATGGGATCCATATCTTATGATGACCGATTATAAATGGGATATAGGTGAAGTTTCTCCATTGGTGGTGAAACAATCTGACCCATCGGTGCCCCACCCGGGCTAGCGGTAAGCTGAGTGTGCCATCCCAAGCCTATCCCCAAAAGGCTAGGGGATGGTTACTACCATCAAGTAGGAATATATCATAATATTGGTGAATTTATCCTATATAAACCATTAATGAACATATTTCCAATGAATAAAATAGACACCACCACCACCATGATGTACATATATAATCAACCAAAGTTTGTAAAACACATGTATAGGACATCGGGTACAAATAAATAACCAAAATGGTATAAAGTAACAATACATATTACATTCCTCTAAATCTGATAGATATAAGAGACATGATATATCTTGCACATTTTATATAATCATGGAACGACCTCTATATTAAATAGTCACTTCCACCACTATGAGCCATAATTTTCAATAATGCATCAACAAGAACCATTTTACATCAGCTCTAAACAAGAAACACCATACCCATATCCATTGAGTCGATCTCCTAACCCAAGCATCATCTACACAAAAAAACACATGTGTTGGCACAAATCACATACATGGGTGAGTATAAACATAACCTATAGGAATCTCCAAAAACATTAAGGGAAAAAATCCCAACCAGTCATCCCCAATATCCCTCTATGAGTGAAAATAATGAAAATGTAAGACAGTAATATAATCAAGATATTCTCCATAACTATAATTCCCAGGAATACAGAGATGTCCCAATCATCATAACTCCATCTTATAATGATCCAAATTATATGAGAATCTAAGGACACTCAAAATCCCAAAAGGAAATGAAATAGTATAATGTTGATAGTCTTGATGTACATCGCATCTTGAAGGTAACACATGAGTTTATAAGGAGTCACAAGACCTGAATAAATATGATCTGATTTAATTTACATCTGACACACCATCACTTGAATCCATAAAGGGGGAGACTTATAATTGATAATTAGGATCATCTATTAAGGGAATACCACTCCCTTAGTCCTTTTTCTTCATTAATCCACCACCAAATTTTCACACCATAAGAAAAAAATCAGGGTTTAAAAATATCTACCCAAAAATATCATAGAATAAGTATTTGAAACCATGAATTGGGGTTTTTGATAATTCAAAATGAGGCTAGAGAGAAAAATAGAAGAATAATTCACCTCAATACAATTTTTAAGAATGGGGGTCTCAACCCCTAGTTTCATTACGCTATCACTAAGAATGAAGAAAATGAAAAAAAAAATCCTTTCTTCAATAGTGAATTGCCGATGCTTTAATCCCATCATCCTATAATGGTCAAGTTCATCAATACCTCCATTAATCCTAACATGACCCCCTCTACATATATCTCTCTATAGGGGTTTTCTAATGATAGAATACAAATAACCCTAGAGAGGGAATATAATATGGATCATATAATCTACCTATAGGGTTTATCCATAATAATTAATCTTAATGAAATTAATAACATCATTTTATTTAATTAATTTTCACTCACAATGGCTCGAGCCCAGGATCAATATACGAACTAAACATACATGGTTCCTAGGGTTAAATATTTCATTATAGGCTCAAATGTGATATATTTTTCCCTATATGAGACTCCATTTAAGAGATATAGAAATATCATTACAAATGTGCATACAAAATAAAAATATTATATTATTTTTAATATATTAATTTAGGGCTATTCCACACTTTCAATTCCATATTGGCTAATACCAGGGGTAAAAATCACACCCCATGTCACACTTTAATATTTAATTTTCTTCTTATTTTATTTATTCAATTATTTTTGATATTTTACTATAATTTTAGGTTTAATTGGTTTTAAATTTTTTAAATTTGGCTTTTCATCCTAGTCTCGTTATCAGGGGAAACCATTCGACAACTGTGCATTTGGACTTAGATTTTAATAGATTCATTTCACATGGTTTTCACATGGTTTACCAAACCATGTTAACAAAATCATATGAGGTTATTTTTGTGTTCAATACGTCCTTTAAGGTTAGAACATGGTTTGGAAAACCATGTATTTAAACCATACTACCTGACTAGGAATTTAAAAAGTTAAATTTAACAAAATTACCCCAATAATTTTCCCTTAAACCATGCCCCAACCATCCTACATACATGTTCATATAATAAAATACCCAGTGGATCTATGGATGAACCTAATATATTCCTTTTCCATTGATTCCATCCCTTCTTACTTATGATTTCAATGTGAGGTATTCTCAGGTTTGGGTTTCTCTCCTCTCTTTTTTTCTCTCCATTCTTACTTCTATTTTATCCACACCAAGTTGCACTATGGATTGAACATTGCTGGGGTTTTGGTCTCTAATCCTTTTTGGTCTTGATTTACAGGGTGTACTATTCATCTCTCAAGTCTTACTCATCCCATATTATAATCTTCAAACCATCTCCATTCGATTTAAGGTATATCACCCCATGTTTATGCCATTAAATCATGTAACCATGAATTATTGTGTTTTAAATCCATTTTTTCAATTCAAAACAATAAAATTAAATGTTTTTATGAACTATTTGAAAGGTTAACCAAGTTCCAATTTGTTTTCATTGAATGAAATGGATTTTTTATTTTAAAAAACTTGTGATTGAAAACAATTTTATAGTTTTTATGAACACCAAGTGTTTGATAGATTTATTAAATGGAATTGACTCATGATATTTTATATTTTTAAAAGGTGTTATGATTACCAAGTGCTTTTACAAGTGTTTTTAGGATTTAAATTTTGTACTTGGTTCTTGAAAATTGGTGTTTGAAAGTGATAAAATGTTTTAAATATTTTATAATTCTTTGCGATTGGTTTTCAAGATAGTGTTTTAATTTATAATTATAAAATAATAACATGAGTCCCAGTTGAAATTTTAAAATAAAATTTTAAAACTTTGATTGAAATTTAGTGGAAAATCCTTGTATTTTATTTGGAATTTCATTTCTTGAAGAAATAAGATGTGTGGTTTGAATGTGATTTTGGCTATTTATTGATTTTTATATTTTATAGTATCTTTATAATTTCCTATTAATGTTTTACATTATGGTTTTTTGGTTTTTTTATTATCATAAACCTCATGGGAATACTAGGTACTTGTATAAAAAAATACTGTATTGGAAGGGGTCCATTCCACTAGTTATGGTGTTGCCTTGACCAGTGATGTAGTTACGTGCACATGTCACTAGCCCAGTGATGCAAAAATTTCCCTAAATCAATATAGAAGATAGTTTAATTCCATTAATTCAGGTTCTCCCTAATTAGTGATGTATAAGATCTATGTTATCATAGCCTTGGTAACCTTAAAGTGTTATTCCCATGCTATAGGTTTTGAAATACCATTTATATGGTTTTTTCTTAACCAAATATATTCTGGTACTACTTTCTTATGATTGTATACCTTGATGATTTGTTTTAATATTTATTTATATTTAACTCTTTAGTAATTTTATTACTAAAATATATTAAAAATAATATTTTAAAATTATTTTAAAAGAGGTTTTCAAATGGGTGTTTTAATAACACAAGATTCAAACCAGTAACTTGCTTTCATGTAAAAAATAAAAAAGGAAGGTTTAAAAATAATTACAAAATTTTTATTAGATTTTACTTTCTTGTGTGTGAAAAATCTATTTTCAATAATTTATTTAAAAATAACATGAAATAGAACTTTTATTTAATTCATGGGATGTGGTTTCCCTCTATCATACTTACTTGCCATTTTTATGATCATACATATTTTATATCTCAGTATCATGTTTTGATATCTACTTGACCACTGATAGAGAAATTATTATTTTAGGATCAGATGATGACCTTTTTTCACACAAAGGTATGTTAGTTATTTTATTTTATTTAGTTTTATTATCACACCAACAAAATGATACATTTTTATATACCTTTATTTAATAAGTGGTTCTTATATATGTGGCATTTAGATGATTGAAAAGGGTATATTGTCTGAAAAGTAGTTAGACATGAGTTTTGGGTTTGTTTTTTCTTTGATTGTTTAAATTTTTTAATTGTTTATACTTTATTTATTTATTTATAGAATATGTACCATCATTTTACGAAGTGGTAATTTCCCATTTTCATATTACTAGTTGAATTTATTTTATTGGTGAAATCATTCCCACTAAGTTTCTTCTAAAATACCTCTAATTGTCTCTATGCTGTGGGGATTTAGAATACATCCTAGGACATTTTTTGGGCCTTATTGAGTGCCCAAAGGATGGAATAATTATGTTGGATCATGAAACATTATATTATAGATCCCCTTTTTATTTGAGTGTATCTGGTAGATGGAGTTATAACTTATAGAACTCAAGAGGTAGGTGTGGGAAGAGTGTCATGAGCTATAAGTCTTTATGAACTTTTAATTTCCATGTAAAGTTAGGATTTGAGTCAAGAATTGTGAGTTTTATTCTTCATTTGTTTTATATTTGTATTTTTATTAATAGTGTTTTTGATTTAATTTATGATTATGTGAGTTTTTTGGATGTGTTCGGATTGAAAAACATTCTTTTTGGTTACTTGTGTGTTTAAATTTAAATTGATGGTGTTTTGTGTTTTATTGATGTTTTTCTGGCTATTATAAAGAAAATATTTTCATGTTTTGGGGAGAAGTGGGAATTTATTGAGCCCATGTGCATGGTTATAAATAAAAACTTATGATGGTTATATGATTGGATCACGGTCTACCAACCATGATGCTAAGTAACTCGCAGCTACTAACCCCCTTAAATTTTGTGTTTTATTTTATTTATCTACAAACTTTCTTAATTATGTTGTGTTCATGTTTTTTTGGTGAAGAATTATTTTAAAAGTTCTAAATCTTGGTTTAAAATGTTAAAGTTTTGGTTTTAAAAATATTGAGTGAAATTTTGTAGGTAATTTAAAAATGAATTTGGTTTTTGAATTTCCAATAATATATTTTAATAGGTAAATTATTTTTCTAAAATATGTTTCTAAATAATTATTAAATTGATTTTAAAAGGTAAAATTAATTTTAAAAAATAATGAAAAATGTATCAAAGATTTATTAGGATGATATTGGTTTGTGTTTTGAAAATGTAAATGTTGTTTTAAGGGTAAATGATTGGTTTTAAAGTTAATAAAGGGGATTTATAAGAAATTTTTAAATGAGGATGATGTTTTGGATTTTAATGAAAGTTTTAATAAAGGATTAACAAGATTAATAATTTACTTGAAAATGGGGTTTCTAAATTTAATAAAGGTATTTTAGGTATAAATCTGGAATATTGTGGCATTTTTGGTTGTATTAATAATGAAATTATAGAGTTTTAAAATGATTCATAAAAAAGGAAGATGTTGAGATTTGAATCAAGAGTGTGTGATTAAAAAAACGATTTGGATATTCATTGGTATTTATGATTTATTGAATTTAGTTGGTATTTTCATGTGTTAGTATGAAACTCGAGCTATGGATATTTTGATGAGTCTTACCAATCTTCTATTATTTGATGCATGCTTCCTAAAATAGTCTTAAGGGGCCATAAAGAGTCTGTATCTTAGGGATTTATTTAGATTTTTATCACATAGTACTCAATTTTGGTCAAAATAATTGTTTATTCTACCAATAATCAAAGTGGATTAGAGGATGAAACCCTCTTGTTTGGAGTCAAATCTTTGTTTCCTTTTTCTCTTCCTGATATTTGGCCTTGTTTTTTTGAGATGATTTATTATATTTTGTGAAGTTTATACCATAGGGATTTAATTAGGATGTTATATTCTCTATACATCTTATATTTTGAGTTAATGTATGTATCATCAGATGAAAATTATGTTTGAGGCCTTTCCACTTGGGATTCATGCAATTCCTTAGAGAGACTTTTTTAAGATGTTATAGTTCTTTTAGTTTTGGTTTCATTTAAATTCATGTTATTTTTAGTCTTTATAAGTTTAATCCTTGAGGTAATTCTCGATTAATGTGTCTCTTTGGATACTACCTTGTCAGTTCTTTGAGGAATGGTGTTTTGTTTAGTACTAATTATGTTCTAGTGATTGGTTGTACCATTTGGGTCTGATGTAATGGTGACCTTGTGATAAGGAAATTATTATTTTTTGGTTTCACATGGGAATTATTTGATGTGGGTTTGGGTGATTGGGATGAGTGTTATCCCATAAATCTAGTCAGATTCATTGTGAGATGGTGCTCTGAAAGTGAGGTCCCAGGTTACTCATTCTTTCACTTTTAACCCAAAGCTAGATCCATGTTATTTTGACAAGATGAGTTTATTTAAAGTTATTACACCCTTGTGATTATTATATAATGGTTTTGAGACCATTATTTTGAGTTGTGGTTTCCTTATAGAGTTTTATTTAGTGTTTTTTAAAGTTATCACTCTTTTGGGTGTTAATGGAGACTTACTGTCTATAGTGATACCGTGCTCATGAGTTTTTATATTAGTTGTATCATCATTTTAAAAGGATTATAAAATGGTTGAGAGACCAATATAATAGATCTTTTTTTGGGTGTGTCTTGTTTCCTTTTATGGTGTGGTGCCCTATTTTTTCATGACCCAACCTTTCTCTAACCTAGGTTCTAAATCTTCTAACCCTTAGTATTTTTTAATAATTAGTCATAAAGTTTTTTTTTGATCTTCCCTTATATGATAAGGTTGGGATCTTAGAGAAAGGTCAATGTTTTATGTTATTTGGGATATAAGTGTGTCCCATTTAGGTTAGAATCATAGGTTTTTTGTTAGTAGTGGTTATAGTGTTCCTTGGGTTTTTTGAAATCAAGTTCCCTTTAAGAGCAATTAAATTCCCTTCCCGTTTCTTACTCATCATATATAGATGGGACTTTCTGGGAGAATAAAGCATTATGGTTGGGATAATTTTCATACCATGACTTTTAATATACTTATTATTTTATTTATTTAATGAATTTTTATATTTTCTTTGAATTTCAGGTTGAATCAGTTTAATTTTTTGAAAATTTAGCTTTTAATCCCATGAAAATGGTGGGCACACAGTTAGGATAAGCTATGTGACAACCATGTATTTGGGCCTAAATTTAAACATATTCATTTTTCATGGTTGTAATATAGTTTCCTAAACCATTATAGGTTCATACTGAGTTCGTTAATGCCCACAGGGTTGGAACATAGTTGGGAAAGCCTTGCAGTGAAACCATGCATCCAAAACATGAGGTCTGGCCAGGAAATTAAAAATGATAAATTTACCAAAATTCTCTATAAGTTTACTGTAAATAATATCCCAACCATACTATCTCCTTGTTAATGTGATGAACCACCTCAAGGATCTCTCACTGAACCTTGTCCCTTTCTTCTCCATGGATTTCGGCCCTTCTTTCTTGTGATTTCAAAGAGATTTCTTCTCAAGTTAGGGTTCCTCTACTCTCATTTCCTCATTTTATTCCTCCTCATCACCATTATATTTTCCCCTCACTATGTTGTGACTTTTATGAAACCTATATTGGTCTTAATGTTCTTATTATTTTTTGTTTTGATTTATTGAATCTCACTAGGATTTTAAAATAACACTATATTCGATAGCATATACGACACGCAACACCAAGCCAAAAACAAACCACATAATATTTTTATTTAAATATGACTATTATATCCTAGTTATTAAGTTAGAGGGTATGCATATTATTAAATGAATTATGAAATATAAAAGAACTACTTAATATCAATGCATTGATTAATTCTTAAAAAATAAGTACTCAATTTTTAGTAAAGTTATTTTATGTTTCAGAAATATGTTTTCTTTAAACATGATTTTTATTGATTTTTGTAAGAAAATATTATAAATAATTTCTAAAACTTATATAAATTTTATTTTATAAAAATAATATAATTCTTTTAAATCATCATATCAGAATTATATTAGGGTGAAATTTTCTAATTTTTCTAAAAATATTGATTTTTCAGTGAATAGAGAAAAATACCGATTTTTAATAAAAAACATTTTGTTTTTTTAAGAATTCAAAAATTTCCATATTTTTTTAAAAATATTTAAAAGTAAAATTAGTCGTATTATATTTTTATTAATCCAATTACGTTCATTAGAATAAATTTCATGATTGAATATGGTATCAAAACATTTCTATTCATAGAAGGCATTTAGAAAAAACCATTTTTCATTGCGTGTTTCAAAATTGTTTTAAAATTAATTTTTTATAACTATAGAAATTGATTTTTATGAAATGGATTCCATATTTGGATTAATAAGGTTAAAATTTATTGTATATACCCCTTTTATTTTTTGTCAATATGAATTGTAACCGTGGTAAAATTTATCACCTCGGTAAAGGGTAAATCGTGTTAATCTAGGTTAAAACTAAGTGATAAGGTCATAATTATTCATCATAATTATCATTTAATGAAGTTATTTCGAACATTATCACCTTATTCTATAAATATATTGGTTTAATGGATAGTTTTCCATGAAAATTACCAATATAATATTTAACACAAAAAAAAATAAAAAATGTCACTCTCCTAGTTTTAAATACCTCTTATGTGTCCACGTAGGGAAATAAAAAAGTGGTTAATGAATATCAATGGATATTTTTATAATAATAAACTTTTTTTTCATAATGAAAATTTATTTCTAATTTTTATATATTAAATAATTACCCTAAATGATTACAAACACTAAAACAATATTTATTAAATTAATGAAAAAAATAAAATAAATGATATTAAAATTATTAAAAGTTATATAATCTGAGTGACTTATAGTGTTCCATGAATTTTTAAGATTAATATAAAGCATTATTAATGCATAAATGTATTAGATAAAAATTACACCATTGTATTTATATCTTTTAATTCAAATTTAAAGATTAGTGTCAAAATTGACATTAATGATATTTTATCATATCAATATTTTATTAAATTATTTAAAAATATTAAAAAAATTGAAATAGGAAAATGAAGATGAAATATGGTCTAAAATTTCTTTTTTTTTAATTTATGATCAAATTTTCACCTTATCTGCAAAATTATACCCCTTTAAGAGAGAAAAAGATGTTACAATGGTTAATGTTAAAATATGTTAATTAAGGGGATAAATAGAAATGATAAGGTATATAAGAATATTTAATCCTATAAAATTTTTATTTGTTGATGTTATTTCAATTAATACTACCTTATATTCAAATAAATATCCATTTGGAATCAATTTTCTATATAATGACTTTATTATATTTTAATTTTTTAAGAAATTCTAAAAGTACCCATCACCTCAATTTTAAAAGGGAACCTCCTCTATCACTTATTCACACCTTATGATCCAACTATCTAGATAAAACCCTACAAAAATCACTCAAAAAAATCCTTATACACATTATATAGGTTCTATTACTCCTAAAATATCAACCCTAGGGTCCTTAAGAGGATATCTAAATGAGTTGATTAAAGGAAGAGGTAATCGCCTTAATCGATCACTTTATTTAATTTATATTTTACCTCATCTAAATATATGGTATTTATACTAAAATAATAAAATAAGTATTATAAATATACTAAAATTTTATTATTATTATGAAACCACCATTATACACCCTCTTTCCCATAAAATGGAAGGTGAAAGTATCACTCACACATACGTACGACTTACCATTTTCACATAGCAATACAATTTATTTTACACCACCACATTTCATCAAGGGTTATTATGATGTGTTTAATGTTTATATATGATAACTATGACATATTTATAATTATTTAATTATAATACCATAAATAACTTCTTACCTTCCAATCCATTAGAAAACAATAACATTGCTCGTGCATATGTGTGGACTACCACCTCCACGAAGCGATGCGATTTGTTTTTCATTTCCATTTTACGTGGATGGTAATAAGGATATATTTAATGAATATATATGATATATATATTATATAATAATTATTCTATAAAGTATTATTATTATTTACCTTCCTTTCATTTCATCTGAAAAAATAAATGAAAACAATGTTCATGCATACATACGACCTACCATCTCCATGAACAATGTAATTCATTTTTCTATATATAGGTTTCATGGGTGACTAAAAATATGTATATAATAAATATATATGGTATTAAATCCTGATTAATATTCTTAATATTATGGAACCATGATACAAGTACATGGACTGAAACAACCAAACCAAAACATACATGGAAAACAAAGTAGTTATTTCCCAGAATAGTGGTTTTAATGAAGAATCATTAATAAATAGGTGATTAAAGATTATAAGTAAATCATAATTGTTATTATATATATGATTATGTTTCTATAATATATTTATAACAAATCTATATTTATTAAATAATAATTTTAGATGCAGATGAAGGAATTTGAACCTGAGGTAAGGGATTCTGTCTCAATTTCTTTTCATTGAGGCATATTTTAAAGTTATGAAGCAATTTATTTTATATGATGTATATAAAACCATTTTAGATTTTATATCATTTATACTTCATAATTAATGTAATTTTAAGTTTCAATTCTAATCATTTCAACCAAGGGGATTTGACTTGAAAGTTACCAAGTGGTAAGGGGTTTCTTAACTCAATATCCAACTATTGGGTTATACTTGTACTTCATTTACTATGTTTTTCCATGATTACATGTGAAATTACCTGTGATTATATTATATTTTATTTCCAATTTTTTTCTATAGATCTATTTTTTACACATAATGACTTCACAAATTAATTCTCACTCCAATGATATGATATTTATAAAGGATTTCATCTCAATTTCCACTCTATTGAGACATATTTGGTATTATGTGCCTATTTTTTATAGTGTGTATACTTAACCTTTGAACTATTATATCATTATTATCATTATTCTCTTGTTATTTAAAGTTTTATTTTAATTAATTATTTTATCTGGATTAATATTCAAAAGTTCCAAAGTGGTAAGGGTTTATTTCACAATATCATAATTATTCAGGATTGTTTATGTTAAATTATCCATTGGGGGACTTATTTGATATTTATATCTTAAACAAAATATATTTTATTATTTTATATTTATTTATTTAAAATTTATTCCTTTAATGTTTTATTTTAATTTATACTACATAAACATAATTTCTTGTCATCATGAACTCTCAATTATTTGTAGATTCATTTACATGTTTACATATTAAATTTCAAAGAAAACGTTTTTCTTAATATTTTGGAATATTTTATGCTTTGAATAAGTGATTTCAATGTGGAATGGGTATTTTATTCAAGAAATTTTCCAATGATATTTTTAAGTTATTTTCATCTATGTAAACAACATTTATTGAATATTATGTTGAGGATATGATCTAATGATACCGTCCACCATATTTATTTGAATGGTTTGTGATCCATTTTACTATGGAATATATTGATATTCCATATACTAGTTCATTCAATACAAACATTTATTGAATTTTAAGACACGTTGATTAAGTTGTATTGTCTATTAATATGATGAGTGTATTGGAATTGTTAAGTAATAGAAGGGGACCGATAAAGTTTATAAATGAATTAGTAGGTCTCATGAGACAAAGTAGATTGAGTTTTTACTGAGGCCTTACCCACTTATCTAGATGTCTTAGCAAAAGTCCTTGATGGTAATTTTAAAGGTCTTGGAATAAGGCCTCGATGGTAAGTTTCTGATGGCTAACATTATGAATTTCATAATTATGAAATTATTTGTTAATGTCCATTGATTATTTGAATATTTATTATATTCATGGATAAGTTTCAAGATATTATGATTATTTATATAGAATTATTTTATCATTATTTACTCCTACCATATTTTTTTCTTGGTTAGGTTATTGATTAAATGAAATGAGTTTTTAGTTATTAACCTTCCCATATTGATTATTCCTTATCTAATCATGATAGTTTCCACTATATGTAACTTTTAATGATAATATGAGCTCTCCCTTATTTTTTTTCTTTCCATAGAATATTAAGAAGGAATCTTTGAATGAGTTACAAGATGTAGAATATTAACCTCCACCATGTTTTTTATTTTACATTTTCAATTGTAATTTGACATTTAATTATATATTTAATTTACCAATACTACTAAAGTGTTCAGTTATTTGGGATGAAATTTCTTATATCTAGTGAAAATTTATTAAATTAACTACTGACTCTAGACTAATAGGTCCAGAGTCTTTACAGTTGGAATTAGATAAATTTTAGTATAAATCTTGGGAACTAGATTTATGAAAACATATATTAGTTAACATAAACCTAAGACTATATTTTAGGATAAGTCTATGTATAAGATAAAATTATTAAAATTTATATATAATATAGTTTTCTAGTATAGTTATTGTTTCTCATACTATGGTTTTTGGTTTTATTCAATGGATGAAACTAGTAGGACTATTTTTAACCCTAAATGTGATGGAAAATACAGTGATTATGAGCAATAAAATTGGTAAATAACTATAGTGAAAGATATTATGATTAAAAATAATCATTTATCATGATATATGATTATAAATTTTCACCTAAAACAACTCTTAGACTCACTAAATATGATAAGTATTGATTTAACTGAGATCTCTAGTGGTGGATACCCTAGAGAAATGAAATATCAATTTATTTCATGTCTGAAATGCGGAATAAGACACCCTATTGAATGTCTTAAAGGAATGGAAAATGTTTTATGTGTTGAAAATAAGGTCATAGATCGATGATTTTTCAAGGAAAAATTAAGAGTGCTATGGAGGTATATGAAGTCCATCCAAAGGTACTATTTATAGTTCAATGTATTATCTATGGAGAATATGGTTATTATCCAAGATAATGCCTTAATACTAGGGTTATCACATAAACTAAAGAATATAATATTCTATGAGAATTTATAAAGTGTTAAGATTAAAATTTTTATACATTGGGATATGAGAATTATATTTTATAAGTGGTATTATAGGTATAATAATCAAGAGATATCTAAGGAATGTTCTATTGTATATCTCCTTTATGGATTTGAAAATAGATGTTTAAAGGTATCGATACCAATAAAAATATTTTAGTGGTAATATCATATCTAAAATTGATGAAGTAAATGGAAATGTTTCGGTTACCTTTTAATTGGTTAGTTATTTGATGATAAAGTTATTTAAGTCATCCATGATGAATTTTATTTTATTTATAGAAATAGTTTGTAATTTTATTTGAGGAATAAGGATTTTGTTAGTTTTTGGAAGCATATATATTTTCATATGAGGATAACTTAAGGTTTATTGATATCATCATGGGTTTATAAGTTTAAGGTTTCCATAAGTTCAAAGGAATATATACCCCTTTTGAGGTTTTAAGTGATAATATTTTGAGGTGATTTGAAACTTTTACTCAGTTTTAGGAAAAATACTCTATTGAGGATTAAATAATACTTTAGATTAGTATATTATTTGTTATGATCTATTGGATAATGGGATATAGATAATCTTAAAAAGAGATCTATGGACAAGGTAATATTTTCAAAAATATTTATGGTCAAGATAAGGATTACCTTTAATTTTAGTTTCTAAATTTTATTCATGATATTATAGTGAAGTTCACTATAAGATTATACAGTGATTTATCATGAAGATTAATGAATCTTTTTTGGATCTTCATTTTGTATAAATATATGTAACCTTTAGGTTTAACATGTTTCTTAACATAAAATATTATGTGGTAAGAATACAATTAAATTTTTGGAATCAAATCTAAAAGTCATGAGATCACCATTTAGGTTAAAAAATTATTTAATGATGAGGTTATTAAGGTTAAAAGGGATTTAGGTATTATTTATTTGTGGAATAATATAAGTTGAACCTTTGATGTTATTCTATAAATTTTGAAGTAAAATTTATAATTTATTAATATGAAAGATTATACATTTTGGATATTATCTCACTTAATGGGAAACATTTAAATTGTGGTTAAAATTTAATGATAGGAGAAATATATTGTTATCCTTTTATGGAATATGTGATCCCTTATAATTTGATTCTAGTGCTTCAGGAATAAAACATTCATATTTGATAACCATTTATTTGAGTAATAGGTGAAGTGGAAATTGATCCAATCACAACAAAAGGATGTGTAACATCTCGATCTGAAAGACACTAAATGTTCCCTGAGCAGGTGGGTCACATGGCCCTAATCATGCCTCCAAATACACCAAAGGCTATTGTCTGTCAGTGAGGGTCTAAGGTGGTACAATGGGGAGACTATACCCTCATGATCAGAGTAACACAACTATAGATCAAGTTAATAATTCAGAAGAAGAATATTATAAATCAGAGAGAAAAGATAAACATCCAAAAGACTATAATAAAAATAAATCCAAAAGTAGTTTCATGTAAAAGATGATGATCATGTCATTTATCTATACAAAATTCTATATAGTACATTGAAATAGGAATCCGGTATAATACATGTATCAAAACACAAAAAGACTAAAAAGGAAATCTCTCCATCTAGAATCATTAGCGTAGTCCAGCCATGTTCTCCCATGCTCCTAATTAATGATAAAATCAAGCATCATACAATGGTAACTTTCCCCAATACCTACATGTATCCATGAATTCTATCCGGGTACCCAACAACAATGTAAACAAGGCATGAGATAACACTTAGTATGCAACCACCAACGATGTCTATAAAAAATATGGTTTGTGTATAAAATCATAATAAGTGAGAAATATATCATAGGTATAACAGTAATAAAAGTAAAGAGTCAAATGAAAAATTTTTACTGCCCAGTCTACTAATTGTAATCAAACACCCCTATAAAGGGTCAATTACAATCAATCCACTATAATCACAAGCTATTCATAAATCATAGAAAAATATCCACAATGACCATTCCATGAAATCAATTGTATAACATCAACAATAACCATGTCATGTAATCATGTGTCATACTGTGAAGGGAAAGATAAAAGGTATAAAAGGACAAAGAATCCTTATCGAGTCTATAGAGAATATGGATGGAAACTCTGTAATGACTTGGTTGGAGTCCAAGGAGCACGTCCATAGAGCCCGTACAATGTGAGTCCAAGAAAGCTAGATCCAAAGGGTAGAAATACCCTTGGCATCCTATGGAATTAGGATCCTGGAAGTATACATGTCCAAGGAATCCACTATCATAATAAATATGGATTCAAGGAGTAGAGATGTCTATGACATCCAATGGAATCAGGATCCAAAGATCTTATCCAAGGAATACACTACCATTATTAGTTCATCAGTTAATAATTTCATAACCAATCAAAATCTATGAGTTCATCCACCCCATTTCCACATTTTCAATTTAATAGTTAACCAGTTAAACATCATGTAATCATATGGAAATTGGGAATAACCTTATCCTAATCATTCATCCAATTCTCATTAAATTTATTGAGGCTCCCAAAACAAGTGGCGAGCTCACACTCACTCAGCAAGGTGGTATAAAATAGAGTAGATACAAGAGCACACCCCATGGGGGGCCTTGGTTGAGGTTTACAACCTCCAAGCATCACAAAGGTACTAGTTTGAAACCTAAACATGTCCCAAATAGTCATATCAAGACATTAAATTAATTTTAGAGGAATATATGGAAAGTAAGATGTGAAGAATAATGAAAACTAGGCATATATAACACCAAAATTTGAGGGAAAGGTATAGAGAACCTACTGTATACCCATGGTAGAAAAATCATCCAGTATAGAATCCCAACTCTAACCAGACTGGAATAAATTGGAAGAACAAATGATTACCCTAGAAATAGGGAATATTAGCTTGCTCTAAGACAACTCTATTGGTACAGAGACAAATTAAGAACATTATAAGATGAATGAATATATTACCGGTATAGATATAATGAGTTCAATGGATCTCGATTCCAGGTACAGATGGAGAAACCACACCCAAGCCTAAGAGAAGGCTTGAAGAAAGTTATGTGAGGATAATAAATCCACTGGAGAAGGAAAAAAGGAAATAGGGGTTTTATTTATTAATGAACCTATTTAAAAATGTATATTTACCTCTTTTTAATTAGGTCACATGGTTTTTAGCACAGTTGGAAAAACTGTTTTCTAACCCTGCACCCTTCTCTAAAAAATGAGGGACCTCTTTAGGTTCATGTGCATGGTTTGAGAAATTGTGTGTGAAATGTGTTTAATTCCTTTTATAAAAATTGAATGTGGCTATACATGGGAATGTGGCCCTAGACACATGATTAGGGAGAACCATGAACCCTTTTCTACTTGTTTTCCAACCCCAAATGGGCATGCGACCCCTGGTGAATGGTTTCCCTCAAACTGTGTAGCCTTAGACAGAGGCCCAACCCACCTCTCATAGCTTTATCAAACTGTGTTTCTTCAGGGCATGGTTTACACTAACCATACGAACCTATTTTAGTTTCCAAAAATTGGGCCTCCATTATTTAAACAAGCCCAATACACCCCTGAAACTCTTGTGATCTCATTAGGTACTCACATTAGGTAAAAAAAGGAGTTAAACTGAAATTAAAAAGACCTTTACCTAATATGAAAACTTGAGATCTTATAATATCCCCCTTAAATCAATTTTTCCCCAAATTTCCCTTCAAAGGGTCATCATGAATCACCTAAGAATAACTCTGGACACTGATCACATACGTTGGCCTCCCACTTCCATGTCTTTTCCTATAAAAGATTGTGCTACCATAAAACATATACCAGAATAATTAAATGGCCTCATTGAGCCTTTGTTCACTTGTCAACAATATAAATAAAATGCTCCTCAAAGTACACATCTACATGTAACTCCACTTCATTCGGATATAGGGAATGATATGTTTGTGCATGATAACAACATAGATGAGATACATGGAAGATGTTATACATGGATTGGTGCCTTTAAGGTAACTGAAAATGATAGGATACCGAACCGACTCTCTATAGAATATTGAAAAACCTGACATATCATGGTTAAATCTTAAACTATCTCCTAATAAGACTGTACGCTAGCCTCAATGAGACATTTAAAAAGATCCAATACCTTACCTCAAAATCTAGGGGTCATCAATAGATATCTACAGAATACATATATCTAGACTATACAGTAGCCATCCATTTTTTAATCTACTAGACCTTTTCTGAAGTCTCCTACAAAAGGCATGGTCTGAGCAGTTCTACTTATCCCACCTCTAACTATAATAGAGGAGGTTGGAATGTCCTACTGTGAAAAGCCTCATATAGTTCCATCTTTATAGTATCCTGATAGTTATTATTGTATGAAAACTCAAATAGGGGTGTATGCCTCTCCCAAGAACCCGTGAAATCAAGGATATATTCTATATGAATATCCCTTAGAACCTATATAGTGCACTATAACTAGCCATAATTCTGAGGGTGATATACTATGATCATAATCACCTATATACCCCACTTCCTATATAAGCCTTCCAAAAACCGAAATGTAAACTAGGCATCCCTATCAGATAAAATGGTATGAGGAACCCCATTAAGGAACACAATCTTTCAGATGTAATGTATCCCAAGGTAGTATAAGGAGAAGGTCTCCTTTATGAGTAAGAAATGGTAGAACTTTATGATATTTTCCACAATAACCCATACTACATAACTACCTTGAGGAGACCTTATAAACCTGATCACGAAATCCATCGTAACATCTTCCCATTTCAACTCAGGAATGAAAAACTACTGTAAAATATTTTTTGGTCACTGGTGTTCTACATTCACCCACTGATAGGTGGACTTCCTCGTGACAAACCCAGCTAGCTTACCATTCATACCCAACCACCAAAATCGTGGATGTAAATCTAGACACATATTAGTAATTCTAGGATGTACTTCCCAAGATGAGGCATGAAACTCCCATATCATATCCTCATGTATGTCTGCCAGAACCCAAACATGACCATTAATATGTATAATTTCATCCTCTCCCATGGTCCAACCAGGAGGCAGGTCCTCACCTACCACACTCTCCCATAGGAATAGGCCCTCAAAGGCAGATAACTATCATATCCTCAATCTATCTAGAAGATTTTATGTCACAAATAATGATGATAGAAAAGTATGGCCTTTTCTATCCTTCACCTCTAAGTGTATATTTGAGAAAAATGTCACAAGCTTCCACTCATTACTAGCCTCTTGAACTACATGTATCTTAGTCCTCTGGATTAGTGAATCAACAACTATACTTCCCTTTATGGGTATATAGGCAATCTCAAAGTCAAAGTTTGAAAGAATTCAACCCAACTTTGTTTCCTTAGGTTTAAATCACGTTGTTCAAATATACACTTGAGGATTTTGTGGTCCATTTACACCACAAAAATGCACTCCAAGAAGATAATGCCTATGAAAATGAAAGGAATATACAACAAGGGATAATTTGATATAATGAATTGGGTAGTTCTTCATGTGAGGCCTCAATTTATGAGACTTATACACTATAAATTGATCCCCCTATATCATAACTACTCCAAGCCCAATACCTAATGCATCAAAGTTTACAATATAGTTTCTACCCAGCACTAGAAAAATCAAGACCGATGCTAAAGTTAATATCCCTTTTAACTCTTTAAAGGATATATTTTAGGTATTTGGCCACAAAAACTTCACACCCTTCTTAGTCAAGCCTATAAGACGTTCTTCTATGCATGAGAAGTTCTTTATGAAATTCTTGTAATATCTAGCTATCCCTAAGAAACTTCTTATGTCAAAGATGTTCTCGGGTTTCTCCCTAGAAACTACAACTCTCACCATCTCTAGGTCAGCTGATACTTATGTATCTAAGATAATATGACCTAGGAAGTGAATATTATCCATCTAGAAGTTTCACTTTGTGATCTTATCACTTAAATGTTTCTCTCTCAGTGTTTCCAAAATGATCTCAAGATGTTTTTCGTGGTCGTGTTTATTGTGAGAATACACCAAGATATCATCCTTGAATACCACTAAAAATTAATATAGATAAGAATAGAAAACTTGGTTCATTAACGCCATGAAAACTACTAGCACATTCTTGAGACTGAACTACATAACTAGATACTCATATAGACCATACCTACTATGAAAATCTATACAAGGTATGTCTAAAGGTTAAAAATGAACTTGGTAATAACATGAAATCAAATAAATCTTTGAGAAAACCCAAGCTCCTTAGAGCTGGTCAAAGAGGTCATATATCTGTGCTAAGGGATACCAATTCCTAACCATCATCTGGTACAATTTTCGATAATTCACACATATTCTAAAGGCTCTTTACACCTTTTTTGAAAAAATGACCAGTAAATCCTATATACAATAACTCGGTCATATAAACCCCTTTGATTACATGTCTTCTAGATATCTATTGACCTTATACTACTCTATAGCAGTCATCCTATAAGGGGGAATTGATATCAGTGCAACTCCTAACAGTAGCTCGATAGAGAAATCCAATTCTATCTTAAGAGGTAAAATATAAAATTCATCTAGGAAAACATCTATGAAATGATCAACCAATAAAGGAAAGTTCTCTTAACATGTTACCTGAACATCCAAATAAAAACTAGTAATAAGGGCTGTTATCTCACCAATCCTAAGATGCTCGGGTCTAGATATACCTTCCTGGACATATTATTCATTGTTTTTAATAAAACCCCAACCTATGGTGATATGAAGTTCACCCTTCAATGATAACATTAAACCTGGGAATGATAAGAAACTAGACATTCCATCCCAAGTATAATGTTAAGCCTGGTCACCTTAAGGATAAAGATATTCCATACAAAGTGACACCCACATACCTCAAGGGGGAAATCCCTTCACTAGCATACACCCTCCGATATGATCCCCAATGAAGTATTCTATATCATAACACCATCCTAAAACTAAAAAATTAGTTCAATACTCTCCACAATAGGTACATATATAAAGACATGAGAAGCACCTTTATTGAAAAGAGAAGATACTAGAGTAGATTCTATTAAGATCATAAATCTCATCATCAATGACCTGAAACTCTGATCCTTAGATGTAGTCTATACAAAATATATATGGCTTGAACCATGGACCAGTGAAACAACCTCACTACTCAGAGTATACCCAATCTACTATCATAGTACAACTTGTGCCTAGATGCCTCTTCCATGACCACCACCTTAGCCTAAATGACTGACACTACTCCAGCACCTAGACCAATGTGGAGTTGTGAACCCCACTCCCAAACATAGATTGATAGTCAACCCCCTTAAACTGTATAATAGGTGGTAAGGTCCTATAGAATCTATGTACATGGATCATCCTACTGCATTCTCAGCACTCGACTGGGTCTCTATCACACTAAATCCTCATATATCCATATCTCTCACACTGATAAAAGAATATAGAACTACTAGCACCTAGAATATGGTTGATATTACCCTTATGAGAAGCCTCAAAATGGTGCTTCTTTCCACTAAACACCGAACCACTATGTCGAGAAGCTAAACTACCCTTCACTATGCCATCCATATTTCCTCAGGTTCTATTTAGAAAAAAGAACACGACTCACTATCTATGTAATAATAGATAACTGAAACACACTGACTTGTTCACAAAAGGAATTCTTCAGAAATTTTTCTAAGTTTCTCACACTTGATGGTTAATCAACAAGATAAATTAGTACAAAATGATAAAACTCTTTAAATCATGATGAATACTCCATAATGTTCATCACTACCTACTCCAGATACATAAATTCACTATCCCTTTAAGATATCAAGGTCTAAGGGAAGAAGTAATCATAAAAACTAGATTAGAAATCCATCCAGAACATATCCCAAATCTTATCATCCTAGTTTAAAACATCCTACCATCACTTATATTTTCACTGAAATATATATGTCATGAGATTCAATCTCCTCCTAGGAGGTGTCTCAAGATGCTTGAAGATAGAAAAGATAGTCTCAATTCATATCTTAGAAACCTATGGACCACCATCCCCTGAAAAAATGGGTTGTTTCTATTACTGTAAAAAATGGTTTATCTCTACTCTAAATAAGGAAGGCTGTGGGGCTCCTTGAATGGTTTTCATAAATCACATGAAAATATCTCAGAAATGTGAATCATCACCCATATCAAGAACAATGGGTGGTGCTACAAGTGGTACTTTTGGAGGTTCTACTGGTAGCCCAAGGCTAACCACCACCATAGCTTGGTCATAACCACCCTCCTAACACACGATTAGATTTATTCATGGTAGAATGTCTCTAAAATAGAAAAAATGCCTTATAAAAGATAAATAATGAGAAGATCATAGACATAATAACATAGTATAGGTCGAAGCATTCCAAAAAACAAGACATACCCCTCTACCTGCTCTTAAAGCTAGTAATGGGTAATATGAACTACCATAAAAATCACCATAGAAACTGCCTTCTTCCGACTCTAAATTTGGGTCTTGGTCAGGTTTCCCATTTTCACAATTTCAATTTCATTTAAATTCATACTTATTTTACAATTATTTTATAATGGTTGAACCAAATGGGTCACCACTTCTAATCCATAAGTGTCCATACACCTCATGAAATGAAGTGTGGTGTCCACTTAATCCAAACCATAACACATTCTAGTCCATGTGACCAATGGTATATGACTCAACATTCCATAAATGGATACTTAGGGTGTTTACTATAGGATATATAGGAAAAAACTGTTTAGGCTATGATAATAACTCTAAGTAAAAATTTATGTTTCTCAATTTCTTATAAGAATTGTTAGTCATTAACAATTCTATATCACAAGGTACACATATAATATGTCATTAAGTTAAGAAATTCATCCTGTATGGAATTTCATATGCATGGCATGTGAATCCTAGAAAGTTCCCATAATGATTCAAGAGATTTCACACCCTTATCTCACCGATAAATAGTAAAATATAAAAATATAAGGAATGTTAAAAATCAAGCGTGTTACTCAACAATGGAATTAAATAAAATATAATAGGAAATATCCTGAAAAACATATCAAATTCTAGGAAATTTGGCTTCTTCTTGTATGTGGGTTAGCTACTCCCATACACAACTCATTACCCAATTCTAACTCATTCCTAATCTCTTTTTTATTGTCTCAAAATAGTAAAGCCATAAAAAAAATCCTATGATACCACTTTGTAACATCCTAATCCAGAAGATACTAAATGGTGCCCCGAGCTAGTGGGTCACATGGCCTTAATAACACCTCCTCATATGCCAAAGGATCCCGACTAAAAGAGAGGTACTAAGGTGGTATATTGGTAAAAATATACCCTCATGATTAGAGTAACACATTAGTATCTCAAGTAATTAAATGAACAGAAGAATAATATAAATCAGAGACAGAAGATAAACATCCAAAAGACTATAATGACAATAATTCCAAAATAAGTGTCATTTACAATATGATGATCTTGTCATGTATTTATACAAAATGGAAGGTAGTACATGGAAATAATAATCCAATACAATAAATGTATCAAAATATAAAAATAATAAAAAAACTATATCCATCTAGCATCATGATCATAACTTGATCATGTTCTCTCCTAATCCTAAGCAATGATCAACTCAAGTATCATACAGTGGGAAATTTCACCAGTCCTTACTTGAATCCATGAAGTCTGTCTAGACACCCAACGATGGCTTGAATAGGGTATGAGATAACACTCAGTAGTCCACCACCAACAATTTCTATAAAAAATATGGTCTATGTGTAAAATCTAAATTAGTGTGAAATATATCATATATATAACATTACTAAAAGTAAATATTCAAATACAAAAGTGTTACTATCCAGTCTACCAACTGTAATCAAACAACCCTAGAAAGGGTCAACTGTAATCAAGCCACCATAATAATGGGATATCCATAAAGCATAGTAAAATATCCACAACGGCCATGTAGTGTAATCAAGTGTATAACATCCAAAACATCTATGTCATGTACTCAAGTGTCATACCATGAAGGTATAGATACAAGGTAAAAAAGACTGAGTAATCCTTTTCAATTCCATGAATCATCTCGATTGGAAACTTGGTAACAAATTGGGTGGAGTCCAAGGAGCATGTCCATAGATCATGTCTAATGTGAGTCCAAGAAATCTAGATCCAAGGGGTAGAAACTCCCTTAGCATCCTATGTAATTAGGATCTTTGGAGTAGAACTATCCAGGGCATACACTACCATAATAAATATGGATCCATAGAGTAGAAATGTCCATGGAACCTAATGGAATCAAGATCTAAGGATCTTGTCCAAAAAATCTTCTACCATTATCAATTCATCAATCCATTCATTAATCATTTCATAACCAATCACAATCCATGAGTTCATCGAACCCATTTACACATTTTCCATTTAAATAATTAACCATTTAAACATCATGCAATCATATAGAAAGGAGGCATAACCTTCTCCTAACCATTCATTCAATTATCATTCAATTTATCAAGGTTCCCAAAATAAGTGGAGATCTCACAATCACCTAGTGGGGTGGTATAAAATAGGAAAAATACAAGGGAACACCCCATGGGTGGCCTAGGATGAGGTTTATGACCTCCAAACATCACAAAGGTTTTAGTGGGAAACCTAAAAAATTATAAACAATTATATAAAGGTATTAAATTAATTTTAAGGGAATCACTGAAAATTTTGGAATTTGGCACAATGACATCTAGGCATATATAACACCAAACCTTGAGGGAAAGGTATACTCCACCAATAATATACCTGTAACGTCCCGGACCCGACCAACCACCCGAACAGTGCCGAACGGGTCGGGTGTTACTACATTAGGCGCACCTCCCCGAACGCCAAAGGCTACCGACTAGCAGCGAGGGTCTGTTAGGTATAGTGGGGAGGCTATACCCTCTCAGAGGATCATAATAAGGGTATTGTTCCAAGTATAACAATAAATATGCAGAAGAAAGAAAGACTCAACAGACTTGAACCAGACCCGCAGAGCGGAAGCATAATCAATATAGACAAACAGAGGAAGCAATACATATAACAAAAGCAGCGGAAATAAACACAACAACATGCTAATAACATGTAACTAAAACTGAACAATACAACATGAATCCAAAGAAGGTAATACACAACTAAATATAAAAAGGGTGCTAATGGATAACCAACTATAGCTACAACAAGTAAGCATGCCGATACAGAAAAGTAAACAAAAACAAAGAAACTCAGCTAGGCATGACCTCAAGGTCCATACCATATCTATGCAATAACTAACGCAACCCAGCTCCTGAAGCTGGCCTCTTCCCTGCACGTAAATCCATAAAGTTTACACGCATCCTGAAGGGCCCGTGCAGGGTGTGAGACAAATCTCAGTAGGATACCACCCAACGATGCATACCAAATATATGTATTTAAGCAGTCATGCATTTAAAAGGAAAACAGTAATCAGTACAGTGAAAAAATAAACACAAACTCCACTGGTGCTCTACAGTCACCATGGAGCGTCACCTGCTTCGGCCAATGCTGGAATCTTTGTCATGTAACCTGGCACCACGTGCCACCTGACACCTCGTGTCTCAAGTACCGACTTCCCGAAGGCACGCCCAAAAATAGTAACCCAGCACCATATGCCTCCTGACACCTTGTGTCTCAAGTACCGACGTCCCGAAGGCACACCCAAAAATAGTAACCCATCACCATGTGCCTCCTGACACCTCGTGTCTCAAGTACCGACGTTTCAAAGGCACTCCCAAAAATAGTAACCCGACACCATGTGCCTCCTAACACCTCGTGTCTCAAGTACCGATGTCCTGAAGGCACGCCCATTCCCTGAAGGCTCCTCACCTCCCCTGTGACTTTCTTTGGCAAGCACCCCCAACCAAAATACCTAACCGAACCTACGGGGGCCTCTACCCACACGAGTGGTCAAAACCACCTCATCATGGAGTATCTCTGTGTGCACACTACTCAAAGTCCCGGTGAGCGGTAATCACCCAAAATAGTTCTAAGCCACCAACACATCTGACACCTCATGTCCCTGCGACCATGTCGCTCAAGTCCGATGGCATCGACACCCTAGTAACCCGGGACATGCCCAACCAGACAGTCGTACTACCTCAAGATGACATCCATGATTCCCAATCCCGTGGTCAAAACCACCCAAAGTAACCCGGGAAAATCCCCAACCTACGATCAGCATCACTCAAGTGTAACCAGGACAAGCCTAACACAACCCAAAAGGTCTAGCAGATGCAATCCAACAATTGCATATATACATATTTAAACAGAAAACATAAACCAGCAAAACAAACTAAACAATTGAATTTCACTCTTCCAGGTGTTTTCCCATACCAGCACTGAGGTCTTAAATGCCTCCACAATTTATATAAAACATCAATAAATTAAACTAATAGTTTATAACATTAAAATTTCAGTTAAAACCATTTTGGCGTTCCCCAGCCAAAATGCCCTGATGAGCAACAACCCCTCACCCGGCCCTGCTCACACAAATTGGTAGCCAGGCATACGCAAAAGCATCCCAAAGGTCCCATAAGCATTACAATATGAAAAAGAAGATAAAACAGGTCCCACTCAAAATACCCGATAACGCGCCGAAGGCCGCATTACCCAAACAACCACAAAAACAAAAAATGAAGTATGCACCACCTACCTGAGACTCGCACGATGCTACTCCTCTGGTAACACCCGCCAATTCGGTCTAAAACGCGGTAAATCTACAAAAGATTCAAAACCGCTCAAAGGGATATAACTCGTTATAGAACAAAAAACAGACAAAACAGCCAAAGAGGAATCGATGCCTTACTGAGGGGGTTCCAACGCACTAATCAGAGCTCAAAACAGGTCTCGGACGGACGATTGAGAGGAGAAAAGGGGTTCGGCCGGCCTGGTTCGCATATCCGGGCGGAGGAGTTGAGGTTCTACCTCAATACGAGTCTACTGACTGTTTTAAGTGAAAAAAAGAAAGTACACGACGTGTACTTTGGGACTACACACCGTGTATGGTTCATTTAACTGTTCATAAGACAGAAAGAATCCGCCGACTTACTTTCCGAACCTGCAGACATGAGTACACGGCGTGTACCTAGGGGTACACGGCATGTACTTGGTTCCTCTTCCTTTCCTCGCCGACGTACTCACACGCCATGTGTATCCCTTATACATGGCTAGACTACAAGGCGTGTCCAAGGGGAACACGGCGTTTCCTTGGATCTACCTGGCTAAAAGGCCTACACGCCATGTATGGCTTCACACAGTCGGGGGTATACACGACATGTTCAAAACTACATGCCGTGTAGTAAGAAAATTCTACACGGTCACTGCACGACATGTACTCAGCGAGCACATGGCCGGTCACTCGCCTACACATACACAGTGTGTACTTAAAGTACACGGCGTGTAGTCTGGAAATTTCCAGAAACATCCCATTTTCTCCAGTTTCCTCAGAAACCAGTCAAAAATTCAAACAGGGTCGGGATTTTGACCCGTTCCAAAAACCCGGGTTCTTACAATACCCATAGTAGAACACTCATCCAGTATTAACTCCTAAATTGAGATGGATTAGAAGAATGTATGATTACCTTGGAAATAGGGAATATTATCTTACACCAAGATAACTTTTTTGGTATGAAGACAAATGAAGAACAACACAAGATGAATGAAGAACTTACAAACATAGATCTAATGAGAAAGACAACTCCCGATTTTATGTCTGGATGATGAAACCACACCAAATCCCAGGAGAAGTCTTGAAGAAATATATTATAGTATAAGAAATCCACTAGAGAATGAAAAAAAAATAAAGAGGGGTTTGATTTAGTAAATATAAAGATAAAAAATAGTCATTTCCCGCCTTTTAACTGGGTTGCATGGTTTGACCACAAGTTTGGCCAAACTATGCACAAACTATGGGCCCTTCTATACCTCAAGAAGGACCTTTCATAGTTCATGCACATAGTCTATGAAACTATGAACAAACCATTTAGTATGCCTCTGCTAAAAATTATAGGTGGCCACATTCGGGTGTGCGTCCTTGGATGCACGGTTAGGGTAAACTGTGCACCATTTTTTTTCTCTCTATCCAACCTCGCACAAGTGTGCAACCCCTACTACATAGTTTCCCTTAAACCATGTGACCCTGGACAGTGGCCTGGACCACATTTCATGGTTTCATCAAACCATGAAGATTGGGTTGCTTATTTTTTACTAATTGTGTGTCCAATATGCCTTTTCCAAAAAACCGACCCCCCAGGATCTGAAAAATCACCAAACACCCCCAAAACTCTAGTGATCTCATTAGACACTCACATTAGGTCAGACCTAAGGGGTTAAACGTAAATTAAAAATATCCTAACCTCATATTAAAAACCAAGATCTTATAGGTTGAAATTATTTTTATGAAATATAATGATATCAAGTAATTATATTTCCTTATGTTATTAGTCTTTAAAGTAATGGAATTCCTCAACTCTATAAAAAATATCTTGAAAAAATATCCTATTATAATAAAATCTGATGAATTGATGGTCTTTTAATCCATTATAGATTTATGGTTTTTTTGTTAACTTTATCTTGAACATGTTCTCTATCACTCTTTATTACTCCTTAGGTGTTTTTTTCTCTTCCATGTCTATAATTTCAATTCTCACTAATGTTATCTTATCCAGAAACCCAATTTTGTGTTATTCCATATGGCCTTTGTATTTCAATTTCCCTCTTTATATGAGGAAGTTTTATTAAAATTTTTAATGATGTGGGTTTTATATAAGAATTTTCAGATATAAAACCCTTGATTACTGAGTATAAGTTCAAATCAAAAGGATTAAATTTATTTTTTGAGATTTTAAAATAACACTATGTTCAATAGTATACACAATACACAACACCGAGGCAAAAAAACCACAAAATATTATTATTTGAAAAAAACTATTATAACATAGCCATTGGATTTGTGGTTATTAATATAATTAACTATTTTATGAAATATAAAGGACCAACTCAATAAAAATTCATTGATTAATTCTTAGAAAATAAGTAATCAATTTTTAGTAAAGTTATTTTATGCTTCAAAAATATGTTTTATTTAAAAATGATATTATCTATTTCGATGAGAAAATATTATAATTAATTTATAGATCTTCTAAAAATTTTATTTTATAAAAACATATCATTTTCAAATCATCATTAAAAAATTATCTTATGGTGTAATTTTCATATTTTTATGAAAATATTGATTTTTTATGAATAGTAAAAAAATACCAATTTTTATTGAAAACTATTTTTCTCTCTCAAGAATTTACAAGGTTAAATATTATTTTAAATTAGTTTCAAAGTAAAATTATTTATTTTATATTTAAAATAACAAAATAAAATTCATTTTAATCAATTACATAATTTAATCTGGTATAAAAACACTTTTATACATAAAAGGGATTTTTTATGAAAAATTATTATTCATAACATTTTGTGTGATTGTTTTAAGAATAATTTATCAAACTTATAGATATTCAATGTGAAAAAATTGATTCTATATTTTGAATCATGAGGTTCTAATTTATTAAATATGACCCCTTTATTTTTGGTCAATATGAATAGAAACCAAGGTAAAATTTATCACCTTAGTAAAGGGAAAATCAATTTAATCTTGGTTAAAACTAAGTTATAAGGTCATAACTTTTTATCCTAATTATTATTAGATGGATGTAATTATATCTTTATCACCTTAGTATCTAAATATAATGGTTTAATGGACACTTGTTAATTAAAATGACTGATATAATATTTTAATAAAGGAAAAATACAATATCTCACTCTCTTAGTTTTAAATATATCTTTTGTGTTCACATAGGGTAAAAAATAAGTGGTGAATGAGTATAAATATATATATTTATTATAATTAACTTATTTTAATTATGATAGTTTATTTATAATTTTTAGGAATTAAATAATTACATTAAATGATTACATAACACCGAAACCATTTTTATTCAATTAGTGGAAAAATAAAATAAATGATATTAAAAATATAAAAAGTGATATAATTTGAGTGGGTTATAGTATTACATTAATATTTAAGAACAATATGACAAATTATTGATTTAAAAATATATTATATTCTAATTCCACCTTTTTATTTACATCTTTTAAGTCAAATTAAATGAATAGTGTCAAAATTTGACATTAATGGTATTTTATCAAATAAATAATTTATTAACTTATTTAAAAATCATAAAAATATTTAAAGAGGAAAATGAGGATAATATATGGTAAAAAATTACACATATTTTCCATTTATGAGACATTTTCATATTATATGTAAAATTATAACCCTTTAATAGTGAAAAAGACATTACTGTGGTTAATATTAAAATAGTTTAATTAAGAGGTTAAACAAAAATATAAGGTTTAAAACAACACATAAACCTATCCAATTTTTTTGTATTATCGTAATTAGACACCTTAAAACATTATATTTGAATATCTATCCATTTAGAATAATTTTTATATATAATGAATTTGTTAAATTTTAAGTTTTTAAGAAATTCTAAATGTCCCCTTCACCTCAATTATAAAAGGGCACTTCATCCCTCACATCTCCACACCTTATGAGGAATATATCTAGACTAAAAATTTATACAATACATCTATAACATAATTATAAAAATTTGAGAGGCACTTTTACTCCCATAAGACCAACCCTAGGTTCCTTAAGATGATATCTAAAGGAGTTGATTTAAAGAAGAAGTAATCACCTTAAACACTCACTTTATATTTAATTCATATTTTAACCCTATAAATATAGGGTATTTATCATAAAATAATAAATTAATTATCCTAAATATACTTAAAATCTATTATTATTACGAAATTACCATCATCTTCCATCATTCCCATCAAATTGAAGGTGAACTTATTGCTCATACGTATGTACGACGTACCATCTCCTTGTAGCAATATAATACATTTTACATCACCATATTTGATGGATGGTTATTATAATGGGTTTAATGTTTATTTATGATAATTATGAAATAATTATACCTATTTAATTATTATATCACATCTATATTCTTACCTTCAAATCCATTGGAAAAAAATACTGTCGCTCATGCATACGTGTGGGAAACCACCTCCACGAAGCGATGCGATTTGTTTTTATTGGAGTTAGTGATATAGAAACAAATTTTTTAGTACTTGGTTATATTGTTTTATTATTAAATATATTTTCTTATCACATCATGATTATTATTATTCATGATATTTTTATGTGATAATTTTTTTATAATATATGTTGCATTGAAAAGTCATAGAAGTTCCCCACTAGGATAAGAACCTAGAGGTGCCACAAAATTATTCTTAAATCTTGTTATATGGTTGGATTATATTGTCTAAATGAACAAAAAATATATATGATATCATGGGTGGGAGTATCATAAGACATTTAGAGACCTTCTCATTGTGTTCTCCCATGGCAATCTTCAATATAGGAGGTTACGAGATCAAGTCTGCCAATAGGAAATCCACATTTCCATGTGTCATTTAATGTTCCTATATGTGGATGTGTGTATTGATTCTTAGACTTTAAGATTATATTTAATGGATATTTTGACTCTTAATCTTATTTAGTGATCAAGACTTTGATTTAATATGTTCATAGTCAAGTGGGATACATTGGACATGTCACAAATGCTATAGAATTAATAGATAATGAGAGAAAGGTGTTATACATTTTGTCTATTATCAAAAGTTGATATCTTAGACCATTTTATAGGAATGTAACTTCCTATATAAATCCATGAACATGGTGTTCAATGGGTGAGTTTATTTCTATAAAGTCAAATAAAGAGGCATCCAACATATAGGTCTATTGACGCTCCTTTTCGTCACATTGTCTAAAAAAGAATGGAAAGGGAAATGACTTAGCACAAATTGATTCATCCTTTGAAGAAAACATCAAAAATCAACAAAGGCATGAACGAGGCTTCAAATGCACAAGGGTAACGCAAGTTACCTCACTGTCGTGCAAGTACACTTGCGCACCACCTAATAGTCGTACAAGTGACTTGCATGACCTAATTGATAACCGCCCGGGGTCTTCTCCAGCCTATAAATAGACCCTGTGGGCCCCCCATTTCGAGAGGATGTTTTTCAGAATTCACATACAGATCTCTGAACGCCCAAGTCTCTTCTTCAGGTCTTCCGAACAATTCTAAGGTAATTATTTACCTATAATGGAAGGTCTAAACAAGAGGAGTAAGGTCTAAGTGTTAGAATTCACTAACAGTTGCTCACCTAAGTGGTTTTTCCCTTAAGGGAAATGGACACACTTGCGCGCCGCCCTACTTCTTCACCAGAACTTGCACTCCATCTTCTGGAAAGCCTCTAGGGATGATTCTAAAGGATTTGATAAAGGATTGACCAAATATTACTCTAAGGGATGAAAATCTCGCAAGTACCCATGTGTCACGCAGGTATACCTGCGCGACCAGGACTTGTGCGCCCACGCAGTACCTGCGCACCTGCCAGGACTTGTGCGCCCCTAACTTTTTGGGTGCCTTTCTTGCCTATTTCACCCCTCTTATGTCATTCCACCTCCCCTATTCAAGATTCAGTCTTCAAGACACTCTTCAAATCCATTTATGCCATGATTTCATTATTTTGCTTCCTTATCTGAAAGGAACTCCATGGAACATTTCTCAAAATCTAGTGATTTACACATCTTTATGTCACTAAAGATTGAGATTTCATTCATTCAACCTCATCCTTTAAGATGAGAGAACCCCTTAACCTGAGCCTCCTTTTTAGGAGTAAGATCCAGTCCAAATTCTCATTTATATGGGCATCCCCTTCAGGAATAAGCCCCAAGTCCCCTAATCTGGGCATCCTCCTTAGGAGTAATCCCCAGTCTTAAAATTCCCAAATATGGGAATCTTCCTTAGGAGTAAGCCCCAACCATAATTCTCTTAACCTGGGCCTCCTTTTCAGAAGTAAGACCCAGTCTCAAATATGGGCATCCTCCTCAGGAGTAAGCCCCAAGTCCCTTAATTTTTAAATCCCTTTAAACCTGGGCCTCCTTTTCAGGAGTAAACCCCAGTCTTAATTTCCTTTTGATCTGATCTTCCTTCTCAGGAGTAAAACCCAATCATAAGTCCCCTCCTAACTTGGGAATATTCCTTAGGAGTAAGCCCCAAGATTATATTATCCAAATATCCATGAAGTACATATACCTTTATGGACCCTATTCCTGGATTTCTTCCCTGAAGTAAATCTTAATCCTCATCTATTTAGGCAGTTATACACACATAAGTCCCACATCATTGCATCTTTCATGGAACAATTGTCTGGTTTCACCAATACCTCTTGTTTCTCACACCGAGCATGACTCACATGAGCTTAGAGTATAAAAGTAATCATGACATCTTTCTTTAAGCCATCAATCATGCATAAACATCATACTCCCTTATTCGAACTATGTGGGTTCTGATTCCTTTTTCAAAACAAAGGATACGTTGGTAGCCCGTCAGTGGGTACGATCCCAACTCGGAAATAATCCATGTCCTCCTGAATGAAAATAAAATTCAAGTACCCCACTGAGTGGCTTTAAAACCAGTATGGTCATCATAATGACCAAGCGACTTTTATGTATTTTAAGGATACCATCAACTAAGAATCTCTAACAAATACAGATGATTCTTCATCAATGAAGAACCTCGAATACATATAAAATATTCTCTGAATTTCCTATATATCAATCATTGATTGTAAAACTAAAGGAAAGCTCATTTTATACTTGTTAATGTAATAAGGATTCATGAACATAACTTAAATCTATAAAGAGAGTCCCAGAGTAGACAATAATTCCCCTAAAAAGGTGTGATGAGTCCGACCTCCCATCCTCTCGACCAATGAAAATTCCTACGCCTCATCAGTCCACAAATAATGAGCGCGTACCTTTGGAAAGTAGGTCCAAATGGATATGGAACATTGTATGTTTCTGGTTCTACGAACAAACACGTTAGAAACCGCTTGGAATGTTTGAATCTTAAATCATTGAGATCATCCCCCATTCCAGAGGGAAACAAAAAATGGTGAACCCAATGTGAATCCTTAACCAAGTTAAAATGATGTTTTACTTATTTGTTAGTCCCCTATTTAAAACTCAATGAGAGGGAAAACAAAAATCATTGACATATGTGCTCATCCAAAAGATGTAGTGGCTGAATTTATCTTGATTACGTCTGTTATATCAAACAGGCACTCTTTTCCAAGATCTCCTGCATTTCCAGAATGACTGCTCTCAAGTTCACACCTGTGAATACTACTGCTGTAAATACCACTACTGCTACTCCCGCTGGATCGTTATCCGCTCTGAGGATGACATCACCTACTCAGCGTCTTCAACGCTGGGTATCAAACATGCTGGTTAAGGAGTACTGTCAAAACAGTACTATTACAACTCTGGAGGCTGCTTGACAAGCCCTCCAAGTGAATAATTCACCCTGGTTGTCTGGACAGCGATGAACAGCGATTAAGAAGCAGGCGGTGCTAACTACCATCTCCAACCGTTTCAGGTCATTATCCCCAGAACGCAATCACCATTCACTCCCATATTTTGGGGAGGTGAATGAGCAGGTCCCTCAGGGCCTTAATTCAAGGAAGCAGGAGTCCTTCCCAAGGGATCCCATAAACAATCACCGTAAGACTCATGCGGCAGTGCACCCTCAACATGATGAGGGTGTCGACTCCAGGCGTTCGGCTCAGGTTCCTCGAACCTGAGCAGGCAAGACGAATCGCCAGAGGTGAAATCCGGTTAACAGTGAGCAGGTTCTCATCTCTGCCATCTCCGGAGAAGTCCACCAACCTAACTTGGTGGAAAGCAACGAGCAGGCACACAAACCTGCCCGTTTTAATTCCGCTATCCAGCAGACTCATTTGGCAGCATCACGCCAATCCCGCCAGGAAATTCCAGCGGAGTAATATAGGTAGGAACATACACCTGTTTATACATCATCATCTAGTCAGCTGGCTCTTCTGACTACATATGATGGAGCTTGTCAACCATGTTCGGCGAAGTACAATCAGAAGGCACATACACCTACTAATATTGATCAAGCCTACCAACAGTCTCGCTTGGTAGCACACGGAGAAGTCAGTCGAAAAGCTCCGGCAACAAATAAGAGGCAGACTCAAATTTCTTCCCCCACAATTGAGTACTGTCAGGATACACTAACAGGAAAAGGAGGACAGGAGCAGGCACATAAACCTACTCCAATCACAGAATGGACATATATCCCCATTCTAGCAGCTGAAGTGACCAAGCATATTCTATCAATGGAAAAAGAGTAGAAGAAAATCACTACTCATATTCTGGATGCCTGCCAGGATATTATAACGGATTTTGCAGCATCATAGGGAAAGAAATGCAAATCTATCCCTACCAGTGGAGTGACACATCAACAGTTCACTCCGGAACAGACACACACATCTATTCCAGTCTAAGAGGGTTGTGGGACACACTCTCCCATATCATACAGACAACCAAGTCAGGAACATACGCCTAATTTGAGTGGAGATCGTCAGCCTAACCTGGCCATCTCTCCTAATCAGGCACATACACCTGCTCAGAGAAGACACTTTCGTCAACAAGTGGTTTCCAAGGAGAGTAAGAAGGCGTCTAAGAAGAAGACCCGCCCTGCACAGTCAAAAGATCAAGAGCCAATCTGTAACAAGGCCTTACTCGATGCTAGAGTTCTTGAAGCCCTCAGACAATTATCTGTTGGAATCCAAGATTCTACTCCCTCATTTCCCAATAGTGGGAACATTAATTCAGAAGGTCTTCAACAGACACTTCCTCATGAATGCTTTCTTCATGACAGTTCGGTCGATCTTGAAGTTTCATCTTCATATGAGAGCTATAATAACCCTCTGTGTGGCTAGAAGACTAAGGAGCAAGAGATCTCATCTTTTACTATAACCCACCATGTTTGTCCTCCCCATGATGATGAATTTCACTGCGAAGGTCCTCTCCATAGTAGTGATGCACATTTCCCGGAAAATGCTCCAGTGGACAATGTAGTTCCGAGAAACCCCTCTTATCTTGAGGCACTTGAAAATGAAAAACCAATAATGTATGATGCTTCATCGCTAGCAGGTGAAATACTTTCTCAATAAGAAGATAGACCAGGGTGTAGGTAAATCTCCGAACCACCCCTAAGTCATGAATCTTCTAGTTTGATCAGTGATTTCTCTACCAATCTTGTTGAATCTGATGAAACAACAAGGAAGCACCAGTTCTAGTCAAATCAGGTAGAAGAATCTTCATTGAATGATAAAGAGGAAATGTTGAACATGAGAAAACAACTGGCGAAAGGTGATGTGCCAGTCATGTTTTGGCCTCTGGCTGACTCTCAATACGACATTCCAGAGATATTGATGGAAGATGGAATTCATGATATTCGTCTCAATATATGGAAAAATCTTTGTCAGTTGAAAAAGAAAGTATTATCTTATGATGAATATGAAAATCATCTTAAGATAATAGAAGGGTTACAACGTCAGATTGAGTTTGCATCTCTATCAGTCTCTCGATATCCGAAGTCTAAAAGCTGCAGAGAGCCCTTCAACGTTCATGCCTTGGCGCACTAAGAAGATTGCGACAGTTAATTTTCAATACCCCATCTGGTATTCATGTCATAGGATGGGGTGTTCATGGAGAACTACATTTCACTGTGCTCTCCAGTCAGTAAAACCCACCGAAAATGGTCTCATGCAATGTTATTGCCCATGGCCGACCACAGTCAATGGGTTTTGTTTGTAATCAAAAGCTTGCCCAAGAACAAGCCTCAACTAGTTCTTCTCAAAATCAAGAATACAGAGAACCAGTTGTTGAATTACTCCTGCATCAAGCAAATGAGAATATTGAATAGGCCTCTCGTATGGAGCAAGCACATCATCAAGTGACAGAAGTGTCAGAAATCATCCAACGGTCTTTCGAGCTGGGTGATAAAAGTGGATACAGGTTGATGCATCCAACTAATTTCTGGACTAAGGTCCTCAAGATCAGGAGAGCTTTTAAGAAAGTCTCAGACATAGCATGTCAAGAGCCACCCCATCTTTCCAGACTGGGGACTCCTTTAACCCAACCCTCGGAATCAAGAAATAGGATTCGAGGAGTTGAGAAAAGACAGCAAGAACAGCCCCAGTCCACCGGACTGGGGACTTTTTCAAATCATCAATCCCCTCCTCAGAGAAAGTCGGTCTTTTCTCGATTAGGGAAGAATCCTCAAGAGGAACGAAGAGCCAAATTATCAGGAGATTCCATCCAAATTATGGTTCATCATGAAGTTCCTAAGGGATTGAATCAACAAAAGGCAATGTCTCATCAAAGCCATGGAAGAAGAAAATATCATAAAAATGCTGATAGAAGGGATGTGATGCATTATTCATCAATCAATTCCATCAATGTCGTTGTTGCTGATCCACTAGATGAGGCTCACTCAGGGGACTCAGATAAAGAGGTTCCTACTCAGGAAGTTGTACACACAGACACAAATGAAGAAGGTGTGCGTACACGAAATCAATGGTTTACCCAAAATCTATGTGTTCGTTCAAATAACCCACTTCCCCCTCTCCAAAAGGGATCAAACAAGGGGAAGGGAAAGAATAAAGTTACATATCCTTCCTCTGGAGAAGGCCAAATCACTCTCACTAGAGAAAAGATTTGCACAACAGGAGGAAGAGATGAAGGAATTGAGGAGGTTAAATGCAAAACTAATTCAGGGTATTCTTCTTCCTAAATGTGCTGGAGTCAGTCATCCAAGGGAGTTTGTTGCAACTATTGAGATGGATCAAGAATATCCTCCTTTATCAGTACAACCTCACAGGTCTAATACTACGGGTCAAATGCAACAACAATTGGTAGTGCTACCATCAGTTGCAGTACCAGCTGCCATACATGTTCAAACTCCAGTCATTACACCTGCCCAAGTCCAAGTTCAACTGGATGTTTCTCAAAAGTTAATAACTACCATTGAGTTATTAACAGCTCGGTTAGAAACTATGGAAGGGAAGCATGCACAGGTTCAACCAGAAAATAATGCTTACCCTGAATGGGTAGATTCAATCTCTCCCCCATCAAGTTTTGGGAACCCTGTATTCCCTATTTTCAATGGGTCAGGTGACCCTAAACAACATTTGACTCATTACGTGTCTTGTTGCGATCCTATGATGGGAACTCCAGAGAAGTAAGAAGCAGTAAAACTTAGATGCTTCGTGCAAACCTTGCAAGGACCAGCTTTTGTCTGGTATACAAGCTTAAAATCCCGGTCAATTACCGGATGGGAAGATCTACGTCAACAATTTCTTCTTCAGTTCAGCTCAACTTCGCCAAAGACAACAGTTTTGGATCTTACAAAATGTAAGAAAAGGGATAATGAAAGAGTCTATGATTTCATTGCTCGCTGGAAGGGATTAACATATTCCCTGATCTTAGCACTACCTCAAGAGGAACTGTTGCCAATATGTGTGGAAAATCTGTGTGATGAATTATGCACGCCATTAATCCCTGTGAAATACATAGGAGGGTTTCGAGACCTTACTTCAATCGATCAACAAATTGAAGATTCTCTTATACATACTAAGGCTAAATCTCGTGTAATTTCATCAGCTCCAGGAATGAGAATGGGTAAAGCAGAGACTGCTACAGTTATGCTTAAACAAGCACCTGTACCTGCTTCTACTTCAAAACCTTCATCTTCTCGAAGGGCTCCACATCCTGAGCGCCAACAACAAAGGCTGTTTTGTCAAGATGATCAAAGAGATCAAAGACGAAAACAATTTGAGGATTTGAAAAGCAAAACATACTCTTCCCAAAATGAACAAGTTCCTGGTTACTTAATTTTGGCTCTGGAAAATAAT
This sequence comes from Viscum album, assembly GCA_963277665.1. Taxonomy (NCBI): domain Eukaryota; kingdom Viridiplantae; phylum Streptophyta; class Magnoliopsida; order Santalales; family Viscaceae; genus Viscum; species Viscum album. The sequence goes on along the minus strand of OY728150.1, from coordinate 783,135,402 downwards.
TTGGTTCAGTTGCAAAGGCCCAAAAGTCCAAACAAGGAAGGAGATTAAGACCATTCCAATTATTTCCCCTTTTATCAAATGTTGGGGCATCCCATCCAGGAGTGTTTTCTCTTCAAAGACCTCCTACAAAAGACGTTTGACTCTGGAAAAGTAAAACTGAAAGGCTCTTCAGCCCAGGTAGCATGTGTTACTGCTACAGTTCCAGAGGAGGAAGGCGAGTGGCAAGAAGTCAAAAGCAAAAATACACAAAAATATGATGATTGGATGGTTAGAAAGATGATCAACCGAACTCATGCTATTTTTTGAATGCAATTGAAGAAACCAATTGTGCCTTCTTCCATCAATACTGCAACAAAACCCTCTTCATCAGTGGGAAAATCCTCAAGGAAACGACATGATTCCAAGAAAGAAAAAGAACCAGAAGAAGATGAGTATGAGTCAAAGCCTAAGCTGTCTTTGACTCTGGCAGACTTCATGCCATCTAATTCAAATTCACGGGCACCGTCCCATCAAACGACACAGCCTAAACAGGCTAATCAGGCAGAGTCTTCATCGGATGAAGAGTTGATTTTCGGTTCTGTTAATATGATTCAATTAACAGATCCATATGCCAGTCGCAGTTTTGATTTGGATGAGCCTGAATTCCTTGTATCAAATAGAGGAATCAGAGGAAGTTCCAGAGGCTCAGGATACAGGGGAAGACATGGATCTTTCAGAATCCACTATTCCAATTCTACCCATGCTAGAACTGTGTACGCAGCAGAAACTCGTGGTAGAGCCCTTCAGCGAGCTCAGCAAGAACAAGAAAGTTCTTCTACCAATAGAAAATTCAGTCCTAGAACAGTTATTTTGGAAGACTGGTTGAAGGTTCCATCTTCTTCCTCTCAACAAGTAAATGGATCTAATCGGTATAATCTTCCAAAAACAGGAATATTGCCAACTCCTATCCCAATACAAGATGCATCAACTTCCAAAGCATCTGCTTCCAAGGAACCTGCTAAACCACATATTCCTGTTGGGAAACGTAGACCTCTGGATCAAAAGTATGATGTATTTAAACACTTGGCCCAAGTACCAGCCAAGTTATCAATTCTGGATGCTTTGAATCTGTCAAAAGATCTTCAGGAGGCACTCATCGAGGCTTTGTCAAGTCCTCAGGAGTTTGAAACTGAAATTGATGCAGCTGAAGTCTATCACATAGAGAATAATCCTGCAGAATTCCATGAAATAATATCTTTTTCTGATGAAGATGAATATGATATTGTGCATGGGAATATTAGACCTTTGTACTTATCTCGAAAGGTCAATGGCGTAGACGTCCGAAGAGCTTTCATTGAAAATGGTTTAGGAGTCAACCTCATGCCCATTCGTACACTTAGGCGATTGGGCCTCACGGAATCTGATTTATCACCTTCTACCATGATGTTACAAGGATATGATAAAAATGAACAAGAACTACTGGGCTAAGTTACACTCAGAACTCATTTTGGAGATCTTGTATTCAATTCAGATTTCATGGTTGTTGATCAAGACTCAGCCTTCAACATCTTGCTTGGAAGACCCTAGCTACATCAACATGCGGCTATCCCTTCATCATACCATCAATGACTCAAGTATTGTTTCGATGGTGAAGTTGGGACATTGTATGGTGATAAGGCCCCATTCAAGACATGTGAGTCTCAATACATTGAGGCAGAATTCTATCACATGAAGGGAATGAAGAAATCCACAGTAAATGAGATTACCAAAGTTAACACTCCATATGGTTTGGAGAAGGTTCTAGTAAATCCATTTGTACATGTGAGTATAGATTATGTATTTCCTATCAGTCAAATTGATAGTATAGACCCAAATCAAAATACTCTTATGGAAAGATCCATAATATCAATTATGGCAATCAAGCCAGACAACATGGGAGAAATTGGTGATCCTCCAAGCAGTGATGAAAGCCCAAATGGTGATGTCTTCATTTCATCTTCTGAAATCCAATAAGTCTATACTTCACCAATTAGGCCAGAAGAAGTTATAGAAACATCGGAGGTGAACAATGATGTCGATTCTCAATCCATCATCTCCTCTTTATTACCCAAAGAAGACCCTTCATCATCAATCGTTCGGAAATGGAAGCTTCTTCTTCAAGATGTACAAATTTTGACATCTCTTCTGATCATGAAAATTTTGCTTCATCATCTACTATGAAAGTAGAAACGGAAGAAATAACACATGTTGAAGAAGAAGAGGAAGATCTTAGAGATGCTCCTCCAGCATTTGAAGAGGGTATCTCTACCACCGTGGATGAACTCAGAGAAATAAATCTGGGTACACAAGAAGATCCATGCCCCACTTTAATCAGTGCGACCATGAATCTTGAAGAACAAGAGATGTATATTTCCTTTTTAAAGAAAAATCGAGACATATTTTCTTAGAACTATACAGAAATGCCCGGGCTTGATCCTGATGTTGTTACTCATCATTTGGGTTTACCAGAAGAACATCGAGGATTTAAGCAAGCCGCGAGAAGAACACACCCAACTTATGCTTCCAAAATTGAAGCTGAAGTGGATAAGCTTATCAAATCTAACTTCGTTAGAGAAGTTAAATATCCCAAGTGGTTGGCTAATATTGTCCCTGTAAAGAAGAATAATGGAAAAAATAGAGTTTGCATCGATTTCAAAGATCTTAATCGGCATTGTCCTAAGGATGATTTCCCAGTTCCGATTACAGAACTTTTAATTGATGCAACAGCTAGCTATGAAGCACTTTCCTTCATGGATGGATATTCCGAATATAATCAAATCCGAATGGACCTAGAAGACGAGGAATCCATAGCCTTCAGAGCCCCTCAGGGTGTGTTTTGCTACCGGGTAATGCCCTTTGGCTTAAAGAATGCAGGTGCAACATATCAGCATGCCATGCATCGTATCTTCAAACACTTTTTAGGGAAGTTTGTTGAATGCTATGTAGATGATTTGGTGGTTAATTCCAAAAAACATTCTAATCACATGGATGATTTGGAAGCCATATTCCACAAGCTTCGACAACATAATTTGAAGATGAACCCCATAAAATGTGCTTTTGGGGTAACCTCAGGAAAATTTCTCAGCTTTTTTGTACTCCATCATGGTATTGAAGTCGATCCTGAGAAGACCAAGTCAATCCTTGGCATGTCACCTCCTTGAAATTTGAAATAATTAAGAGGACTTCAAGGACACTTAGCTTATATTCAGCGTTTCGTCACCAATTTGGAAGGCAAAAGTTTACCCTTCAACAAATTGATGAAGAAGGGGGTCACTTACCAGTGGACTGAAGAATGTCAAGAAGCATTTGATATTCTCAAGAAATACCTCTTGAGTCCACCGGTACTCATGCCACCTATTGAAGGAAGACCACTTATCCTCTACGTGGAAGCTCTAGAGCGATCATTAGGTGCCTTTCTTTCTCAGAAGAATGATGCTGGGAATGAAAACAGCCTCTACTACCTCATTCAGACTATGATTGAAGAAGAAACCCAGTATTCAAGTATTGAGAAGTGATGCCTAGCATTAATCGTTGTAGTTCAGAATTTGAGACACTACCTGCAACATCACAAGGTCCAATTGGTATCTCACAATAACCCGCTCAAATTCATCCTTAGTCGTCCAATGCTTACAGGACGTCTGGCAAGGTGGTCAGTTATTTTGCAGCAATTCGATATTCAGTATGTGTCTCAAAAGGTAATAAAGGGCCAAGATCTGGCTGATTTCCTGGATGAACACCCTTCAGTGGAAGACACATCTTCAGATATTAAACTCCCTGGTGAGGAAGTCTTCTCTATTCAAGAAAGTCCTCAGGCATGGGAAATGTATTTTGATGGTACTTCCAGAAGTCCAACAGAGAGGAAAATGGAAAATCCTAAATTCAAAAAAGTTGGCTTTGGAATTGTGCTCATTTCTACAGAAAAGGCAATGTTACCTTATTCCTTCTTATTGTGGGAATGTGGTACCAATATTGAATCAGAATACCAAGCTCTCATCGCAAGCTTGGAATTGGCGCTTCAAGCACAAGTGAATCACTTAAAGGTGAAAGGTGATTTAGACCTGGTAATCAAGAAATTCAATGGGGATTATGCCATCAGAAAAGAAGAACTAATCCATTTGTATGATTACGTCATAGAGTTAATGGTGGAATTCCCTTCAGAACTGACATTTTCTTATGTCTCGCGATCACAAAATGCTCAAGATGATGCACTGGCTAATATAACCACAGCTCTGGCAGATCCAAATCGGGATGAGACAACCATCAGTATTGCCCACCGTCATGAAATTTCACCTTATGTTCGAATCAGAACAGAGGAAATTAATGAAATTAGTCCCATTCCTGAACCGTATGGTCATACTACAGGATGGATGTCACCTATCAGGGAATACCTTCAAAATGGAACACTTCCACCTGATAGAGCCGAGAAAGAACAAATCCGTAGACGTGTGGTCAATTTTACTCTTTATGATAGCCCAGATCACTTAGAGAAAATTCTCTACAAACGTGGTTTTGATGGAGTTCTCTACAGATGCATTTATGGTGAAGAGACAATGGCTGTCATGAAAGAAGTGCATGCAGGAATCAGTGGTGCCCACCAGTCTGGACATAGACTGTCTGATCAGATTCAAAGGATTGGGTACTTTTGGCCTTCAATGATATAAGATTGTGTTGATTTTGCAAAGAAGTGTCATTCATGCCAAGTACATGCCAAATTCATTCATAAACCACCAGAGTTTCTTCATACAGCTAAGTACTCATGGCCATTTTCCACATGGGGAATGGATGTGGTGGGACCTTACCCTTCAGCTACGACCAAGCAGTTTAAGTATATTCTGACTGCTACTGATTTCTTTTCCAAATGTCCAGAGGCAATACCTCTTAAGGAAGTCAGTTCTAAATGCATTTTTAGCTTCATCAAGTCTAACATCATTACCAGATTTGGTGTCCCTCATACCATATTGACGGAAAATGGCACCAACTTCTGTTCATCTGAGGTGAAGAAGTTGTATCAAGAATAAAACATCAAATCCAACCATTCATCTCAGTATCATGCAGCGGCCAATGGACAGATAGAATCTTTCAATAAGACTCTTTCAAATATACTGCAAAATATGGTGGATAAACATAAGAAATCATGGCCTGATAAACTCTTCCATGCTTTATGGGCTTATCGGACTACCACCCGCACTGCAACGCGGTCAACTCCATATTCATTGGTATATAGAAAGGAAGCAGTCTTGCCAATTGAAGTTTAACTACCCTCGCTCAGAGTTTCCATTTGTGATCAATCATCTACATATGAACAATCTCAAAAGTGATTGAATGAATTGGAATGGTTAGATGAGAAAATATTGTGCACTTTGCACCACTTGGAAGTCTATCAGAATTGAATAGCAAGAGATTTTAACAAAAAAGTTCATCTTCGTTCATTCACTCAGGGAGAATTGGTATTAGTTCTCAGAACACCAATGATACCAGGAAAGAAACCTCCCAAGATTGAGACAAAATGGTAAGGACCTTACTCAATACATAGGGTCTACTCCAATGGAGCTTATTCTTTAATCTCAAAGGATGGAGAACTCATCACTACTCCAACCAATGCCAGATTTTTGAAGAAGTATTTTTTATAAACACAAAATATATCATCATTGGTCCAGTATGACCTTAAACTGCACCACCATCTAGCAAGATGTTAAATTGAATCATCAATGGTCCATACATACAACCTTAAACTATTTGTATTACTTTCATCCAACACGACATTAAACTGTGAAAAAATTCCCTAATTCGTCCAACATGATGTTAAACTGTGTCCCCCTTCATCGTCCTTGCTATATGACGTTAAACTATATAGAAGTCCCTTACGTCCAACATGATGCTAAACTATATCGTCACTTTTTCATCCCACACGACGTTAAACTGTGAAAAAATTCCCTAACACTTGCACGCCTAAGTGGTTTTTCCCTTAAGGGAAATGGACACACTTGCGCGCCACCCTACTTCTTCACCAGAACTTGCGCGCCATCTTATGGAAATCCTATAGAGATGATTCTAAAGGCTTTGATCAAGGATATCCCAAATATTACTCTAAGGGATGAAAATCGAGCAATTACCCATGTGCCGCGCACGTATACCTGTGCGACCAAGACTTGAGTGCCCACACAGTACCTGCGCACCTGCCAGGACTTGCACGCCCCTACCTTTTTGGGTGCCTTTCCTACCTATTTCACCCCTCTTATGTCATTCCACCTCTCCTATTCAAGATTCAGCCTTTAATACACTCTTAAAATCCATTTATGGCATGATTTCTTGATTTGGATTCCTTATCTGGAAGGAACTCCGTGGAACATTTCTCAAAATCTAGTGATTTACACATCTTTATGTCACTAAAGATTGAGATTTCATTCATTAAACCTCATCCTTTAAGATGATAGAACCCCTTAACCTGGGAATCCTTTTTAAGAGTAATCTCCAGTCCAAATTCTCATTAATATGGGCATCCCCTTCAGGAATAATCCCCAAATCCCCTAATCTGGGCATCCTCCTTAGGAGTAAGCCCCAGTCTTAAAATTCCCAAATATGGGAATCTTCCTTAGAAATAAGACCCAACCATAATTCTCTTAACCTGGGCATCCTTTTCAAAAGTAATCCCCAGTCTCAAATATGGGCATCCTATTCAGGAGTATTCCCCAAGTCCCTTAATTTTTAAATCCCTTTAAACCTGGGACTCCTTGTCAGGAGTAAACCCCAGTCTTAATTACCTTTTGATCTGGGATTCCTTCTCAGGAGTAAAACCCAATCATTAGTCCCCTACTAACTTGGGCATCTTCCTCAGGAGTAAGCCCCAAGATTAGAGTATCCAAATCTCAATGAAGTACATATACCTTTATGGAACCTGTTCCTGGAGTTCTTCCCTGAAGTAAATCTTAATCCTCATCTATTTGGGTAGTTATACACACATAAGCGCCACATCATTGCATCTTTCGTGGCACAATTGTCTGGTTTCACCAATACCTCTTGTTTCTCACACCGATCATGACTCACGTGAGCTTAGAGTGTAAAAGTAATCATGAAATCTTTCTTTAAGACATCAATCATGCATAAACATCATACTCCATTATTCGAACTACGTGGGTTCTGATTCCTTTTCCAAAACAAAGGATATGTAGGTAACCCATCAGTGGGTTAGATACCAACTCTGAAATAATCCATGCCCTCCTGAATGACAATAAAATTCAAGTGCCCCACTGAGTGGCTTTAAAACCAGTATGGTCATCATAATGACCAAGATACTTTTATGTATTTTAAGGATACCATCAACTATGAATCTCTAAAAAATACAGACGATTCTTCATCGATGAAGAACCTGAAATACATATAAAAGATTCTCTGAAGTTCCTACATATCAATCATTGATTTTCAGACTAAAGAAAAGCTCATTTTATACTTGGTAATGTAATAAGAATTCACAAACATAACTTAAATCTATAAAGAGAGTCCCAGAGTATAAAATAATTCCCCTCAAAAAGGTGTGATGAGTCTGACCTCCCATCCTCTCGACCAATGCAAATTCATAAGCCTCATCATTCCACAAATAATGAGTGCCTACCATTGTAAAGTAGGTCCAAATGGATATGGAATCATTTGATGTTTCTAGTTATACAATCAAACCTGGTAGAAATCGATTGGAATGTTTGAATCATAAATCAATGAGATCATCCCCTATTCCAGAGGGAAACAAAAAATCGGGTTCACCATTTTTTGTTTCCCTCTGGAATGAGGGATGATCTCATTGATTTAAGATTCAAACATTCCAAGAGGTTTCTAACAAGTTTGTTCGTAGAACCGTAAACATCTAGTGATTCCATATCCATTTGGACCTACTTTCCAAAGGTAGGCGCTCATTAGTTGTGGACTGATGAGGCTTAGGAATTTGCATTGATCGAGAGGATGGGAGATCGGACTCATCACACCTTTTTGAGGGGAATTATTGTCTACTCCGGGACTCTCTTTATAGATTTAAGTTATTTTCGTGAATCTTTATTACATTACCAAGTATAAAATGATATTTCCTTTAGTTTGAAAATCAATGATTGATATGTAGGAAATTTAGAGAATCTTTTATATGTATTCGAGGTTCTTCATCGATGAATAATCATCTGTATTTGTTAGATATTCTTAGTTGATGGTATCCTTAAAATACATAAAAGTCTCTTGGTCATTATGATGACCATACTGGTTTTAAAACCACTTAGTGGGGCACTTGAAGTTTATTTTCATTCAGGAGGACATGGATTATTTCAAAGTAGGGATCGTACCCACTGATGGGCTACCTACGTATCCTTTGTTTTGGAAAAGGAATCAGAACCCACGTAGTTCAAATAAGGGAGTATGATGTTTATGCATGATTTATGGATTAAATAAAGATGTCATGATTACTTTTACACTCTAAGCTCATGTGAGTCATGCTCGGTGTGAGAAACAAGAGGTATTGGTGAAACCAAGCAATTGTTCCACGAAAGATGCAATGATGTGGGGATTATGTGTGTATAACTTCCCAAATAGATGAGGATTAATATTTACATCAGGGAAGAAATCCAGGAACATGGTCCATAAAGGTATATGTACTTCATGGAGATTTGGATACTCTAATCTTGGGGCTTACTCTTAAGGAAGATTCCCAAGTTTGTAGAGGACTTATGATTGGGTTTTATTCTCGAGAAGGAAGCCCAGATCAAAAGGAAATTAAGACTGGGGTTTACTCCTGAAAAGGAGGCCCAGGTTTAAAGGGATTTAAAAATTAAGGGACTTGGGGCTTACTCCTGAGGAGGATTCCCATATTTGAGACTGGGGCTTACTTCTGAAAAGGAGGCCCAGGTTAAGAGAATTATGGTTGGGGATTACTCCTAAGGAAGATTCCCATATTTGGGAATTTTAAGACTGGGGATTACTCCTAAGGAGGATGCCCAGATTAGGAGACTTGGGGATTATTCCTGAAGAGGATGCCCATATTAATGAGAATTTGGACTGGAGATTACTCCTAAAAAGGAGGCCTAGGTTAAGGGGTTCTCTCATCTTAAATGATTAGGTTGAATGAATGAAATATCAATCTTTAGTGGAATAAAGATGAGTAAATCACTAGATTTTGAGAAATGTTCCACAGATTTCCTTTCATATAAGGAATACAAATCAAGAAATCATGCCATAAATGGATTTGAAGAGTGTCTTGAAGACTGAATCTTGAATAGGAGAGGTGGAATGTCATAAGAGGGGTGAAATAGGCAGGAAAGGCACCCAAAAAGGTAGGGGCGCGCAAGTCCTGGCAGGCGCGCAGGTACAACGTGGGCGCGCAAGTCCTGGTCGCGCAGGTATACTTGCGCGACACATGGGTACTTGTGCGATTTTTAGCCCTTGGAGTAATATTTGGGCGATCCTTGATCAAATTCTTTAGAATCATCCCTAGAGGCTTTCCAGAAGATGGCTCACAAGTTCTGTTGAAGAAGTAGGGCAGCGTGCAAGTGTGTCCATTTCCCTTAAGGGGAAAACCACTTAGGCAGGCAAGTGTTAGTGAATATTAACACTTAGACCTTACTTCTCTTGTTTAGACCTTCCATTATAGGTAAAGAATTAACTTAGAAGTGTTCAGAATACCTGAAGAAGAGACTTGGGCATTCAGAGCTCTGTATGTGAATTTTGGAAAAATTCCTCTTGAAATGGGGGGCCCACAGGGTCTATTTATAGGCTGGAGAAGACCCCGGGTGGTTATCACTTGGGTCGCGCAAGTCACTTGTGTGACTATTAGGCAGTGCGCAAGTGTACTTGCATGACAGTGAGGGAACTTGCGCAACCCTTGTGCATTTGAATCCTCGTTCATGCCTTTGTCTATTTTTGATGTTTTCTTCAAAGGATGAATCAATTTGTGCTAATTCATTTCGCTTTCCATTCATTTTTAGACAATGTGACGAAACAAAGCATCAACAAGGTTGTAGCACCGACATGCAACTTGTTTGATTAGAGGTATCATGATAAAGGATTTATATTACAAGGTAAATGTTCATAAGAGGTTGGATGTTTTTGTGATGTTAACTTATTTATATATGGATTAATTGGTGTGTTTCTAGATTATAACCATGGAATTTAGGTGGTTATGCCTAATTCCACTGAGAAATAGACCTATAGGGTCACACACTAAGTGCATTCACAATCTCAGTTAAATTCTAGTATTAAATTTAACAAGTTAGAATAAATAATATTTATTTTGGTTTGTTTTTTTAGAAATATTGAGCATGAGTTGGTAACCCAACCCACACCCCAAAATATATTAAGAAAATGAAAGGTTCAAAGAGAGTACATGAGGTGCAATGTACTTACACCCGCAAAGCATTTAAAGAACATAACAAGAGAAGGCCAATAGTGAAGAACAACAATGACTGAACCTAAAGAAGCAAGAGAGTATCACATATCTTAAAGATGTAAGAAAAATTTGATGTAGGTTTTAAATCCTCATCATCCCATATATTTAGAACATGTATCGTATGGTGTGAGGTAGTATAAAATCATTGAAAAATCTAAGCTCCAATAAAAAACAGCAGTAGTGGTATAATAAAACGAGGAAACCCATGAAAGCAGGAGAACCAGAAAAAGTTTAGACATTGCAATGAAAGAAAGTCAAAATACTAACCTGAAGATGAATAATCAATAAACCAAAAAGATCCATTCATGACCAGGATAGAAACCATAGGAAACTCAAAAAAGAGACCCAAAACATCAAGGATGTTCTTACAATAGGTGGAGAGGAGGAATCCCAGTTCAAAAACAAACTTCCATGGCTAGTTCCACGACATCTTCCAAGCATTCATCAGAGTCAACAACATAAAAACCACCACCATCAACAACATGCTCAAAAATATATTCAGTGATCTTGATACACTGTGTAGCCTTTAGTTCTTTTTGATGAAAGTAGGATACCTTAATAACAACCCTATGGCCTTTCTTGGAACTTTAAACTAAACTCAAATGATACAAATCATCCAATATCAAAGAAAAACTTCTAAGGTAAGCAGATCAAAGTCCCAGTCTAAAAAATTCCCTCAAAAAACATTAACACCCAACACAAATGGATCCTTCTTATGGTCCAAAATATCATCAATTGGAGGAGGCCCAAAAAAACACTGCAGTTCATGGGAAACAAGGAACTTCCTATAAGATTCAACAAAAAATAAAATATTTAAGTAGTAGAAAAAAATAATTCCCAGGGAATGGATTTGAAGTCGAAATCAGGATTTCTTTTAGACTCATCCAACATCCTAATGAACACCTATTTTCTTATTTCAATGTATTTTTAGTAGTAATGAAACCATATTGATATTTCTAGAATGTGATCATATCTTGCTCATCCATATAGGCATCAACTGTAGAGACCCTAAGCTTGACATACATGGAAATTACATTACTTTTGCGGAATACTTAGTACATTACAAAAACACACACGCAAGGACCGTAATAGTTTAGTGTCTTTGGAAAATCAGAATATAATCTTCTAATCATGGTGAAAGATCTTAAACATCTCCCATAAAGATCTTCCTTTTTTTTTCTTACCTAAAACCTTTCTTTATATAATGGGGAAAAGAAAACATAAAAGGGTGAGCTCAAATGCTCAGTAAGGGTAAACAAAAGAAATATCAATCACATCATATTCATAAGAACATAACATTTTGGAAATCTTAACCTGCAAAACTGATCATAATATCATAACATGGGATAAATCATAGTTGTGAAATGTAATCCCAATAATCATAACCTAAAACAAGAAACTTTGTGTCATACACACATAATCATAGAGAATCATTTCTTATTATTCAAGACTCATTTCCAAGACTATCTTAGTGGAAAAAGTCCATTTCTGAACCGAGTTCATTCCTCGTTTCAGTCCTGTTTTACTGAACCAGTTTAACCTTCCATTCCAGCCATGTCTATCTCATGAGATATAAAATCTTTACCCAATGAATTGGAAGGAGATATAGGTCCCACCCATGTCATAATGATACCATTCTTATGTGTGCCACAAAATCATAAACCATACATCATTGCATAACCCATGTAATAAAAATGGGATTCTTAAACATCGTGACATCATAAAACAATTCATATAAGATACAGGAATTCATAAAAATGATTCCATCACAACATAATCAAATCAATGTAATAATAGGGATAAAAACAGAACCCTTTATTATCTTAGATGGAAAAAAAGTTTGATAAAACACTTGAAATGAATTCTTGAGGAAAATATCCTTTCAACTTCAAAAACATTCTTCCTTTCTTAACATGTCATACAATTTTAAACTAAAAGAAGTTGATTAAAAATAAACATGAAAACTTATAAGGTAATATTCTTGGAAATAATGTTTTAAAAATCCATTCATACCGTATAAGTTAGAAGAAAACATTCTTCTCGTACTTTTGTTGGAAAAGTCAAAAAATACCTCGTACGAAAAACGACAAAAGATTCCTTTCATATCTTTTACTAAAAACTCACCGAAGGGTAAAATTGGATATAAATTATTGTATAAGGATATAAATATTACATATTGAGGAAACATGGATGTGGATGATAAAATACACCCCAATAAATACCAAAGTATAAAAAATCTCTGATAAAAATGAGATTGTGATATTTCCCTTACCTTAGGTCCGATTTGCTTTGTAAGTGTATAAACCTCCTGTATAATGATTTAAATAATTTCATTGGCTTATTCACGATTCATACTCATTATTATGATATCATATATGGTTCACTTATGACTTTATATTACCCGTTCTTTTGTAAATTCCATGTTAAAGAGAGTTTTGGGTAAAATCGTTTCATTTGTCGTCCGTGTTTTGACTTGTAATTATTCATATGATTACTTAGATCATGATTACTTAATTCCAAAATATAAAACATGATTTATATATAATATATATTTATAATATACATATATATAATAAATCAGTAAATGGAAAGAAATACACCGTTCACGGAGACAGTAGGCCGTACGTACGCATGAACGTTGTTTTAGTTTCCTTATTGAGTTGAATGGAATTAAGTAGATGACATACATATATATACACATAAATCCAGTATCATTATTATGTCATATATTTCATGATTTCTTATTATATATACTTTATAATCATTCATGAAAGGTTAACGTGGAGAATGAATCTCACCGCGTCGTGGAGACGGTAGTCCGTACGTACGCACGAGCGATGATATCGTTCTCATGATCGTGGAATTGTATTTGAGTGTATGTATACTATTTCAGAATCAATATCACTTTACAATAATCATATATAGTTATTATTTACACCATTATACCCATCCAAGTAAGGTGGTGGTGGAAAATAGATTACACCACGGCGTGGAGACGGTATTCCGTACGTACGCACGCGCGGTGATTTCGTTTTCTGTAGGATGGATAAATGGTGAAATAGGGTTGTTTAATACTTATAATAACATATCAGTATATGAGTGATACTGATGTTATTACTTCATAATGAAACAACCTAAGAAGAAGAAGTGGAAGAAGAAATAAAGTTGAAAGAATCGGTAACGGACATTACCTCTTCTTTGAAGCGCCTCTTTGAGATCTCCTTTTAGGGAACTAAAATTGGTCTTTGAGGAAGACCAGAACCTCTAGGATGTTTCTAGGGAAGTGGAGAAGAGAATTTTGCAGGGTTTTTCTGAGCTTGAAGGCTCAAAGTGGTGTGAGGAAGAGAGGGAGGATGTTCCCTTTTATAAGGGAGGAGAGGGGCACCTTTGGAATAACTAAAAATATTATTTTATTATAAAGCCAAATTCGGTTTTAAATAGCTCCAAATTGATTTATTTCGAAGCTAAGGTGGGGATGGGTCGAAATAATCTCATCAAATAGAATTTATACAAGTTTAGGTTCCTATTTTAACCTTATCATTTATATTTAACTTTAAGTTAGATAATTTTACTTTTACCGTGTCTTTTTGTGTTCTTACACTATAAGGTTAATAAACTTATTATAACTAGACAAACGAACCCCAAGTTGTTTATTATTAATATATATAACCTTATCTAAGTAATTTTTCAGAACCTTAGATTTTTAGGAATAAAATAACAATTAATAATATAATATTTGTTTTAAAAACTATTTTATGTCAATTTTGACACTATTTAGTAATTTATTTTTGTAAAAATCATAACAGAATAATTAGTTCTAAAAAAGTTAATTAAATCAATAATAACATGTAATATTAACCTAGAGAATTATTGTAATTCATAAAAAGTCTCAAATTAAATATATTTTGGTATTTATAACATCAATTATGTCAATATTTCATTAATAAGATAATTACTGCATCATCTTTGTGTCATAAATAATTTAAATTATTTAATGTCTAAAAATTAAAAATAAAATACCATTATGTAGGAAATCATTTTATATTTCTAATGAATATTTATAGTCGAATTTATCTTATGTATAACCCTATATTAAAAATGATATGCTTATTAAACATTGATTTTAACTATTTTAACCCTTTTTTAAATAAATTAATAATAAATGTCCTAATCTAATCCAAGTGGGCCTAAATGGTCATATTTTATTCCTAAGGTTGTTTTTGGTCGAATTAAACTTATCCAATAGAATTAGGACATGTGTTAGGGTAATAATAATATCATTTTTACCCTTAATTACCCTATTTACTTTTAACCGTGGTAAAAAAAAGTAAAAAGTTACTATTCAACAAAAATTATTTTCATCTCATTGAACCACATTTTACTTAATGACATCAACCGTGTCTCTCGGATTTTTTAAATTCCACTCACAGAAGCGGTAACATTAAGTTTTATGAAAAATTCATTTTTTTTAACTACCACTTAGTGGTTTCACTATTCATCAAAAAATGAAAGTTTCCAGAAAAATACCAAAAATTAGGCCTAAGCTATATTTGATATTATGAATTCAAAAATGATGTCTATTTTACCAAATTCAAAACATATCAGTTGCATTAATTAATTTAAAAATTAATTCCCGTCGTCAAAACAAATAGCGTGTTCTTAAGAGATAATAAGTATCAAAAGATTGACATTTGTTTATGTCTGGTTTAAATGTGAAATTACATCCAATGACCAACATTGTATTAAATTGTAAAAATATATTCTAAATATACTTTAAAACCACTCAAATTAATAATTTATCACTATTAATTATTTCTATTAAAAATGTTGTTTTTAATTAAAATTTAGTAATTTTCACTATTCATCAGAAAATGAAATTTATCCGAAAAGTACCAAAATTTTACCCTTAGCTAATTTCGATATTCCGAATCCAAAAATGAAGTCCATTTTGAAAAATAAAATTTACAAAATTTCAAAAACTGGTTATTACTATTCATAACGGCTAGTTTTAATAATATTTTAATAGCATATCATTGTTTAGCAAAACTCAGTATTGCGTACAACACACACTATCGCGGAAGGTCGCACTTGCGTGTAATGCAAGGCAAGTCAAGGATGCATGTTGTGAAAGCTCCTTTTGGTGTAGCGTACAACACAAGAGATTAATGAAATTAAAAAGAATATTTTTCATAAAATCTCGGGGTGTTACATCAACTACTTCCTTTACCTCCTCCTCATTGTAATAGGAATCTCTTTACATAGGATTATTTTTTCCCTCATCATTTTCCCCATATGAACAAGAGGCTGCATCCATTTGATCAGTCTCATATGGTATTTTTGGAGGTGAAATCTCATTCTTAGTGGTTGGAGGTTCAATCTCATTCCTATTGGCTTCAAGAGATCTTATGATGATTGTTATTTCAAGGTGGGAGTAGTCTCTACACTTCCTCATTTTTCTAGGATTTGGGGTAATGTATCCATCATCATCTACCATTGGTTTTTTTCTTTTCTAGCACTTGATTTTAGGAAGGATTCCTCAAATTTATTAGGTTGATCATCAAACTCTTGCAAGGATTCACTAGAATAAAAGATTTCACCCTACTTATTATTTGTTATATCATGTGATTTAAGATGTTTCTATTGTTCCTTCACTAAGGGGAAGAAGTAGTACTAACACTTGTGTCCTTAGGTAGAGCATCAGAAAATCCTTTCATTCAATATAATGGCATGCATATTGAGAAGAATGGACATTGTATACCATCATATCATTGTTCTCATAAAAGTTTTCCATCCAGAAGCATAGGGGCCAACATTGGCTATGTGACTAACATTAATCTAATATATTTCAGACTTATGATTTCTTTTTTTGACCTAAGTGAGTTTATTGGCCTCAGGACATGCAGACTTGTAATCACACTCCTTCTGATCATGCCCAAGAATAAAAAAAAGTGACAATAATCAGGTAGTATTTCATAAACCACATCTTGTAAGAAACCATACTCACCATTCTGAATCAACAAATGGGAAGGAAGATCCTTGGAGACATCAATTTCAACACAAATTATAGAAAATGGTGGTCTTGATAGATTCATCATGGATGAATCTAACTTTAAAGGATTTACAATGAGCACAGAAATCAGAAACATGTCTTTTTGTTTAAACAAGTGGAGCGGTAGCCCAGGGAAGCTAATCCATATTGGGACAATGGGAGACTCATAATAGGGATTGAAATCAGGGTACCATTTGAGAACTCTCATAGAACAGCCCCCAAAAAAACAATATCACCTTGCCCAAAGTCTATAATAATCATCCTCAGAGGAGAGTTGAAAAACAATGTTTGAAGAATTCAAAAGTTCGAGATGAAAACCTGAAAATCCAATGGTTTGTAGAGTATTTATTAAGTATTTTAGATATGGTTTGTGATTAGGAAACTTTACAACAAGCACAAATATTAAATTTGAAGTGAGAAGATTTAAATCATTTGATGAGAAAGAAATCATCGTCTGTCCGTGATGACGAAAGATCTTAGGGTTAATGTGAGTATTAGGGTCCATGGAATTATTTTCACTATGCTCGGTGTTATCGACATTTCTTCTAGCAACAACATCTATGAAGGTTCTCAAAGCTGGAGTAGGGTTTCTTGCCTGTTTACCTAGAGTGGGATTCATCGTACGATGGTGGATAAACAATACATTGATGATCTATCCTAGATTTATGGACTTTTCAACTCAATGAAAAAAATAATATCTTACCCTTATTCTGGTTTGGTTGATTTCCATAATATAATCATAAGTTATTTGAAAGATTAAGTGAATTAAATTATAATAATAAATATTTTTTTATATTTTTGAAAAATAATACTTATTATATTTATCATTGAAAAAGGTATTGATATTTATTTGTTAAATAAATAGAAATTATTCAAGGATAGGTAAATGTGGATGAGGGAAATCAGGACAATTTTAATGGTCCGATTTTAAATAACATAAATGATATTTATTTATATTCTTTATGCATTGAACTTGTCAAGAATT
Source organism: Viscum album (assembly GCA_963277665.1). Taxonomy (NCBI): domain Eukaryota; kingdom Viridiplantae; phylum Streptophyta; class Magnoliopsida; order Santalales; family Viscaceae; genus Viscum; species Viscum album. Next base: position 783,117,936 of record OY728150.1, on the reverse strand, counting down.
TAATAATTATATTAGTATTATTATTGGAAATGGGGTCAATTAAAAATTATGGAATTGGAAAAGTAATTATGTGAGATTTTACAGCCCTAATCCTTCCAAAATTAATATCTAATTATATCTATTTCTTAAAAAGAAATTTGTGTGAGAAAAAGATTGCATGAGACCCTCTCAATCTCAAGAGAGAGATCAGGATATCTAGAGTTCACTCCTAGTATATAGAGAAGATGAAGAAATTGTCACTAGGTGTTATACATATGCTATATTTCAAATAGAAAAGAATAATCTAAAGTCGTGGCTTGGATATGTATATAATCTCAATAGAGGAGATGTGAGATGGAAGATCTCAAAGAAGCTAGTTTTCACTAATTCTATAGTGAAGTACGAGTACATTGCAGCTTCCAATACAGGAAAGGGAAAAGTTTGTATTCACAAAATTTTCCATGATATTGATGTGATACCTAATAGTGATGATTTTATAATAGTTTACTATGATAAAAATACAGTGGTGGATCTCTCCAAAAAGAAATAGTCACACTAAATGAAAAAGTACATACTTAGAAAGTTTCATATCCTGAGGAATTTTTCTCAATAAGGTAAAGTTATGATGCACATAGTATACATGGATGAAAAATATGGAAGACATATTAATGAAATATTTATCTCAGAAAAAGTATATGTATCATGTGAGAGATAGTGGAATGAAATCTATTATCAGTTGGATCTAGTGCAAGTGGGATTCTGTAGGAGTTGGTTCCCTATAACCAATTTTATTACTACCTGATTAGATGATTTTCTTATTAAATAAGTTTTCTTGTCAAATCATGATTTTTGTAACGCCCTGACCCTAGCTACCCAGAGTCGGTGCATTACTTCGTAACATTGGCATGATCACAAAAGATCAAGTCTCGAAAGACCGATTAGTTTAGTAGCCTTGGAAACACTAGATACATTCATAAGTCTTTCATTACATCAAAAAGTAAACAAACTACAATAACATGGTCTTCATAGTCCACAATCATATCCCTTTCTGACTACCCCTGTAGGTCATTCATAAAATACTTCTTCACATCCTGGAAAAATATTAAAACATTGAAAGGGGTGAGATCAGATGCTCAGTAAGGTTAACAATATAGCGGAAGCTTTCATAAATAAACATTAACATTTAAGGCAATGTATAACTAAAACAAAAGCCTTTTAAACTTGAACTTCAACATAATATGGCAAAAGTAAAATGAGATAATGCCATTTACTTCTTCACATGGATATTCTATTGGTCGAATAATCACATGCAATATCAATAACCACTTTCATAATGATGGAATGCATAATGCCAGACTATCATAACCACGTAGTCAAGGCCTCGTGCCAAGACCACAAATAAGATCTTGTCAAGGCCTCGTGCCAAGACACTAGTTTGTCTCATGAGACCTGCCGATGCATCGAGGAGCTATAGCGGGCTCCACCCGTCACTTATTAAGTCCAATGCATTCCTCATATGAATAGGTTTAAACATATCATAAACTATAACATAATCGTATCACATAAAACATGCATAAAGGAAACATAACATTTCCACATTTCAATCACAAGATATCAATACAACACATTGATATAATAAAAATTCTTTCAAAACCGTTTTCAATACCAAAATAAAAGAAAGTTAAAACTTTGTATTTATTTTTCATTAAAAAAATGATGGCTTGTAGAGGAAGCCGAAACTCAAATAATGGTCACGGCGGCGGAGAAGTCGTTGTCGCCGCATAAGTACGGAAAGAAAAACATTCCCTTTTGTCGTTTAGCAAATCACTTCGTATAAAAAAGATTCCTTTTGAATAAACGTAAAAGTCAAAGGGGTTTATACACCGTATAAAAGAAAGTTGTGTATAAAACCAAATATGCCTCAATGAAAGGGGATTGAGACGAAATCATTAAATAGATCATTTTTAAAATAAAATAGATCTATTATGTGTATTCACTATAGGTACACATAAAGAAAGTAAAAATACAAAATAGGACATAATAATATCATGACATAATTTGAATGTAAGAGATTAACCCAAAGAATGGATGTTGGGTTAAGAAATTCCCTTACCTTGCGTCCGACTTGACTCAACCGTTCTTTAACCTCCTGAATAATAAACTAGAGTTAATATCTACCTTATTAAAAACCATTTTAAATTTCATTATCCTTTTTATATCACTTATTACAATGTTATGAATATTATGTAATTATTCAAGTTAATAACGATCGTTTTGTCGATCTTTGGTAACTTGAGTCAACAATAAACTTCTCATAATTACAAGTTGTTCATGTGGTAGAATATCCATTATATCCAGAATTATATTCATGATTTAGATGTCATATATATCTTATATATCCAGTATATACATTCATTTATAATATTACGTAACATTTAGAGGTAAGAAATGAAATGCACCGTTCATGGAGACGGTAAGCCGTACGTACGCATGAACGCTACTTTCATTTCAATTTCATAGTTAATGGAACTAAATCATAATGATATAAATGTATAATATAATTCCAGTATAATATAGTGTATAATACCATTTACTCCATCCTTTATACATCCCACATATGGCATTAACGATTCAAATCACTTTGAGGGGGCGGTAGTCCGCACTTCCTAAAATGAAATTATCGCGTTTTACCCATAATGGAAATCATAAAGTATGCCATAAATGAGAAATACATAAGCATAAGTAAAACATAAACATATTATATATCATATATAAAAATAGTGACATCTTAATGGCCACCTTTGAAGGTGTTATATGAGTGTTGAACAATCATCGTTTCGTGAGGCAGAAATTCACCACCCACAGAAACCGTATGTTCTTTAACCATTAGATGTAGGTGTGTGTAAGTGTAGCTCGAATACTTCTTATAACAACATCCTAGTATATTTAGGATACTGATGTTGTTACAAAAGAAATGAATAAAAAGAGTTTAGGGGGTTGGAGAAGAAAAATAAAACAAAACAACATTAGAGAAGACATTACCTCAAAATCGGGTAACTCTTTTTGATTTGAGCCAAAGGCTTCCTTGGGAAGAGTTCTGCCCTACGTAAGGCTTCTAGGAGTAAGAGGGGGAAGTTGGGAGAGTATTTGGGCAGAGGTTGGCCGATCCAAATGGCTTGAAAGTGTAAATGAGGTGGGAGAGGTGGGGGCCTTTTATAAGTGGAGAGGAGGGGCACTTTTGGAAAGATTGAAATGTTATATTATTTCACAATGCTTTTCGGATTCTAAAGGTCCCACACTTATATAATTCGAGGCTAAGGTGATAAGGTTTCGAAAGCTCCTCATCCAATAGGCTTTGGACAAGTGTAAGCCTTGGAGTTTGCATTATCTTCTCATTTTATTTAAATCGTTAAATAATGAGGTCATCGCTGCATCATAATGATGTCATAAATAATTTAATTTATTTAATGTCTAAAAATTATAAAAAAAATACTATGATGTATTAAATCTTTTTAGCTTTCTAATGAATATTTATAGTCAAAATTTGGACTTGTGTAACCCCACTTAAAAACTGTTTTAGTAAAATAACTCATGTTTGTGTCAATTTAATTTTAACATTAAATAAATATATATTAATGTCATTTTCTAACTAAAGTGGCTCCATGGGGTCCCCAAGTTGACCCATGGGTTGTCTTGGTCGGCCATGACTCATCCAATAGGAGTAGGACAAGTGCATCCTCATCTCATATTATTAAGACATTATTTGTACCTTAAACTACACTAATTACCTCTAATCGCGATTAAGAACTTAAAAGTTACTATTCACCAAAAAATTATTTTAATCCCATTGAACCACATTTTACTTCTTAATGACAACCGTGTATGTCAGATTTTTGAAAATCAAATCACATAAGTGGTAATATTTCATTTAAACGAAAAACCAGTTATTTAACTACCACTTAGTAGTTTCACTATTCATCAAAAATTGAAGTTTTTCAGAACAATGCCAAAATTTCACCCTAAGCTATAATTGATATTCCGAATTCAAAAATGATGTCTATTTTACAAAATTCCAAACATATAAGTTTCATTAATTAATTTTATAATTAATTCCCGCTGTCACAACAAATAGCGTGTTTTTAAGAAACAATTTATATCAAAAGATTGGCAATTGTTTATGTCCAATTTCAATGTTAAATTAATTCTAATGACCACCGTTGGATAAAATGGTAAAAATATATTCTAATTATACTTCAAAACCACTAAATAGTATAATTTATCACTATAAATTATTTTGATTAAAAAAGTTGTTTTTAAGTAATTTTCACTATTCATAAAAAGTTAGAAGTTCTCAGAAAAATACCAAAAATTCAACATAGGCTAATTTCGATATTACGAATAAAAAAATGAAGTCCATTTTGAAATATAAAATTTCTATAATTTTAAAAGGTGGTTATTACTATTCATAACGGATACTTTGATTAGTCGCGGTGTTTTAGAACTCAAACTTGCGTACAATGCAAGCTATTGCATTATTGAAAGAGAGGCATATCGTGGAAGCTCGGGGTGTTACATTCTCCCCTCCTTCAATAAATTGCGTCCTCGCAATTTGATATTTTTCTTTGAAAATAAAAGGTTGAAAATAGAAAATACCTTTGTGGAAAACCCACATCGGAAATAAGGTTAATAAAATTTAGCCTTAATAAGAGGGAAAGGGAAATGAAAAAGTCACCACCCAATTATGATCTTGATTAGGAGAACATTGGTGGAAATTAGAGACATATAATTGGAGGAAAAACGTAAATATTCGTAGGGAGTGATTGAGGTCATCAATCACAATCAACTGTCAAATTGAGGGCCTCAAAGCCTTCAATCTGTGTTGATTTAAAATATCATCAGTTCAACAAGACATAAGGTATTAGGATAACGCATTTTTTTTGTTTTAATATCCCTTTACTAAAGTTTAAGAATTAATTTATTCATTGAATAACAGATAGGTATATATATATTTATGCCTGACAATTAGAGTTTCAACCTTCAACTCACCTTTCACTCAAAAAGATAATAGAACCCAAAAATATTATACTTTTCCTAATTGTATAAGGTTCCAAATGTTAACACATACAATTTAGATTAGTAAAATTATTTTCTAATAACCAGGGAATTCCTGTAGGCTAGTGGTAGGAAATAAAGGCCTGTCGCACTATGGTTGTGGGTTCGATTCCTGCAGCTTTGTCCGACGCGACGGGTTATGCCCCACCCTGCAGGTTGTCCTTTTCCTAAAAATATAGTACTACACTATTCCAAAAATAATCTTCAGAAATGATTTAACCTTAAACAATACTATCCAAAGATCAACTTAATCCATTCCAACCTTTATAGTTATCCAAAATACCTCCGTCCAGACTTTCTCTAAAGGGTCGTTAAATTCCAAAATCAATTGTAACCTCAGATTTCCCAAACAAAGTAAAGTTTCTCTTAGTGTCACATACTAAAAATATGATTACCTTCATCATATTAAATCCTTAATGAAATCAACAAGTACTGCAGTATAATCCATATATATATATATATCATATTATTCTAATAACCGAAATATAATCCATCAGTCCAAAAGCACCAATACATTAGTTATTCTGCTTCAACTGTAGTAACAGCATAAGATTGTCCTTGATCCCTTGGCCTTTTCTGAGGTAAGTTTCCTTGACGCTTAGGAAATTTATTTGCATAATTCCCCATTTCCCTATAATTGTAGCATTCAACATTGATAGCCTCTTTCTTTCCCTTGCAATCACAAGCCTGGTGACCCTTTTCTCCACATTTATAACAAACTCACATTCCTTTTAGGCAAGTACCAGGGTGATTCTTCCCACAATTATCACATAATGGAAAATCCTTCTTTCCCTTTTTCCCTTTATCTGTCTCTTGTTCCACCGTTCTCTTCTTCTCTTGCTTTACTTTGTTGTCATAAGACATAGAGAATTCCTTTTCTGCCTTGATAGCACATGAGACAATATCTTCGTATGATGAGAAGGATTGTGATACTAAAGCTCGATGGAGAAATGGTTTTAACCCATCAAAGAAACGATCAATCTTACTCCTTGGGTTACGTATATAATCGGCAGCATGCCTCGCTAACCTTGTAAAGTTAGCCTCATACTTTGCGACTTTTCTCATCCTCCTTCTGCCTCAGACTCAGAAATTGCCTTTCCATATCTTCTCGATGGTCACGAGGAAAGTATTTTTCTAAGAAAAGCTCTTTGAACTCCCTCCATTCCATATTCGATACGTCATCATCTTCCTTTGTGTTTTGAATCAGCGACCACCACTGATCGGCATCTCCAGTGAGGCGGTAAACTGCCATGACAACCTTCTCCCTTTCACTACTCCCCAAGGCATGAAATATTTTCTCTAAGGAATTTATCCATTGCTCAGCTACTATATGATTTGTACTCCCATTGAAGGTTGGTGGTTGTTGCCTCATGAAACGGTCTAGCATTGATCCTCCACGTTGCGGATCAGGGTGCTCCATACGAGTAAGGTTATTATTCATAACCTGAGTGAGTTGTCCCAGTATGGTAATAAGTTGATCAGCACCAGTTGTATCTCCAAATCCACAATAATTATCTTGAGCAGGAGGGCAATCCCTACACGGAGTTCCCGCATTGATACAGTTTCCATTCCTTCCACTAGGTGCCATTTCTAAACAATGGCATAAACTAGATTAGTTTATGAATCAAAATACATAATTCCATACTTGTAAAATACTTAACATAAATTGAACTATTTATGGATATAATCCATAATCATAAAAAGGTTTTATTTGAGGAAGTATATACTCATAACCGTTCATAGTGGTTTGTAAACAAAATGGGAATTATCCAAAGCATATCCCCCGGGAGTGTCGTAACCAAGAGTGCAGCAAGGCCCGTTGTCGTGCACCAGTTCCCGTTCGAGTCTAGCTCAAAGCGGTGTTTTCGGGTTTTACCCCTAGGTACATCTGTGCCAGAGCCGCCTCTACTTGCTCGTATCCAGACAGGGATGTATTGCTCGGAAAACTCACAAAATCTCTACAATAACAAAATTCCAGGAAGTTCTTCTATACTAATCCTCAAAGTCTATCTTTGGGCTATGTGCTCTAATCAGAGTTTATCTAAATATAGCTTCCAAGGTTAGTACTAAACTGCCTCTGATACCAACTGTAACACCCCGACCCCAGCTACCTAGAGTCGGTGCATTACTTCGTAACATTGGCATGATCACAAAAGATAAAGTCTCGAAAGACCGATTAGTTTAGTAGCCTTGGAAACACTAGATACATTCATAAGTCTTTCATTACATCAAAAAGTAAACAAACTACAATAACATGGTCTTCATAGTCCACAATCATATCCATTTCTGACTACCCCTGTAGGTCATTCATAAAATACTTCTTCACATCCTGGAAAAATATTAAAACATTGAAAGGGGTGAGCTCAGATGCTCAGTAAGGTTAACAATATAGCGGAAGCTTTCATAAATAAACATTAACATTTAAGGCAATGTATAACTAAAACAAAAGCCTTTTAAACTTGAACTTCAACATAATATGGCAAAAGTAAAATGAGATAATGCCATTTACTTCTTCACATGGATATTCTACTGGTCGAATAATCACATGCAATATCAATAACCACTTTCATAATGATGGAATGCATAATGCCAGACTATCATAACCACGTAGTCAAGGCCTCGTGCCAAGACCACAAATAAGATTTTGTCAAGGCCTCGTGCCAAGACACTAGTTTGTCTCATGAGACCTTCCGATGCATCGAGGAGCTATAGCGGGCTCCACCCGTCACTTATTAAGTCCAATGCATTCCTCATATGAATAGGTTTAAACATATCATAAACCATAACATAATCGTATAACATAAAACATGCATAAAGGAAACATAACATTTCCACATTTCAGTCACAAGATATCAATACAACACATTGATATAATAAAAACGCTTTCAAAACCGTTTTCAATACCAAAATAAAAGAAAGTTAAAACTTTGTATTTATTTTTCATTAAAAAAATGATGGCTTGTAGAGGAAGCCGAAACTCAAATAATGGTCACGGCGGCGGAGAAGTCATTTTCGCCGCATAAGTACGGAAAGAAAAACATTCCCTTTTATCGTTTAGCAAATCGCTTCGTATAAAAAAGATTCCTTTTTAATAAACGTAAAAGTCAAAGGGGTTTATACACCATATAAAAGAAAGTTGTGTATAAAACCAAATATGCCTCAATGAAAGGGGATTGAGACGAAATCCTTAAATATATCATTTTTAAAATAAAATAGATCTATTATGTGTATTCACTATAGGTACACATAAAGAAAGTAAAAATACAAAATAGGACATAATAATATAATGACATAATTTGAATGTAAGAGATTAACCCAAAGAATGGAAGTTTGGTTAAGAAATTCCCTTACCTTGCGTCTGACTTGACTCAACCATTCTTTAACCTCCTGAATAATAAACTAGAGTTAATATCTACCTTATTAAGAACCATTTTCAATTTCATTATCCTTTTTATATCACTTATTACAATGTTATGAATATTATGTAATTATTCAAGTTAATAACGATCGTTTTGTCGATCTTTGGTAACTTGAGTCAACAATAAACTTCTTATAATTACAAGTTGTTCATGTGGTAGAATATCCATTATATCCAGAATTATATTCATGATTTAGATGTCATATATATCTTATATATCCAGTATATACATTCATTTATAATATTACGTAACATTTAGAGGTAAGAAATGAAATGCACCGTTCATGGAGACGGTAAGCCGTACGTACGCATGAACGCTACTTTCATTTCAATTTCATATTTAATGGAACTAAATCATAATTATATAAATGTATAATATAATTCCAGTATAATATAGTGTATAATACCATTTACTCCATCCTTTATACATCCCACATATGACATTAACGATTCAAATCACTTTGAGGGGGCGGTAGTCCGCACTTCCTAAAATGAAATTATCGCGTTTTACCCATAATGGAAATCATAAAGTATGCCATAAATGAGAAATACAGAAGCATAAGTAAAACATAAACATATTATATATCATATATAAAAATAGTGACATCTTAATGGCCACCTTTGAAGGTGTTATATGAGTGTTGAACAATCATCGTTTCGTGAGGCAGAAATTCGCCACCCACAGAAACCGTATGTTCTTTAACCATTAGATGTAGGTGTGTGTAAGTGTAGCTCGAATAATTATTATAACAACATCCTAGTATATTTAGGATACTGGTGTTGTTACAAAAGAAATGAATAAAAAGAGTTTAGGGGGTTGGAGAAGAAAAATAAAACAAAACAACATTAGAGAAGACATTACCTCAAAATCGGGTAACTCTTTTTGATTTGAGCCAAAGGCTTACTTGGGAAGAGTTCTGCCCAAAGTAAGGCTTCTAGGAGTAAGAGGGGGAAGTTGGGAGAGTATTTGGGCAGAGGTTGGCCGAGCCAAATGGCTTGAAAGTGTAAATGAGGTGGGATAGGTGGGGGCCTTTTATAAGTGGAGAGGAGGGGCACTTTTTGAAAGATTGAAATGTTATATTATTTCACAATGATTTTCGGATTCTAAAGAGCCCACACTTATATAATTAGTGGCTAAGGTGATAAGGTTTCTAAATATCCTCATCAAATAGGCTTTGGACAAGTGTAAGCCTTGGATTTTGCATTATCTTCTCATTTTATTTAAATCGTTAAATAATGAGGTCATCGCTGCATCATAATGATGTCATAAATAATTTAATTTATTTAATGTCTAAAAATTATAAAACAAATACTATCATGTATTAAATCTTCTTATCTTTCTAATGAATATTTATAGTCAAAATTTGGACTTGTGTAACCCCACTTAAAAACTGTTTTAGTAAAATAACTCATGTTTGTGTCAATTTAATTTTAACATTAAATAAATATATATTAATGTCATTTTCCAACTAAAGTGGCTCCATGGGGTCCCCAAGTTGACCCATGGGTTGTCTTGGTCGGCCATGACTCATCCAATAGGTGTAGGACAAGTGTCATGCTCATCTCATATTATTAAGACATTATTTGTACCTTAAACTACACTAATTACCTCTAATCGCGATTAAGAACTTAAAAGTTACTATTCACCAAAAAATTATTTTAATCCCATTGAACCACATTTTACTTCTTAATGACAACCGTGTATGTCGGATTTTTGAAAATCAAATCACATAAGTGGTAATATTTCATTTAAACGAAAAATCAGTTATTTAACTACCACTTAGTGGTTTCACTATTCATCAAAAATTGAAGTTTTTCAGAACAATGCCAAAATTTCACCCTAAGATATAATTGATATTCCGAATTCAAAAATGATGTCTATTTTAAAAAATTACAAACATATAAGTTGCATTAATTAATTTTATAATTAATTCCTGCTGTCACAACAAATAGCGTGTTTTTAAGAAACAATTTATATCAAAAGATTGGCAATTGTTTATGTCCAATTTCAATGTTAAATTAATTATAACGACCACCATTGGATAAAATGGTAAAAATATATTCTAATTATACTTCAAAACCACTAAATATTATAATTTATCATTATAAATTATTTTGATTAAAAAAGTTGTTTTTATGTAATTTTCACTATTCATAAAAAGTTAGAAGTTCTCAGAAAAATATCAAAAATTCAACATAGGCTAATTTCGATATTACGAATACAAAAATGAAGTCCATTTTTAAATATAAAATTTCTATAATTTTAAAAGGTGGTTATTACTATTCATAACGGCTACTTTGATTAGTCACGGTGTTTTAGAACTCGAACTTGCGTACAATGCAAGCTATTGCATTATTGAAAGAGAGGCATATCGTGGAAGCTCGGGGTGTTACAATTTTTCTTCTACATAATATTTTTATGTAATAATTTCCTTGGAATGTTTCACTTAATAGGTATTGAAGTTCTCCGTTATGATGAGAATATAGATATTCCATGATATTATTGTCGAACTTTACTCTAAGGTCAGATGATATTGTATGATGAGACATAGATAATACATGATATTAGTGGTAGGAGTATCATATATATTGATACACCTTATCATGGTGTTCACCCTTGGTAACCTATAAGATATGAGGTCTTGAGAATAGACTCATTAATAGAAAATCCACATTTCCATGTGTCATTTGATGTTTCTATCTAAGTATGTGTGTATTGATAATTATAATTTAATATTATGATTAATAAATATCACGAATCATGTTATTTGATGTGTTGATGAAAACCATGATGATATATGTTTTTAGTGAATTATGATATTTTGGGTGCATCATGAATGATATAGCATTAATGGATAATGCAAGAAAGGATTTATCTATTTTGTATCTTAATAGAAGCTCATATCTCAGTTCCTTTTATGGGAATGAAACTACCTATATAAACAATGTCCATGGTTTTTGGTTAAGATTTTATTTCCATAAATCCAAGGAAATAGGCATTGATCATATAGGTTGATGGCACTAACAAGGAACTAGCTTGATTAGAGATGTCCCAATGAAGGGATTAAATTACATGGTAAATGTTCTTAGGAGGTTGGATGTTATTATGACATTAATTTATTTCTATATGGATTCCATGTAATGTTTCAAGATTCTAATCTTGGAATTTAGGTAGTTATTCCTAATTCTATTGAGAAAGAGGACTAGAGGGTCACATAATAAGTATATTCTCAATCTTAGTGAAATTATAATATTTTTTTAAACAAGAAGAGGGTAATTCCCCCTTTATTAAAATAAATAAAAAACCCTCTTTCAAAAATGGGAAAAAAGGAAACCCATTAAAAACACAGTAGCAACAATGCCATAAAAAATCTAGACCCAAAGGGATGAAAAAAGAACCAAGTGATCAAAGGAAAGAAAATGTCAATATAATAAAGGGAAAAAATTTCATCATCCCCCATGAAAGATAATGAAACAGTGAAATCAGTCAAAGAGAAAGTGTCTCTCTCCTACCAAGAAGTTGCACTATGATAGCTTCACAAAAAGGCAGATCACCCCTACCATGAACATTAAAATGTGGAGGGAGGACCGAATGATAGATTCCATCACATCTATCTCTATTTCAAGACACCCACCCAATAATGCTTTTGAAGAAATCACATCAATTTAACCTAATGCAACATAACTTAATATGACAATCACTGTAAAAAATCAAAATAAGGCACCCATCCATCCCACAAGAAGGACATACGACTAGATGATAGCTGTCAACACACCCATACCTCTTTTTTTAGGCCACCCACCCAACAGTACTAGAAAGAATATTCACTACCTACAATTTTGATGAAAAAAAATCCAAAACCTAAAGATACATCTACTACTCATCAACTAACTAGTTCCACAAGCAACAAGAAAAACAATAGATAATAAAGTCTCAAAAAATATTACACCCCACATGAATCATCTTCAATATACATCGTCATTCGTAAAAAAAAGCCAAAATTCCATTGAAATTAGTAATGCTATGGACCAACCAAGGACATCTATGAAAAACTTCTGTAGATGCACCCAAAAAATTACCATTACACTCGGTAAAAACCTTAATGATATTTGGATACAACCTTAATAATAAGACCTAACCATCACATGGTCTCTAATATTAATCGTCTGAGAGTGAATCAAGATGAACACATCATGATGAGACAACCACCACCTATATATCAGATTTATTTTTTGTAAAAAGTCACCCAAAAACGAGCATTGAACTTTCTTGGGATGCCCAGATCTGAAGAGAATTGGGGAAGAGGAAGCCCGACATGGAAAATCTCTAAATCCAAGCCACCACGCTACCTACAAGATCACAGGATGAGTTAAAATCATCCTGAAAACTTTTAATCATACTGACGGACTGAGATCTGGGAATATCTAAAAAAATTAATGCATGATCACCACCAATCCTTTAAAGATGCAAGCATCGTGATAAAAGGACAATGAAGACGTACCCGACCAAAAGGAACTGTGGAAGTGGAGAAGGCTTTGAAGAAAATGACTCTTAAAGAAGTAAAATAAAGTGATATACTTAAAGAAAAGAATAAATTATAAACCTTAGGGGAATGGAAACCATGCTCGTGAGTATAATCTAGGAGAAAAAGGAGCCATCCCAAGTTAAAATATAGTATTGAATTTAACAAGTTAGAATAAATAATATTTATTTGAGTTTAGTTTATCTCTATAATTTAATCACTAGTTATTACAAAGAATATGTGAGTTAAATAATAAAAATTAATTTTGTTTTTTTGTTTATAAAATATAATATTCATTATATTTATCAATGAATAATGTAGTGATATTTACTTATTAAATAAATAGTCATTATTCAAGGATTGATAAATATAGATGAGGGAAAGTAGAAAAAGTTTAATCTTATGATTATAAATGGTATAAATGATATTTATAAATATTTTTATGTATTTTACATTTCAATATTTTAATAATAATATTTATATTATTATTGGACATGTGGTTAATTAAGAATTATGGAATAGGGAATGCCTTTGTGTGAAATTTTCCAACCCTAAACCTGCCGAAATAAATATCTAACCATACATCTTTCCTCAAACACAATTGGTATGAAAAAAGGATAGAATGAGACTCTCCAAATCCCTAGATAAAGATCAAGATATGTATACTTATCTTCCTCCCCTCCTCTCTCAATCCAATGAGATATCCTTAAGAGTTCTTCTTCTCTTGAGAATTGTTTTTGCGGTCAACCATGAACAATGAAAGTGATCCAGATCAGCTGTGATAACGCCTGGGGATTATACAGTGTCATTAAGATATTTTAATACACATGTGGATCACAAATATTGGGATTCTTCCCTTGTATCCTACAGTTCAATGATAGTATGACATGATCTATTCCTCCAATCACCAACACAAAGATAATTACAAGTTAAGGTAATTATATATTTTCTAATAAATTAATTATAAATTTCATGTAAAGATGAATAAACCATGGTTATAGTATTTTAATGTAGTCAATTATCCTATTTGTTTTTTTACATGAATTTTTGATCATGTAAAGTAATGATTACATGTGATTCATGACTAAAAGCTGTGTTGGTCATACCAGCAAAGGAAGCTTCTACTGTACTCAGAACCTATAGTTTTTCATTTATATTTTACTTGGATGGTAATAAGGATATATTTAATGAATATATATTATATATATGATATAATAATAATTTTTTAAATGTGAATTATTATTTACCTTTCTTTTATTCCATCCATCAAAAAAATGAAAGCAGGGTTCATGCGTATGTACGGGCTACCATCCCCCCGAACCGTGTAATTCATTTTTCTATTTATAAATTTTATGGATAAATCTAAGTATATCTATATAATAAATAAATATTATATTTATATTTTTATTAACATTATATATATTATTGAACCAAGATCAACGTACAAGGACTAAAACTATTTAACCAAAACATACATGAAAAAAAACAGTTATTACCTGAAACAATGATTTTAATAAAGAATCATTAATAAAAGGGTGATAAAATATAATATGTAAATAATATATGGTATGATATATATGAATATGGTTATGGAATATATATATATATATAATCTATATTTATTATTGCTGAGGTTCATATGCATACAAAGGAATTCAAACATGAGGTAAAATATTCCATCTCAGTTTTCTTTCATTGAGGCATATTTTAATGTTACACACCAATTTATTTTTATAGTTTATATAATAAAATTATAAATTTTATATCATGAATTCATAATAATTCGTGTAATTTTATTATTTAATTATAATTATTTTATCGAAGGGGATTTGACTTGAAAGTTACCAAGTTGTTAGGGGTTTCTAAACTCAACATCCAATCATTGGTTTATACTTATACTCAATTGACTATGTCATGCCATTATTATGTGTGAAATAAAATATGATTATATTATGATTTATTTATATTGTTTTTTTGTGGATTTAAATTTTTTACACATAATCACTTCATAGATTAATTTGAACTCTAATGATATGATCTTTGTAAAGTATTTCATCTCAATTTCCACTCAATTGAGACATATTTTTTATTATGAACCTATTTTTTTATATAGTGTATATAATAATACACTAACATGTTATATAATTATTATACTTATGTTAATTATATTTAAAATTTAATTTGATGTAATCCATTTATGGGGCTTAAGATTTAAAATTTACCAAAACGGTAAGGGTTTATTTCAAAACTTATCATTATTCAGGATTTTTTATGTTAAAGTATCTGCTAGGGGAATTATTTGATCTTTCCATCATAAACCATTTTTTTGGATATCTATTTAAAATAATTTTTTTAATTTAATTTTTCTCAACTTATGTACTCAAGAGACTAAAAATATGTTTTTAATAAAATCGACTTTATTTATCTCTTTGGTCAAAATGTTTTTTTCTTCCTTTCCCGTATTTTATAAAAATGTTTTAAAGAAGGTTTTTACTATTATTGTATTATATTTTAAAATTAATTTTTACCCATGTTTTAATTATTAAAAAATTATTTAAAAAAACCATATTGTCATTTTTTAATGAGTTACTTTTTTGAATGTTTACAAAAATGTGAAAGAAATATTTTGTTTTAACTTATACGCCATGAACAAAATTTCCAACCAACATGATTGGTAAATTATTTGAATCTTTATTTTATAATTTTAAATGGTTAATTTTAAATAAACTTTTTCCTTTATATTTGGGAAATATTTTATACTTTAAATAACTAATTTCAAAGTAAAATGGGTATTTTCTTTAAGAAAATTTCAAGTGATATTTTTAAATTATTTTAATCTATTTCAAAATCATTTATTGAATATTATGTTGAGGATATACTATAATGATACCATTCACCATATTTATTTGGATTTTTTATGATTAGTTTTACTTATAAAGTATTGATATTCAGTATGATAATTCTTTTAATATGAACATTTATTGATTTTTTAAGTCATATTGATTAAGTTGTGTTGTTTATACATATGATAAATGAATTAGACTTATTAAGTGATGTGTGGGGACCACTATATCCACTAGATACATTGGTAGGTATCATGGGAAAAACTAGATTAGTTTCTATCTGAGGCCTTAACCATTTATGTAGATGAATTTCCACAGGTCCTTGATAGTATTTTCAGATATCTTAGCATAAGGTCTTAATGGTATGTTTTAGATGTCTAACATTACATATTCCATTATTATAAAATTATCTATTAATATTGATGAGATTATTTAAATAGTTATTATTTCCCTGGATAAGCTTCAATATAATTTGATTATTTATATGGAATTATTTGATCCACATTTACTCCTACCATATTATATTTCATGCTATGGTAATTGATTAAATAGAATGTGTTTTTAGTTATTCACTTTTCGATTTTTATCATTACTTATCTACTCATGATAGCTTCTGATGTATGTAAACCCTATTAAGAATCTGTTATCACCCTTATTTTGTTTTCTTTCCCTAGGATATAAAGAGGGTATCTTTGAATGAGTTTTAGGACACCAAATATTTAATTTCACCATGTTTTGTATTTTACATTTTCAATTGTAATGTGAGATTAAATTTTATATTTAGTTTACCAATAATACTAAACTATTTATTTCTTTGGGATGTGATTTCTTTTATATAGTTCCAATCTAATAAAGTAACCACTAGATCTAGATTAATGGGGCCAGGTTCATTACATTCATAGGGTGTGTGATTCATCTCTCAGACCTTACTCATCCCTTATTCAGATATTTTCACCCTCCATACTCAATTTAAGACATGTTTCCCCATTTTTAAGGATTTATATTCTAAAACCATAACTTATTGGGGTTTAAATCCATGTTATAAATACTTAATGATAATATTAAATATATTTATGATCTCATTGAGAGGGAAACCAAGATTAATTTGGTTTCCATTAATTGCACTAGTATTTTTCATTTAAAACACATGATTCTCATCTATGTGATTTCATCTATAGACAAAAAGTGTTTGATGGATTTTCTAAATTGAATTTACTCATGATTTTTTTATATTTTTGAAACCTTTTATAATTACCAAGTGGGATTCCAAATTTTTTTAAGGATTTAAAGTGTGTTCTTGGTTATTGAAAATAGGTGTTTGAAACTACTAAAATGATTTCAATGTTTTTATAAATATTTACAGTTAGTTTTAGGATAGTTTTATAATTTATAGTTTTAAATGAATGATATGATGCCCAGTTAGTACATTCAAAATAAAAATTTAAACCTTTAATTACCATTCAGTGGATAATCCATGGGGTTTTTGGAATCTCATTTCTTGAAGAACTTTGATGTATGGTTTGAATATTGTTTTGATTATTTATTGATTTTTATATGTTTATAGTATCTATAGAATTTCTTAGTGATGTTTTACATTATATTTCTATGGTTTTTGGTATTAGTTAAAACCACATGGGTATCCCAGTTACTTGGATAGGAAAGCCTAGATCATACATGGTCCATTCAACTAGTTTCAATATGTCCTTAACTTGTGACATAGTTATGTGAACATCCCACTAGCCTGATGATGTAGAAATTACACTATCCTAGTATAGTAGTATAATTATATTCCACTAAATTAGGGTCTCCAAAAATAACGGTGGATAATTTCAAGGTTCCCCTATCCTTAGTAACCCTAAGGAATTTTTCCCATATTATTGGTTTTAAAATACCATTTATATGGTTTTGTCTACACCCGATATGTTTTTGTACTAATTACTTGTGATTGAATAACTCAATGATTTATTTTATTCTTTCTTGAGATATAATTATTTTTAATTAAATGGGTTTCCTAAAGAGAATTAAAAATAATATATTAAAATATTTTTAAAATAGGTTTTCAAATGGGTTTTTTAATAAAGTAGGCTTTGATCTTGTATATTGTTTTCATTTAGATAAAATAAAAAAGGAAGGTTTATAAACAATTATGGGAATGTTGTTATATTTATAGTGCTTGTGCATGATCTTTTTAATAATGAATTTTAAAATATCATGAAATGTATTTTCTATCTAAAGACTGTGCATGGGGTGTGGTTTCCCTCGGGAATACCTATTGGGAACTTTTATTCTCACCCCTATTTTATATCTCAGTATCATGTTTTGGGGTTCATCTTGATATCTCATGGAGTTATTATTATCTCAGGATTGGATGGAGACCTATGATCACACAGAGGTATATTGGTTATTTTCTATTTAGTTTTTGAAGTCACATCATCCAAATCAGTAATTTACTCCTTTATTATATTGATTATGCTTATATATATGGAATTTAGATGATTGAAAATGAGAATTTGTGCATGTGGGAGTTTGAGGTGAGCAGTAAGATTGTTTCTTCATTGATTTTTTAAATCATTTAATTGTTTATACTTTGTGTACTCACTATAATTTCATTGGTATGATCCTTTAAATATTTATTTATATATCTATGAATTTTTCCTTAGAGTTGGCACTATGTATGGGTATTTTAAGACACAAAAATTAATATATTAAAAATTTTAATATATACTAAAGCACACATAAGGATATTTTTGTAATAAATGGCTTGACCATCGATCAAGACCTCATATGGAAAATCTAAGACCATAGTTATTTTTAAAATGCAGGGTTCACCCTTGGCACGACATAAAGTTGGTTGGAATTGGGCATCTAGTTGAGGGTTTCTATTAGAAGGTATGTTATGTTAATTAAATAATTAAATAATTTTATTTATTTAATAAAATAAACCGAGTTACCTCTCTATATGTATACTATTATAGATAATCAACATGGTTAGCTGTATAACCCTAGGAGATTAAAGAGTAAGAGGAGGAGAGATATATTGTAATTGACTACCCAAGAACATGGATTGGTGGAATATGATCATTGAGAATAGTGAGATAAATAATGAACTTAGTGGGATCATCACCTCCATCACCAGTAGGTGAATTATTCACTAACAATAAATTTATTATTGAGGTATGGAATGTTATTTCATAGATTTATACCCTTTTATTTAATGATAAGCATGGATTTTTTATCTGCTTTATTGTTATGTGATTTCCTATTCTTTGCATGAGCCAAGATTTGATTAATATCTTCAGTCATATTTATTATTTTTATTGTGCCTATTTTGTACACATAGTTTCCAAAATTTAATGGTCATTGGCTAGGATTATAACATCCAATGATGATCTTACCTTGTTCTCATGATTTTCCCACCACCTTTATTCATGTTCTTTGTCATTAGACCATGGGGTAGATGATTCAACATTGTTAGGATGGATTCGACATGATCGAACCCCTAGATTCATTGTGTAAGTGAAAAAAACTTTGGAGTAGTGTTTTATAAAAGTATTGAGGTAAATTGTAGATTATGGGTGATGGATTAAAAAATTAGAAGCCCATACGGTGGAAGACAACATGAAATATTACTAATCAGGTAATTGAAGATCAAATTTCAGGACACCAGAGGCTAGGAATCAACAATATTTAGATTTTACTTTAGTTTTGATTTATTTTGTGAGGTTAAATAGTGAGTATGGTGGTGAAAAACACATATCTAATATTTGTATGAATAAATGCCTCTCTTTTGCAGAGAATATGACTACACATCGTGTATCCCAAAGGAACACACACCATGTTGTCCAAGTGTCTATAGTGGCTATGGTTTTGGACAAGTTAAATACCACATTACTTGTGCCTAATCCCATATTCAATGTAATCCTATATGAGTAGCCAATTTATGAGTTGTTGGAACATTCCTAGGACCATGTGTGGGAAGACACACCGTGTACCCCTAGGGACACGTCATGTTGATGTACATGGATAACTGATCCGTGTATCATGTGAACATTCCCATGACCTTGGGTGAACGTACACACCATGTGACCCCATTTATATACCATGTATATTAACATGGCTATCCAAGTCGTGTCTAGGTGAGGACACACCTAGATGTCTGGGTGAGGACATGACTAGGTGCATAGGTGATGTCACATGCCATGTAACCCAATGTACACACCATGTACTTTGGTTTAACATTCCAAGTATAGTGAGGAGACATGAACAGGGTTCAGCTTCATGGGACACACCAGGTACCCTAGCCAGATACATCATGTACTCCCCTCAAAATCTCTTAACTTGCATATATTATTCTTTAGAACATAAATTTGGGCCCTTGAGTAGCCTATACTAAGAATTTATCTATATAGAATGTGATGGTGGCATTTTTTATGACATCAGATATATGAAACAAAGTGATTCTAGAAGGATTATTATTTCAGTGATGCTTAGATTGTGGTAGTGTTTGGGTGTGATCATCGTAGAGTTATTGGGGTAAATAGTACCATGTATCTCTCTAGGTAGTGGGTCCCCTATATCCTATATATAGGTAGAGATGAAACTCTCCAACATTACAAAGGTTTAGAGTCCTCTATCTATGGAGTGGACTCATCATCATTGAGCTCTAGAGGTGAGTGGTTCCTCCATTGGAGTAGTGCTCTATTAGCTATGACACACAATAGTGAGGTGCATGACCTCCATATTCATTCCTGATAGGTTACGCCAGATGCATTGGGTAGGTGATACTTCTCTATTAGATGTGACACATATTGGGAAGGATCTAACCCTCCACTCTATATCTTATGAGGTTGCACAGAGTGTTTGGAATCAGTGATGGGATCTTTTGAGCTACAATAAGAATCTTTGTTCTAAAAAGCCTGTAGAGATGAATATCCCCATTCTATCTTTTATTGGGATTCATTTGGGCATATATTATGTTGGATTTTCTTCACCATATTTCTTTATGGTTAGAGTTGTATGTTCCTAATTCTATTAATCCCTTTTTTTATTTTTGAGGCATCCTAATGGGTATGTATATACTCACCCCTTGATGGGATTTTCCCACACACATTGTGTCTTATTTAGATGATAAGAATATTGGAAGTGACCTTGTTGGACCTTGTTTTTGGGAAGAATAGTAGTAATTGGTGTTTTTGGACGTGTTCGGTGGTTAGTCATGTAGACTGTGATTCAAAATAGCTTTATATTTTCCACTTTTACTTTTGTTGTTAGGTTTAAACCTCCTTTTTGGTAGGGCATGTATTTTACCCCTTTAAATATTTTTTATCATGTTGTTGAAATTTTATGTTTTTCATAGAATTTAATTTATGAATAGTTTACACTCTATATGTTTTAGTATTCTATTATATCTCTATAATGTTTCATGGAGTTGGTTGTGTTGTCTATAAGTACTTTATGCTAAGGCCTCCCATTTTAGTGTTATGCCCACTTAACACTTATCACCATACCCTTTCCCATTGTAGGTGTGTTTGGGGTGTCACACTTAGATTACATTATCCTAAGTGGTCCCTAATTGGTTGGGTCATGAAAGAGTGGTATCAAAGGTTGTTATTTCCTAATGAACATGTTTGAAGTTGAAAATTTTGTAAGGTTTGAATTAGGAACTTAGGTAAACAATATTGGAGTGTATGAAGTTTGGATCTTAGGCCAGGGAACCCAATGTTTGTGGGGTGGCCGATGTATACATACACTAGGAATTCGACTACCTTATTGTTGACTTGAAATACTATAAAATTGATTGCAAAGAAAAAATGGTACATGCATCATATAGGATTAGATATTTTGAATTTCATGTCCTTAAGTCATCTACCTAGACATTCTCTTTGATCATGGTATATATTAATAATTTTTAATATGACTCCACAATAATAGTCAGTTAGGACTTTGAGACAGTGTTATGATGATGACCAGTTGAGAAACAAGGCCTTAGTTTAGGGACCTATTCTTGAGGTGTTCCCTCTAAATGAGTATAGAGCAGTTCTTCCACCAGATGAGCAGTGAGTGGACCCACCTCCAGTGGTCCTGGTGGATGATCATCTACATTTTGAGGAATCAATGGATTCATCAAGAAAAAATGATGATATTTATAGTCTTAACATGTTTTTTGAGTTTCATAAATAAATACTACTCATGTTTTGTAGTGAGCCAAACCCAGATGTAGTAGAGGATTAGCTTGAGGTAATGGTATGGGTTTTTAGGCTTGTGCGAACCCTGACCAATCATATGGTTTCACTCACATCAGTCTTATTTATAGAGAAACATGGCATTGGTGTGGTTTGTTCATAAATACCTATGATGAGGTGACCCTTTATTAGGATAGTGATCAGAGTCTCTTCAGAGAGTATTACTTTTAAGTAACTCTGTGGGTAAATGAGGTTTAACTATAGGTTATGACTTGGATTGTTTCACCTTGTGTGGGACCCCTCCTGGTGATTTTTTGGTCATGAAATCTAATATTATTTATGGAAATATAGGGTGTTTATGGATATCCATATCGATTATGGGAGTTGTGACTTTAAGAATACAAGGAAGTGGGATGCTTCCCCCACCAAGATAAATTCTCTTGTGATGTGATTTAAATCTGTACAAATGATTCAGTGCCTCCCAAAGTAGATACTATCAAGGTGTATCTGATTAAGTCCTTTGAATTATATGTTCAAGGTCATTTTGGTAGTTATAAGGTGTCATATGTGAACCTTGGTTATGGGATGCCGATGGGTAAATTGGAAGGATAACTCTAGGAAGTGGATGCTTATGACCAAGAGGCATTTGAGTGATCCATGGTATGACCCTTGACTTCTCTACTATAGCCACAGTTTTAGTGGAAACAGGTTTTGGTCACTCTTTCCTTTAGACATTACTTTTTTGAGACCAATATATTTTAACAGAGCATTTATCTTGACCCTTTCATCAAGGGAATCCTACCAAGTAAGTGTTGAAAATCTCACTTCTCTTCTAGTAGTGTGACTTGACTCTTAAATAGGAGATCTTATTGTGGGATCTTTTAATAGTTGTAATGAGACCATATGATGTTTTATAGCATGTACTATAAAATATAACCAACTCCTGTTTATTTGACTAGTATGAATCTTGGAGTGGTAAAAAAAATTAGAAGGGTTATTTTAGACCCATTGTGTCCCCCTGGGTATCTCCTTAGTTGTTTATAAAAATGAGGATGTGAACTTGAAGCTTTGTTTTGTTTTCCATGAACTGAGTTAGGCGACGATTGAAGATAAGTATCCATTTTTTCAAAGGATTTAAAACCTATTCAACCTATTTTAAGGTGTGATATGGTTATAAAAGTTCAATATCTAGTATGGATACCACCTGTTGGGGGTTCATGAGGACTATATACCAGAGATAGTATTCTGGTGTCATTATAGGCGTGATGAGCTCCTAGTGAAGTCCTTTGGTGAGATGAAGCCCCCAGAGTGTTCATGGAACATATAAATTGGATCATACAACCATATTTGGATTGTTTTTTGGTTTCCTTTATCAATTAAATTCTAATATACTCTATGATTAAGGTAGTAAACATAGATATTTTGAGGATGATCCTAGATTTACTCTAGGAGCACCAATTACGGTGGGATCTCAAAGTGTTATCTTTTTATTTGAGAGGTTCTCTTTTTAGGGGCATGTCAACTCTAATATTGGTGTAGTCATGGAACCAACAATGTTTGATCAAATATTTTACTATGATTCACCTATGAGTGTGGAAGAGCTTTGGAGTATCCTTAATTTGGTAGGGTACTGTTGAGGATTTATGGAAGAATTTTCCAAGATTGTAGCCCTCTGATTTCCCGGACATAGAAAGTGTAGTCTTTTTCTTATCCTAAGTAGTTTCAAAGCATTCAAGGAGTTGAGGTAGAGTTTGATCAGTTCTCCTATAATAAGGCTACCTAATGAGGGAGTCCAGTTCATAGTGTTTGTGATGCCCCTAGAGCTGGGCTCAGATGTGTGTTGATTTAGAGGTAGGTATTTATAGCTTATCGATTGAGGAAAATGAGAGCCCATTCATATGATTACATGACTAAATTGGCTTTAATAGTTATGATATTTTCTTTGAAGGTGTGGAGAAGTTATCTTTTAGGTTAGTGTATTTTTGTTTTCTTTGACCTCCAGAGAGTCTCATATACATTTTCTCTTAGATAAATATAATCTTGATATAGTGGAATTGGTTGGAATTCCTTCAGGAATATAACATCAATATTTTCTATACTATAGGTAAGGGAAACATGGTGGATGATTCCCTGAGTTGGAAATTTCGTTCTATCTTGGTGGAAGAGGCATCAGAGTAGTTGGCCTCATTACATGCTAACCCTGATAAAGGAAAAGGGTGAAACTTGTATCTAATAAATGGTCGTAGATCCACCACTTCTTTAGTGTGTGAGAGTTAAACAATTGGGAGATATCGATTATGAAATTTTTCATGACCAATTATCCCTCGGAGATACACTGGATATATTTTCTAAAGGAGGGGAGCATACTATCCATTTCTAGGGATGAAAAATAGTTTTATTCACTTTGTGTGTGGGTTTGTTGAGGGAGTTTTAAACCTTCAAACTAGATATACATCTAGGTACAACTATGATTTATGGGGACTCTTGGTGGAAATTTCAGAGAGAAGGCTAGGAGCTTATGTGTTGGTTTTTGGTTAGAGTTGTGTGGATCAATTTCCATTGGTGTAGTTTTATTGAAATAGAATCTATCACTCCACTATTATCATGGAACCATTTAAGGAACTATATGAGAGACCATCCATGCCACCCTTATACTAGAATGAATTCAGTGGGACTTCTCTTATTAGGATAGTAATGGTAAATGCAACATCATAGAAGAGTTTAAGTGATCTGTGGGAATTATAGGACAGTTTAGTGTCGATGGGGATCTTACAAAAACCAACACCATATATCTTTAGAGTTTGATGGGGGGATATAATGTATTTTTTTAGAATCTTCCCATGACATGTATTGTGGATTTTTGGTTATGGAGTAAACTTTTCCCCAAGGTTCTTTGGGCTGTACAAGTTTCTATATAGGTTTGGTGAGGTTGTTTATCAGTTGGTCATACCCCCAAATTGAGACTAAGAGCATGAATTATTCCACATGTTACAGCTCAGTAGATACATGTATAACCCATAACATGTTATTTACTAATGATATTTGGAAATTGAGAACATATCCACTATCTAAGAATGCTCGGTGATCATCAAGGATCAACATGGGATGATCTTGTGTGGATGAACTATTCATATGGTTTGAGTACCTTGGTAGCATGAAAGCATGTAGGAGAGCTCCTGAGAGGTCAGAGTTAGAGGAATGATTAGTTTCCCCACCCTTTTTTGTAGCTTGATCTTTTTAAGGAGAAAATCCAAGAAGGAGGGGAGAATGTAGCAACTCTAGTTTCATTTTTTTGATCCTTTTAATATATATATATCTATATGTTTCCTTGGAGTCTAAGGTATGTTTGGGTATATAAGGACCCAAAAATTAATATATTAAAAATATTAATATATATTAAATCATATTCATGCGTATTTTTTGAATAAATAGTTTTCCCATTGATCAGTACCTTGGATGGGAAATATGAGACGAAATCTATTTCTAGAATATGGGGTTTACCCTAGGCATGACATAAAGTTTGTCGGCGTCAGGCATCCAGTTGAGGGAATCCATTGGTTGGAACATTAATTTAATTAAATAATTTAATTATTTCATTTATTTAATGAAAAATATTGGTTCACTATCTATAAGTATGCTATTATGGAAAATCCCCAGGGTTAACTGCATAACCCTAGGAGATTAGAGAGGTATAGGAGAGCTCCATTGCATTGATTACTCAAGAATATGGATCAACATTAAACAATCATGGATAATCATGAGATGATCGATGACCACTATTGGATCATCAACTTCATCACCAGTGAATGTATTCTTTACCAATGATAAATCCATTCATGATGTTGGGAATTTTATTTCATATATTTTCACCATTTTATATATTGAAAAGCATGAATTTTCTTATCTGCATTATTGTTCCATGATTTCCTATTCCTCAAATGTTCCTAGATTTGATTAATATCATTGATTCTTTTTATTATTATTTTTGTGCCTATTCCACCCATGGTTTCTATAATTTAATGGTTATTTTCTAGGATCTCATCAGCCAATGATGATCTTACCTTTTTCTTGTTCTTTTCCCACCACTGATCTTTGTGTTCTTCATCTTTGGCCTATGGGGTCTTCAATTCGACATTTCCAGGACAAATTTGAGAACAATTGAACCCCTTGATAAATAAAGGATGTATGAATGAGTTTGGATCAGTGTTTTGTGGATGTATTGAGGTATATTATGGATTTTTGATGATGGATTTGAAAATTGGCACACTGTACAGTGGAGGTTGGTGGGATATATTACCGATTAGGTAATAAAAGTTCCAATTTCTAGCCATCGAAGGCAATAATTAATGATTAGAGGATTATTCATTAGTTTTGGTGGATTATAGGTGGTTAAATAGTGAATATGGTGGAAGAAAACATGGATATGGAATCTATGTGTAGAAATGATTTTATTTTTGCGTAAAAACTACCTAAATTCATTTTATCCTGGAGGAGCACATGCCTTGTAGTCAAGGTTTTCACATAGGCTAGGGTTTTGGAAAAGTTAAATATGGAACACTGTGTGGTTGGGCCCACATTTCATGTAATCCTACTTGGGTATCCAAGACATGTGTCGTTGACACATGCCCAGGACCCCATGTGGGAAGACACGTCGGGTACCTCTAGGGACACACCATGTATATGTACATGGCTATATGATCCATGGACAATGTGTATACACCCAGTGTTATGGGTGAAAGTATACACCATGTGACCATATCTACACGCTATGTAGAGTCACATGGATAACCAAGCTGTGTCCATATGGGGACATGACTAGGTGTCCAGGTGAGATCACACAACATGTTACCCTATATAAATGTTATTTACTTTGGTTTTACACACTAAGTATAGTGTAGAGACTTGGCTAGGATTCAACTTCATGGGACACACCATGTACCCTAGCTTAACACACCATGTAATCCCCTCATAATCTTCTACCTTACATATCTTCTTCTCTTTAACATGGATTTGGTCCATTGACTAGCCTATCCTAAGTAGTTATCTATTTAGAAAGTGATGGTGAAATTCATTAAAATATAGGAGATATTTTAAAGACCCGTAAATTTCAAGGAAGTTTTTTTCTTAATTTTATTTGGAATTTTACAAGAACGCAACTTCTAACGGCACCTGATTCCGAGGCCCGGTGTGCCCGGAATCATTTTTCGAAGTTTGGCTCGGGTACGTTCAGTGAACGAATGAGCGGGTTTTTCTAACTTTTGAACTGGTTCTCGGAATCGAATTCTGAGGGCACCGATGGATTTGCAGCGCCGGTATTTTCTTAGAAACGCCTCTTCCGGAGTTGCGTTTTCTCAGTTGTGGTTTTTAATTTTTGGGTTTTAAGTTAAGAAATAAAATAAAGTTGTGCGACAATTTTATTTTTATTTCACTTAAAGCCACTTAAAGACCACTTCAAGCTGTTTAAGCTAAGTTGATGCGGATAGGGTGCTATCCAAAAATATCCTACCCTCTTGGAAGGATATTTGTGAGGTGGGGCCCGCACGAGCCCCACCGTTTCTTTTCCCCTAAGTAACGCACCCGCGAAAACCTGTTTTTAGAAGGTCAACTGACGTGTTTTCTTAAATTCTTAACGCACCATTTAATTGGGCGGTTTTATTCGTTGAATTAATTCTATGAATTAATGGGTCGTTACTTATCTCTTTTTCGTTTGTTGAAATGTTAATAAAATAAGACCAACGCTTTTTCTCCTTAAGGGTTGTTCGTTGAGAGGATTTGACCAACCTCAAGTTCTTCATCCTTCTTCGCGAAGAATGCGAAGAACGCGAAGAACACGAAGAACGCCGGCCTTCGACGAAGGGTGACGAAGAACGCCGAGCCCTCAGAGATCGACGACGCGACGCCAAGTACCGCGACACCGACGGTTCTTCTTCCACGACGTTCTTCCGCGACAATCCAACCCCGCGACAACCTTCGATTGACAATGACAAGATCGTCGACGCGATGCCCTTCCGCGACGACGCGATGCCCTTCCGCGACGCGACGCTCCACTTGTTCCGCGACGGTCAATTCCGCGAAGAACGCGCGTGCGACGACTTGACAAGGTATGGGTTTTGTTGGAAATGTTTTTACTCCGTGGATGTTTCCGTTCAAAACAAAGAACCCGGTTTCGTAAGAACAATTTTAATTTATTAAAATTTTTTTTGATATGTTTTCTATGTTTTGAATTTTCCTCCCGACTGTTATCATCTAACGTGGAGGGTGCGGGCCAAACAAACACGGCCCGACAACCCTCTGCAGTTCTTCGTTGATGTGCGGATTTGGCGGGCGATGATGGAACGTGTCGCAGATGCGATTTTATGTTTCCGCAGTGAAGAACGGGACCCAGGAGGAGCTTCAGTGCAGATGGGAAGGAAAACGGACCACCGGAGCAAATCCGGTGGCCCGCGGAAGCCACCGGTGGCGCCAGCGGCGCCCTAGCGCGCCGCTGGATAGGGCCGCCGTGGCGGCGGCAGCCAGCAGACCCGCGGCCGCACGGGTCCGGCTCACACACACGGGACGCGACAAAAGCCGCGTCCGCTGACTCCAGCGCGGCCCCACGCGGGACCGCGACACCATCTTCCCACGGGGGCAGTGCCCCACGGCTCCTTTGCTCGGCCGCCCGGCCGGGCCGGGCCGCGCCGTGGCCGGGCCGGGCCGGGTCCAGCCGGGTCGGACCGGGTCGGGTTGACCCGGTTCGGGATGACCCGGTTCAGCCGACCCCCGGGGGGGTGTTGGGCCGGGTCGGCCCGGGCCCAGACCCCCCGTTTCCGGACCTTTTCGGTCTTTTGCCCGTAACTTGAGCTACATGCCTCCAATTGATACGCCGTCAGCGGAAAAACAATCTTTGGATCGAGACGGTCGTTTCGGTATACTGCACTCAAGGTTTTGGAATACATTGGGTTCGGCCGGGTTGGTTCGTACACGAAACCAACCGGGCCCTCGGAGCAGAAACACTCATATCTTGAACTTCGGACGTCCGATTGACGTGCCGCCGACTTCGTTGAGTTCCTCTAAGTGAGACAGATCTTTTGGCATACTCCACCCGAGGTTTGGAAGCAGGTGGAGTATGGTCGGGTTGGTTTTTCCTTAGAAACCAACCGGGCCCCTAGGACGGAAAAGCCAATAACTCTCAGACCGGGCGTCCGATTCACGCGCCGTCTGCGACGTTGACTTCCTATTGACGATACGGAACTTTTGGATACATCAAATCTGGACCTTATGTCAGTTGATGTATCAGCCTCTCGGCTCGTGGAGCGGACCCTCCCGAACGAGCTTGCTGTGTGCGGGAACCCTAGTGCTGGCTGCGACTTCGACGACGGCGACTGTGAAGAGATCCTCGGTGGACTGCGACGATGAAGAGTGCTGGTCTTGTATCCTATGTGGGTCCCAGCTGTGCTGGTCTTGTATCCTATGTGGGTCCCAGCTTAGATGATTCAGTGCTGGTCTTGTATCCTATATGGGTCCCAGCATAGATGAATCAATGAAGAGTGCTAGTCTTGTATCCTATGTGGGTCCCAGCTGTGCTGGTCTTGTATCCTATGTGGGTCCCAGATTAGATGATTCAGTGCTGGTCTTGTATCTTATGTGGGTCCCAGCATAGATGATTCAATGAAGAGTGCTGGTCTTGTATCCTATGTGGGTCCCAGCTGTGCTGGTCTTGTATCCTATGTGGGTCCCAGCATAGGTGAATCCATGAAGAGTGCTGGTCTTGTATCCTATTTGGGTCCCAGATGTGCTGGTCTTGTATCCTATGTGGGTCCCAGCTAGATGATTCAGTGCTGGTCTTGTATCCTATGTGGGTCCCAGCATAGATGAATCAATGAAGACAGCTGGACTTGTATCCTCAGTGGGTCCCAGCTTTGATGATTCATTATCTGTATCTGATCATCCCTTTCACCTTTTCGACGAAGTATTCCTGTGTGAGCTGAATCCTGTGTGGATTTACTGTTTACTCTCCTTTGTGGATTGTGTTGAACTATCCTGTGTGGATTTACCGTTTACTCTCCTTTGTGGATTGTGTTGAACTATCCTGTGTGGATTTACTGTTTACTCTCCTTTGTGGATTGTGTTGAACTATCCTGTGTGGATTTACTGTTTACTCTCCTTTGTGGATTGTGTTGAACTATCCTGTGTGGATTTACCGTTTACTCTCCTTTGTGAATTGTGTTGAACTATCCGGTGTGGATTTACTGTTTACTCTCCTTTTTGGATTGTGTTGAACTATCCTGTGTGGATTTGCTGTTTACTCTCCTTTGTGGATTGTGTTGAACTATCCTGTGTGGATTTACTATTTACTTTCCTTTGTGGATTGTGTTGAACTATCCTATGTGGATTTACTATTTACCTTCCTATGTGGATTACTTTTTCTCTCCTTCGTGGATTGTGTTGTGCTTTTCTGTGTGAGTATACGTTTTGCTTTCCTGTGTGGACTGGGTTGTGCTTGGGCTCAGATGTTGGAGCCGAACAGGAATTGATGACTTAGGTATATGTATGGGCGTATACCTAAGCAGTGTCGGTCATTACTTCGTGATTGTATCTTTCCTTGTGGTTTATCCTTTGTGGATTTCGGGAGACCCTAGGGGGTCTCGGGGTCCCTACTGAGTAGCTTATACTCACCCCTGCACGGGCTATGCCCGCACTTCGTTGTGTTGGTTGCAGACGACGGACAGCGCAGCGGAATCGTGGGGGAGGCTTGCAGAGCAGGACGGTATCTGGAGGTGGACCACTGGGCGGGACGTACTCGGAGCGGACGACTGGACCGAGGAGCTAGGGAGGCTATCTGTGCTCACCCTTCAGGTGGGTCTTCCAGAGGACGGATCGACGCTGCGGCTTTTCATTTCAGTTGTTGTTTTCCCCTTTCAGTTGTACTTATAGTTGGGCTTGTATTTCCGGCCACTTTTACTTCCAGTACAACTTGTTACAGTTTTTACTTAGTGTTTACTCTTTTCGCTTGCTTACTATGTGGTGGTTGTTTACTTTACAAAGGCAATGCCTTCCCTATTTATCGGGATTTACACCTTGGTGCTAGTCGCCAGCCCCTGGCCTATGGAAGGCGGGCTTGGGGTAGTCACAACACGGGCCCCGAGGACGGGTTGTGACAAATTGGTATCAGAGGAGTTCGGTTCTACCGCAGACTATGATCTTTATTCTATGTGAAGCAATAGTGTTCAACGTACTGGGTGTGGTTATCAGTCCAGGGAGTCCAGTGTTGGTGTGGCGGCCGACGTATCCGTACACCAGGACCCTGACTTCTGATTTCTGACTTAATGCACGAAAACATTGATTGCATGTGTGTTCAAGTTTTCTTTGTGATTACTTGTGTCAGCTCACCAGGTATACAGTTCTGACCGTGGCACACCTGTTTCTTTTCTGGATGGCCTCACGAGAGCAGCCAGCTAGGGTTCCGAGAGTCAAGTGTGACGACAGCCCACCGAGCGACGAGGCCACAGTGAAGGGCCCTTTGTCAGCAGTGGCACCAATGGTAGCTCTACCCGTCGAGCCACCGATACTTCCAGCACCAACCGCTGACGATGCACGTCGCCTCAGTGCACTGCATGAGTTCCAGCACCAGCGACCGCCCAGGTTCCATGGGGAGACGGACCCCCAGGCAGCCGAGGACTGGCTGGAGGCAGTAGTAAGAGTTTTTCGGTTAGTGAGGACACCAGCAGACCTCATGGTGATCCTCACAGCGAGCCTACTGCACGCAGAAGCGGTCCGATGGTGGAGCTTGATGCTCTAGGTACACGACGAGACATCTCTTCTCTAGAAGGACTTTGAGAGCATCTTCCACTCAGAGTTCGTCCCAGCCACCCTCTGTGCGGTGCGCATACATGAGCTTCTTCAGCTGCGGCAAGGCAGCTTGACAGTGGCCCAGTACTCAGCGAGATTTACTGATCTCTCGCGCTACTCCACAGATATGGTACGGGACCCGTTCTTCCGGGCCCGGACCTTCGAGCAGGGACTGAGGCATGAGATCAGGGCTTCGATGATCTCTCTCAACTTTCCGATGAGGCAGAGGAGCTGGCCGAGTAGCAGATGGTGGGCGACACTTCGAGGTGTTGCCACCACCACCACCAGGAGGTCCACCCCGACTGCAGGGAGTTGGTGGACATGTGAGAGCTTAGATTCTAATAGCTGAGGCCTTCGATCATAGAGCTCTGGGAGCAGATGGATAGGAGCGGAACTAGTGGATACGTCCTTTGTACTTCTAGTTCCTTGTTGTTGTGGTGTAGTGTCTTTGTTTTATGAGCTGCAATAGTAAAAGACGCTTACCTTTGTGATGTTTTCATTCCTGTCCTCTTTTGTGTTATTACTAAGAGGTTCCAGTTAGAATGTTGACTTGACCCTCACTTGTGAGACATCTACTGTAGGAGACCCAGTTACCACACACTGATGCCGACAGTGTGACTCAACCCTTAGAGGCGAGAGTAACGGTTGGATCTCTTGGTAGTAGTGTCCAGGCCTTACGACGTCATCTTTGGTATGGATTAGTAACATCCATGTCGGGATTGACTGTATTAGGCAAAGGAAGTGGTTCATCCAAGGGATGAGACCAGATTTCTCTTATCGGAAAAGAAGAAATCTTAGCAGTTCTTGTTGGATCGGAGATGGTCCAGGTCATCCAGGACCGGATGAGTATAGCTTAGAGCTGACAGAAGTCCTAGGCTGACAGGAGGCAGAGGCCACTTGAGTTCGAGGATGGCGACCACGTCTTCATGTTGGTCTCACCTCAACGTGGATTACGGAGGTTTGGCCGGAGCGGCGAGTTGTCTCCACGCTTCATCGGACCCTTCCAGGTCCTCAGCAGGATTGGCAAGGTGGATTATCGCCTGGCTCTACCACCACAGTTGCACCGGGTGCACGGCGTCTTCCACGTATCTCAGAAGAGGAGATACATGCACGACCCGACACAAATCTTTGACCATGGAGAGCTGGTCTTTGATGATGGGGCGACTTTTGCGGAGGTCCCAGTGGAGATCGAGGATCGATAGGAGCGGGTCCTACATGGACGATCGATTCCTCTAGTGCGCTTCATATGGAATCTCGAGAACCTCCAGGAGAGCACTTGGGAGCGGGAGGCTCAGATGCGTGCTCAGTACCACCTTTGTATCCCTAAGTTTGTAGTGAAGCTTTACGGGGACGTAAAGCCCTGTGGTGGGAGTAATGTAAAGACCCGTAAATTTCAAGGAATTTTTTTTCATAATTTTCTTTGGAATTTTACAAGAACGCATCATCTGACGGCACCTGATTCCGAGGCCCGGTGTGCCTGGAATCATTTTCCGAAGTTTGGCTCGGGTACGTTCAGTGAACGAATGAGCGGGTTTTTCTAACTTTTGAACCGGTGCTCAGAATCGAATTCCGAGGGCATCGATGGATTTGCAGCACCGATATTTGCTTAGAAACACCTCTCCCGGAGTTGTGTTTTCTCGTTTGTGGTTTTTAATTTTTGGGTTTTAAGTTAAGAAATAAAATAAAGTTGTGCGACAATTTTATTTTTATTTCACTTAAAGCCGCTTAAAGACCACTTCAAGCTGTTTAAGCTGAGTTGATGCGGATAGGGTGCTATCCAAAAATATCCTACCCTCTTGGTAGGATATTTGTGATGTGGGGCCCGCACGAGCCCCACCGTTTCTTTTCCCCTAAGTAATGCACCCGCGAAAACCCGTTTTTATGAAGGTCAACTGACGCGTTTTCTTAAATTCTTAACGCACCATTTAATTGGGCGGTTTTATTCGTTGAATTAATTCTATGAATTAATGGGTCGTTACTTATCTCTTTTTCATTTGTTGGCATGTTAATAAAATAAGACCAACGCTTTTTCTCCTTAAGGGTTGTTCGTTGAGAGGATTTGACAAACCTTAAGTTCTTCATCCTTCTTCACGAAGAACGCGAAGAACAGGAAGAATGTGAAGAACGCGAAGAACTCTGGCCTTCGACAAAGGGCGAAGAAGAATGCCAAGCCCTCGGAGATCGACGACGCGATGCCAAGTACCGCGACGCCGACGGTTCTTCTTCCGCGACGTTCTTCCGCGACAATCCAACCCCGCGACAACCTTCGATCGACAACGACAAGATCATCGACGCGACGCCCTTCCGTGACGACGCGATGCCCTTCCGCGACGCGACGCTCCACTTGTTCCGCGACGGTCAATTCCGCGAAGAACGCGCGTGTGACGACTTGACGAGGTAGGGGTTTTGTTGGTAATGTTTTTACTCCGTGGATGTTTCCGTTCAAAACAAAGAACCCGGTTTCGTAAGAACAATTTTAATTTATTAAAATTGTTTTTGATATGTTTTCTATGTTTTGAATTTTCCTTCCGACTGTTATCATCTAACGCGGAGGGTGCGGGCCAAACAAACACGGCCCGACAACCCTCTGTAGTTCTTCATTGATGTGCGGATTTGGCGGGCGACGATGGAACGTGCCGCAGATGTGATTTGATGTTTCCGCAGTGAAGAACGGGACCCGGGAGGAGCTTCGGCGCAGACGGGAAGGAAAACGGACCACCGGCAGCGCCGACGGTGCCTCGGCGCACCGCCAGACAGGGCCGCCGCGGCTGAAGCCGCGACGACAGCAGCCAACGGACCCGCGACCATGCGGGTCCGGCTCACACGCACGGGACGCGGCAAAAGCCGTGTTCGCTGACTCCAGCGAGGCCCCACGCGCGGCCGCGACACCATCTTCCCGCGGGGGCAGCGCCCCGCGGCTCCTTTGCTCGGACGAGCCGAGCCGGGCCGGGCCGGACCGGGTCCAGCCGGGTCGGACCAGGTCGGGTCGACCCGGGTCGGGCCGACCCGGTTCGGCCGACCCCCCGGGGGGGGGGGGGGGGGGGGGGGTTGGGCCGGGTCGGCCCGGGCCCAGACCCCCCGTTTCCGGACCTTTTCGGTCTTTTAACCGTAACTTGAGCTACGCGCCTCCGATTGACGTGCCGTCAGCGGCAACGCGATCCTTGGATCGAGATGGTCGTTTCGGTATATCACACTCAAGGTTTTGGAATACTTTGGGTTCGGCCAGGTTGGTTCGTACATGAAACCAACCGGGCCCTCGGAGCGGAAACACTCATATCTTGAGCTTCGGACATCCGATTGACGTGCCGTCGACTTCGTTGAGTTCCTCTAAGTGAGACGGATATTTTGGCATACTCCGCCCGAGGTTTGGATGCAGGTGGTGTATGGTCGGGTTGGTTTTGCCTTAGAAACCAACCGGGCCCCTGGGACGGAAAAGCCAATAACTCTCAGACCGGGCGTCCGATTGGCGCGCCGTCTGCGACGTTGAGTTCCTGTTGACGATACGGAACTTTTGGATACATCAACTCTGGACCTTGTGTCAGTTGATGTATCAGCCTCTCGACTCGTGGAGCGGAACCTCCCGAACGAGCTTGCTATGTGCGGGAACCCTAGTGTTGGCTGCGACTTCGACGACGATGACTGTGCAGAGATCCTCGGTGGACTGCGACGATGAAGAGTGCTGGTCTTATATCCTATGTGGGTCCCAGCTGTGCTGGTCTTGTATCATATGTGGGTCCCAGCTTAGATGATTCAGTGCTAGTCTTGTATCCTATGTGGGTCCCAGCATAGATGAATCAATGAAGAGTGCTGGTCTTGTATCCTATGTGGGTCCCAGCTATGCTGGTCTTGTATCCTATGTGGGTCCCAGCTAGATGATTCAGTGCTAGTCTTGTATCCTATGTGGGTCCCAGTATAGATGAATCAATGGAGAAAGCTGGTCTTGTATCCTCAGTGGGTCCCAGCTTAGATGATTCAATATCTGTATCTGATCATCCCTTTCACCTTTTCGACGAAGTATTCCTATGTGAGCTGAATCCTGTGTGGATTTACTGTTTACTCTCCTTTGTGGATTGTGTTGAACTATCCTGTGTGGATTTACCGTTTACTCTCCTTTGTGGATTGTGTTGAACTATCCTGTGTGGATTTACTGTTTACTTTCCTTGGTGGATTGTGTTGAACTATCCTGTGTGGATTTACTATTTACTCTCCTTTGTGGATTGTGTTGAACTATCCTAGGTGGATTTACCGTTTACTCTCCTTTGTGGATTGTGTTGAACTATCCTGTGTGGATTTACTATTTACTCTCCTTTGTGGATTGTGTTGAACTATCCTGTGTGGATTTACTGTTTACTCTCTTTTGTGGATTGTGTTGAACTATCCTGTGCGGATTTACTATTTACCTTCCTATGTGGATTAATTTTGCTCTCCTTCGTGGATTATGTTGTGCTTTTCTGTGTGTTTATACGCTTTGCTTTCCT
The DNA here is from genome assembly GCA_963277665.1 of Viscum album. NCBI lineage: Eukaryota > Viridiplantae > Streptophyta > Magnoliopsida > Santalales > Viscaceae > Viscum > Viscum album. Next base: position 783,081,573 of record OY728150.1, on the reverse strand, counting down.
GTGTGGACTGGGTTGTGCTTGGGCTCAGATGTTGGAGCCGAACGGGAATTGATGACTTAGGTATATGTATGGGCATATACCTAAGTAGTGTCGGTCGTTACTTCGTGATTGTATCTTTCCTTGTGGTTTATCCTTTGAGGATTTCGGGAGACCTTTGGGGGTCTCGGGGTCCCTACTGAGTAGCTTATACTCACCCCTGCACGGGATATGCCCGCACTTCGTTGTGTTGGTTGCAGACGATGGACAACGTAGCGGAATCATGGGGGAGGCTTGCGGAGCAGGACGGTACCTGGAGGTGGACCACTGGGCGGGACGTACTCGGAGCGGACGACTGGACCGAGGAGCTGTGGAGGCTATCTGTGCTCACCCTTCAGGAGGGTCTTCCAGAGGACGGCTCGACACTGCGACTTTTCATTTCAGTTGTTGTTTTCCCGTTTCAGTTGTACTTACAGTTGGGCTTGTATTTCCAGCCCCTTTTACTTCCAGCACAGCTTGTTACAGTTTTTACTTAGTGTTAACTCTTTCCACTTGCTTACTCTGTGGTGGTTGTTTACTTTACAAAGGCAATGCCTTCCCTGTTTATCGGGATTTACGCCTTGGTGCTAGTCGCCAGCCCCTGGCCTATGGAAGGCGGGCTTGGGGTAGTCACGGCACGGGCCCCGAGGACGGGTCGTGACAGATATAATGTGTGGTGATGTTATTGATACACTTATCTTAGTGATACTTAGCCGATTTCAGTGTTTGGGTGTGGTAATTAGAGTATTATCAGGGTTGGTACTTCTATGTCTCTTTCTAGGTGGGAGGTTCTCCATATCTTATATATAGGCAGAGACATAATCCACCCACATTATAGAGGGTGTGATTCCTCTATCTATATTGTTGAATGAATGTCATTAACCTCTATCGATGAGAAGGTCCTCCATTGGAGTAGTTCTCCCTAATCTATGAAACATGGTAGAGCAGTGCAGGGCCTCTATACTCATTCTTAGGAGGTTATGTGAGATGAATTTGGGCTGAAATAATGCTTCCTCAATTTTGATATGTAGTGTTAAGGATTGATCCCTTCAATTTATATCTTATGAGGTTACATTAGGTGTTTGGCATCAATGATGGGATTTTTGGATCTGTGGGAAGACTATTTATTCTTAAAAAGCTGTGGAGATAGATATTCCCTTTCTCTCTTCACTTGTATTTCGTTTGATCATATATAATGTTGAGTTTTATTCATCCTATTGCTTTATGGTTTGAGCTGATAATTTAATTTTTTATTTCTCCATTTTTTTTAAAAAAAATTCAGGGAATCCCTCTTATTTAATTTATTTTATGGGAGAAATCCTTCCCATTAATTTTATTCTTATGTACTTGTGATTATTTCCAGCCCACAATGATCTAGAATTCCCCTTGGCATTTTCATGTGATTTCTTGGTTATTTGAAAGATGGGTGATCTTGGTTGGTTCATGCAAATATAGAATCAATGAAACCAACAATTTTTTTTAACAAGGTTGTCTATTATGGGAAATTTACTATTATAAACATGAAGAGGTCCCATAACTCTAAAAGATGAAAAATAAGTAAATCATAGATTGGTAAAAACCCATATCAGTGCATACTCCCCACCTTTAAACTATTCCATCAACAAAAATGAAACAAATTGATTTGATTAACAACAAAACACATGAAAAATCCCATTTAAATAACAACCTACCATTGCATTAACTTCCACTACTTTTGATGCTTCAAGCTCTAAGAAAACTCAGTACCCAAATGACTAGGAAGGAAACATCCTATTTCATCACTAAAGGTATTAGATTAAGCTCGTCTCAAAGCAATACTTTAATGAAAAAAATACATATGCTCTATATGATTCTCTCAAAACTTCAATACACAAAACTTTTCCTTAATTGAGGATCATCCTACAATAAGGTACAACATGGATCTACAAATCATTGAAATATATTTTAAAATCATTCATTACCAAATCTATAGTTGGTGGGATCAATTTGATTCCCTCCATTAAAGAGTAATTTAGATGGTAGTTTCATGAGTGAAACTCATCCACATTACACTCCAATAAGTTTTCATCTAATATAAAAGATATTATAGTTTTGATATTGTATATTTTTAATGAAATCTATCGATGAGCACATAAACAACACAAAGCTTATCAAACTACTCTCTATTACACTATTTACCTTCAGGTGTCCCAATTGAGCATAATCTAAAGTGGATCATATTTACCATTCATATGAACCAACTCTATCGACTCTAGACTTCAAGATAACACCTACCCAAGTGACCAAAATCCACAACCACCTAATAAAACATCCTTCTCCACCATATAAAAAGATTTTCCATATAATGGGTACACCCAAAAGGTATACTGGTCTTACCACACTGAGGATCATGATACAACAGGGTGGTATCCACTAAGTATTTTGATATGATGTTTAATATCAACACCAAGATAAGGCCACCATCCACTTGGTAAATCATGTTACATGCTCCACAACTTTGAGAAAAACCATTAGGTTCATGACTTTAGAACTTCCAATCATGTAGGATCACTAATTCAATTCCAAAACCATCAATCAATGGTGATTAAAATATTTCTCTCTATAAAATAATCACTACTCCTAATATTTAAACTCATTCCCCTCCTCAATAGCCTATACATTGAGTCCTTTTCTAGAAGAATTAACTACCATGCCGCTACTATGCCATAATGATCTCATAAACTACCATGGATTTAATTTTCTAAAGACCAATACTACTCTATGAATTTAGAGATCATGTAATGAGAGGCTACTACATAACTGATATTCTCATTACAAGACTAGGTAAAATTCATCAACATGTCAACATGCTCCTCTATGAAAAGATACAAGGAAAGATTCAGTCCACAAGACTCATAAATTCCACAAGAGTGTTTATTATTCCACTCAACAACACTTGAATTCTATCTCTAGAATGAAATATTTCACATACATCAGTCTCCCAAAAAGGTAAAACTATAGGTATACCTTCAAAAGTATCCATGCACTCCTCTATATTCCTAATAAGTTAATTATCATCTAGGAACATAGAACATGAATCCATTCCTAAATAAGATGGGTAGATGGATTCAACTTCTCGAGTGTGGGTTCAAATCACCACATATAATGGAGAAATATCACCCACTTTTGAAAATGAAACACCCCTTATCTACTCAATTATGAATTACCACATAATACTATGATTGAATCCTAATTCACACCATGATTTTTAACACTTGATCTCACCTCAGCTATGAATAAATCACCTGAAAGGACTATTTATACATTAATAAAAAAACTCACTTCACTAAAAGGAATGGGTGAGATATATTCTCCATATATGGAAACACTCTATCTAACAAGGTTTTGGCTAGGGGTCCCACTAGAATTTCCAACTCCTAAACATATGATATAGAAAGAATAATTCACATATACACCATTTAATATGAGGGTCCTTGAATAAAGGTCAGGAATTGTACTCTAAACTATATATGTTGGTTCCCAACAAAATCCATCAATCACATTCATATTCCCATAGATGTAACTATAAACACTCTATGTTTGATAAGAACTAACCAAGGGTAGTGATTATGGGAGTGGAATGATGTATCTTCAATATTCGACTACTCTCAAACCACCTAATCTTCCACCAAACAACTTCCTAGTAAGAAATTGGTCATAAAATAGGGAGGCATTTGATCTCAACACTATCTATCATGTGGAGGTTCATCTAAATAATTAACCAGATTGTCTTTAGGTGGAATGTTAGCCTAACCGAACATTCAGTGTGCATCATCACAAAAAATTCTCAATATACCAATGCCTAATCAACTATTCTCTAACATAGGTGGTATTATGTGAAAACACAACCACAAATTGTTAAGTATTTTTTTGATGTCTCCAACTAAACCATAGATATCAAATATTTCCTTTGATAAATAGGTTCAGGGAACACCCTGTGAGGCCTTATTGGAAGGGGATCATCATGACCATGCCTCCATATATAATATTTTTATCAACAGCTAAAACTCTTCATTTGATAAAATAAACCCACAAGTATTGAAGCATATTTGGATAAGTTTTCATAGGAAGAACATGAAAAATCATAATTGAATGCTATATAATGTATGCAGTCGATGAACTTATATTTGCGAGGGTGTACCGAACTCCATGATCTCATATAGGGGAACCAAAACCTATTATCCATATAGTTCCTAAGGGGTACCATGCCATGGTATTCATAAAAATCATAGGGGGACCAATTCCATTGTATCCACACACTTCCTAAGTGGTTACTGACCCCATCCAAACCACCCCAGTATCTACATATTTACTAAGGGGTTATTGACCCCATTCAAACTACCCTTATATAAACACAATTCCTAGGTGGTCCCATGCCATGATATACACATAGTTTATATGGTGGGATATCAATAGAACATCACCCATAATATCACATGTCTATGAGTAATATTGTTTCTCTCATCATCCATAAATGATCCATTTCGTATCCCTAGAAAAGATTTTCCATGAGGGAAAATAACATCCTCATTATACTCTGATATCTCAGATGGTAGGATGCCACACCATGAAAACAAAAATTCAATGACCTATATATAATTCGTTTACCTACTCAACTATACCCCATAATTGATTTTTTATAGATATGAGTTGACTAATAGGTTATCGGATTCTTGGGGAAAGGATATATCAGATACTGCACAAACACTGCTCTCCATGGTCTAATTACCAAACCCAAGATTCCCTTAACATCATTTCCATAAGTTCACCAACCATTCCTCACACGAATCCTAACTTCAAACTATATCAGTAGGACAAACCCAATCTAATACTAGTCAGACATGACCTGACCAATCAAGGCCCCTCCAGAACTCATGATAAGCCAAAATTACCACCCCAATCCTACCTCTGATAGACTTTGGGTTGGTGACTAGCATTGAGTAGCCATATCTCACAATATAGGAGGCCTTAGACTATATCAACCTACAAAATACATATAAAAAATGTATAAAATATATAGAAACACCAGTATAATGAATATATATAATCAAAAAAACTATATATAACACATTCAAGGGACATTAGGTATAAATACATCAATGCACAGAAAAATAAAAACGAACTATACATCTGATAAGCCACGGAATCTGATAGTTGCAAGGAAAAAATAATATCTTCCACACTACATGTACCCATGGATTTAACTCTAGCCTCAATGGTTACTTGTACAACTATGATTCACTATGATCCATCACGTATTGATAAGTACCATCTTCCATCACCTTCGAACAAGCCAGATCAGCTCCATGTCCACCAAGACTGTATCTGAACTTGAGAATCATCTGAATAGACATAACACACATGGGAAAAAAATCACATGTAGGGGTGGGTATAAACATACATAGTAGGATACCTTTAAAACTTAAAGTAAAAATAACCCAACAAGTTAGAACTATGTTCTTGCTATGAGTGATAATAATCACAAGCTAATACTATAAGATAATCTAGATATGCTCCATGACTAGAATTTCTAGGAACATAGAGAAGACCCAATCATCATATCTCTAACCCATTATGATATTAATTCCATGAGAAACTAGGGATGTTAAAAGTAATTAAAATAACTCACATAGTATGAATTTTACAACCCAACTGTACACCACATCTTGAAGGTAACCCATGAGTTTATGAGGAGTCATAAGACCAGAAGAAATCAAATCTAATATGATTTCCATATTACACACCATTAATAAAATCCATAAAGGGGGAGAAAAATCATTATTAAGAATTCTCACCAGTTAAGGGAACACTACACCCTATAGTCCATCAAAACCATACCACCAAACAAGACCACAAATTAATAATTCCAAGAAACCCAAACAACCTCATAGGAACCATAGTAGAGAATTGTGGCCTCACTGGATGAACCAGAAATAGAGGGGAATATTAAATTCAGTGGAGGATCCTAGACCCAAAAGAGTTCATAGATGTGATTAATATTGACTATGAAGATAGAGGATCTATACCCCATGTAAATGGGGGGAATACTGACCATAACTATAGAATGAGAACTCTAAAATCATCATTCTTGAACCCCATTGTCATCCATACAAATAATTTTTTTAAATATCCCTATCTCTAAATGAAACCACCTCATATGGGTGAATATATGGAATCATTACATTCTATATAGAAAAGTACTCTGACAAAACTATTTATTGAAATTGCATGTCAAATAAAAAATATACATTTCATCAAAAAATAGATGAGAGGAACTACATTACATGAAATTGGGATCATTCCATGAGATTTAAATATACATCACATATTTATCTTGAATCATTTATTTTGATTCAATGATCATGATTCTAGTGACATCTCAGACTTGGTTCACTCCTGAGTAATCGAACCTGGCTGTCTAAATAGCCTCAGGCGCACCTCCCCGTATACCAGAGGCTCCCAAATAGTAGTAAGGTCCTAGGGTGTGATAGTGGGGAGAATATGAACTTTATTAAGAGTGGGTAACAACATATATAATATATTAATAAATAGTTAAATAAGTATAATAATGAAATAATGAAGCATAAACATGCATATCATCAATGTAATAAATAATTAGCTCAAAATCTGTAAACTATATCAAATAAAAAATGATGATGGGATGTCTCTACATAATGGAAATATGTAATACATGGAATTAGGAAGACAATGAAATTAAAAGATATATAAAATAATCAAAAAGAGAAAAAACTATCCAAGTATCTTAAGCTTTGGCTCAATCAGATGCTACAAAACTCCCATCCTAGTGTTAGCAAGTCACGTATCCAAAGAGGGATACTTACCCTTGTCCACAAATGTGATCATATAATCCTCATGAGTACTAAGGATGAATCATATAGGGCGTGAGATAAATCTAAATTTTCCACCACTAACGATGTATTTAAAATCCCATTTTGAATATAAACTATACAGTGTGTAGGTATATATAAAAGAAATCTGATGCCAAAATAAATAACACATACCTACTTCACCCATATCTAGTGGTTGAACACATAAACTTTTAATTAATTAATTTAAGATTTATTTTATATGGATGGAACACATTTATGTGTCAAAAACACTGTAATAGATCATAATAATAATAATAAGTGAGGATCAAAGGTGAAACCAAGGAATCCTTGACCTCATGGGCCAGTCCAACTCGTAGTAGTAACTCATGCAGTATAACTATAATGGTAAAAGTGTAATCCAAGGGGCACACCCAAGGCATTACCATATATAAGAGTCTAACCAAGTTCATGGATCTCATCCATATCAATCCCAAGATAATATTGGCTGGTCCTAATGGGGTGAATCTATGGCGCAACATGTTCGAAGATATCAATTTGAATCCAAAGAGTGTATCCAAGGAATTATAATATCTAGAAAAGATGTAAAGTTAATATTAGGTACTATAAAAAGGATTTAAAATACTAAGACAAAGAATAAATTCTATGGTGGGTATCACCCACAACAATCGACTCAATGAATCAGAATGTAATCCTCTAAGTGCTCAAAAAATTCCCTCAAGAATCCAAGGATGGATAAAGTCTAACCATTCATATAAAAATGAAAAATATTTAAAAATAGTATGAAACTTATATTCCTTGCATTTATATCATATTTAATCATATTTCATCTAATAATTATTCCATTTAATCATTTAATAGGTTTATTCCATTACATTTCATTAAGCATTACATGGTGAATCAAGGTCATGAAACCATTATCAATCCAATTTCATAAAAATTTAATAGGTTCATCCCACTACCTTTCAATAAGTCTGAAAAGGTAATCTAGGGACATGAAACCAGTGTAAATTAGATTTATAAATAAACTATTCCTAGTGATATCTATTATATATACTTACCGTAACATACATTTAAAGTTGTATCAATTATAAAGGAACACATACCCTATTAAAGGTCAAGTTAGAGACACTAGAACAATGCTCTAGATAGACCCAACATGGGTCACCAAGGCATAAATAAAGAACACACCCTAATTATATGGTTCGTGTTGAGGTATCAACCTTCAATAGTGTTAGGTGACATTATTAGGTACATAAAATACTATCTAGAAAAATTAAATCAAGGAATATGAATTTAATAAGCAATGCCCAGTGAAACTGGAATGCACACAATGGAAAAAAATTATAGATGATGATATTTTAAGGGATGAGTCATAGACCACATATCATATGCTTTTAGTAGATTCCTCATCCAGTATCAAACCTTATTTTGGATTGAATCAGAAGAAAATGGAAGAACAAATGAACACCCTTGAAATAGGGAATATGATCCTACATCAAAATCAAATCATCAATTGGAAGAAGAATGGAGAAAGGAGATTAAGGATTGAATAAATCACTTAGATGAATACAATGAGATGATTATAGGCTGAATTGGAGTTCATACTATGAAATGGGATCAAAGCATAGGTTATTCACATTGAGGAGCTCTCAATAGAGGGGAGGAAGACCTCGTATCCACTAAAGGAGGAAATAGGAAGGAGGTTTAAAATTATAATAAGGTAGTGAAAAAAATAGACATTTTACCCCTTTAAGACTGAGTCTCATGGTTTGGTTGCATGGTTGGCAGAACTGTGTGCCAATTTTGCACTATGTATTATACAAAGAGAAAACTCACAAGCCTCATGCACATGGTTTGGGGAATCGTGTAAAAACCAAGATATATGTCTCTATTAAAAACTTTAGAGCTTCAACAGGGTCATGTGGTATGGGTTGTACAGTTAGGAAAAAATGTGTGACCCACTATTAAGCACTAAAATTCTCTTCGTGGTGATAAGAAACCATAGAGACCCGGATACACAATTTTACTAACCATGTGGCCCAGATGATTCTTCCACCGCTGGGGTTTCAGGCCCTAAAAAGATTCAGATTACATAATTTCCTCTATATCCTCACTAGAAATTCATATTAGGTAAAAAAAAGGAGTTAAACTGAAAATTAAAGGATCCATACCTCAAAGAAAAACTAGGTTCTTACAGTCTTCCCACCTTAAAAGAACTCATCCTTGAGCTTCCCTTCTAAAGTTTGTTGAACACTGTATGAGAATAATTCTGACCACTAGGCATGTACGTTAAAATACCTCTTCCAAGTATCACCCTTTACATGACTTTGATGCCAAATAATCATCACTAAAAGAATAATCCAACCTCAAGGATCCTTCACGCTTTAGTCAATGATGCGTATGTGACACTCCTCGAAAAAAGAATCAACATCTAACTTAATATCGTTAGTATAAAATTTAAGAGATAAGATGGAATGGTATTGGTAAATCTATGAAATGTGAAAGATTTCGTTCAGGGAACGATACCTATGAGTTAATAGTAACTGATAGGATACCGGTCTAACTCTATCCAAGATCTCAAAAGGCCCAAAAAAATGAGGTGAAAACTTCCCTTTCCTTTGTATTCACCTATTCCCAAGTTTGGGTGATACCTACAAGAAAACTTGAGCCCTAGCCTTAAAATATAGAAGTTTTTTATAATGATTGACATAAGATTTATATCTAGAATACGCTGTAGACATTTGATTTCTGGTTAACTGCACCTACTCTGAAATTTCCTGCATGAGATGAGGGCCTAGTAGAACTTCCTCTCCTACCTCTAGATAACACATAGTTGAATGGCATGGCCTACCATATAAAGAAACATAAGGAGCCATATGAATTGTTTCCTAAAATATGTTATTGTAGGAAAACTAAATTATAAGGATATGGTTCTCCAAATAACCACTGAAATCAAGGATGTATGCTTAAATTTGGTCATCCAAAACCTATGTCATCCATTCTAACTAATAATCTGTCTGAGGATGAACAACTATTATTAGAATCAACCATATGCCCAAATATTTCTGTAACCCTTAACATTACCTCAATATAAATTGAGCATCCCTATCTAAAATGATAGTAAGAGGGACCTCATGCAGCCATGTGATCTCACAGACATATAGTCTTTCTAACTCATCAACTGATAAATTATCCTAGATAAGAAGTAAGTGGGATACTTTAGTCAATCAATCCATGAATACCCAAACCATGTCACTGTCTCAAGGATACCTAATTAATTCAACCACAAGGTCCACTATAATGTCACACCATTTTCATTCCAGGACCAGTAATAACTATAACAATCTAGTAGGATGATGGTTCTCTGCCTTCACTAACTAATAGGCGAAACACCTATTAATAATACTTTTAATCCGTCATTTCATTATTGTCCACCAATACTGGCAGTGCATGTCATGATACATCTCAGAGATAACTGGGTGAATTTCCTAGTGAAAAGCATGGGAATCTTGTATTATATCCCCTCTCATGTCTTTGGGAACCCATATATTCCCATCTATATATAGGATGTCATCTCTATCAACAAATCAATCTGGAGGCGGGCCCTCACCTGAAATAATTTCCCATAGGACCAATCCTTTAAAATATTAGAAATTCCTTATCTTCAACCTATTAAGGAGTGAATAGGTAACTACTAAGGTTGTAATAAAATTCCACTTATGACCTTTGTGGAACTCGAGATGCATATCATAAATAAGGGACATCAATTTCCATTCATTACTGGATTCCTGAATGGTTTGTGCATGAGTTTTCCATATGAGTTCATCAACTACCACAATGCCCTTTCTATACATATAAGTAAGCTCCAATTCAACATATTGAAGGTATTGAACCCATATTATCTATATGAGATTCAAGTAATGCTGTGTAAAAATATATTTGAGACTATTTTGGTCTCTATACACCACAAAGCGACCCCCCATCATATAATTTCTCCAATAATGCAAGGCCTGAATGACTCTCTCAAGATCAAAGTCATGAATTGGGTAATTATTCTCATGAGGTCTCAACTATAGAGACTCATACATAAATAATCTCTCATCCTACATAAATATTGCACCCAAACTGATACCATATGCATCAATAAACACTTTATATCCTTTTCTAGACTCTGAAAGAATTAGGATCAATGCTAAAGTAAGCCTTCCTTTTAGCTTCTAAAAGTCATTCTTTCACACTTCAGACCATAATAACTTTACACCCTTATTAATAAGATTAGTAATATGTGAATAAATGAATGATAATTATTGTATAAAATTCCTGTAATATCCATCCATCCTTAAGAAACCCCATATATAAAACATGTTATTGGGATGATCCCAGGAAACAACAACACTCACATTCTTTGAGTCAACTGATGCCCTTGATTCCATGATAATATGACCAAGAAGTAAACTTTATCAATAAAAATTGGCACTTCTTGAGATTATCATATAACTGATGCTCTCTTAGTATACTCATAACTATCTTAATATGTTCAGAATGGTCCCTTTGGGTATGAGAATACACCAAGATTTTAACCACAAAACCATTATAAATAAATACAGATGGGGATTGAAAAACCTATTCATCAATTCTATGAAAATAGTGGGAAAATTTTTAAGACCAAAATTTATAAGAAGATAATAATATATAACACACCAAATTCACAAAGTTGTATATGGTATATATGAAGTCTTGACTCACAACTGATGATAGCATGATCTCAGGTCAATCATAGAAAAAACTATAAATCCTCAGATCTATTTGAAGAGATCATCTACTTGATACAATAGATACTGATTATTAACCATAAGCTAGTTCAACCATCGATAATATACACATATATTAAGGGTTCTATTCACCTTATTGGTGAAAAGTATGGGTGAAACCCACGATGAAATATTGGTTTAGATAAAAAATTGATTCTAGATCCTCCAACTATCTCTTGAGATCCTGGATCTCATTAGCTACCATCCTATATGGAGGAATAGGTACAGAAGATTCTCTTAGAATAAGATTGATAGTAAAATCTTCCTCTCTCTTGGGAGGTGGTCCAGAGAAGTTTTCTAGGAAGACATCCCTAAAATGATCCACAATATGAGGAGAATCTATCGGATACATTATTCTATCATATAAGAAAAGTCAAAAAATCTGGATTTTCACTCCTCCTAGCCCATAATGCTCTGGTCTGACTCTACTGGCCTGGACATTCCACCCACTATTGTGAAGATATCTATCACACTCTGGTGATGTAAAAAAATACCCTATAGTGATATCAACCCACATAAGTGTGATAGGAAAACAACTAGTTCATCATGAGAATGACATCGAAATAAACCATCTAGAGGAGAAAGAGGTCCCATAAAAAATGAAAACTGCCTACCTCAAGGGGATAGTCCCTACATTGGCATATACCATCTGACCACACACCCAATGATGCATCTAGTGTCATCACCCCACAAAAAAACTAAATTTCTAGTATGAGACATTACTTGGTCGATATAGAGATAAAGGAGTTAAATAAACCTATATCTAATAAATTAGATATAATAATGGTACCTAGTACAATAGATTGTCTTACACTATGATCCTCAGGTATCAGTTGTAAAGCATGAATCTAGACTGATCCACATCCTTGAGCTAAAAATGGACTACCCTAAAAAAGTTTACTCAGCTAGAACTTATAATAAAAAGTTTGGATACCTCATCCAAGACCTCCTCATTGGCATATTTGAATAGTACTACTCCAACTACCTTCTTGATGTAGCATAATTGGTCCCACTCCTGAAGGTGAAGCTAATACAAATCCTCTTCCACCATAAATAGGTGGAACGATATAGTATAACTTCTAAATATGATCCATATGTGTTGACGATCCTTTCCGTCACAGAGTCTAAATGAATTAAAAAGGGAAATACCTTAATCCAAAGTGATTCATCCTTTGAAGAAACATCAAAAATTAACAAAGTCATGAACAAAGATTCATTTTCACTTTGGTCGTGCAAGTTCCACCAAGGTCGCGCAAGTATACTTGCGTGCCGCCTAGTATTCACGCAGGTGACTTGCGTGCCTTCTTTTATTTTTCTCCCAGAGTCTTCCCTGGCCAATAAATACCCCCTGTGGGCCCCCCATTTGAGGATGGAAAAATTCCAAAACTCAGATTTGAGATCCCGGTTCCCTAGTCTCTTCTCAAATCCTTCCGAACACTTCCAAGGTAATTTATTACGTAGAATAGAAGGTTTAAAGAGGGGGAGTAAGGCCTAAGTGTTCAAACTCATCAACACTTGCGCGCCCAAGTGGCCATCCCTTAAGGGAAATGGACACACTTGCACGCCGCCTTACCCCTTCAACAAAACTTGCATGCCACCCTTCTAGAAGACCCTAGGGATAATACGAAAGGCTTGAGATAAGTCTCGACCAAGTATTACCTTACGGGTTGATTGTCACGCAAGTATCCATGTGTCGCACAGGTACACCTACGTGACCAGAACTTGCGCGCCCACGCAGGACCTGTGCACCCACTTCTTTTTGGGTGCCTCTCCTGGCTATTTCACCTCTCTTATGCCTATCCACCTCTCCTATTCAAGATCCATCCTTCAAAACCCTCTTTAAAGTCATTTCTTTTGGAATGGATTCCTTGTTGGCTTTTTTATCTAAAAGGAATTCTATGGAACATCTCTTAAAACCTAGTGATTTACATATCTTTATATCACTAAGATAAGAGACTCCATTCATTCAACCTCATCCTTTAAAATGAGAACACTATTCTGGGCCTCCTTTTCAGGAGTAATCCCCAAGTCCCCGTAATTCTGGGCCTCCTTTTTAGGACTAATCCCCAGTCATAATTCCTCTAATTAGGGCCTCCTTTTCAGAAATAAGTCCTAAGTATAAATTCCCTTAACCTAGGCCTCCTTTTCAGAAGTAAGCCCCAGCATTTAAGTTCCCTTAATTTTGGGCATCCTCCTCAGGAGTAATCCCCAACCATAATTCTTTTAATATGGGAATCCTCCATTGGAGTAAGCCCCATGTTCCCAAACATCCAAATTTCCTTAAACTGGGCTTCCTTTTCAGGAGTAAGCCCCAGTCATAATTCCTTTTAACCCAGGCCTCTTCTTTAAGAATAATCCCCAGTTATAATTTCTCTTAACCAGTCTTATTTTACTTTTAACTTGGGCTTCCTTCTCAGGAGTAAAACCCAATCATAATTCCCCTCCTAATTTGGGCATCCTCATCTGGAATAAGCCACAAGTTAGAGTATCCAAATCTCCATAAAGAACATATACCTTTATGGACCTTGTTCCCTAGTTTCTTCCCTAAAGTAAATCCAAATATTCATCCATTTGGGCAGTCTTAAATAAATAAGCCCCACTCATTTCTTATAATTGCATCTTTCATGGAACAATTGTATGGTTTTACCAATAACTCTTGTTTCTCACATTGAGTATGACTCACGTGAGATTAGAGTGTAAAAGAAATTATGACATCTTTCTTTGAGCCTTCAATCATGCACAAACCTCATACTTCTTTACTCGAACTACGTGGGTTATGATTCCTTTTCCAAAACAAAGGATACGTAGGTAGCCCATCTGCGGGTACGATCCCAACTATGAAATAATATATGTCCTTCGGAATGACAATACACTTCAAGTGCCCCACTGAGTGGCTTTAAAACCAGTATGGTTATCATAATGACCAAGAAATTTCTATATAATGTGTCGAAGGATACCGTTGACAAAGAATCTCTAACAAATACATATGATTCTATATCGATGAAGAAACTCGAATACATATAAAAGATTCTCTAAATCTCATACATACTAATCATTGATTGTCAGATCTAAAGGAAAGCTCATTTTTATACTTGGTAATGTAATAAGGATTCACAAACATAACTTAAATATATAAAGAGAGTCTGAGAGTAGAAAATAATTCCCCTAAAAAAGGTTTGATGAGTCCAACCTCCCATCCTCTCGACCAATGCAAATTCTCAAGTCTCATCGGTTCATAACTAATGAACACCTAACTTTGGAAAGTAGGTCCAAATGGATATCGAATCATTGGATGTTTTCGGTTCTATGAGAAAACACGTTAGAAACCACTTGGAATGTTTGAATCTTAAATCAATGAGGTCATACCCAATTCTAGAGGAAAAAAATGGTTAACCCGACGTGAATCCTTAACCAAAGTTAAAATTATGTTTTACTTATTTTGTTAGGGTTCTATTTAAACTCAATGAGAGGGCTAACAGAACAATCAATAACATATGTGCTCATCCAAAAGATGTAGCAGCCGAACTTATCTTGATTATGTTTGTTATATTAAACATGCAATATTTTCCAAGATCTTCTGCATTACAAGAATGGCTTTTCTTAAGTTCATGTCTGTGAATGCCTCTATTGTGAAAACCTCTGCTGTGAATGCATCTGCTGCTACTCCTGCTGGAACGTCGTCTGCTCTGAGGAAGACATCAACTACTCAGCATCTTCAACATTGGGTATCAAATGCGCTGGTTAAGTAGTACCATAAAAATAGTACTATTCCAACTCTGGAGGCCACTAGACAAGCCCTCCAAGTCAATAATTCACCCTGGTCATCCGAACAACGACAACCAGCGATCAAGAAGCAGTGCGGTGCTAACTACCGTCTCCAACCGTTTCCGGTCGTTATCCCCGGAATTCAATCACCATTCTCTCCCATATTCTGGGGAGGTGAATGAGAAGGCCCCTCAGGGCCTTAAATAAAGTAAATGGGAGTCCTTTCAGAGGGCTCCCACCAACAATCGCTGCCAGAATCGTGCGGTAGTGCGCCCTCAACATGATGAGGGTGTCGTCTCCAGGAATTCGGCTCAGGTTCCTCGAACCCAAGTAGGCAAGACGAGCCACCAAAGGCGACAACTGGTCAACAGTGAGCAGGTTCTTATCTCTGCCATTTCTGGAGAAGTCCACCAACCTAACTTGGTGGCAAGCAACGAGCGGGCACATACACCCATCCGTTTTAATTCCGCTGTCCAGAAGACTCGTCTGGCAGCATCACACCAATCCCGCCAGGAAATTCCGGCAGAGTACTATAGGTAGGAACATACACCTGTTTATAAATCATCCTCTAGTCAGCAGGCTCGTCTGACTACATACGATGAAGCCCGCCTACCCAATGTGTTGACAACTGGTAAACAGACACATACACATGCTTACACTCATCAGTCCTGTCAGCAGTCTCGTCTGCCAGTATTGAAGGAAGTTCATCAACCACGTTCAGTGGAGTGCAATCGAAAGGCACATACACCTACCCATATTGATAAAGCCTACCAACAGTATCATTTGGTAGCACCCAGAGAAGTCAGTCGGAAAGCTCCAATGACAAATAGGAGGCAGAATCAACTTTATGCCCCCAAACTTGAGTACATTCAGAATTCACTAATAGGAAAAGGAGGACAGGAGCAGGAACATACACCTGCTCCAAGCATGGAATGGACATATTTCCCCATTCTGGAAGCTGAATTCACCAAGAATATTCTATCAATGGTGAAAGAGCAGAAGCAAATCCCTTCTCATATTATGGATGCCTTCCAAGATATTATAACAGCTTCCGCAAAATCACAGGGAAAGAAATAAAAATCTATCACTACCAGTGGAGTGACACATCAACAGTTCACTCCAGAACAGACACACACCTCTGTTCCAGTCCAAGAGGGTTGTGGGGTATACTCCCCCATATCATACAGACAACCAAGTCAGACACATACACCTGATTTGAGTGGAGATAATCAGCCTAACCTGGTCCTTTCTCCTGATAAGGCACATACACCTGCCCATAATAACCACTTTTGTTAACAAGTGGTTCCTAAAGTGAGTAATAAGGCATCTAAGAATAAGACCCGCCCAACACAGTCAAGAAATAAATGGCCAATATATAATAAGTCCTTGCTTGATGTTGGAGTTCTTGATGCACTCAAAAAATTATCTGTTGCAACTCAAGATTTTACTCTCTCAGTTCCCAATAGTGGGAACATTAATTACGAAGGTCTGCATCAGACACTTCCTCATGAAGGCTTGCTTCATGATAGTTTGGTTGATCTCAATGTTTCATCTTCAGATGAGAGCCACAAGAACCCTCTGTGTGGCCAGAAGGCCAAGGAGAAAAATGTTTCATCTTTTTCTATAACCCACGATGGTGGTCCTCCACATGATAATGAATTTAGCTGCGAAATTCCTCTATGCAGTAGTAATTCTCATTGCTTGGAAATTGCTCCAATGGACAATGTAGTGACAAGAAATCCATATCATCTTGAGGCACTTGAAAATGTGAATCCAGTCATGTATGATGCTTTACCAATAGCATGTGAAATACTTTCTCAATCAGAAGATAGCCCGGGGTGTAGGTCATTCTCTGAACCACCCCGGAATCATGCATCTTCTAGTTTTATGAGTGAATTTTCTACCGATATTGTTGAATTTGATGAAACAACAAAGAAGAACCATCTTTGGTCTAAACAGGTAGAATAATCTTCAACAAATGATATGGAGGAGGTACTGAATATGGGAAAACAACTGGTGAAAGGTGAAGTGCCAGTTATGTTTTGGCCTTTGGCTGACTCTCAGTATGACATTCCAGAGATGTTGACGGAAGATGGAATTCATGACATTTGTCTCAACAAGTGGAAAAATCTTTGTCAATTGAAAAAGAAAATATTATCTTATGATGAATATGAAAATCATTTCAAGATAATAGAAGGGTTATAACGCCAAATTGATTTGGCTTCTCTCTCAGTTTCTCGATATCCGAAGGCTGAAAAGCAATAGAGAGCCCTTCAGCGTTCATGCCTTGGTGCACTAAGAAGGTTGCACCAGTTAATTTCCAATTCCCCATCTAGTATTCATATCAGGGATGGGGTGTTCATGGATCACTACATTTCACTATACTCTCCTGTCAGCAAAGCCCACTGAAAATGGTCTTATGCAATGTTATTGCCCATAGCTGACCACAACCAATTGGTTTTGTTTGTAATCAAAGGCTCGTTCAAGAACATGCCTCAACTAGTTCTTCTTAAAATCAAGCATACAGAGAACAAGT
Source organism: Viscum album (assembly GCA_963277665.1). Taxonomy (NCBI): domain Eukaryota; kingdom Viridiplantae; phylum Streptophyta; class Magnoliopsida; order Santalales; family Viscaceae; genus Viscum; species Viscum album. The sequence goes on along the minus strand of OY728150.1, from coordinate 783,063,556 downwards.
TATTGAAATAATCCTGAATCAAGAAAATGAGAATATTGAACATGCCTCTCAATTGGAGAAAACACATCATCAAGTGACAGAAGTGTCAAAAATCATCCAACGGTCTTTTGAGCTGGGTGATAAGAGTGGATGTAGGTTGATGAATCCATCCAATTTCCGGACTAAAGTTCGTAAGATCAGGAGATATTTTAAGAAGGTCTCAGATATAGAAACTCAAGAACCACCCCAGCTTGCTATACTGGGGACTCTTTTAACCCAACCCTCCGAATCAACAAATAGGATTAGAGGAGTTGAGCAGAAACAGCAGGAACAGCCCCAGTCCATAGGACTGGGGACTTTTTCAAATCCTCAATCTCTCCCTCAGAGAAAGTCAGTATTCTCTCGATTAGGAAAGAAGCCACAAGAGGAATGAAGAGCCAAATTATCAGGAGATTCCCTCCAAATTACAGTTTGTCAAGAATTTCTTGAGGGATCAAATAAGAAAATGGAAATGTCTCAACAAGAACATGAAAGAAGGAAATATCGCAAAAATGATGATAAAAGAGATGCAATGCATTATACATCAATTAATGTCATCAATGCCATTGTTACTGATCCCCCAGATGAGGCTCACTCAGAGGGATCAGATGAAGAGGTTCCTGCTCAAGAATTTGTATGCAAAAATAAAAACGAAGAAGGTGTGCGTATACGAAATCAAAGGATTACCCAGAATCTACAAAATCCTTCAAGTAACCCACTTCCCCCTCTCCGAAAGGTGTCCAATAAGGGGAAACGAAAGAATCAGGTTACATGCCCTTCCTTTGGTGAATTCCAATCACTCTCATTAGAGCAAATATTTTCACAACAAGACGAAGAAATGAAGGAATTGAGGAGGTTGAATGCAGAACTACTTCAGGGTTGTCTTCCTCCTAAGCGTACTGGAGTTAGTTATTTAAGGGAATTGTTTGTGGCTACTAAGATGGATCAATAATATCCTCCTCTACCAGTACACCCTCATAGGTATAATCCTATGGATCATGTGCAACAACAATCGGCAGTGCTACCATCAGTTGCAGTACGAGTCACCATATCTGTCCAAGCTCCAGTCATTGCACCTTCTCAGGTCCAAGCTCAACCGGATGTTTCTCAAAAGTTAATAACTACTATTGAGTCATTAACAGCTCATTTGGAATCTATGGAGGGAAAGCGTGCTCAAATTCAACCAGAAAAGAGAGCTTACCTTGAATGGGTTGATGCAATTCCTCCCCCATCAAAATTTTCAAGTACCATATTCCCAATCTTTAATGGTTTGAGAGACCCAGATCAAGACTTAACACATTTTATTTCTCATTTCGATCCTATGATGGGAACCCCTCAGCAATAGGAAGTATTTAAGCTCAGGTGTTTTGTACAGTCATTACAAGGGCCTGCCTTTATCTGGTACACAATCTTGCAATCTAGGCCAATTACCAGATGGGAGGATCTCCGCCAATGACTCCTTCTTCAATTTAGCTCAACTTTTCCAAATAAAACAGTTTTTGATCTTACAAACGGTAAGCAAAGGGATAATAAAAGGGTTTCAGATTTCATTGCTCGGTGTAAGGGATTAACATATTCCCTGAGCTTAGCACTCCCTCAAGAGGAATTGTTTCCAATATATGTGGAAAATTTGCATGATGAATTGTGAACACCATTGATCCCTATGAAATACACATGAGGGTTTCGATACCTTACTTAGATCACTCAGCAGATTGAAGACACTCTTCTGAAGACTAAGGATGAAGCTCAGGTAATTCCATCATCTCCACGAAGGAGAATGGGTAAAGTAGAGACTGCTATAGTTATGATTAAACAAGCACTTGTACCTGCTTCTACTTCAAAACCTTCATCTTCTCAGAGGGATCGACCTCCTGAGTGTCAACAACAGAGGCTGTTTCATCAAGATGATCAAAGAGATCAAAGATGAAAAAAATTTGAGGATCTGAAAAGAAAAGTTTACTCTTTCCAAAATGAACAGGTTCCTGGTTACTTTATTTCAGCTCTGGAAAATAATTTGGTTCAATTACGAAGGCCCAAGAGGCCGAACAAGGAAGGAGATGAAGACCGTCCAAATTATTTCCCGTTTCATCAGATGTTGGGGCATCCCATTCAGGAGTGTTTTGTATTCAAATACCTCTTGAAAAGAATGGTGGACTCGGGACAAGTCAAACTGAAAGGTTCTTCATCTCAGGTATCATGTGTTACTGCTACAGATTTAGAGGAAGAAGGCGAGTGGAAAAAAGTCAAGAACAAAAATACGTAAAAATATGATGATTGGATGGTCAAAAAAATGATCAACCAAACTCATGCCATTTTGCGAACGCAATTGAAGAAACCAATTGTGTCTTCTGCCATGAATGCCACAGAAAAACCCTCTTCATCAGAGGGAAAATCCTGAAAAGGACGACATAATTCAAAGAAAGAGGAACAATCAGAAGAAGATGAAATACTATCAAAGCCCAAATTGTCTTTGACTCTGGAAGATTTTATGCCATCTAATTTGAAGCCATGGGCACCGTCCCAGTAAACGGCACAGCCTAAACTGGCTAATCAAGAAGAGTCTTCATTAGACGAAGAGTTGATATTTGGTTCTGTTAACATGATTCACTTAACATATCTATATGCCAGTCGCAGTTTCGATTTTGATGAGCCTGAATTCCCTGTATCAAACAAAGGAATCCGAGGGAGTTCTAGAGTCTCAGGGTATAAGGGAAGACGTGGATATTTCAGAGGACACTATTCCAATTCTACCCTTGCTAGAACTGTGTATGCAGCAGAAACTCGTGGCAGAGCCCTTCAACGAGCTCAACAAGAATAAGCAAGTTCTTCTACACAAAGCAGATTCAGTCCTGGCACAGTTATTCTGGAAGATCATTTTGAGGATCCACCTTCTCCCTCTCAGAAGTAAATAGACCTATTTGGTCTAATTTCTGAAAACCAGTAGTATTTCCAAGTCCTATTCCGGTACAAGATGCATCAACTTCCAAAGCATTAACTTATAAGGCACCTGTGAAACCACATGTTCCTATTGGGAAACGTAAACCTTTGGATCAAAAGTATGATGTATTGAAACACTTGGCCTAAGTACCGGCCAAGTTATCAATTCTGGATGCCTTGAAATTATCAAAGGATCTTCAAGAGGCGCTCATAGATGTTTTTTCAATTCCTCAGGAGTTTGAAACTGAAATTGCTGCGGCTGAAGCCTAACATGTTGAGAATAATCCTGCAGAATGCCATGCAGTGATATCTTTCACAAATGAAGATGAAGATGATATCGTGCATGGAAATATTAGACCATTCTACTTATCTGGAAAGGTCAACGGTGTAGACGTCCGAAGAGTCTTCATTGATAATGGTTCAAGAGTCAACCTCATCCCCATTCGTACACTTCGTCGATTGGGCCTCACATAATCTGATTTATCTCCTTCTACTTTGATGTTACAAGGATATGATAAAAATGAACAAGAAACACTGGGCAGGATTACAATCAGAACTCAGTTTGGATATATTGTGTCTAATTCAGATTTCATGGTTGTTGATCAAGACTCAGACTTCAACATCTTTCTTGGTAGACCCTGGCTACATCAACATGCGACTATCCCTTCATCATACCAACAATGTATCAAATATTGTTTTGATGGTCAAATTGGGACATTGTATGGTGATAAGTCCCCATTCAAGACATGTGAATCTCAATACATTGAGGCAAAATTCTATCACATGAAGGGAAAGGAGAAATCCACAACAAGGGAGATTACCAAAGTTAATGATCCATATGGTTTGGAAAAGATTCCAGTAAACCCATTTACACATGTGAGTACAGATTATGTATTTCCTATCAGTAAAATTGACAGGATAGAACCATATTAAAATACTCTTATGGAAACCTCCATAATGTCAATTACAGAAATCAAGCCAGATAGCATGAGGGAAATTGGTGATTCACCAAGCAATAATGAAGGCTCAAATGGAGATGTCTTCATTTCGTCTGCTGAAATCCAGCAAGTCTATACTTCTCCAATTAGGCCAGAAAAAGTTATAACAATGTCATAGGTGAACGATGATGTCGATTATCAATCCATTATCTCCTCTATATTACCGAAGGAAGACCCTTCATCATCAATTGGGTTGGAAATGGAAGCCCCTTCTTCAAGATGTTCAAATTTTAACATCTCTTATGATCATGAAAATTATGCTTCTTCATCTACTATGAAAGTAGAAACAGAAGAAATAACACATGTTGAAGAAGAAGAGGAAGATCTTAGGGATGCTCCTCCAGCATTTGAAGAAGGTATCTCTACCACCATGGATGAACTCAGAGAAATAAATCTGGGTACAAAATAATATCCACGCCCCACTTTAATTAGTACAACCATGAATCTTGAAGAGAAAGAGATGTATGTTTCATTTTTAAAGAAAAATAGAGATATATTTTCTTAGAACTATATAGAGATTTCAGGGCTTGATCCTGATGTTTCCACTCATCATTTGGGTTTTCCAGAAGAACATGAAAGATTCAAACAAGCCACTAGAAGAACACACCCAACCTATGCTTCCAAAATTGAGGCTGAAGGATAATATTATCAATTCTAACTTCGTCATAGAAGTTCAATATCTCAAGTGGTTGGATAATATTGTCCCTATGAAAAAGAATAATGAACAAATTAGAGTTTTCATTGATTTCAGAGATCTTAATCGGCATTTTCCTAAGGATGATTTTACAGTTCCGATTATAGAACTCTTGATTGATTAAACAAATGGATATGATGAACTTTCCTTCATGGATGGATATTTAGGATATAATCAAATCCAAATGGCTCCAGAAGATGAGGAATCTACAGCCTTCAGAACCCCTCAGGGTGTGTTTTGCTATCGGGTAATGCCCTTTGGCCTAAAGAATGTAGGCGCAACATATCAGCGTTCCATGCATCATATCTTCAAACCCTTTTTAGGGAATTTTGTTGAATGTTATGTGGACGATTTGGTGGTCAAATCCAAAAAATGTTCTAATCACTTGGCTGATTTGGAAATCATATTCCACAAACTTCGGCAACATAATTTGAAGATGAACCCCTTAAAATGTGCTTTTAGGGTAACCTCCAGAAAATTTCTCAGCTTCGTTGTACACCATTGTGGTATCGAGGTCGATCCTGAGAAGACAAACTAAATCCTTGGTAAGTCACCTCCTCGAAATTTAAAGGAATTGAGAGGAATTCAAGGACACTTGGACTATATTCGGCGTTTCATCAACAATTTGGCAGGAAAAAGTTTACCATTCACCAAATTGATGAAAAAGGGAGTCACTTACAAGTGGAATAAAGAATGTCAAGAAGCATTCAATATTCTCAAGAAGTGTCTCCTGAGCCCACCAGTTTTAATTCCACCTATTGAAGGAAGACCACTTATCCTCTATGTAACAGCTTTAGAGTGATCATTGGGTGCCTTTCTTACTCAAAAGAATGATTCTAGGAATGAAAACAACCTCTACTATCTCAGTCAGACTATGCTTGAATCAGAAACCCGAAACTCAAATATTGAGAAGTGCTACCTAGCATTAATCTTTGCAGTTCAGAAGTTGAGACACTACCTTCAACATCACGAGGTCCAATTGGTATCTCACAATAACCCACTAAAATTTATCCTTAGTCGTCCAATGATTACTGGATGTCTGGCAAGGTGGGAAGTTAATTTGCAGTAATTTGATATTCAATATGTATCTCAAAAGGCCATAAAGGGACAAGCTCTGGCTGATTTCCTTGATGAACATCCTTCAGTAGAAGATACATCTTCAGATATTGAACTTCCTGGTGAGGAAGTATTCTTTATTCAAGATAGTCTTCGAACATGGGAAATGTACTTTGATGGTGCTTCCAGAAGTCTAACAGGGAGGAAAATGGAAAATCCTAAATTCAACAAAGTTGGGTTAGGAATTGTGCTCATTTCTCCAAAAAAGGCAGTGTTACCCTATTCCTTCTCATTGTTGGGAGGTAATGAAGCAGAATACCAAGATATCATCACAGGATTGGAATTGGCACTTCAAGAACATGTGAATCACTTAAAAGTGAAAGGTGATTCAGACCTGGTAATCAAACAAGTCAATGGGGATTATTCCATCAGAAAAGAAGAGCTAATGCCTTTGTATAATTACATCATAGAGTTAATGGTGGAATTTCCTTCAGAACCAACATTTTCTTATGTCCCAAGATCACAAAATGCCCAAGATGATGCACTGTCTAATATAGCCATAGCTTTGGTAGATCCAAATCCAGACAAGGCAACCATCAGTATTTCCCACCATTGTACAATTTCACCTTATGTTCAAACCAGAACAGAGGAAATCAATGAAATTAGTCCCATTCCTGAACCATATGGTCATACTATAGGATGGATGACACCTATCAGGTAATACCTTAAAAATGGAACACTTACACCTAATAGAGCCGGGAAAGAACAAATCCAGAGATATGTGGTCAATTTCACTCTTTATGATAGCCCAGATTACCTAGAGAAAATTCTCTACAGGTGCGGTTTTGATGGATTTCTCTTCAGAAGCATTGATGGTGAAGAGACAATGGATGTCATGAAAGAATTGCATGTAGGAGTCTGTGGTGCCCATCAATTTGGACACAGACTATCTGATCAAATTCGAAGTCTTGTATATTTTTGGCCTTCAATGATACAATATTGTGTTGATTTCACAAAGAAGTGTCATTATTTCCAAGTACATGCCAACTTCATTCATAAACCCCCATAGTTGCTTCATACAACTAAATACTCATGGCCATTTTCCACATGGGGAATATATGTAATGGGACCTTATCCTTTGGCTAAATTCAAGCAGTTTAAGTACATTCTTACTGCTACTGACTTCTTTTCCAAATGGGCAGAGGCAATACCCCTCAAAGAAGTCAGTTCTAAATGCATTTTTAGCTTCATCAAGTCTAACATCATTACCAGATTTGGTGTCCCTCATACCATATTGATGGACAATGGCACCAACTTCTGTTCATCTGAGGTGAGGAAGTTGTATCAAGAATACGACATCAAATCCAATCATTCATCTTGATATCATGCAGTGGCCAATGTCCAGATAGAAGATTTTAACAAGGCTCTTTCAAACATACTGCAAAAGATGGTGGATAAAGATAAGAAATCATTTCCTGAGAAACTCTTTCATGCTTTATGGGCTTATCAAACCACCACCCGCACTGCAACGCGGTCAACTCCATATTCGTTGGTATATGGAACGAAAGCAGTCTTTCCCATTGAGGTTCAATTAACCTCGCTCAGAGTAGCCATTTGTGATCAGTCATCTAAAAATGAACAATCTCAAAAGCAATTGGATGAATTGGAATGATTAGACGAGAAAAGATTGTGTACCTTGCACCACTTGGAAGTCTATCAGAATCGAATAGCATGAGATTTCAACAAAAAAGTTCATCTTTTTTCATTAGTTCAGGGAGAATTGGTATTGGTTCTTAGAACTCCAATGATACCAGGAAAGAAACCTCCCAAGCTAGATCCAAATTGGGAAGGACCCTATTCAATACATAAATTCTACTCCAATGGAGCATATTCTTTAATCTCAATGGATGGAGAACTCATCACTACTCCAACCAATGGTAGATTTCTGAAGAAGTATTTTGTGTAACAAAAATACCATGATCCAACATGACATTAAATTGTGATATCATCCAACAAGATGTTAAACTGCAACATAAATAGTCCAAGCATATGACCTTAAACTATTTGCACCTTCATCCAACATGACGTTAAACTGTGACATCCTAGATACATGATGCTAAACTGTACAGAAGTCCCTTATGTCCAACATGACGTTAAACTATGAAAAATTCCCAAATACGTCCAACATGATGCTAAAATATATTGTCCTAATCATCTTAGCTATAGGACTCTAAACTATACAGCACCCTTACGTCCAACATGACGTTAAACTGTATTTTGTCCCTACTACATGACACTAAACTGTGTAGCACCAATAGTCCTCACTGCAAGACTTTAAACTGCATAGTCCCTTCATATGTCCTACATGACATTAAATTATGCATTGTTAAGGTTGTTTCTACCTATTTTTTCTCACAATGAGTGTGATCACGTGAGCTTAGAGTAAACTTCAACCATAACACCCTCTCTGGGCTGCTAACCATGCGTAAGTCCCAACACCATTTTTTAGGTCGTTGTCCCCAAGAACAACTTGATCACTAATTCATTCTTTAATTGAACTACTTGGACTTTTATCCTTACCTTCTAGGCTAGGTACGTAGGCAACCTCCTGAGGTTCAAGCCCAAAACAAATCTCTTCACATTGGTTCACCTTTTTCCTTACTACATGACATTAAACTGTATATCACTTTTGTCCTGTATGACAATAAACTACAACATTCTTTGATACCCTCACTTGAGAGAGAATCATTATTTACATTGATTTCCAATCATTTTATATTCCAAAGACTATGTGCATACATGGCAATGCCCGAACCTTTTATCTTGGGTCAAACCATCATTGCACTAAAGTCCCCTTCACCCTTCACTTGTATGAACCAAATCTGTACCGAGGGTATTTATAGAACTACGTGTAGCTTGATTACCATCCTTATGGGATAAGTACGAATATTTGAGCATCCCTCTAATCCAGCCCCAAGTATTTGGGCCTAACCCCAAATTTTACTTTCAGTCCCCTGGATGAAAAGTCCCTATTAAAACACATACAATGTATTCATTATTATGGTCCGAGCTCTATGACCCTAAACTAAGATTTCCTATAACCTCGTCCCACGTAACATTAAACTATATTTCAAGAACTTTGTATGGCTTGATTTCCATCCTTATGGGATATGTAGTGAAGTCCAAAATCTCAATTCAGGACCCAGCCACAACATGATTATGGTTAGCATTGATCTATATATCTCTTTCTTATATTGAACAAAAACCATTTTCATGTGTCATACTCCTAACCTTAAGTACTTCCAGATCTCCATAACACTTTTGTTGACTTTTGATCACAAAATGTCCAATTTCTGAGAGTTCTTTTGCCTGACCATGCAGCACGTGCCCTTAGGCGGCCTTGTATAAATAGTCTACATAACAGACATGTCAGCCAAAAGATGCTATTATTTGACTATGCAGCCAATTCCCTTAGGAGGCCCTGTATAATTCAACCCCCTAACGGGTTTTTCGAATAGTGGTAATGTCATTATTGATAAGAAAATCTATTTTTTCCTTAGTTGTCTTAATGACAATATGTAGGGATCCGCAAAAAATGGCCATCCTTAACATATCTATCCCATACATTTTTTTATGATTTGAAAGTATTCAAGTCTATGGTTTATATTTTCCTTCCCTGCATTTGGGCCAGCCCTTCGTAGGAGTGAGATTCATCCAGTTCTTAGACAATCTTGTTTGGAAATATCTTTTCCATATTCAAATACCTCTCTCCATAGAGCAAACTCTATGCTTTGGAAAATTTGAATCCCCATATGCTTCCACTGGTTTTTTAGTAATAGAAAAGTAAATTTATGAGACTTCATTTAACTGACTATGCAGCACATGTACTTAGATGGCCTTGCATAAACATTCTACACAACAGACTTGTCATCCAAAATATGCTATTATTTGACTATGCATCCAATGCCCTTATGTGGCCCTGCATAATTCAACCCCCTAACAGGTTTGTTAAATAGTTGTAACTTCATTCTTGGTAACTACTTCTTCTAATTCCTTTTTAGCCATTTTTCATATCATTCGTCAGATTCAAAATTTCTTAATTCATCGTTTACATTTTTTCCCTCATACTTGAATATGGTAATATGTTTTCAGATAAATTATCAAGGAACTGAGTCAATTTTAATCCATGCGGTCAAAACTATTTTGACCTTAAACATTAGCCTTTTTATGTCTGACATGTATGACTTTAAACTACCCACAAAAGAGAAGGGAAATATGAAAAAAGTCAAGTTCCAGCTCACTAAACATACATTTCGTATGATTTAGATAATATTGAGCAATTAAAAGATTAAAAGTTTATAGGGTTATTTTTTATAATCCCAGTAAAAATCAAACTATGCTTACTAGGCCCATCAGCTTATGTAAAAATTTAAAGTAGGTAACAAAATAAGGCATGCACAAATGATTGAAGATTAAAGGATTCTTCATTGATGCACAAGATTTAGAAGGACATCCATAGATTAGAGTCTCTTCTCTTTTCAAGAATTACAAAAGGATTTCAACATAAATCTTCATTTGATTTACAACATCCCGAGCTTCATCAGAAGCCACTTGAAGCTCATGCACTCGACCAACTTCACTCTTTTCAGCTTGATGGAGTGCTTTCTTGGCTTCAGCAATGGATTTCATACCATTTGTTTGAACTCCTTCTAGTGAATTATTAAGTTGGTGAAGTTCCCCAATAACAACATCCAACTGTTGCTGAAGGTGCATCTACTGGACAACCTTCTCCTTGATCTTATGCTTCAACTCCTTCAACTTGGCAGCATGAACAGCCTTAGATCAGGATACCGCAGCCTCAAATTCACCGATATTGGCTGACAGCCTTACTCTGGTCAAATCTTGATGGTACTTATGCTCCTGCTCCCTTCTTAAGATGACTTGTTTTACCGTAGCATGGATCTTTTGATATATAAAACTGCCAAGTCCAAACATGACGAACAAGGTTAACAGTCGGAGAATCTTCGATGACATCTCTTCTAAAGGAACTTCGGATATGATCTTCCATATGTTCTTCCATGCCTTGCGTCGTGAAAATTGGAGCGTCTTTTGTACTTCTGGGTCTGACTCAGCATAACTGTTAGAGGGGGGAATATAATCCGGGATTAATGCACTTAGGGAAGTGCCATGTTATGCTCCTTCCCCCCCCGACCTGTGTTTCTTCACTCTCTATTCCTATTGGGGTGGAGGCAGAGGCTCCACCTCTAGATCTAGCCACTGAAATTGATGGCCCTACATAATCAATTTAAATCTTTGGTTAGTTTCAAAGGATAAAAAAGTTGATTGGTTGTCTTTCAAATTAAGTACAGTCACAAAAAATTGTTATCTCTTACCCAACGGTAGATCAGTAACTTGAGAAGGATCCTCCCCATATTTCCTAGCTTCAATATGATTTTCAAGATGAGTTTCAAGAATCTCTACCAGGTTAAGCTCCACTTGAGCTAATGTCTCTGCAATAGTAGGGTTTTCTATACCCCCTTCAGGCTTTGGCAGTTCAGCAGCTTGCTCAGATAGAACTGCACATTTCAACTGATCATTATCATAGATGTAATAAGAAGTTATTTTTAATAGGAATAAGGATAACAATCACATCCATAATCTTCTAAATTACATGTTAATTTAACATGATCTAAAAATTCTTCAAAAGATGCACCAAGTTCCATCATTTCATCCCATGTAATCTCAGAATCCTGGCTAACCTCACTAGTGGGAGCATTTGATATGTCTTCTTGGTGACCTTCATTCTGTGGCCTTTGACCCTGGATAGCTTCTTCAGATAAAATTGTGGCATCAGTTGCAATGTCCGCCAAGAGCTCTAGCACAGGGGTTGAACCTAAAGTATCATAGAATGGAAGATAGTAGATGTTTCATTCAACATTTTATGAAGCATTGTTAACTTACCAGAAGCAGGCTCTTCTATCCTTGCAACAGCAACATGAGGGATACTGGGAACAGACGTTAGATCTTATCCAGGAGCAGCCAAGTCAGCCTGAACTTGTGATTGTTCACCATCACCCTCTGTTGTTCTTAGAGGAAGGTCAATCCTCTCCCTAAAATGGGAAATCGAATAAGCTCCTAAAATCCCAAAAAGTATGAGAAATCTTTTCATGGGTTAAGACTCACGATTATATGAAGGACTTACCACTACTGATGAATAATTTAGCTATAGACTTCCTCCTTCGATGCTTTTTCTTATTTGGCTTTTTGGGAGTGTCGGCAGTCTCCTTTACAGGTACTTGAATTGGAGAATGGAAATCCATGTACAACTCCTCATCCATGGCTTGCTGGCCTGAAGATATCTCGCCTGACTCACGGGGAGATTCATTAGCCCCAATGGCAGTACTACCAGGGCTATACTGTGGTGAATGAACCTCAGTAGTTCCTTTATTTGAAAGCTATAGGATAAAGAAAATAATTTCATTGAGTAACAAATATTTGACTGAAATCAAGTTACAAAGAAAATAAGGAAAGAATGTTACATCTTCAGGAGCCACGTAATCGTGTCACTCCTCATCTTCGGAACCACCCTTAGTGGTGCCACGATCTATCATTTCCTTCACTCGCTTGGTGATAGGAATGGAATCATCGGTGGAATATATGAGCATTTCCATCTCTATGATGTAAGCCCACACTTCATCACCGTTATCCTTGTAACAGATATCTGTAGAAGCCAGAAGTTTCCCTATTCCAGGGATGTGTAGCCCCTCACACAAATCCAGCCAGGCAGTTTCAACATCGTAGTATAAACTCCGCCATGTATGGACAGCCTCTGGTCATAGATATTCAGTGTGCATACCAGAAGGCTACGAGGAAGGTCTTACAATCTTGGACTTCAGATTCTTCCCAGATCCTGTAACTACAAATAGAGAATAAGAAAATAAGACTTGTTGCTCTATAAAGTAATGATGATTAAAGTGCCTTAAAGGAAGTAACTCACTATGAGTCGATGGAGTTGGTCTCTTGATTTTGATAGGGGGATTATATCTAGCACGATGCAGCTTTTCCGCATGTTGTGCCTCATCATCCCCATCTTGAGAATCCGACGAATCAGCTTCGGGTGGTGTAGAAGAATCACTTTCCAGATGAATGGTTTCTTTCTCTACAGTTCCCTTCCTTTTCCCCACATGATAAACCGGGTGATTCAGCACCCCTCCAGGGTTTGATGCTATCCAGTTCTCGGCATACCATGTAGTCAAGTTATTTTCCGCTTTATCAACTGGTAGATCAAATACTGCCCCGTTCTTCTCCCTAGATGTCAGCAACCATAGTTTCCGGGAAACCATCAGATGTTTCTCTGACCTGACATGCACTGGGGGAGATACAACAGTCTACTGCAAACACTTAAATTAACGTGGAAATATATATGGAGCATAGGCCTTGCATATAATCTCTCCGTCAATCCTGGTGACCAGCACACCATCTCTGCAGGCTAGCTTGTATGCCCTTAATTCCAAGATGGTTGTTCCATCATCAACAAACCTCCCGGTTGGCGAATTTCCATAAGGAAAGAAATTTAATTCCTTATACATGATCATCCTCACTTTTATTTCATAGGAATTGAGAGCTAGTAGAGAAATTCCAGAGAATACCTGCACTGATGGCCTGAAAGAACTTCCGGGAATATGTACTCCATTCTGTACATTATACGTCCTGAAGTGAGTGGCGATCCATCCCCACAAAACTAGGAATAGTCCCACTATTCTCAAAGGAGACTTACCCATGAAAACATGGAGCAAGCTCCTGTGAATCTTTGCTAAAATGGGGGTAGCCAACCCAACAGTTTTCCCCTAATCCAACTTGGCTGTAATAACGAAGGTCCCTGGCCTGATGCCTCCCTTCGAGTCCCTGACTGGAAAAAGATAAACACTGACCCACAAGGGAAAGAAGCCTGCCAGACGAGTCTTTTTTGGGATTATTTGATTCACTTCATAACCCCACTTCTCAAATTCTCCTACTTCTAGAGTCGGCCAGAATGTGCCAGGAGCACCCCTCTTGTCTATTTTGGGGCAAGTGGTAGGACGAGTGGGCCCCTTCTCCATGGTCCCCTTCTCCTTCGACCCATTATCATTCGATCCGTTCTCCTTGGGACCCTTCCCCTTAGATCCCTTCTCCTTCGATCCCTTCTCCTTTGGCTCCTTTTCTTGCTTCTTGGTAAGAAACATATTCATCCACTCCTCTGTATGAATGTCCTTTCTAGAATGAGTTAAGGAGGTCTCTGAACTCTTGATCTTGTGAAAGCTGTTCAATAATTCCTGATCCAAAGTTGGGGTCTTCTCCAAATCATTCCAAGTGACCTTGGGAGGAATGAATTTATCATACATATCACCCAAAAGTTTAGCCCCTGAGATATTTTGGACATCCCATAGACTGATACCTACTTCTCCATGAGTCAGATGGAAATAATTGGTTTCTGGGCTCCAATGGATGAGTATCTCCAGCACAAAGTCATCATTTTTATAAACATATGTTTGCCCATCCTAGACGACTTCATATATTGCAGCTACTTTCAAATCCTCGACAAAATCTACGCTGGTTTGTTGCACCCATTATGCCCACATCCAAGTTGGGTTCACACCTCCTCCAGGACAGAAATCCCAACTCTTCTTCCACCCTTTGGATTGATCCATCTGAGAGTTTCAGAAGATTGAGGGATAATAATGTGGTTGCAGCTCAGGTTTGTGAGGATTCAGATCTGAGGTACATGGGCTATGATGCATTATGTAGGCCTTCTCCACTATTCTAGTATTTTCAAATGCTACTCCACTTGAGATATTTTCTGAAGCAAAATTGGTGTAATTTTGAAACCAATACTTTGGGAGATAATTCTTTTCCTCTGGAATGGTGACTTCTCTCTGATGACCATAGCCATACAGAGGTAGATAAATACTCTATGGGAAGTCAAGATGATACTTCTTCAGGTACTTGGCCAAATCTAGAAGAGTTCTGTCGCAGACAGTATAATAATCATGGACAATGATGCTCATCATATCATCAACTCGCTTGCTAGACAGTTCATCATCCATTCCGATTCTCTTGGGATCCATTTTATCTACATAAAAGTTGAATAATATACTCTTAATTAAATTTATTTTTCATAAATTTTGTGAATAAAAGTGAAAAAATGGCAAAGGCATTAAGACGCACAAGTCCCAAAGTTGGCACGCAAGTATCAATGTGTCGTGCAAGTTTTGGCGCGCAGTTATCACCACGCAAGTCCAAATACCTCTACAGCAGCATGACAGAAAAGAAACAATGGAAAACAGATAACTTGTGCAACACAAGAAACTTGCGCGATGAGAGCTCAAAATTTTTAAATTTAGTGCTTTGCGCGAGGAATGACCGCCTATATATAGGCAAGGCCGCACCCCTGCGCGCCGAAGCCTGCGCGGCTCATAACTGTGCGACACCATTGGCGCGCTCAACACTTGCGTGTCACATGTTCCTTGACTTTCTTCTTTACCTCAGAGTCACATCCTCATTTCTTTCGGATCCAAATCTGAGGGGGGAATTTTGTTAATGATCCTTTCCATCACAAAGTCTAAATGAATGAAAAAGGGAAATACCTTAATCCAAAGTGATTCATACTTTGAAGAAACATAAAAAATTAACAAAGGAATGAACAAAGATTCATTTGCACTTGGGTCGCGCAAGTTCCACCAAGGTCGTGCAAGTATACTTGCGCGCCGCCTAGTGGTCACACAGGTGACTTTCCCGACCTCTTTTATTTTTCACCCAGGGTCTTCCCTGGCTAATAAATTCCCCCTGTGGGCCCCCATTTGAGGACGGAAAATTCCAAAACTCATATTTGAGCTCCCGGTTCCCTAGTCTCTTCTCAAAGCCTTACGAAAACTTCTAAGGTAATTTATTACATAGAATGGCAGGTCTAAAGAGGGGAAGTAAGGCCTAAGTGTTGAAACTCATCAACACTTGCACGCCTAAGTGGCCAAACCTTAAGGGAAATGGCCACACTTGCGTTCCGCCTTACCCCTTTAACATAACTTGAGTGCCACCCTTCTGGAATCCCCTAGGGATAATAATAAAGTCTTGAGCCAAGTCTCTCCCCAAGTATTACCTTAAGGGTTTACCGTTGCACATGTATCCATGTGTCGCGCAGGTACACCTGTGTGACCAGAACGTGCACGCCCACCCAGGACCTGCACGCCCACTTCTTTTTGGGTGCCTCTTCTACCCATTTCACCCTTATTATGCCTATCCAACTCTCCTATTCAAGATCAAGCCTTCAAAACCCTCTTTAAAGTCATTTATTTTGGCATGTCTTCCTTGTTTTCTTCCTTATCTGAAAGGAATTCTATGGAACATCTCTCAAAACCTAATGATTTAAATATCATCATATCACTAAGGTGAGAGACTCCATTCATTCAACCTCATCCTTTAAAATGAGAAGAATATTTTGGGACTCCTTTTCAGGAGTAAGCCCCAAGTCCCCTTAATTCTGGGCCTCCTTTTCATGAATAATCCATAGTCTTAATTCCTCTAATTTGGGACTCCTTTTCAAGAATAAGTCATAAGTCTAAATTCCCCTAACCTGGGCCTCCTTTTCAGGAGTAAGCCCCAGTCTTTAAGTTCCATTAATTTTGGGCATCCTCCTCAGGAGTAAGCCCCAACCATAATTCTTTTAATATGGGAATCCTCCTTAGGAGTAAGCCCCAAGTTCCCAAAAATACAAATTTCCTTAAAATGGGCTTCCTTTTCAGGAGTAATCCCCAGTCATAATTCCTTTTAACCTGGGATTCCTTTCCAAGAGTAATCCCCAGTCATAATTCCTTTTAACCTGGGCCTCTTCTTTAAGAATAAGCCCCAGTCATAATTTCTCTTAACCAGTCTTAATTTACTTTTGACTTGGGCTTCCTTCTTAGGAGTAAAACCCAATCATAAGTCCCCTAATAATTTGGGCATCCTCCTTAGGAATAAGCCACAAGTTAGAGTATCCAAATCTCCATAAAGCACATATACCTTTATGGACCTTGTACCTGGGTTTCTTCCATGAAGTAAATCCAAATCTTCATCCATCTGGGCAGTCATACATACATAAGCCCCACTCATTTCTTATAATTGCATCTTTCATGGGACAATTGCCTAGTTTTACCAATACCTATTGTTTCTCACACCGAGTATGACTCATGTGATCTTAGAGTGTAAAAGTAATTATGCCATCTTTCATTGAGCCATCAATCATGCATAAAACTCATACTTCATTACTTGAACCACATGGGTTCTGATTCCTTTTACAAAACAAAGGATATGTTGGTAGCCCATCTGCAAGTACGATCCCAACTATGAAATAATATATGTCCTTCTGAATGATAATAAACTTCAAGTTCCCCGCTAAGTGGCTTTAAAACCAGTATGGTTATCATAATAACCAAGATATTTCCATATAATGTGTCGAAGGATACCATTGACCAAGAATCTCTAACAAATACAGATGATTCTCTATCGATGAAGAACCTATAATACATATAAAAGATTCTCTAAATCTTATACATACTAATCATTGATTGTCAGATCTAAAGGAAATCTCATTTTTATACTTGGTAATGTAATAAGGATTCATGAACATAACTTAAATCTATAAAGAGAGTCCCGAAGTAGACAATAATTTCCCTAAAAAAGGTGTGATGAGTCCGACCTCCCATCCTCTCGACCAATGAAAATTCTTAAGTCTCATCAGTTCATAACTAATGAACACATACATTTGGAAAGTAGGTCCAAATGGATATGGAATCATTGGATGTTTCCGGTTCTACGAACAAACCCATTAGAAACTTCTTGGAATGTTTGAATCTTTAATCAATGAGGTCATCCCCAATTCCATAGGAAACAATATGTCTGAAAGCATGACACTCAAGATGGTATCTATCACACTAAGGTTTCATATTACCTTACCTTATATATTGATAGAATATAACAGATCTTTTAGTGTGGGTACTCTATCCACCATTACTCTGATGAGAAACCTCAAGGCTATACTTCCTACTATTGGAAGAACAACTGCCATGTATTGGCATGAAACCTCTATGACCCAATACTACCATCTTCCCTCAAGTTGTAATCAATGATAAGATCTTAGTTCATAATCTCAGAAAAGGTAGATAGGTTAAAGTCATTCACATACAAGTTGATGGAATACTTGAGTACATCCTTAAATAATCCCCCTTATGATAGCTCATCATCAGCAAGAAGTAGTGAAAAGTGTTTAAACTCAATAAAAAACACAGAATAATCCATAACATTAATAAAACCCTTATCTATCTTCATGAACTCTCTGTCTTGGTCAGCTCTTAGAATATGATGGAAAATGTAATCATAGAAGGCATTCTAGAATTCCACCCTGACCATGCCTTGATAACGACCATCCTGAGTAATCACATCCCACTAGAGTTTGGTGGAATCACGAATCATGCAGGTGGGAGCTTGAAAATATTACCTAGAGGCATATATATTATCAATGATAGATAAGAAAGATTATATCCATGAATCAACAACCTATGGATCTCCACCCCCTAAGAAGATGAGAGGATGCTGATACTGGAACTCACGAGGCTGATCATACATCATAGGTGAAGGTCATGGAGCACCCTACATAGTTTGAATCAAGCACATGAAATGATCTAAAAGTTAAGAATTAATTCACATTTTGGGAATAGAAGGTGGGGAATTATGTGGAACTACTGGAGGTATCACTAGTGGCTCAAGTCCCAACACCTATGGAGTATGGTCACTGCCACCCTCTTGGAACATGACTAGAGGATGTCATGGTGTAATAGATCTAAAAATTCTAATCACATTCCCTATAACCAAATTTGAAAGTAGATAAGATCACTAAAAAAATAAGAGCAAAATAAAAGGGATGAATACCCAAAATCACTACCTCAACTACCCACATAGAAGGATAGAGTATCAATAAATGTTCATGTTTTCATTTATAGGGCTTCTGGCATATAGAGGGTCAATTTCAATTTAATCAGGAAAAAAATATTTAAATTTCAGTTGGCCTTATCATTTACATGAAACCATTTAATTTATGAGTCAAAAATCATCTTTAAAGTTTGCATGAGAGTTTATAAATAATAAAAGTTTCAATTAAATGAATTTTCATTCATAGTTTATAAAGGCCCATATACTTTATAAATTGAAATCGACACCCATTTAATTATTATCAGAGCATTACATCCGGTCTCAAAATGAAACAAGTAAGATACGATGGATAAATTCCAACGAATTACCCTTTTAAATTTATAATGGTCCATAAAACATATAAATAGAAATTGGTATCGATGTAATCATAGTCAAATCCTATCTCATGCAACCAGGGTTATATAGATTATATGGATCGAAATTGAATTTTTAAGTTACCATCATCAATATATACATGAATAAACTATTTAGGTTACTAATAATATTATAAACAACCAATCTCCCTCCCCAATAGAATATGTTATTCTCATAGGAATATATCACAACCAAGGCACAGTCGACAATCACAGGTAGCCTAGGCAATGCATGCAATGAAATGCACCTATATGGTATGAAATATGTATGGAATGTGAATCCAAGGTGTATGTAATGATTCTTGTAAAAATACTCCTTGCTATACCAGGCCAATTAGAAATATCTATAAAGCATAACATTTACCACAATCCATGTGTATCACCCAACAGTGAGAATTATCAACTATAATAAGTGAAATATAGAACAACAATTTCCCATTCCCAGGAAACTTGGAATTTACTCTGAATATGGGTTAGATAAACCTAGGAAAAACATATGATCAAGTTCTAACAAATTCCTAATATCTTATATAAATTTACCAAATATTAAGAAAAAAGAAAATAAATCCCTTAGATTCCACTTTGTGATGTCTGAAACCTGGTTCACTCCTGAGTAACCAAACCCAGGTGGCCACATGGCCTCAAGCGTGCCTCCCCATTCACCAGAGGTTGGTGGCTATCACCAAGGTCCTAGGGTGTAATAGTGTGGATACTATGACCTCTTATCAGAGTGGGAAACATTGGAGATAATAGATGAATAAACAAAAAAAGTAGTATAATAGTGAAATAAGTTAGTATAAACCAGTATAACATCCTTGTAATAAATAACCATATCAAAAGATATAAATCATATCATATAAAAAATGATGATTCCATGTCTCTACATAATATAAAGCAGGAATAAATGGAAGTATAAAGGTAGTACAATACAAGATATGCAGATGAATAAAAAAGATAAAAAACTATCCAAGCATCTCGAGCTCTAGCTCAGTCATCTACTACCAAGATCCCATCCTAAAGAAAAAAACTCCAGTTTCCAAATAGGCATGATTCCCCTTGTACACACCTTCAATAATATAATATTATTGGATTCCAGTAATGACCTAGATATGGTATGAGATTAATCTTATCAAGCCACCAAAAATGGAGTCTATACAATCCAATCCGTGAATATAAATTGTATAGTGTATAGGTATATATGAAAGTAATAAAATGCTAAAATAAATAATTTATAACTTCTTCATCCTCATATAGTGTCTAAACACACAACTAATTAATTAATTAATTTAATATTCAATTTATATGGATGGAAAAATGTAGTATTCAACAACATTGTAATAGATTATAATAATAATAAGTGAAGATTCAAGGTGAAACCAAGCCATAATATCATCAGGGGTGAGGCTAAATCATAGTAGTAACTCATTCAACTTGGGTATAAGGATTCAAGTGTAATCCAAGGGGAATTCCCATGGTATTCCACTATAAAATAGTCTAAATAATTCCATGGAGCTTATCTATATTAATCCTTATCTAAGAATTATTGGTCCCAATGGGGTGATTCTATGGCTCCATGTGTCCGAAGACATAATGATGAACCCAAGGAGTGTATCCAAGGTATTATAAAATCCATAAAAGATGTCAAGTGAATTGGAAGTACTATGATGAGGCATTCATATACTAAGAATAATACCAAATTCCATGGTGGGTATCACAAATGATAATCAGATCAATGAATTAGAATGGAATCCTCTGAGTTCTCATGACATTACCTTGGGAATCCAAGGTTGGATCAAGTATGACCATTCCTATAAAGTTGAAATAGATTAAAAAGTAGTAGGCACCTAATAATAATTTAATTTATATCACATATAATCACATGACATGTAATACTCATTCCATTTAATATTTTAATAGGCTCATTCCATTACCTTTCTTTAATCATGAAAAGGTGAATCAAGGACATGTAACCATTATCAATTAGATTTCATTATAAATTTTCTGGTTCATCCCACTACCTTTCAATAAGAATATCAATCTGATATAGGGACATGAAAATACTTTCAATTTTATTTATAAATAAACTAGGCCTTGTGATATCTATTATATATAGTTTCTATAACATACATTTAAGGTTGTATCAATTATAAAGGAACACTTATCTTATTAAAGATCAATCCAGACACACCCAAACAATGCTACAGATAAACCCAACATGGGTCACCAAGGAATAAATGAAGAACACACCCTAATTGGGTGGTCCATGTTGAGGTATCAACCTATGATGATGTCAAGTGTCATTATTACGTCTATAGAATATAATCTAGAAAAAATAAATCAAGTTAGATGAATTTAATAAGAAACACATGGTGAAACTTGTATGCACACAATAGAAACAATTTATAGATGGTGTGAATTTAAGGGATGAGCCATAGAACACCTAACTTATGATTGTTATAGATTCCTCATCTAGTATCATCTTTTAGTTTCCCTTGGATCAGAAGAAAATAGAAGTTAATTAATGCCCTAAAAATAGTTCATGTAACCCTACATCAAAATATCATTGTTGATAAGAAGAAGAATGAAAAAGGATCCTAAGGATTGAATCACTCATAGAGACGAATCCAATGAGAGTATTTTAAGTTGAATTATATTTTAGATTATGAAATGATAGAAAATCCTAGGTGAGGAATGTTTTGAATCTCTCAAAGGAGGAAAATAAGTCCTCCTGTCTACTGGAGGAGGAAATAAGAATGAGGTTTAAAATTATAAAGAGGTAGGAAAAAATAGATATTTCAACCCTTTAAAACTGGGTCACATGGTTTGGCCATATGGTTGGCCAAAACGTGTGCCAAACGTGTTCCGTGCACTTTCTAAAGAGGGCATTGACAAGTTTCATGTGCACAGTTTGGGTAACTATGCCAAAAATGTGCTATATGGCTCTATTAAAAACCACAGAGCTTCCACATGGTTATGTGGTATAGGTTAAACAGTTTGTGAAAACTATGAAGCCCACTACTAAGCACTGAAATTCCCCACATGGTTTGGAGAAACCATGTAGACCACGCCACACATTTTTTACTAATCATGCTGCTCAGATGTTTCTTTCACTAGTCATGATTCCATGTTCTAAAAAATCCCCGAACACCCTCATTTCCTCCATATCCTCAATAGGAATTCAAATTAGGTAAAATACAAGGAGTTAAAAAAAAAATTAAGGGATCCATACCACAACAAAAATTTGAGTTCTTACAATGCTGCAGATGAATCATCAACCCGACATCATAATATGAAAATATAACCGAAAAAAATAAATTTATAATAATAATAATAATAATAATAATATTATTATTATTATTATTTTAAGATAAAATAAAATTATTGGGGGGGGGGTTCACATTCTCACCTCACCCATGAGCTTTATTTCTTATTCTTAGTTTTTTAAATTTCACACTATTTTTTCAATCCACTTCATCAAATAATGGGGGGCAGAAACCTAACTTCCCCTACTCTCTATATTGTGGTGGATTTCATATCCACCATGTCTAGATCCTTCCAGCCACTAATGTGGCCGACCACCATCACCATAACTACTAGCCACAATTGTGGCCAACATCATTACCGCTGCCCTGTTTTTAAATGCTAAACCATTTCACTCGGGATGTCTCTAATACCGTTCTCCCTTAAGCTATCATCGCATCTCCCTGACACCCCTACCATGGAATCCTCCTATCAAAGAAACCTAGAATTTATCCCCATGCTACAACGACCCTCCCTCCAACCACGCCTATTGGTTTGAACCTCCATCTATACGAGGAAGGAAAAAAGTGATAGATGGGGGAAGCAAAGAGATAGAAGAGAAGAGATAGAGAATAAAGAGAAAATAATTTGGGTCCTCATTCTTCATTGATTCACCACTAGATTTTCACATCATAAGACCAATTTTAGAGTTTAATAATTTCTTCCATAAAATATCATGACACAGGTATTTGAAACCATAAATTTTGATATTGATAATTTACAGAGTGGTTAGAGAAGTAGAAGAATAATTAAACTTGAAAAAATTATAAAGAACCAGGGGAGGGTTCAACCATGATGTTTCAATATTCAATCATGATGAATAAAGAAAATAAAAAACAACGAATCCCCACATTGATGGTGAGTCACCATGATTTATCCTATTGTTATAGGATGGTCATATTCATTGATACCGATTCCAATCCCTCTATGATCCCCACTCTCCCTCTCCCTCTCCCTCCATCAAGGGTTATGATAATGACAGAATCTAGTAAACCCTAGAGAGGGAATTAAAAGGAATTATACAGTCTACCCATAGGGTTTCAAAATAATAAATAAACTTAATTAAAGTAATTAAATCATTTTAATTACTCAATTTCCACCTGAAATTACCCGAACCCAAGAACCTTATTCAAATTAAACATATAATATCCCTAGGGTAAATAACCCATTCCAAAATAAATTGAGTTATTCATTTCCTCATCCAAGAATCTGTTCAAAAGATATAATCATTTTATTAAAAACACATATGAAGACTAAAAATAATATATTATTTTTATGGATTAATTATGCTCGTAATTCTGCAATGGCTTAGCCCATGGGTAAACACTACACCCTAAAATCAATGGAACCAATAATTTTTTTTCAAGGTTGTATGCTATGGTAAATTTACCATTTTACCCCTGGGGTGGTCTCAAAACTTAGAGAAAAAAATTGAGTTACTTTTTTGGCTTAGAAACCCCCCCATAACTATTGGTGGTATGGAAGATAGTTTTTGAGAGCACCATAGTGATGATATGGGGTTGGGAAAGATCTGCCAAATTGTTGTTTTATGTGGTTAAGAATTTTTTATTTTTTACACATTTTTTATCATAGGATTAATATTAAATTATTATTTAATGTCTTGGGAACTATTTGATTTTATATTTATTTTTTAATTATCATTTGTTATTTGATTGATGGTTGGAATATATTTGATTTCAAATTGTTGGGATTCTTGGTTTGATTATTAGTTCCCATGATATTTCAAAGTTTTGGGTTATTGATGGGTAGTGGGATGATTGATGAATTAGATGTGTATCAAATGTGATAATATTATTGATAAAGTAAGACCTATTTGATATTATGTCTATTGTGATGAGAGTGGCTCAAGGAATGCCTCATTGGGCTATGATGTTGTGTGAGTCATCGATCATAGGTTGAAGTGACTTGGCCTGAGTTGGGTAGCTACAATGTGAGTCTTCAGGGTAGGTGTATCTTCTAGACACATGGTCATAAGTATGACTTGTATGTGTATCTTATATTGCATTTCTTTATGGGTGAGTTATATCAAACCCTCACTTACACTCTTCCAATATTTCATAACACATCCTCTTAATCACTATTACTTATTTTATTGAAGAAAATAGTAGAAACTTACTAGGTCATTAGACTCACCCCTACCAATGTACATGAAATAAGTTTCGACATACATGGGTATTCTGCATGTATCATTTTAGGTTTAGGCATTGGCTTGGAGATGGAAAAATAATCTGGACTTGGTAGGGTATAGAGGAAAAAGATTTATCATGAGATATATTATGTGTTTGGATAAAGGAAGATATATGTCTCTCCTTTTGATTCATTGAATTTGTTCTATCCCATGGGCCTTTTTATTGTATTATGTATATATTATTTTCATGTAAATTATTCTTTAGTTTATATTTTTTATTATGATACATCATGTATACTTTTATTTATTTATATTATAGACTACTATGGGCCTATCATATCCATATTTTATGTCCATAGATTTTGGGTATGTTAATTATATGGACAAGTTATGTTGTATTTTTGGTAGTTCTGGGCATTAAACATGATCTTTATACTCAATGGAATAGTCTCCCCATGACTGTTTCTGGACCCCATCATTGGTCAGAAACCTCTAACATATGGGGAGTAATACACGAGGTATTACAAACAATCCACTTGTGAGATGTTTAGAAGATCAATTTTGGGGCATTAAAAAGTGATATTATAGAATGGTTTTGGTTATAACTATGTAAGTAAGATATGGGGATAGAATTTTGGGACTTAGTAGGTATAATGATAGAATGAATGGCCATCATGACTTTAGTTAAAACCAATGTTTCAATGGGAAGTATATTATCAAGACTAGGCATTCTAGGTTGAGTGATATTTTATATTCAGAATCCAAATGTGGGATTTAGGAGACCTGGTATGAGTCATAGGGATCATCATGGATCTAGTTGCCTAGTTTATGTATAATGATAGTGACATGATTAGGGTATTATACACACAATTATTGATAGTGTATTTTGGAATATTGACTGATTATGATCCATTATTAATTTATGAAACATAACATCTATTCGATTTTTTCAAAAATACATTATATGGGTTGATTATATCAATACAAATGTAAGGGACTTTCTTGAATGAATGATTATTGTGTTTCTTTAATCACTATAGAGAAATGATCTTAGGGGTTTTGGATTTATAATGAAAACAAAAAGTTTAACATAAAAATTATACAGTGGAACAATATTTATTTAATTTCTTTAGGTTTTAATAAATATAATATATTTTTTTTATAAATAGATTTAAAAACGGATTTTGAAATTAAGGACCAACTAGGAAGAAGATTTCAATTTAGGTTTTGGTGAAAATCCTTAGTTACCAAGGCTGTTCTAAGGGAAATTATGTGATTTTTTGTTTTTTTAATGTAATTTTAACTAGTTTTTAAAATAATTAACCAGTACCTTTGAAAATTAGGTTTGCCTATATTTTATGGTTTTGAATGAGAGTGACCATAATGTTTTTAATTGTGTTTTTTATGAATATAGGGATTGGTTAGACTAGGATATATAGTTTAGGATCATTAAAAGGATGTTTATGAAAAAGGATTGGGTAACTATATGGTAAATATATTTTTTGGAATATTATACTACTTGATATGTGTTTCAGAAGGTGATTCCTATGATAGTCAACAACATTAGCCAGAGTTGCCTATTGGTAATTAGTACTTATCATGGGGAGTTCTATAAAGATATATGTGGATTGATCATTAGTTTTTTATTTATGGTTCCATGCCTGCACCATATTAGAGTATTAGTGTTGAGTATAAATAGAGTTCCTGGGTGAGAAGATTTAGATTTTCATAGAATTGATGGATAAATTGAAGTAAAATGATTTCATTAATGTGGTCGTAATAATGGGAAGTTAATGTAAGTCTCAGTGATTGGGTAATGGGGTTTTAAGGGAATGGTATGTTTGGGTTTTAGAGTTAGGAATGAGGTTCATGATTTGAATTTTGATATAGAATGTGAATGGTTAGTGATGTAATGATAACCGATAGATTGATATTTATGTTTCAAGGATCACCATGGATTCTTAAGGAAAAAATTATTATGATGTGGTTTTTTTAATGACTCATAAATTTTAGTGTCCATGAACAAAGAGTTAGTTCAATATTTCATTTGTTTAGATGAGAGGTAAATTTTAATTTTTTTATCAAAATTAATGGAGGGGAGTTTTAGAGATATTAAAAGCGATTAATTGTATATTTCAATGTTTTGAGTTTTATGGAATAACACCCAAAGTGAGTTCGAGAGTGGTTGGTGATAAAAAAGAATGCGATAGTGGCAATAATGTGCCACCAAGTACATATTCTAGGACAGCTGGGTTCCTGATGGATCATCCAAAGGAGATATACCTCTAGATGGTCCACCAAGTGGCTAGTTTCTAGTACTGGGTACTTGATATATTTACTAGGTTCTTTGTGGGGGAAGGCCAGGTACCCAATGCTAGTTTTCCATTTTTTTATTGGGGGAAGAACCATCATTTAATGATAAATAATTTATCAATTTTTATCTAAAGGGGATAATAGAGGAGTCCATTTGGTCAAAATCTCCCCCTTATTTCCCCTATCTTGACCCCTTTTTGATTTTCACTTGATTAGAGGAAACATCCGAGTTATTTTTCATGGTGGATCAAGGTGATTTAGTCTCCTTTTGTACCATTTATCCTTACTACTCATTTTACTGATATTGGTTGGATGATTTTATGTATTTGAGGTGATGTTCCGCCATTACATAGTGTAATCACTCCATATTTATGGGGAATTGGTGCATGGAGAATAGAGAAGGTTCTAGGAGGTTTGTTTCACACAATCACATACCATTTATCTTGAGGTATGCGACCCAATAAATTTATTTATCATTCTTGAAAACACTAATTAAGATTGGCTATAATTTGGGTTGATAATTTGAGGGTTTTCCATGAATTAGGATTAGTTTTATGTTAGTATTAGACTTCACCAAATTTATTAATGTTTCAGCATCATTACTCCACACTAGGATTTGAGAATTGAGTATACCGATGGATATTTTGTCTTAAAAATTCTCTAGTTGTTAATTTGAGATGGTTTATTGATAAGGTAGGTGACCATTTTTTTTGGAAGATATTTTTTTGAGTAGAAATTATATTACTTGTCACCAATTTAGGTATGTGGCTTTTAGATTACCATGTATCTTGATTATATGGATCATTTTTAATTCATTTGATCATTATTACTTATACTAAAATATTATATGATGTTGTGTGATATCACCCCATAAAAAGGAATGGGATCAATTGGAATAATAGTCAACAAGGATAATATAACTTGGTAAATGGTTCATTAGTGTCACCTAATTTAAATGAGGGTTGATATCTCATTTTATGATTTTTTGGTGGTATGTGTTAGATTTCTAAAAGTAAACATGTTTTCCCTTTTAAATGTGATTTAAAAATTGGTTTTGGTTTAAAGTGATATTTAAAAGAAAAATGGGGATTTAAATCAATGGTTTGGAAATGGTCATAAAAACAAAGGAAGGGTTATTCAAGTGGACTTCCTTGGGTTTTTGGATTAGGGGCTAGCATGATTAAATTTTTCATGTGGTGATTTTTTTCAAATGATTCACATTATGGGTTTTTATTGGATTTTGAAAGAAATCTAAAAGGGATTTTTTATGGGTGTTTGGGTCTATTTTACCATGTTAGGGTAATGAACTATTTTTCAAAAGTTTTTTTTGTTTGAAACTTGTTTATTTTTATGAATATATACTAAAATTGGAGTGAATCATATTATATGATTCACCTAGTTTGCATCCTATGATATACATATGATTCATATTATAGGATTAAATTTTATAGTATAATAAAACATCATGATATGATATATTCTTACTATATCATAATATACAATTAGAAAGTGATGTCATTTGGATTAAATTTCATGGATATGCTCATCTCCTCCCACATCATTTCATCAATTTATGATCTGTTAGATGGATCACTTATAGAATGACACATATTCATTGAAGTGTTGAATAAATAACATACTAATGGGATGTAATATACATATCCCATGAGATGACACCTATTATGATCAATACAGTTGATATTTTTTATTATATTAATAATATTGGGTATGGAATATATAAGGGAAGGGTTCCCTAAATTGGATACTACCTGATTTTATGTGAACATAACCAATGCTAACTTTCATATGAAATTACATTCTTCTTTTGAAGAAGGCGATAACACCCCTTTAGTGCATTTGGGATCCACTCATTTTTAATGAGTATCCAAGGATATTGGATAACCTACGAAGGTAGGAATAAATTTTTTATTGCAACTTTGAACTTCATAAAACTTTATCCACAAAGATAGAATCTGTGACAAACATGATAAAGGTATATTTATATTCATATTTTGTATTCATGTTGATTCATTAAAGATAGATTGAATTTTTCATGGGTTATTTCTATGGAATGATAAACCCCTAAATATATCAATGGTATCAGAGCCTTGTGCTTCAAGGAATCAATGTGTGTTTTTACTAGTTTTTTTAAAATATCTATCATAAATAATTTGTTCCATATTGTAAAATATGATATGATGTATTTCTTTTATGTCACATCATCATAACATACGACTAAGAAATATCATAAAGTATGATATATAAGAAACACATGTATTTTTATGTCTCATAGGTTATGATATATGATATCAAAATTCATGATAGAACCATTATTTGTGGGAATATAGGGAATCATATTGTAAATATGATATCAAATCTATCATAAAATATGATAGGAGCTTTATGATAGAGATCCCAATTATAGCATATGAATTGGAGTTATATCATACAATATGATGGGTTTACATACTGTATGTCTACTATATCAATCATATTTTAAAATAGATAATAATATTATCAGTAATAAAATTTTACATAATTAAAAGAGTTTACAAATTTATATTTTCATAAATTTACTTATTTTTTATAATTTTTTTTTATAAATTAAGAGTGTTATTCTATATAAAATATGGTATTTTAGTCCTAAATAAAATATAAAAAGATTATATTTTTTATCATGTTTTTGAAAAATAAATAGTCATTATTTATTAGTTTATTACTTTATAATATTCATAATTATAATTTTTTTACAAATTATGAATAGTTTATATTCTTTATTTATGAGATAAATTTCTTCTTGGATATAGATACCTTCATTATAAACAAGGGGTGATATCATAAGATTTAATTTTCATCTACCTTGACATCTATTTTTTATTTAAGTTATGATTCATTCATCCACCATTTTTTTTGATTTTAAAATAAATAACTTTATGGTTGAGTGAGAACCAAAAAGGAATCACATTAAGGTTGAGTGAGAACTAGAAGAAGCACCATAAAAGAGGTAGCATGCCCAAGGGGATCCACCATTATAGACACAAGACATAACAAACCCAAAAATCACTTTATGGTTAAGTGAGAACTGCATGTTAAACCCAAAAATTATCCTCCTAAATATCTTCAGAAACAT
Organism: Viscum album; assembly: GCA_963277665.1. NCBI lineage: Eukaryota > Viridiplantae > Streptophyta > Magnoliopsida > Santalales > Viscaceae > Viscum > Viscum album. Next base: position 783,033,609 of record OY728150.1, on the reverse strand, counting down.
ACTATTCCCTATCAGAATCAAGTTCCAAATCCTTAGAAATGAGACTAGATTAGTGGCTAATGGAGCAGGTTCACATCCTACCCTACCAGCCTTCCACCTCCTGCATAGTTATGATATTTGAAATAGTTATTGAAAATAGTTTTGAATATTATTTTTTAGAGTTTTCATAAATTGAATTCTCTCTTGAGTAAATCCTCTACAGGTAAAGATACTTAGTGTTAGATTACCCATCATCTTAGAGTCTTATTCCTTTTTCTATAAAGGTGAGTGGTTGGATATCTATCAGTTTGAGCTTACTCATGTAGAGGTTATCAACATCTTTATATCCAATATTTCACATGAAGAGTTGATATACCTTATTCACTACTTGTATTTGGAAATGTATAAATATGCCTTAATTCTACTTTTGGGTGAGTAAAATTTTTGTTTGTTTGTGTAAATTGTTAAAAAATATTGTGGTTTGAACACATTAATTTGGTGGATGGGATAGGGTTTCCAAAAATAAATCATTAAAAAATTTATACACAGAAAAGGAATACAATGTGAGAAAATAAATGGGGAATTATATGAAATGGCTTTAACATGAATGTGATTTATATTATACTAGTGAAAATTTTAAAATAAAACTCTCAAATACCAATCTTGAGATTCCATCCAAATTGGTACCTTTTAAGACCTCAATCATCTTACCGAGTTGGACATTTCATAACTAGGTGCCTATGGATTATCTTATGAAAAGAAAGAAAGTAATGGGTGATCCTATTAGGTTTAGGAACCTATAATTAGTGTTTTAGAAACACTATAAAAAAATAATTAAATGGTGAAATATGGATCTTGTATCACTAAATGGATATGATGTATTATGTTATCATTTTTAGTAGGATAAATTTAACTAAAAATCCTTCATGAAATGATATAAAACATGATACTCACCTATAGATATGTATTTTTCATAGATTATAGAATAATTTATGATAAGATTTTTTATATCCCTTGTAGGTATGAATTATATGACCATTCTAGATTGAAATCCAATATTGAGAAGTGTTCTCAAAAGGGAAGCATTCTGGGCATTTTAATTTGAATGTTATAGAATATTTTTCACCAACTCAAATAAGTTCTTATTTATTGGTAATACCAAGGAAACCTAGGGATATTATTTTTATAATCCTACAAAACACAACGTGTTTATGGTCTAAGATGGTATATTTATTGAGAAGGAATATATATGACAAGGAGTTAGTGGGAGGAAAATAAAAATTGGGGAAGTTTAAGAACAAAAAACAGGAAGTGTTCTTGAGTTTGAGTTTGATCAAGATTAAGAAAGAGTTTTGTAGGAAGATCCAAATAAATATTCATAAAAATATCAAAGTTATAGTAGTATTATTAAATAACATGTGAGATATAGATTTATTATAGAAAATGATGATGAAGTAATTCTCATAAATGACGAATCTAGTAACTACTAGGAGGATATAGAGAGTTCCAATTTTGAGAAACAATTAAAATATATAAAATATAAAGTGGAATATATGTATACTAACCAATGTTTAGAACTTGGTAGATTCAACAGAAGGGGTGAGACCCATAAGGTGCTAGTGGGTTTTTATAAGAAAACAGACATATATGGTAGAGTATCTACCTATAGAGAATTCCTGTGGGTAAAAGGTTACAAGAAAATTTATGATGATTGATATGGAATTTTTTTCACCTATAGTGATGGTAAATTCAATTAAGATATTGATATAAATAAAAATTCACTTTGATTATAAGACATATCAAAAGGATGTCAAAACTGATTTCCTTATGGGTAATTTAGTCGAAGATGAATATATGATACAACTCAAAGGTTTTAAAGTTCCAAAAAAGTCTACCAAGGAATGTATGTTTCAATGATCCATTAATATATTATAACAATCTTCCCAAATATGGAATATGTAGTTTGGAAATACAATCAAAGAGTTGGTTTCATAAAAAAATATGGATGATTATTGTGTATATAAGAAGATTAGTGGGAGTGTAGTGGTGTTTCTAATATTGTATTTAGATGACATACTTATTATTGAAAATGAAATCCCAATTCCTAAATCTAAAAATATGTGGTTGGGTAAACAATTTTTGTTGAAATACATGGTTGAAGAAACCTACATACTGGGTATCAAGACCTATAGAGATAGATCTCAGGGGTTTCTTGGACTTAGTCAAGACATATATACTGTTAAATTAATAAAGTGGTTTAGCATGGAGAACTCTAAAAAGGGGTATTTACCAATGTTAAATGACATGAATCTTGGGAATATTCATGATACTTATATAACATTAGAAAGGATGGCTAGAATTCCTTATATATCCACCATAACTTCTATCATGTATTCTATGTTGTGTATTCTACCATATATCACCTATGATCTTATAATTAAAAGTATATACCAATATAATCCAAGTGAGAATCACCAGGTTGGTGTGATGAACATCCTTAGTGATTTAGAAGGACTAAGTAAATTTTCTTGGTCTTTAGAGGATATGATGAGTTTTGTGTACAGAGTTACATAGATGTAAGTTTCTAATATGATATAGAATATATGAAATATCAATACAGATTTTTTCCTAAATGGTGGAGATACTAGCTGGTAGAGTTCCAAACAAACCACCATGGAAGACTAAACAACATAGATAGAGTACATCATTACATCAGATACTATGAAAAAATCTATTTGGATAAGGATGTTTAAATCTAAACTAGAGGCGGTTCCTAGCATTGAGGGAGAGAGCTAACTTTACTCTGAAAATAATGGAGTAATATCATTGGAAACAGAGTCCAAGTGTCACCAAAGGTCCAATCACATCCTTCAAAAATACCATCTTATATGAGTGATCTTTGAGAGGGGTGATGTTAGGATCTATTGGGTGGATACAAATTACAATGTATGAGATCCAATAATGAAGCCTTTAACACAAAATACACATAACTGTCATGTTGATTATCTTGGTAATGATACTTGATAGACTGATTTAATTTTTTTTATAATTTATCATGATTTATTATAATGTAAACCTCCATTTATCATTCATTCATTTGTGTTGTAATTTATTTTACATGAATAGTGACATGATAGTATCCCCTTAAATTATGAATTTGAGTTGTCCCTAATTGATTATTATCTCAATGTATTATTGGTTGTGATGAAATGTTAATATTATCATGAGAAGTGGACTCATGATGTAATAAGCGAAGTCTTATTATTTGGACTGGCCTATCAAGTATAGCCTATAGAATTTCATACATTCATTGATATACTTAGGGATTTATTATTACTATAAATCATTTTTTACTCAAGGTTAGTAAGATACCTACCACGAGACCCTTCATACTTTAATACCTTTATAAAAAAATTCATTTCAAATTATCCAATTAGGGTGTGGTTGGGTATGATTTTGATCATGTATTCAGTTAGAGATTAACTAAAATGTGATTTTTCACACATATAAAGAGAAAAGAAATATGACCCTCGATTGAATTAGACTAGGTAAATTCATGGCCATGCTTATTTGAGCCACATATGATGTGTTTAACTACTTGGATGAGGTAAATGTTATGTGATCATCTATTTTATGAATAAAATGTGGTGTATTCATGGACTAGGTCCGTCCTTTTTTGAGAATCAAGAATGTATGAGACTTCCTATACTAGATAAAAATTTTTCAGTGTACAATTATCAATCAAATTTATGGGAAACCAAATTATATAGGTATACATATGATGTATATGATATATCTTGTTGTGTAAATGTTCATATGTGATATGAGTATGATTAACATAGATCATACTTGACCCCTTTGTAGCACGAGTAGTACAAACTCATTTCTAGAGACACCTCTTTGATTACATTTATGACATAGGGATTTCATATTTCTTTTCAATGATACTAAGGTCCAAAGGGGAACATATTCAAAACATTGAATAAATATTATTTTTTGGATTTTTTTTTTCGAAAATAAATATAACCTGATAAAATGTATCCAAATGATTTTTTAATGGTTTCAAAAATAGAGGTGAAGTTTTACATAAATTCATTATGGTATTTTACTATATGTGGGATATTGATGGATGTACACTAAAATATGGGCGAATCATATTATAAAATTCTCATAGACCACATCCTACGCTATAAATATGTTTCATATCATAGGATAAAATATGATGTTATAGTAAAACAACATGAGATTTTGTATTATTTCTATATCGTAATATATGACTAACATGTGATATAATTTTCATGTCATTTCAGGTATTTGGGTGTCACCTCACATAGGGTTTATTGAGTTAATGATCCATTAGAAGGATCATTTTTGGCATGAAACATATTTATTGAAATATTCAATGAGGAACTCTCTAAAAGTCTGTAACTTATGGGTGCTATGATATGGCATCCAATACAATTTATATGGTTGAAACTATTCCTTAAATGATGTGTGTTAGGGATGGAATATATAATTTAAGGGATCCATTTTTAGATACTACCTAATTTCATGTGAATATATCTAAATCTCTTTTCTACCGGAACTTCCATTCATCTTCTAAAGAAGGTACTAGAACCCCTTTGGCGAGTTTGAGATCATCTGATCAGGAATGAGGATCTAATTATAATGGATCACATACTAAGTAAGGAAGAATTTGTTTTATTCTTCTTTTATATTCACCAAGAATTCTCCATAGATATTTATTATGTTATAGTCATGACATAGGTGCACTATTCATCATATTTTTTTCATGAATATTGATTCATTGAATATATATTGACGATTCATGGTTTATTTTAGCTGATAAAGAGCATATTATGATCCCATTAAACCAATTATGTTTATGGTTTACTTATTGTTATTACTTATTTCATGATGATTCATGATAGTATAAGAACCATGGGTGTGAGATATTCCCTTAGGTGTTGGGTTGGTGAGTTGGGATTGGGATTCTTGTTAGGTTTTCCTTTCATGTATGTATACAGGAACCTTGAGATACCATTGGAATGGGTGTGAAATATTAATGTTGACTATGTTATGGGTGATTATTTTATTATTATTATTTATGAAATTATTTAAATTCATGTAATGATACTTTCTCTTCTTTTGTTACTTGTAGGAGAGCCTCATTATTGACCTTAATTATTGAGGTGGGAGTTAGTACCAGTGTTCATTGATTGATGAATTAATCCATATCCATGTTTAGTGGTCCTAATGGAATGATGATACTTGGTATGTATCTAGATATGGGATGAAGAGATTCAATATGAATCCTTTAGGCAGTTGATATAAGGGTAGTGGGTTCCCTCCTAAATGATGTGGGATTATATTATAGAAGACAAAGTGATTTAACATGTATCCTGAGAGTAAATGAGAGTAATGTGATAGGACTTGTGATGTAGTATCAATACCCATGTTAGGTTACATATAGGGAAAAATTTTGGACTTATATATAACTTTAGGAGATTATTTTATTTTGGATTGTGAGGTCACATATACTATTTTATTTCCCTATTAGGGTATGCACCCCTTTAGGTGTTCTCTTCACTACTATTTTATGAACATAGAGAAATGGATGAAAAGGCTTTAGTTGGGATGGTGGATAAACCTTGGTAGGGTTTGATTATCTATAAGAAATAGAGTTGGCCTAAATCATTCTAAGGACCCACCCTATGTAAGACCATTACTGTCTTAGTACATCACCTCCTTATTTTAATGATATATTTTTTCTTATGTAACTAATGAATTTCATTTTTTATGATAGTAAAATATTTTATGGAAAAAATCATAAATATGGATAAGTTATGAAGTGACCATTTCAACCTACCACATGATGAAGTTCAACCAACCAAGAAGAGTGATAATGCATTAAAATAAAGTGGCCTCATGACCAAACAAGTGAACATGCATCAGATGAGAATTTTTTTAATTTCTTTAACTGAATACACATTTCTAATAAAGTTACCACATAGAGGATTAAACCTACCACTAGAAGAAAATAATCCACTACATGATGAATTGTAGTGACCACAAGAAGAGATGAATCTACAATATGAGTAAAATAACTAACCACAAGAAGAAATGAAGTGATCGTGAGAAGAAGTAAAGTGACTACATGAATTAAATAAGTGGACGCATGTGGAAACCAAGTTTCCATGAAAAGTGACCATGAAAAGTAACCCAAAAAGTTACCATAAGACAAAGTAACCATTCCTAAGTGAAGACTAATAGACCATGTCTAATTTAAGTAGATAGATATACTCAAAATCTCCACTGACCATGTATTAAAGAATTTATTTAAAAGTTAGTGAATTTAAGGTTTCAATTAGTATAAATATTAAAATATTGATATCATCTAATGGATAATTAGAGAAGTTATATATTTAAGAAGTATATCTACTCATGGAAAAGTGACCAAATACCTAATATTAATATGTGGTGTATACATATGCATGAGATACATTGTGATACACTAAGGATTTACACTAACAACAATTCCATTAAACTCTATTTTTTCTAACCTATTTACAAAAAATCAACTAAATATTTTTAACGAAATATTTAAACACAATTTATTAATAGAATCTGATCAAATTCAGCTGCATCAGACCTTTTCACCCATCTCTCTCTCTCTCTCTATTTTAGCTTAACTTTTGAGATTTGTTTTCATTAGTCTATTTATTATTTAACATAGGTTTCTGATTTGTATTGAAGAGTGTTATACACTCTTTCCTTTATTCCTTTACAACTATTATCGCATGTAGAACTATAGAGGAGGCTATATGTAACTTGAAATTTTTATATGATGTTATTATTTTTGAAAAATCGATCTAGTTTTTTAATCCGTTTATTATTTAATAAACTACTTGGTAGTGAGTGATTTTTAATTGAAGATGACTAGGTCTTAGTATGAGACTAAACCCATTTGTTTATATCACTATGTGTTTTATTAATTTATTTTACTATATTATCAAAATCAAACTAGTATTAATTTTCAAAACTATACAGAAAAAATTATTTTGATAGTTATCTATAATAAGTGTTTTATATACATTGTTTGATACAAGTAAATTTTTATGTAAATTTAAATCAATTTTAAAACTTGTTTTAACCAATTTTCGATCAAACTTTTGAGAATATTTTTGAAAATATAAAATTATATACTTCTACTATTTTAGTTAACTGGTCTATTTTTATAAATTGGGAGATTTTGTTTTAAATATTTTTTAAAAATATATTTTAATTTGAAACTAAATTCACCCCCTCTTGAGTTTTCTACTATGACTAACATTTGGTATTATAAGGGATTTATTTATTTCTATATTTCCTTTAAATGAGATCAAGTTTTTACTCAAAATATCAAAATTTATATTTATTTATAAATTTAAATCTTTATAGATAACAATAATATTTAGGGGAATTATAATAACATGCCTACTTATTTTAATGAAAAAAAATATGATTGGTGGAAAATAAAAGATGAAAATACATATAGAGATCAAGGGATTTGATATTTAGACTAAGAGAGGATAAATATGAAGAACCTAAAGCTGCTAGAGATGATTTTTGTGATGCTATTAAGGCTTCTTATTACTATAATTACAAAGCTATGAATGCATTATATTGTATATTAGGATAAGATGAATTTAATAGAATTTATTATTGTACTATTTCTTATAAAATTTAGGATATAAATGACATGTCTCATGTAGAGACATAAAATATTAAATATATGTTCCAAAATACATATACTATTAAATATGATCTTTTTAATATGGAACACCATGATTCAATTTTTTACATGCATCTTAGGTTCAATGGAATTTTCATTTCAATAAATAAAATTGGGAATAAAATTTAAGAAAAATATCAAGTGAAGAGTCTCCTATGGTGCTTACAAAATTGATGAGGAGGAAACACTGTCTCCATTCTATAATTTTATGATATAATAAAACTACCAGTTAGGTATTTGACTAGAAAAATCATTATATATGAGAAAGAGATGAAACTGAATAAATAAGATGAAAAACCAAAAATAAAATTAGTTGTTTTAAAACTTTTGTTTCGAATATGAAGGAGAAAAATAATGAATATAGTTAAAGTAAGGATGAATCACCCTATTATAATTAAGAGGAGATGTCTCATCTAGATAGGAGATTTAAGAAGTTATATAGGAAGAAGAAATAATTCAATTAATCTAACTATGGAGGAAAGTATTATAGAATATGAAATTGGAAAAAGGAAAATGAACTAGGAGAAATGAATTGTTATGACTATAATAGAAAATAGAATATAAAATATGAATGTCCAAAATTAAAGTATAAGAAATGTTATGAGGAAAAAGAAAAAATACCTAAGAAATATAAGAATGCAACCTTGTGCACCTCTGAGAACATTTCAAGTGAGTCAGACACAAGTAAATAAGATAATATGGTCAAAGAAAACATGTATTTTATGGAAAAAATATTTGAGATAATAAATATAACCTCTAAGTCTCATATCTATATTTATAATATCTTTAAAAATGAAATAATTATGAAAATATGACCATGAAAGATTTATTTGAATATTTTAATATGTTGGAAGAAACTTTTAAAGAACATAAGGACAAATATTAAATTTTAAATGCTTTATCCATTCATATTAAATCTGATCCTGCTAAATAAAAAGAAAATAATTCTTATTTATTAAAATAGAATAATGAATATAAAATTTAAAATACAAAACTAAAAAAGTATCTTGAAATGTTTACAAATGGGAGTGAAACCTTGACTAGGATTCCTAGAAAACCAACCACACCCAAGTATAAAACTGGTATTGCATACTAGCCTATTCAAAGGATAATTTATATGAATACATTTATTCATAGATAAAGATATTACAATTATGTAAATAGTTCTTATTATTATGAACATAGTTAATTTTTTATTTCTAAATTTATTAATTACACTTTTATTAAAATTATTAAAGAGATTTGGATTCCAAAAATATATTATTTATAACTTTTCTAGACCTAAGAAAGTGTGGGTAACAATGTCATTTCTTATTTAAATGTGTGTAGAAAACATTATTGAAGAGTAAACATAATCATTTATGGTATCTAGATAGTGGAAACTCTAGATACATGGATGAATACTACTCAAGATTTAATAGAATTATAAAGATGGATGGTGGACATGTCACTTTTAGTGACAATCAAAAATGAAAAATAATAGGGCTTGGTCAAATTAGTAACTCTAATTCTATTTTAATTTCTAATTTATTATTTTTTGATGGTTTAGATTATAATATTCTTATCATATCACAATTATATGATGATGGTTATCATGATCAGTTTGAAAATAATGCTTGAAAAATTTATGATTAAAAATTCTCTAGTCTTTACTTCTTTATGTAATGATAATGTTTATACAGTTGATTTCGATTATTTATATTCTAAAAACATTTTTTGCATAAGTGACTTTCAAAAAGAATATTTTCTATGAAATATGACACCAAGTTATTGCAATATTTACTCTCTTGGAAAGATAACTTGTAAAGAATTAGTAAAGGAGTGTACTAAACTAGAATTCACAAAAGACAATGTCTGTAACCCCTTTAAAAAAGGGAAATAACATAAGATCTATTTCCAAAAAAATAAAGAAGTTTGAACTTCTCATACCATAGAGTTGGATCACATGGACTTGTTTAGACCTATTAGATTTTGTAGCTTAAATGGGAATCATTATTCTAATAACAACTCATCCTAATGGGGTTTATTTTGTAACTACCCTAAGATCACCCCCATTAGGATAAAGGATGGTGGCCAGTGCCGAGGAGGCATATCACACACATGGGTGGACTTATCATAATGTATCAGTACAAATGAACTCATCTCAAATACTATACGATGCTAAAATGTAAAACAATTGATAACCATGCATGTATACATCTAAAATCAAAACATCAGAGTATGGTAAAAATTATTGGAAAGAAAAAGGCCCAAATAAAATTCCATAAAAAAGAAACTGAAAAAAATTCCAACCTGTAAAGTGGGTGAGTACTGCTGTCAAGGTCACCATAGTAATGTACCTTAGTCTTTCTGGATCACTAAACTCTTCCTGGTCCTGGCCCCTCTAGGGCTCTGAAAAAAGGTCAACCATCTACATAAGAAACGACAAGTGTGGGAAAATCCCATATAGGGGTGAGTATAACAATACCTAGTTAGACATACCAAAATCAATAAGCATATAACATAAAGTATAATTGTATTTATATCATCTCAATAATATGAAAAAAAATATATAATAATAACATCAAGATATACTTAATGTAGAAACATAGTATTAATTAAGATCACAACTATATTTCTAGCCTAGGATTCCTGCTTGAAGGTTCCACATAGCACTTGTCTGGGAGAGCACACTCCATGATTTATATAAAACTAATGGAATCTATATGAGATGTTGTGTTTATCAGTCCTTTCCATAATAATTTCATGCTGGAATTCTGAATAGAACTATACTCAAAGGGGGATAACACCTAAGGCCATGGGGTATACCAATTACCCAATCCAGATTAACTCATTAAGTAGGGGATCAATGCCTGCATATTCTTGGTCATGATGATACCAAGAAACCCACCTATGGTAATGATGTTGACGATAGAGGATCTAAATCTGAGCCTCATGGAGGGATTAACAGAACTCTATCCATGACTAATGTTCCTTATAGGGGATCACCATCCAATGAATAATACATGACTCCATAACAAAACCTGATGAAAAGGTCAAGGGAATTTACCCTAATAAAACTTTTCCAATCTAAAGAGGAAATGGGATATAATATATCTTCAAAGGAGTACATGGTGTGAATTAGTAGTACAAAACATATCCCTTTAGCACTGGGTCCTAACCGTATATCATGACTTGTACACTTGTCTGTATCCAAGTACATGGAGTGTCTGAGTCCATGTACTCATGAACACATTTCTGTCTGAGTACAAAATATGCCTAAGCCCATGTAATCTTAACCATGTCTATGTACACTACATGGTACATGATAATCCTCCAGGTAATGGTCATACAACATGTGATAATTTTCTTCTCGTGGAAACCCTAGCACCATACAGAGGATCCCTCATGGTGTGTAATTCTAGATCACATGTTGTATAACTTCAGATTTTCATATCTCACCAGTTCCTCTTTTGTATCATCCTTTGCATCACTATTTACATAATAATTTGTAGAATTAATGGATCCATGGTTAGATGACCTTCATATTGCAAGATATTGGGATTCTGGTCTTTGAATCAGATTGGGAAATGTTCACACACACCATCCATAGTCGTACCTTTGAATCTGGGATGAACAGGGACTGCCAATACATTCTGATCTACCTATTGTCATCCCATGTCATTCTCACACCTTGACTGTACCCTCAATATAAAATATAACCCTTGTTATTGATTTTATTATGCTAAAAAATGATAACATGATGATAAAATACCAGGTATTCATCAAACTGTTGTCCAAATAAAATACCAACAATGAATTTGTGAAGAAAGGGGGGATCCATAAACTAGAATATTTGAGGAAAATACCTCATCCTTTCTTTATCTTTACTTGATCTATAATCAAAGAAAAATAAAAATAAATAGGGAAATAACCTATGAACAAAATAAATCCATCTCAAATAAATCTACCGTCGATGTGCAAATCAATTCTTGTTAATGGAATGGATCTATGTTTGACCAAGATAAAATAATGGGTTGGAATTAGAAAAAAAGAACATCCTACCTCAATACGGATTAGTTACTAGAAAATAATGATCACACATTTTTATTTTTGGATAGATCCACATGTTCTATTATCACATCACTCCTTGATCTCGATCCGATTTAGTTTTATCCGCCAAAACATTCTCTAATACCCTCCCATTCTTAGGGTTATGTGGCCAACACTGATAATTGGTCACACGAATTTTTAAATAGAGAACAATAATTAGTCCACTACATCACTTAATAAAATAAATAAGTAAATATATTTATTTTATTATTTATGCCCTCGATGACTTTTAACCAAATGGACGATGCTAAAAAAGTTTATATCGCACCTAGGGTAAAGCCGATGCTACGAGCTCAACAACAGCCTCTGATTTGTGATCTGAGTATATGTTTAATATTTATTTCAATTTTTCAATAAAAATATGCACACATGATATTTAATATATCTCAAAATTTAATTCTATTCTCACTAGGCCACAAAATCTATCACCATCTCAGTGCCTATATCCAAAAATAATAAATACAATATTATAAAGTAATATATATAAAAATCAGAGTCATTACATTCTCCCTAACATGGGGATTTATGTATTGGAAAGACAAAATGAATGTATACACAAAGATATGTGGGTACTAAGCATGCATCTGGGTCTCTCTCTCCTAGTTACTCTCTAGAATATTCCCATGACGCCACCAGACATGCACTAAAAGAATTTCTCACCCATGGAGGATCCTCACCTACAGATCCTCAATATATACTAGGTACCCAGTAATGGTATCTCCATCATTGATATCTAACTCACCCAAGTCAATTACATGAGATAGGTCATGCACTTACCACCTGAACTACGACATGTGGAATCCATTGTGTACCTGGTCTAACTACAATAGTAGAGATAAGTGGTACACCACCTTTCCAACTCTACACAGTATCTGGAAAGAGACAATGAATCACACAAATATTTTTCCACCTCGGCCAAATATTCACAATCCACATTGATGTGAGACCCTCAAGAGTACATGGTATCCTCATTAAAATCCAAATGCCTCCATCATCAGTCAACATATGACTTATGATGGCTATTTTCAGCCCTCATATTCTCCTAGATGATACTCACCTTCTCTATAGTGGCTCACACTAACTTCAGTACCATAAGTGCCGACTCTTCTGGGTTGGTCCAGTATAGTGGTGACCTACATGGTCTTCTGTACAAGGCCTCAAATTGTGCCATACCAATAGTGGAAGGGTAGTTTTTTATACAAAAACTCCCCCAATGGTAGGTGATCCCCACAACTATAGCCAAAGTCTTACATGTAAGCTCTTAACATTTTCTTCAAGACCTAAATGTTCTTCACAGTATGGACACCAGTATGGTGGTGAAACACCATGCTCAAATGTAACTGAGTCCTGAAGGCCTCCTGTATTCCTTTCTATAACTGAGATGTGAAGCAAGAATCATAGTTAGAAATGATTATCAAGGACATGACAAGGAGTTGAATTATCTCCTTCACATAAAGGTGTCCTAATCTCTCAACTGAACTCTACTATAAAATAGCTAGTATCTGGGTTGACTTGGTTAGTCGGTCTACAATCAATGATATGGAATCATTTCTTATATAAATATGTGGTAACCTCATCATTAATTCCATAGATATACCATCCCACTTCCACTCCGGAACCTTAGGGGGTTGAGCTAAACCCACAATAACCACATGCTCAGCCTTCACTTGTGAAAAAAGGCATCAAGATAGAAACTCTACAACTCCCTTATTTATCCCTAGCCACCAAAACTATCATTGAAGGTCCTAGGACATCTTCTCAACACCTAGGTATACCAATAAGGTTAAATTATGGAACTCCCTTAACACCTCCTCTCTCAGCACAACTAATACAATCAACCATCCTCTTAAAATAAAAACATGCTTACCACCATCCAAAAATCTATCAGGAGAATTTCCAGTGGATATCTAAGTGCATAGGGTTTAATAGTTGGTATCCCCAAGTTTTTCCTCCCTAATTTTCTATAAAATATGAGGGGTAACAACCATATACTTGAGGTAATTTTTTCCATCCACATCCATGAAGGATAACTGCAATAAGGCTAACTACATTGAATCCTCACTCAGTAACTGTGAACAAGATCTCTTGGTGAGGTAATCTGATACTATGTTCCCATTCACACGAGTATAGAAAATCTCAAAGTCAAAATCCTAGAGGAAATCTATCCATCACCCCTATCTTATGATAATATAATTATGAGAGAATATATACTTGAGGCCCATATGGTCATAATAGATGATAAAATTCTCACCCATCATGTAGGGCCGTATGATCCTCCTCAGAATCCAAGTATACTAGGATATCATCAATAAAGACTAAGAGAAACTAGTCTAATAAAGGATGAAAAATCTAATTCATGAGTCCCATGAAAATGACTAGGGAATTTGTCATGCCAAATGGAATCACCAAGTATTCATAGTGATTGTAGTAACATATGAATATAATCTTTGATATATCCTCACCAAGTACTCAGAGTGGGTGATATCATGATTTGAGGTCAATATCCAAGAATCATCATTCCCCTATCAACTGATCAAATAGGTCATAGATTCTTAGTAGTGGATACCAGTTCTTTTTGGTCACCTGGTTTAGGAAATGAAAATACACACAAAACCTCAAGCTCCCATTAACCATCTTGTTGAACAAGATAGGGGATACATAGGGTGAAACACTGGGTTTGGAAAAGCCCTTCATTTTCAATTCCTCCAACTATACTCTTAGCTCTCAAAACTCTATGGGAGATATCTGATATGATGGCACTAATATCAGGGATATATTGAGGTGTAGTAAAATTCATAAGTCCATCTCTTGGCGGGGAGGTAAGCTTAGAACATCCTTAGGAAATAATTCCTCAAACTTCACCACCACTATAGTAAATTTGAAACTCAAAGAATCCACTATGAAAAGGGTCATTCTATCAAAACAATGAGTGATTGGATGCACCCTCCTATGAATGATTCCATACTAATCTAGATGGTTTTACTTTTCAACCACAAAGAAAAAACACATCCCATCACTATGGACACACAACATCCTCTACCTCAAATAACCTATAGGGGAATGAACTATAAATAACTTGTCCATACCTAAGATGATTTCATAAGGCCTCATCACTGCTATAAAGAGATCCCAAAAGAAACTCTCACCTCTAAGAGTTTAGTCACGCCACTGGAAGACATGTGTGATCATTGAGTCACAAATAGTAGGAGTCTCCAATCACTAGGGTCGAGAAAAAGGCTCAACCAGAATATCTAAATATCAAACCATAGAATTAGAAAGAAAGTAATGATTCACACCTGTGTTTATTAGTAATTTAGATAAGGTAGAAAAGACACATATCGTACTTTGTATCATTCCTGGAGCATATAGGTTATAAGAATCGACCACCTATAGCTTCCATCACCCCTATCCCCTAGCTTTCTAAGCCTAGAATGGACCACCTAGAGGTGGTGGTGGTAAAAAATCATAATATTTTCCACCCCCAACTAGTCTACCAGCTCCTCTACCATGTCTGTAGGCCTACATACCTTCTTTATCCTTCAATTAAATCCGCCTAGGCAGCTCATACACTATCTTTTTATCATCTGTATGATGGTTTAGACAACCCCACATGATATGTCCCCTTCCATCCCACATGATATGTCCCTTTCTATTGCAAGAGAAGAACAAACTCTCTTTAGGATGACTAGATTCATCATGTGATCCTTGAACCACAAACCCTATATCCTAGTATCTCCTCCTAAAACATCTCACACATCTAGGTATCTGTTTCTGTCATCAGATCCATACCATTAAAGTCTCATATCTTTTGTACCAATTATTAGCAAAAACAGTCTACTTCTGACCAACCAAGAAACTCTCAACCCCAAAATCATGCTATAACACCCCGACATAGGTAGGAATACATGGAGGTATCATGATAGACTATATTTCTCTGAATATTCCTTACTCAAAGGCCTGAGCTTGTAAGAACTGATCATTCACCATATCCATCATGTACAAAGAGAGGTTTGTTAACCTCAATGAATACTTAACAACAATTGTACGAGCCTGTTGAAGGTTTCGAATATCCTAGACTCAAATAACCATCTATATAGCTATATGAAACTCTTTTATAAAAAGGTTCTCAAACTATAACCAAACAAGAGTTGTATCATCATAGTACTAGGCCATTATGCCCTACCATCACCCTATAGAGCCATGTAGAAGGATCACTATCAGGATAACAATTTGTTATGTAGGTTTCCAAGAAAGATAAAAGACTTGCATCACTGCCTCAAGATAGTCCTCAGTTTCCTATGGGTTGAGCTCAACTCATAATATTAGGGGTCATTTTCATTGAAACTCATGAAGTGGACTTATCCTTCACACCTCATCCAATGGTACTATTGGTACCATATGGTACTCAATATGTGGTGGGAAGACTGGTGCACCGCCTCTAGGTAACACCTCCTAAATAGGTTCTTGTATCAATGCCTCATCACTATGGGGATCATCCCCAGGATACTGCTGCTGAATCCTAGACAACAAACATCATGGAGGAATCCTAGAATAGATAATATGTACCACGGTAAATGATTATATTTGGAGAGATAACTCAATAAGTACATAGAAACCACAACCCATTACTATATGATTTATGTATAGATTTTTTCCCAAGAAATGAGTGTCTACATGTACCGAGTCAACAAGTAGGTTATCAGAGTCCAGGTGTACGGATACTTTGGCCATCACACCAACACTAGAGTCCCTGGAATGAGAGTAAAAATCAAAACACTTAATAGTGTTGTTCAAAACCAATCTCACAGACTCTATTACTAAGGTATAACTAACTCCTATAATACCTCTATTTTACGACCTTCCCCAATGGGGCCCATGCTGCGACTACCCCAAGCCCACCTATAATAAGATAGGTGATGGACACCAGTGCTGAGTAGACATATGAAACACATGAGAGGCCTTATCCAAATATACCCTTATACACACACCCATCTTTAAGCCCATACAATGATGAAATGCAAAAAAACTAATAACATTTCATGAATACATCTAAAATATCACCATCATAGTATGACAACAAGTAATGGAAAAAATGGGACCAAATGAAATCCCACCACAAAGAAACTGAAAACAATTTCAACCTATAAAGTAGGTGAGGTCAAATATCAAGGTATATATAGGAACACACCTCATTCTTCTTGTCTCACTATGCTCCTCTAGGTCCTGGTCCTTCCTGGAATTCGTAAAAAGGTCGGTTGTCTGCATATGACACGACACATGTGGGAAAATCCTATATATGGGTGAGTATAATAGTACCTAATAGGACTCCATAAAATCACAGAGAATATTGGATAAAAAATAATAGCAGTTAGATAATCAAAGGTATATGAAAAAATCATATATAATAAGAACATCTAGATATACTCAAAGTAGAAACATAGTCTCAAGTAAGATCAGAACCGTATTGCCAGCCTAAGATTCCTGCCCAAAGGTTCCACATAGCACATATCTGGGAGAACACACTCCATGATTTAGATAGCACTGATGGATTCTATTAGATATTTCATGCTCATCAGGTCATTCCATTTGAAATTAAAACTAGAAGTATGAAGAGAATTATACACAGATGGGGATCATACCTTGGGCCATGGGGTATACCAACTGCCCAATCCAAATTAACCCTATAAGTTGGGGATTGATTCACATATAGTGCTGGTCATGATGATACCAAGAACCACACCTAGGTAAATGATGATAATGATAGAGGATATCACTATGATCCTCATGGAGGTATTCCCACAATTATATATCAGACTGAAGTTCCTAAAAATGGATCACCAACTTGTGCGTAGGACACAACTCTATACTAAACCCTCGAGGAAAGGATTAAAGGAATGTATCCTGAAAAAACTTTTCCAAGATGAAGAGGAAAAGGTATCCAAGCCATCCTTGAATTATTACACAACATACACTAGTAGTGCATGGCATGTCCCTTCAGAATTGGGTTATATCCATGTATCACAGCCCATGCTCGTGTCCATGTCTGAGTGCATGGAATGTCCGAGTACATGGCATGTCTGAGTCTTTCTACTATTATTTTTGTCCATGTCTAAGTACTTGATGTGTTTTAGATAGTGTATTTCTTAGTGTTTCCTTGTACCCTTTGAGGTACATATCAACCCACTAGGTAAGGGTCACACACTGTGTGGTTTTTTTGTTCTCGTGGAAACCCCAGTGATACACAAGGTGTTCCAGACAATGTGTAATTCTAGATCATATGTTGTGTAACCTAGGATTTTAAGATCCCATTGATTCCTATTCTGAATCATTCTCTAGTTTTCCGCTACCACTGTACTCATAGGAAGTCATGGATCTGGGGTTCTACGACCTTCCTATTGCCGAATATTGGGATTCCAAGATTTGAATCTGCTTTAGAAACATTCTAACACATTATCTGTAGCTGAGCCATAAAATTTGGGATGAATGGAACCAAAAATCCATTTTAATTCAACAATGATCATCCTTTGTCATTTTCACACCATGACATAACCCTCTATCATGAACCTCACATGCTGTATTGATCTATTTTATTGATGAATGGCCACACAATGATCAAATACCAGGTATTCATCGACCCATCAACCAGAAAAAATACCAATAATGAATGTGAGAAGAAATGGGGGGGGGGGTCCATAAACCATAATTTGTGAGGAATGAAACTTAGAATTTTTTATTTATCCTCGACCCATTATCGAATAAAATGATAAAGGAAGAGGGAAATAACCAACAAAAAAATAAATCTATTGCAAATAAATATACTGTCGATGTACGAATCAATTATTGTTTATTTAATTGACCTACATTCAATCAAGATAAAATAATGGGATGAAATTACACAAATAAAACATCCTAAATCGAGATGGATCAATCACTTTTGAAGAAATTTTCTAAAGATCCCGTACTAGAGTGGTAAGGGATCCTACTTGGAATCCAAGAGACCCAGGTTCAAAACCGGTTGGAGGTGAATTTCTAGGTTACTGTAGTAGTAATGTAGCAATACTGTAGTAGTTACTATTCGGTACTGGTGTAACCCGAACTATTCACCTGATTTGGGCCTTCGGGCCACCAATTTGGGCCTACGGGTCTCAAGGGCCTTCGGGCCATCAAAGGCCTTCAGGCCACATGGTCTTCAGGTCATTGACACCGTGAAGTAGCCCAATTCACACAGGAGCAGGCCCCAAAAGAGGATCAGAGCAACAAGAATAGCAACCACCAGATGTAGAGCTAACTGGATTGGAAGAATGAGAGGGTATGGCAACCGCCATCGGGATCAGGCACCATACAACTTTGTACGTGGAAATGCTAGCTGATCAAGAAATGAAAGGGGGGAGCTAGGAAATCAATGATACAGAAGCTGGGGAGGGTCATATCTAGTGGTTTGGGCCTACGTTTCATGTATTGGGCATGGTATGCCTCTGGGTATTCGGTTCATGTATTTGCAAGTCATGTCGGGCCTTGTGCCTTTGGCCTACGAGCCATGTACGGGTTCCCCTTCAACCCTTAAAAGGGGTATTATCAATAATAAAATAAAAAAAGAAGTCCCTCAGGACATTTTTACTTTTTAAGAAAGATCACATGTTTCTATCATTGGTGAGATCCACACATTCCGTTAACACACCATTCCTTGACCCATATCCGATCCAGTGTCATCCTCCAAGACTTTCTACAATTATATCTCAATTATTTGGGTTATGTGGATGACTCTGAGAATTTTTTATAATAATATTTAAATAGAGAAACATAATTAGTTCACTACATCAATTAATACAATAAATAAATAAATTTTTATTATTATTTATTCCTGTGATGAATTTTATCCAAATGCCTGACGCGAAAAAATTATGTCGTGTCTATGGTAATACCTATGATTTGAGATTAATAGAGGCCTCATATTTCTAATATGATCCTCTATTTAAGAATTATTCCACTTTTTTTCAGGAAATATATGCATAAGTGATATTTAGTATATTTAATATACATGAAAAATTAATTTCGGCCCCATTGGGCCTTAAAATCTCATGTTGTCTTAGTGTCTAGCGCAGAAAATAATCTATACAATATTCTGATGTAATATATTGAAAAATTATATTTTTTATAATTCCTATGATCTTGTATATGAATATTATATATATACATGAGTATTATTTTTATCTCATAAGAGTGAAGCTTTTTCTTATTTTTTGAAATATTAAAAATATATAGAAAATCATAGTGGACTTACTATCAAGATCTTAAGGTGTGAGAATGGTCATGAGATAGAAAATCTAGAATTTGAAACATTATACTCAAAAAATTGCTATAATTATAACTTTTCTACTCTTAGGGATCAATAAAATAATGGTGTTATATAAATATAGAATAAGACTATTCAAGAGATTTCCAAAAATATGATGAATGAGTATGGATTACCTAATTATTTTTGGGAAGAATCTATTAGTAATGCCTGATATATTATCAATAGAGTTCTTATAATACCACTTTTAAAGAGGAATCCATATGAATTATGGAATAGGAGAAAATTAAAGGTTAATTACTTTAGTTTTTTTGGCTATAAAGTCATTAATCTCAACACAAAGGAAAGTTTAGTCAGTTTTAATTTTAAAAGTAATGAAGTAATATTGGTTGGTTATTAAACATCTAGTAAAACATGTAGGATTTTCAATAAAAGAACCAAAATATTATAAATGTAAAATTTGATGAAACAGATCCAAATAAGCCTAAAAATACTTTAGAGAACCTTTATGATGGCCTTTCTAACTTGAATATCAAGACCTTTACCAAGCCTTGTGACGGTTTTGTAAAACCTGCTGTTGAAAAATAACCCAGCACTAAGGAATTGTTTGAACCAAAACCTAAATAAAAAATGAAGCTCCAAGTACTTTTATCCATATATCCATTAGAATTTATAAAGATAATCCTTTAGATATTTCAGTTGGATATCCAGATAGAGGTACAAAGACTAGATCTTATCTTAGAAACTAGGTTGAACATCAAACCTTATTGTCACAAGATGAATCTAAAAACATCACTAAATCTATAGATAGAGATTTATAGGTAATGACTATGAAAAAATATTGGAATTAGTATGAAAGAAAAAAAGTTTAGGAACTAAAAGAAATAACTAAAGACTTCCTGAACATTGGAACTAAATGGGTGTTTAGGAACAAGATTGAAGAGTATGGCAGAATAATAATAAATAAATATAGACTGGTTTTATAAGGTTATATTCTAGAGGAAGGTATTAACTATGAAAAAACCTTTTCACCTGTATGAAGAGTTGAATCTATTATAATACTGTTTTACTTTACTATATATTTTAATTTCAAACTATATCAAAAAGATTTCAAGGGTTATTTTCTTAATGGTTATATTATTGAGGATATTTTTATTGAACAACCCATGGATTTCAAAACCCTCATTTTTCAAATCATGTTTTCAAAATAAAAAATATATCTTAATGGTTTAAAACAATCTCCAAGATCTTGGTATGCTAAAATCAACTCTTTTTTTTTGTTTTTTAAAGGTTTTTCAAAATGTATAGATTATATTAAATTGTTTATTAAATGGATTTCCAGATATGTTTTGGTAGTTCAAATTTATATTAATGATATTATCTTTTAATCATAAAAAACTCTATGTGTATTGAATTTTCAAAAATTATGGAAAGTGTATTTGAAATGAATTTAATGGGTTAATTAACATTCTTCCTTGGATTTAATATTTTTAAAATTAAGGAAGGAATAATTTTAAATCAAATAAATTTAATTAAGTATATTTTAAAACAATTTAGTATGGATATATCCAAATGTTGTGATACTCCCATGTGTAAAATATGTAAGTCAAATATAGATGAAATTCTGAAATTAATTGATCAAACTACTTATAAAGGTATTATTGTAAGTTTATGATACTTAACTCATGGTTGACCTGATACTATGTTTAGTGTGTGAATTATTTACATAAAATTCATAGTAATCACATTTAAATTCTATGAAAAGTATTTTTAAATACCTAAAAAGTATAACCAATTTAAGTTTTATCTCTTGTAGAGGACAAGAATTGGACTTAGTAATTTATTTAGATGAATATTTTGGCAGCTTTAAGTTTGAGAGAAAAAATACCTCTAGAATATATCAATTTTTGGAAATGTATATAGTATTATGGTGTAGTAAGAAATAGAATTTGGTTTCATTATCCATAGTTGATTTAGAGTACATAGCTTTAAAGAGTTTTAGTGTATAGATTGTATAGATACCCTACTTTTATTACATGACTATTACATTATTTTATAGATAAATAACATAATTACATTACAAATACAGGATCCAAAGGTTTAGTGTCTTGTAGAAATTATGTTTATAAATAAATTTTACATAATAAAACATCAAAAATTATTTAATTCTAAATTCTATATCTTCTTAGTGGCCTTCACATTCTACTTAGTACAACTAATCACTTAAGGATATACATCAATGAAAGGGGTGAGCTAAAATCCTAGTAAGATAATGAATAAAGGAAAATAATCAATATTACATGGGTGAGAATAACCATAATATTCATAACATAAGAATGGGATAATTATCAAAATCATAAGAGTGACATTGGATAAAGTCATGGAATATGGCAATGCATAAAAATTAAACATCATGTCTTAGTGTTCAATTACCACACATAGTTATGAACAAATTAAGAATCATTTACATACATAACATATGTGAATAATCATAACATAATAATTGTGAACAAAGATAAAATCATTTTCATAATAATACTAATTATCTAATGAGATACATCACATTAGCGAATGCATTGTAGGGCTATATAATTTCTGGCCAACCCATCATATCATAATATTTATATAAACATGCATGTCACATAGAACATATACAAATTATAGTCATGAAACCAACCCAAGGAAGAGAATGGGTTTTATAAGGATTTAATAAATAATACTTTACTGAATAAACTTTTTGGTTCCCAAATGAATATGGTAAATCATACTTGGGCAGAAAACTTCATTATTCTTGAGTGTTCAAGAATTATTTCAAGATGAGTAAAATTCATTATTTTGAAGTCACTATAAAAAAGAGGCCTTTCATAGATTTTTAACATGTTAGAAAATGTATATCCCTAAAGTAAAAGGGAAATAACATTTTGATGATATAATATGGACATTAATACCTAGTAAGGGAGAATAACCCAAATAAAGGAATTGGGTTTGAGAATCTACTTACCCTAATTCCCACCTTATTTCATCATTTTCCACCTCCTGAATAATAAACTTCGATTTATGAAGACATTGGCATAGAAGTATATTATAGTAATTTATAAAACTATTTATTAACTATAATCATTTTATTATATTTCTTAATTTATGTTGATGGAGTTGAAGCATTTTGATATCATATTTTTCCTAAAATTTTCCTATTTTGATTTAATTTCTCTATTTTCTTAAAAGTAATTTATACATTAGTATAATTAATTATTTAATATTATAATGAATTTAATTACATATTTATATATTATATATAGTTTATAATATCCATCCATGATGTTGGTTATATGTTTTGGTAATGTCTCTATAGGTGGTTAACCAACCTTTGACGAGACATTGTTTGGAGAACAGGAAAATGAAGTTTAAAATTTATATATACAATAGTATTATACTTACATTAGTTTAACATCATTAATATAATGTTAAATTACTACATAATTAATTACTTTAATGATTTTTTGTGAAATATTTGGTGAAAAAATAAATATAAGAGGTAGAATAAATAAAAAATAGAGATAAGTGGATGAGAACTTACTTAATCCTTGATGTAGCTTCTCTTGTACGACACTATAGCTCCTTGGTGATTAGAGTCAGATTTCTCAAAAATGTACCTAATTATTCTATATGTATTTATAGGGAATATTTGGGTAGATCTTGAGCTTTGTAAATGACATAAGGAGTGGTTTTCCAAGGTAATGGAGGGGGGTTATTTATACATGAGGATATAGGTATTGTTAGAATAAAATATTGAATACAATAATATATCAAAGGAAAAACTTGTAATAGTAAATTTTTGAAATTATAAATTATATATTAATATAATATAATAGGTTTAAGACTTTAAATTAAATTTATATTTCGAATTCATTAGTTTATTAAAAAGGAAAATAGAGAGAAAGAAAAATTACTATTTTAAGGAATAGCTTTTGAATTTATGTTTTGGAATATTTTTTTTAGGTTTTTAAATGAAGTCTATTTTATTTTGATGAATAATTTATGAAATAAAAATATATCATGGAAAAAAATCAGTTCTAGAAAGTATTAGTTCACCATTAATTCATGAATGATGTAATTTAAGATGCACCAGTTATGTGAAAAACTGTATTTTTACAATTCACCTAAAAATTTAAGTATTTCAGAAAATTTCCAAAAAATCACCATTACACAATTTAGATTTTATGATTCCAAAAATTATATTAATTTTATCTAAATAAATTTCTAAAATAGGCAATTCAAAATTTTAATATAAATATAATTGGTTTTTAACAAATATTTAAAATATAGTTTATTAAAAATGTGCTTATATTTTCTTTGAGTTTTTTCTAATAATGATATTTATTTTTTGGAAATATAAATTAATATTTAATTAAAGTAATCAAGATAAATATTATATATATCATAATTTTTTATTTTTTTGTGAAATTACTATTCCAATGGTCAGGTTACTATTCCCAATGGTCGGGTAACTATTTCCAACGAATATGTTACTATTACAATATCCACATTACTATTCCAATAGTCACATTTCCGCCTATAAATACTTCTACATTACTTAATTCATTATTAAACTCAATTAATCTAATGTTTCTATATTTCAATTTTCTATAATGTTTCTTAGTTTTCTAACATTCTATTTTTTATATAGTGTTGGCAGTGGGGGAGATGATTCTAGTAGATTTGGAAAATCCATATCTTCCTTTTTTAAATTTTCCTATTTTATATTTTTTTCTAGTTTTAATGTTTAAAGTTTTAATTTGTTTGATTACAGATTAGTGTAAATTAATGAAATAATTCATTTGTGGGTTTCTTTATATTTTTATGTGTATAATATTATATAATATGATAAAAAACACATTTACTTAGGAAACACTTATTTCTATCTAAAATTAGTCCATTAAAATCTTCCCCTATTTAGAAATTTCATCCCCAAAATTTCAACTCATATTTTCAATTGAGAATAGATGGGTGTACATTTGTTTCATTATTTCCCCTGGTTCCCAAGTCACTTATTCACACTTATGAATCTTCCACAACACTCTAACAAGGTGAGTTGTCTTGTTACATAATTTTTTTTCAATGATACATCATTTTCACCAAACGATCTTCATATGATAGGCCATTCTCTAGTTGTACAACCTCTATATTTAGTACATGTGAGGGATCCGGTTTGTACTTCCTCAGAAGTGTTATGTGGAACACATCATGAAATTGAGCCATATTTGGTGGTCGTGAAATATGATAGGACACTACTCCTATGAGTTAATAGATATAAAAGGGGAAAATATATGTTGGTATAAGATTCAATTTATTTCAAAACCACATGAATATCATCCATGGTGATATTTTAAGGAAAAATTTGTATCCAATATCAAACTCCAAGTCTCATTAATAATAGTTAGTATATCTCTTTTTCCAATTTTGAACATATTTTATATATTGTTGGATGGCCTAAAACTTCTCTTTAATCTCTTGAATAAGATCAATTCTATGTTTTTTTCATTCCCCAACTTCATCCCAATAATTTCAACTTCTACATCACATCCCATATAGATCTTTATATGGAGCCATTTGAATACTCAAGTGGAAGTTGTTATTTGAGAACTCAACCAATGGGAGATGTTAATCCTTCCACTTTTTAATTCCAATGAGTAGGATCTTATCATTTCCTAGAGCATTTGAATAGTAATTTCAGATTTGACATCAGTTTGGGGGTGATAGGATGTGCTAAAATTCAATTCAATACTCAAATCATATTTAAGACTTATCTAAAATTTAGATGTGAACCTTGGATCCTAATCAGAGATGATCTAAAGTGGTACCCCATGAATTCTAACCCATTAATTCACATATATCTTGTAAAGTTTTCAATTAATAAATATTATTAAATAATGATAAGGTGGGAAATCTTAGTGAGTCGATCCACCACAACCCATATCACATTATTTCCTTTGGATGTTTTTAGTAGACCTGCGACAAAGTCCATATTTACATTCTCCCATTTCGACATGGGTATAGGAAAAAATTTCATCATCCCTTTAGATTTATGTTACTCTTATTTAACATACTAACATACCAAACATCTTGAAATGTACTTAGAAATCTAATTCTTCATGTAATCCTAGCATAATTTTTCTCAAAGATCGTGATACATCTTGGTACTTCCATGATGGATAGAGAAAGGTGATCTATACTCTTTATCCAATAGATACTTCCTTATCCATGTTTATTAAGGCACACATAACCTCATTCCAAACTTAATCACATCATCATCATCAAAGTGGACCTCATTTAGCTTCCCTTACTTTACTATATTCACCTCCTTTTGTAGCTTCATATCATCCCTTTATGCCTCATTGATCTTATCTTGGATAGATGGTTGGGAAATAATTTGGGAAAGGTAATATGTATTCCCTACCATTATGATTTTCAAATCCTTCATTTGAATATCCACAAATATAGGGACTTTCTCAATTCATATCATAGATAGAGTAGTAGGTTCTTTTTTTCTAAGAGCATCTGCTACCTTATTCACCTTTCCTAGATGGTAGTGAATAAAGAAATCATAGTCCTTGATTAGCTCTAACCGTATTATTTTATTCATGTTGAGATACTTATAAGTGAATATATACTTTATACTACAATGATTAGTATATATGGCATACTTCTCACCATAGAGATAGTGCCACTATACTTTCAAGTAAAATATCATAGCTACAAGCTCCAAATCATGCATCAGGTAGTTCTGATAATTGATCTTCAATTACCATGAGGCTTAGAATATCACTTTATCATTCTACATGTGTAAAAAATCCAATAGTTTATCTTAATCTTCACTGTATATCACAAAACCTTTCCCACTTATTGGTCATGTGAGTACAAGTGCATTTATTAGACTCTTATTGAGCTCCTTGAATCTTTTCAAATATTCTTCCATACAAATATAATTTACCCCTTTCTACATTAACATTGTTAGTAGGCTCAATAATCATGATAACTTTCTCACAAAACGTCGATAGTACCCAGCTAAGATAAAAAAACTATGGATTTTTGTGACACTAGTGGGTCTCGTCCATTTCTCAATTGAATTTGTCTTTGATGAGTCCAAATAAATTTCATCACTCGTGATCACATTCCCCAAGAATTCAAGTTAATACATCCAGAAGTCACACTTTCTAAACATAGAAAACAATTTATTCTTCCTTAATGTTGTCATCATAATCTATATATTCTCTTCATGTTCCACCTTTCTCTTGGAGTAAATAGGAATATCATCAATAAATACTACCATAAATTTTTCTAGGTAGTTTATAAAGTCTTTATTCATAGAATAAATGAAGATTTCAGGGGAATTAGTAAGTCCGAAAGGAATTACTATGAACTCATAGTGCCCATACCGTGTATTTAAAACAATCTTCTGAATATCTTCCTTCTTGAAATTTAGTTGATGATATCCATAACAATTATACACAGTTGAGAATTATTGAGATCCTCAATGTTGATTGAGCAAGTCAATAATCCTTGTAAGAGAATACTTATTCTTCATGGTGATCTTATTGAGATCCCATAAATTGATACAAAACATCATTGATCCATCCTTTTTCTTTATAAAGATCACTGGTGTAGCCCGAGGAGAAGCACTATGCTATATGAACCCATTTGTCAAATGATCTTATAGCTGCTTATTTAACTCCTCCAGTTCGATTGGGGAAATCCAGTAGGGGAATTTTGAAATAGGAGTAGCTCAGGGCATGAGTTCTATTGAGAAATATACCTCAAAATCTAGGGGATGTTTAGGAAACTCTTAAAGAAATACATTATTGTATTTCCCAACAATGGGAATTTTATCTAGGTTGATACCTTCCTTTAACTCAACCATTTTGGAAAGGTATTCTTTTTCACAGGGTATCAATACCCACACTATTTAGGGATTTTACAAATGAGATTCATGATCTTCCTTGAATATTTAGAGAACCATTGGATGGTTCATAATATAAAATTATATTTAATTTTATAAAAATTTGATGTGTGTTTAATATAATGAGATCCAATCCATGCCCATTATAGCGTCAAATTTAACCAAGGGATGTTTTATGAGATTCGCTATAAGAATATTCACACAGACACTTACAAGATAATATTACAACACTTGGGACATAATTATTGCACCACATGGTGTTTTTATAGAAATATCTACTACAATGTATTGGGGTTTCAATTCAACAGTTTTAGAGAACTTTTAGTATATAAAGGAATTTATAGAATCTATATAAAATAATTTTTTCCTTATTGATTGAATATGACGTATACCTTGTACGAATTCATTTTCATGATACACTTCAGCACTATTAGTGGCATAATCTTTCCCTTTATCCTTTTTATTTTTTGGTTCCTAACACAGATTTCCCTCAAGTACCTAGGGTTTAGTGAAATAGATTTTATAGTTTCCTTGCTCCATACAATTAAATCATTGAACAATACATGTTTCATTATGAGTTAACCTACTTTTCTCCATCATGTTGGATAACTTCTTCATGTATCTTCGACATTCATGATCTTGGTGGCCTTCTCTCCCACACTTGAATCATTTCCCCGTCCCTTTGAGGCAATTATCATAATGCTTATTCCCACATTTTTAACATGTGGGTATTTGGACCCTCTTTCCTCCTATTTTATTTGACCAACTAGCTTGAAACTCTATTCTTATCTTCTTATCTCCATAACCATGAGAACATCCTCCTAACTCCATCTCTACTTTAAGAGTTCATCAAACCACTTCTTCATAAATCCCCAAGCCATGGATAGCTAGAGCCTTTGGATGTTGTGTTTTTAAACCATTAAAAATTTATATATTTTTATATCATTATTGATAACAAAACCTGATGTGTATTTTTCAAGCACTGTGAAGTTTTCCTCACAAGACATGATAGATTCAACTTCATTTTTCATTAGCTCTATGAATTCTATCTCCATATTTATTCAATGAGTTCAAGGGAAATACTTGGAAAGAAATATTTTCTTAAAGTATTTCCACTCTATATATTCTATTTCATTCTTTATCTTGGTTTTCTATAACAAAACACACCATTTATTTGTTTCTCCATCTAAATGATAAAATACAGGGTCACCTTCTACTTCTTGGAATAATAGATCATCAAAAATATATTCTTTATTGAGTTAACCCACAGTTTCACAACAAGTGGATCGAAAGTTCCACTAAACATCGGTGGTAATTTCCACATAATGGAACCAAAGGCTAGTTGATCCTTCTTTGGTGAAGGAGTACATTACACATTGTTCAAGTTATTATTGATAGTCTGAGATAATTGGGTAAGAATCTCAATGAAGTTTTGAACTCCACCTCCCTTGGAATTGGGGATGTTAATTTGGAAGTTTTTACATTGTCCATTATATGGGTTGTTGGGATGGTTTCTCCTAGTTCCCACCATTTTTTAAAGTAGAAAATATTTGAATAAAAGTAAGTCAAAACTCATGAACAATTTATTCTTTTTTTTAAATTAACACTAAAGTAATATCTGGTGGTATCCTCATGTTTATCCTTTTTATAAAATAAATACTTTTGAATATTTACATATACTTAGTCTTATACTAATGGTTTTCAATAATGTTTTATAATACTAATTCCAAAATTAACTAAACCGCACTATGATACAAACTATAGAAACCCTAGTTTTTTTACATGACTACTACATCATTTTAAAGATATACAAAATAATAACGTTACAAATCATGGACCCAAAAGTATAGCGTCGTGAGAAAATTAGTCTTATACACAACTGTTACACAATCAAACATAAACATTATTTAATTTCTTCTTCTATAACTTCTTAGTGTCCTATTCATTCTCCTTAGTATAAGTAATCACCTGAGGGTATATATCAATAAAAGTGGTGAGGTAAAATCCTAGTGAGAGGATGAATAAGGAACATAAATCAATATAACATGGATCAGAATAATAATCATGATCATAAAAAATCACGGGATAATTAAAAATACCATAAGCGAAACATTGGATAAAGGCATGGAATGTGGAAATGCATAAAAATGAAATATTATATCTTAGTGGTCAAATACCTCACATTGTTTTTAACAAAGCTGGCATCATTTTCACGCATAAAATATGTGAATAATCATAAAATCATTATTGTGAACCAAGATAACATCATGTTAACCCATAATACACATTATCTCATGAGATAAATCACATTACCAAATGTATTGTAAGACTACATAATTATGGGCCCACCTATTACATCATAATATTAACATAATCATGCATGCCACATAGAACGTATAACAATCATTATCATGAAATAAAACTGAGTAAGATAATTGATTTCATAGATAATAATTTAATGAATAAACTTTTGGTTCCCAAATGAATAAGATAAATCATAATTGGGCATAAAACTTCATTATTCTTGAGTGGACATGAAACATTTCAAGAGGAGTAAAATACAATGTTTTGAAGTTACTTTTTAAAAAAAGATGCCATTCATTGAAAATATTTTGACATGGTAGTAACTTGTATATACACTAAGGAAAAGGGAAAGGATATTTTAAGGATTTAAAATGAACATTCATACCATGGAAGGTATAATATCCTAAATAAAGGAATTGGGTTTGAGAATCCCTTTACCTTAATTCCTACCTTATTTCATCGTTTTTCCGCCACCTGAATAACAAACACAGATTTATTAAAAAAATGATCCAAAATTATTTATACTAATTTATACAACTATTTTCCAATTATAATTATTTTATTATATTTCTTAATTTCCTTTTATGAAATTAAAGCATTTTGAAATCATGTTTTCCTTAAAAATTTCCCATTTTGCTTTGATTTCTTTATTTTCCTAAATGTAATTTATTCATTAGTATAATTAATTAAATAAGATTATAATGAATATAATTAAATTTTTATATATTATATATATTTTATAATATAAATAAATGATTATCATTATATTTTTCGGCATATAAATATCTCTATGGGTGGTTAATCAACCTTTGAAAAGACATTTTCAGAAGAGAAGGAAGAAGAAGTTTAAAATTTACATATATAATAGTATGATACTTATAGTAGTTTAAAATCATTAATATAACGTTAAATTACTTCCTAATTAATTATTTTAAGGTTTTCTTGTGATTGAGTTGGTGAAAAAATAAAGATAATAGGAATAAGAAATAAATTAGAGGGAAAGTGGATAAGTACTTACTTAATCCTTGGTGTAGCTTCTTTTGTACGACACTAAAACTCCATGGTGATTGGAGTTGGATTGCTTTATAATGTCAATATATATTCTAAGGGTCTTTAAAGGTATGATATAGGAATATATTGATATTTTTAATGGGTGAGAGGAGTGGTTTTACAAGAGAAGGGAGAGGGGTTATTTATACTTGAGGAAATGGGTATTTTTATGATAAAATATAGAATAAACAATATATCGAAGGTAAAACATGTAATAGTTATTTTTTGAAATTATAAATCATATATTAATATAATATAATGGGTTTAAGAATTTTAATCCCATTTATATTTTTTATTCATTAGTATATTAAAAAGGAAAGTAGAAAAAGAGAAAAACTTTTATTTTAAAGAATTACTTTTAACTTTAGGTTTTGCAAAGTTATTTATTAGGTTTGAAAATTATGTTTATTTTATTTTGATGAATAATTTATGAAATAAAATATATAATTTCCTAATTTAATGTTCTATAAAGTATTATTTCACCATTATATCATGAATGATTTATTTTAAGATACCCAAGTTATGTGAAAAACTATATTTTTAGTATTCACCTGAAAATTGAAGTATTTCAGAAAATTAATAAAAAATTAATGTTGGATAATTTAGATCTTATAATTCCAAAAATGATATTATTTTTATCAAAATAAATTTCTAAAATAGGTAATTTAAATTTTTTTTTATAAAAATAATGATTTTTTACAAAATACTTTAAAAAAAAGTTTATTAAAAATGTGATTATATTTTATTTGGGTTTTTAATCATGATATTTACTTTTTTAAATTATAAAATTTATATTTAATTAAAGTAATCATGATAAATATAATTTATATCATAATTTATTATTTTGGGGTGAAATTACAATTCCAATGGTCAGGTTACTATTCCCAACAATCAGGTTACTATTCCAAAAATCACATTACTATTACAATGATCACATTACCTCCTATAAATACCTATATATTCCTTCAATAATTATTCTAATAAATTCCTCTCATAGTTCTATATTTATATTTTCTATAATATTTCCTTGTTTAGTAACATTTTTTTTCTTTTCTATTGTACTGGTAGTGGGGAAGATAATTCTAGTATATTGGAGTGATCCATATTTTCCCATTTTATCTTTTATATTTTTATATTTTTTATCCAGTTTTAATTTTTGTAATTTTAATTGGATTCATTGATGATTAATGTAATAATATTTCCTATTGAAATAATGTATTTGTTGGTTTCTTTATATTTTTATGTGTATAATATTATATAATATGATACAACACACATTTATCCAGGGAAAAAATATTACTAATAAACATTGGGTCATTACAGATTCGGTGGATGAAACACACTTTACTAGACCATGGATATCAATTTTCACGTGTACCTATAAACCATGACAATACAAGTGTTATAAAACTTTCTAAAATATTTAGTCTCACTCAAGGATAGAACATATTAATTCATGAAATCATATTTTGAGATAACAATTTTAAAAAGGGGATATTACTCTTGAATTAAATTATTCTGAACATCATCATTCTAATATTTTTATAAATCCATTTAATATTGGGAGAATTAATTACATCAGACAAGAGTTTGGAATGAATACTTATTCTTAAATATACCAATTTAATTCAAAATCTTTTCTTTTTCTAAATACATATTGTACATTCTTAAAATCTATGTTTATTAAGATTTTCTAAAGTAACCGTGATACTTAGTTCACACGGTCAAAAAGGTAACCATGAAATATTTTTTTGTATGCCTGGTTAAGTGACCATGAGATTTTTCTTATGCAGTCAGTATACCTAATGTGATCTTTTTCTAATGAGGTTAGTATACCTACAATGAGGTTTTGTTTATGTGTTCAATGTACCTACCATGATTTATCTATATTACTATAAATGCATGATCAATTTACCAACTATGACTATTTTAAGTATGAATTTTTATTTAATTTGTTTTGGAAGTATTTTCATTAAGTAAATTATTATTTTAATCCCTAAATGATTGAATATATTTCAAATTATGATAGAAACCATCACACATATTCATTCCTTTAAAAATTCATTTCCCATTTTCAAATTCGTATATTTTCTCAAACCCCTCTTTCTCAAACCTCTTTACCTTTCAAACTCAAACCCAAAACTTATAAGATTGGAATTACTGTGTAACTATAGTTAGAGTTAAATGAGCTCTTGATTTTGTTTATCTTATTAGATCTAATTTTTAAAATAAGTAAAATAATGTCCAAAGTCGACCAATTGATATAGATAATCCTTAAAAACTGTATATGTTTGACTGGTTAGTATATTATGTAAATGAAGTTAATGTAGAATGGATCAATTATAAAAAGTCTTTAGTGTGGATATTGATTCAAAGGAATTTCTGGAGTGAATGTTTCAGGGATAATGTTAATCCATTTTATCTGATATTGTTTAAAGATTTTTATACCGATACAAAATTTATTCTTTGAGATAAAAGAGATACTATTTATATAATGGTAAATAGGGAAATTATTATGATCTATTCAAAAATCTAGGCTAAGTGATTAAGTGTAACTCACAAGGGATAATATGAAGATTATCAAAGATTATATCATCTAAATCATTTCCATTTTGATTTTCATAATGATATTAATAAATTTACTGGAAACATGAATCCATGAAGACAGACTATAATGGAGCTTATTTGAGAGTGTATACTTTTCATAAAATTTTTCCAACATCTCATCAATCCAAATAAAGGGACTTAAATATATTTAGGAACCAAGATCTATTATTTCATTATATAATAAATAATAGGATCTATATAATATTATCAAGGTATGTCATGAGGCATATGATTGAGATGTTCAAGAATTCATCAAGGTTTAATTCACTTACTAATCCAAATTTTATCTCAAACCTATTAGATTTTAATGGATTAGTTTATGAGGGGGAGTAATAGGTGATTTACTTTGATGATTTGTTCTTAAATTAAAATATTTTTAAAAACATGAGAGTAAATTGGAACCCCTGAAGAAAATAATGGGTGTATGATAATGAAAAATTGTATAAAAAATTTAATCTTATTAAGATTTCAGTTAGAACAAAAAACTAAGTGGATCATAGTCTGGGTCTTGATTAAGTTATTGAATATTTATCAGATGATCAAGATGATGTTTTTATAGAAGTGAAATAATAAGAAACTTAGGTGGATGATGTTAATGAGGAATCATGAGAAGCTTATACAGACATCATAAATTTCTATCCAGCAATATTTGTCAATCCTTTGGACTCTCCTTTATCTTTACCTTATCATGAGAATGAATTTCAAGATAAATATATTATTAACACTTAAGTTTCAGTGAGTGGTTTTATTAAAGAACTAGAACTATATAAGTTAGGCGAGTCAATAAGGGATAATGAAATTTCTGATATGTCTTCTCCTTCGAGCCCTATAATTGGAAGTACTCCCAGACGTAGTTTACAAGATGCATAATCTAAGGGTGAGAAGTCCCTAGAATAAACATTACTAGTTTTGTATTACTCTGAATTATATTATGATGATGAACATAGGGAAGCCCACCTAATCATGGTGGAACTTCCATCCCTTCTATTCAGAGTTTACGTAAAGGATTTTTGATATCTAAGATTTATTCTCAAAATGGACTTGAAATCTCTCATCTCAGACCAACTATTGACCACGTTTTGGAAGATATGTTTAGTACAAATCCTTAGAAAATTATTAAGGAACATATGAAAATAAATGATACTTCTCTTTTTGGGTCCTTCTATATATATGTTTTTAAAGTTTAATATGAAGCTGATTATAAAACAAAAGTGCAATATTTGGGACCTAAGTCAGTGGAGTTTGAAGGTGAGTTAGATGGTAGTTAACCAGATTTTGGCCCATCTACACCATTAACTAGTTATACCCCTTCTATATCCTATGTGACAAAATAGGGTTTTAATGGATTAAAATTAGATCTAATGCTTGTTATAAAGGAACTATTTATTAGATTTGGGAACTCTATGGAACCAGTTAGAGATGAGTATATAGCTAGGATAACCACTTTACTTATTTTTCATCTTTAACCAAAATTCCATCTCAAAATAGAACTTATAAAATGTTAAACCAAGGACTTGATTACTCATGTGGGTTATTTTCAAGATGATCTTCAAGATATGATGTTGAATCTAGATCAGATATTTCTAAATGAATTGCTTCAAAATTATACATCATCTAATCTCCATTCTTCTTCATTTGTATCTCATACTTCTCATGTTCCATTATTGTTAATAAATATGTAATCAGACAACTCATGAGAGATGAGTTAATTTTTTTATTGAGTTTCAAAATATAGGAGAAATGATATTTTTAATGTTTTAAAAATCATGCTACTAAGAGCTTAGAGTTGGTTACAATGGATTTCAAGCAGTCTAGAATAGATATAGACACAATTAGAAGGGATACTAAATTCTATTTTAGTAGTATATTTATCAAATATGACCTAAATACCATGTTTAGATCACTACCAAGTGATCAAAGAATGCATCACTTGAATAATTATTTTGATCCTTAGTTAGAAAAGGTAATGGTTCTTACTCTAGTTTTAAAAGCCTTTATAGAAGATAAAGAGGATTATTTTTAGGCAATGGATCATGGATCATGGATTTTGAAATATTTTACCAGATTTCTAGAGCCTTACCTTTACACTTCCATTTTGGATACTTTATCTTTACCCATTCCTTCAACCCTTCTTCCTCATATAACTTATTTTTTAACCCTTTCGGATTTTTTTTCTAGAAAGATGTTTAGAATATTATACCTACTTTGTGGTTTGTGTTTATCCAATAACCAACTTCTAGGTCTACAGAACAACCTTATCCACCCACCTCAAACTCCAAAAAAATTGAAAGGATCCTATACTCCATACTAACATCAGGGATGCACCTTATTCTTATTCTGATTAGAATTAAATATTGGGAAACTTTTTGTAATCTATATTTATAATCCTTTTTATATTAATGAAATAAATTATTCATATTTATTTCATTTCTATTATTTAATTATTTTCTGTATTTATTTCTTATTTCTTATAATATTTTCAACTAGCTTTACATTTTGATAATCCAAAAAGGGAGAGAAATTGGGAAATGGATAAGATTATATGATGTTTAAAATAATTGAATATTTATCTATCATGATTCATTTCATATATATCTATTATGATTCATTGCATATAGATCTATCATTTTTTTTGGTCATAAAAAAGGGGGTGATTATTAACTTAGTCTAGAACCAACTTATTTTAATGATCCAAAATCATGTTTCTTATATTACTAATGAACTGAATGATTTATTATGGAAAACTATTTTCTATTAAAGATCATAAAAATGGATAATTTTTTAATTTCCCATGTCAAACTACTATATGAATAAATTCAATTGACCGTGATGGTCAAGTGGATGTGTGGAAGTGATCTCATGTTAAAGATCAAGTGACCACATGAATAAACAAGTGTTTGTATGTCAGATGATGAAATTTTTTCTAATCCCTGAACTGATCAAATGATTAAGATCAAGTAACCACACAATATATTCAACCTACCATGACAAGAAAATAAGATACCTTAAGATTAATTTTACTGAAGAAAATAAGAGATGATTATACTGCCTGACGAAAAGATCCTATCACATAAATAAATGAGGTGACTGTAAGAAGATGTAAAGTTACCACATGAAGTATAGAAGTTACCACATAAAGAAACAAAGTTATCATTCCTAGTGACTATGCCAATTCCCTGTGAAAAGTTACCATGAATTTTTCCCAATCCAAATTAACTGTTCCTAAGTGAAGACTAAGTGACCGTGTCTAACTTAAACAATAAGGTATATTAAAATTATCCAATGGATATATTTTGTATAATTTATTATAGAGTTTGGTAATTTAAGGTTATAATGAGTACAAGGATTAAAACATGGATATAATTCAATGTATAATTATATAAGTATATCTTTAATAATTTGATCCACTCATGGATAATTGAGAAGATCCCTAAGATTAGTAAGTGGTGTATACGCATGGATGAGAGAAATTGTGATACACCAAGGACTTACACTGACAGTTTCTCTATGACAATCTATTTTTCTAACCTCTCTACACACACTTAATTAAATATTTTAAAGGATATATTCAAATACAATTGATCAATTGGATCTGATCATATTGAGATACATCAAACCTTCTCACCTCCTATATTTTCTATCAATGATTTAGCTTATAATTTAACTTTGTTTGTATTACCATGTTTATTATTTTACACAAGATCTTACTTTGTATTGAAGAGTTCTAGACACTCTTTACTTTATTTCAATACATTTATTATAATACATAAAATTTTTGAAGAGGATATGTTTATCCAGAACATCCTATGTGAAAATGTTATTTTGAAAAACTAGATCTAGATTGTACATCAGTTTATTATTTAATAAACTAGTTAGCAGTGGGTGATTTCCAAGTGGAGAGGACTGAGTATTTTATTGATACCAAACCTCTTATTATATTCTAATTCATGTTTAATTATTATTTTTACACTATTTTAAAAATAAAACTAGTATTATTTTTAAAAAATATATAGAAAAACAATACTTTGATAGTTATCTTTGATAAGTGTTTCATATACAATTTTTGATATAATTAATTTTTTTTCAAAATATAGAGTTTTTAAAACTTGTTTTAACTAAATTGGATCAAAATTTTGATAATATTTTTAAAAATATCAATTTATAATCTTCTACTATTTTAGATATCTAAGTTGTTTTTACAAATTTATTGATTTGGTTTTAATTATTTTTAAACAAAAATTTTAATTCAAAACTCAATTCACCCCTTCTTGATTTGTATACATCGACCAAAAACCTTATCCCTGAAAAAATTATTTTTTTTGATGATAATGATTTATGGTATGAATCGTGTGGTTAGGGTATAATAGAATAGACGTATCATTTTATAGTAGGATTTAACCTCTGTGATAACCAGTGCTATATGGGACAAAGATAAAGGTAATCCATATGTAGTTTGATAGATAGTTCTAGAAAGGACCAACAAGATGATATGGGGCTAGGAATGAGTTATGAGGTTTTCATTTAATATGATTTGGAACCATTATTTTTTTAATCAATTGTTTTATCATGAGATTTTTATTTAATTATTTTTTAATTATTGGGCCCTTTTTGGTTACCACTTTAAAGTTTTTATTTTCATTTGACATGCGATCAATGGTTTTTCCCTCCTTTATTACAAATTATTGAGATTCATGGTTCAATTATTATTTACCATGATATTTCTAGGTTTTCGGTTATTGATGGGTAGTGAAAATGATTGATGGGTTAGGTGGGACTCTAATTTGCGAGTCATATCTCTTGGTGATTATTTATAATTAAAAAAGAGTGGTCATGGTAATACCTCATTGGGAATGAGGGTTTATTATTTATCAACCATAGGTAAGAGGAAGTTGATCTAATTTGAATTGATACAATGTGATTCCTCATAATGTGTGTTTTTTAGCTAGTAGGCACATGCATGGATTGTATAAGTATCTTATGCTAGGTATTTGGGTGGGTGAGTAGAACCAAGCATTGACTTGGACTCTCCCAAGATTTGAATTCATTTCAACACAATCAATTTAACTTAGTGTGTCAAGGTGAGTGGGGGAATCATATAGAGTCATTGGAATCACCCTCCACTTACATACACAATATAGGTTTCAATATACATAATTAATCATAATGTTTTATTTCAAGTTTAGGTATTGGTTTGGATTTGGAAAAATGGTTCAGGTATATCATGTAATAAAGGCCAATGAGTTAGTAGAAGATATATTATGAGTTGGTCCAGAGGCCATTGTATGTTTATCTTTCAATTTTATTACCTCAATACTAGACTAAATGCATTTTATTATATTATGTATCTATGTATGTTATGTATATTATTTTTATGAGGATATTTTATATAATTATGTATCATGTAGTATTTTACTACTTTATATTCTAGGCAATTGGGTCCCACTTTGATCCCTATTTTATGTCTATAGGTTTTGGGTATATCCATTATATGGGAAAGTCATACTAAACTTTTGAAAGATTTTCTAATGATCCTTATTCTTTATACTCAAAGTAATTGAATCCCCATGAAAAATATAGGACCTCATCACTTGGGAAAAACCAATAATGTATGGGAAGGCATGCTTGATATCTTGAAATATGCCCTTATTGGGTTCTGTTTG
The DNA here is from genome assembly GCA_963277665.1 of Viscum album. Lineage (NCBI taxonomy): Eukaryota > Viridiplantae > Streptophyta > Magnoliopsida > Santalales > Viscaceae > Viscum > Viscum album. Next base: position 782,993,893 of record OY728150.1, on the reverse strand, counting down.
GGTGATTTGAGTCAGGGTGTTACATCATCCTGTGTTCGGGCTATAAAAATTAATACATTTAGACTTTTTGTGATTTTTTTTAAAAACCACTTAGGTTAGGACGAAGATATATATGTATATATTTTTCTAATTAAAAATTTTCTTGATCCCAAAAAATATCAACCAATATACTAAACTAATTATAACTATTAATAATTTCTAACAAACCTAATGGTGGTGAATGTTGAAACTATTTGAAGAATGATGGTGCTATATTTATTTTCAATTCATATCATATTAGGATTATTTTAAATGTATGGAATTGAATAATAGTTAAAGAAATTAATCTAAGGATATGTTAAAGTTTAAAAAATATTATAAATGATAGTCAAAACTGTTCCATGATCATAGACCATGGTTTAGAATCTGACTATTTTAGAGTTATGATAATTTTGGTTAGAATATTATTTGATACATGCAATATATTGAAACTAGAAAGATGAAAAAATATTGTAGTTTATGTTATCATTACATAGTCTATTAGAACATTCCATGATACTGATCATTTTTGAAGAGAAGAAACTATAAGACCCATGTATTACATACCATGATAAGTGGTTTTATATAGTGGTTGGAAAGTGTTTTCAAAATAACTGTTAAAAATCTCCCAATATTCCATGGGGAGATTAGTGAAACCATGTAATTTGTTTGATATTTTTGAAGAAATCATAAAGGAAAAAAATGGAAGGGCATAAAAATAATGGAAAAAATATGTAATTAAAAATTAAATACAAAATTGAAAAGATTATTTAGAAATTAAAAAAATACCTAAGTTTCAATAAAATGTGTAACTCCCCGACCAAAGAAGCCCAGGGCCGATGCATTATTTCATTATATTGGAATGATTATAAGGAATAAAATCTTAAAGCACCGATCAGTTTAGCAGTCTTGGAAAGTTTTATTAAATACATGGTACCTATAATAAATTGGTAAATAGAAAATAAAACATGATACATAATAAATGGAATAAACTGTACCCTTGGAAGCTTATTCAATGTTTTCATCTTGATAACCTGGGGAAAGGAAAAATAATAAGGGTAAGATCAAATGTAAAATAAGAGTAAGTAAATTTGAAGAAATAATTAATCAATCAGAATAAATTAATGTGGTAAGAAAAATAAATGATAAAACAATCCATTCAAATAATCTGATAAGGAAATATCAATATGGAAAGGCAAAAAACTGAATCAAATTCCATTAATCAATAATATAAAAAGAAATTCATCTATTGATATATTGACACCAAAAATCATGGATAAATAATGATAATAAATAAATTATCAATAAGATAAATTCTTATTTATTAGAAACCATATTTCCTAGGTACATGGAACCATTAATATCAAGACCTTTCACAAGATACTAGTTACAAAACAATTTGGTTTTTCCAACCATAACTATACTACTAAGACCTTTTAAAAGATAGTTTTTATCATATTGGTTACAATTGAAAAGTATTTTTCAACCTAATTTCATTCAATGACACTATTGGTTTATCTAGGGGATTTCATTAACTAGTCCCCAACCTATGGGGATTACCTTAAATGGTCCTCAACCCTTGTCTTACCTATCCAAATCATTCCTCATATTGAATAAATAATATGCCTTATCAAATATCCATATTGAATAAAGGATAAATATTTAATAAAATTTACCTAGTGGAGGATAGGTAATGCAAGTAGAGACCATTGAAATACCATTAAAACATTCTTGATAAAAATAATATCTGACATCACAAAGTGTTCCATACCACTTTGAAACATTTAAAACCATAATCCCCTGGGAGGAATAACATTAAATAGAAATTATAATATCATGAGAATAATTATTTTCTTGATATAACATGTCAAAGGAAGTATATACACCATATAAAATAAACTGGGTGCATAACAACAATTAAGTTTCAATGGACTGTAAATTGAGATGAAAATCCCATACCTTGAATCTGAATTTTCACTCATGTATTTGTATTATTGAATAATAAATTTATATTAATTACTTAATTTTATGAGAAAAATTTCAAGCTTATTATTACCTTTACATAACTTATTAAAACATTTTATACAACTACTTAAACAATTAAGTTTATGTTGGGTGTTTTGACCAAATTCGGTTCATGTGTTAAAAACTACTATGGTAAGTCAACTGTGGTCAAATGGGTTCTCATATATAAATCTACAAAATAATTATCATGAAATAATTATCATACTTATTAATCAATTATAATTTTAAAACCAATCATGAATATTGGTTATGAAGAATGATACAACGTTTCAATCATGGAGACGGTAAATTGTACCGACGCATGAGTAACATTCCCATTTTTCAATGTTTTTTTTGAAAATAAGGTAAGAAAAAATATATATTTCATTTATTATTATTATATCATGAATAAAATATTATTTAATCATATATAATTATATATATATATATATAATTATTTGGATGTAAAAGGAACCACATCGTGTCGAGGAGGCGGTAGTCCACACATCCATGATTGACATTTTCACTTCTTATGCGAGAAAATGGTAATAAAAAATATATATTATCTATAAATAAAGGTAATTATTTCATTAATATAATATAGATTTTTTGTGTCACATATATTTATGTAAAACAATCTTTTATACATTCCATGTATAGCATGAATTAATCACATCGTTTTAAGGAGGCGGTAGTCCATACTTCCAAAAACGATGTTATTATATTTACAAAAAATGTAAAAGTATAAGGGTACGTGTTATAAAATAATTATAGAATCATGGATACACAATAAATATAATATATAACATATATAAATATATTTTCTATCATAATGTTTACCATGATAGGTAGTAAAGGAAAAATAAACAATCATCGTTTTGTGAGACAGTAGTTTTCCATACACATAAAAAGTACATTTGTTACATATTAGATGTAAGTGTGTGTAAGTTAAGGTATAAATCATAACATAAAAACATCCTTTTATATTTAGGATACTAGTGTTTTTATATAATCATGGAATATGAATATTTTAGGGAGTGGATAATAGAAATAAAAATAAAGATCTTGAGGAAAGACATTACCTCTTAATTGGGTAACTCCTTTTGGTTTGTACCAAAAGGCTTAATTTGATTTATTTATGACAAAATATAGACTTTAAGGATTAAGGTATGGATTTATTTAAGTTAATTGAGCAAATATTTCCTGAACCTAAGTGATTTAAGATGTGTGAGGAAGGGTCAGAGTGCTTGCCTTTTTTATAGTGGAGGAGGAGTGGCATTGTTGTAAATACCAAAAGGTATTCATTAATGAGAGCTCTAAATTACCTAATGTATCTAAAAAATGAAAAAAATAATTTAATAAATGGGAATAATGGTCGATGCAAGCCTTCACCACAAAAAAATATTTTCATTTTAATAATTTGGTTCCTTAACTTCAAAGATAACCCAATTTTATTATTTTTGTTTTTGTTAAAGCATCTAGTTTTCTAACCTAAGTAATTTAACCATTAATACTAAAATAAAGTGATATTTATGAGAAAATATAGATCCAATTAATTATTAATATGATATCCAATAAAAAATACCATGTCTTTTGGAAATTAATTTTAAGACAAGCGCATGTGACACACTAAAACATTGCTTTATCCCGGACCATATGGACAATGTTTTTACAGTATGTGGGTCAATATGTTAATTATAAAAAATAAATTGGAAAATTAATAGATCATATTTAATATTTATTAACACATAAAAATAACTTGATATAATATAGTATTTTTATTAATTTTAAATCATTTAATAAAATATCATTTATTATAAAATAACTATTATGTAAATTTTGACATTATTAATTCAATTTTAATTTTAAAATGTCAAAAAAATATTTGAATTCAAATATATTAAGTTTAAATATGTGTAAAATGATATATTCATCTAAAACAATAATTAAATATAATAATTCAATCAATTTACTTCAATTTTATTATTTATAGTATCATTTATTTTAGTTAATTATTAACTAAATAATCACTACATTACCCCCCACACTTGGATAGGATGGTAAGGGTGGGTAGGGGTTTGGGGCATTATTATAGGGTCAATTCCCCAAGATAGTGGGATTATCTATATTTTCTTCTTTGTGTGTGTACCGCTTTCGCAGCTGTACCCAATTTTTTAAAATAATAACTACATTGGTGTTTCTTAAGAATTTCAACTATTTAAGAAATATCTAAAAATTAATGACAAATTATTATGGTAAAATTAAAAAAATATATTTAAAAAGGATATGTATAACAAAAAATTTGGTGTTTTATATATATCTCAATGTTTTATAAATGTTAATGGTAAGGAAAGTTCCCTTTTTTTCTTTTTTCCTTACATAGCCTCTTATATAGGGAACTTCCAATTAATGATATCTTAATGACCCATAAAATTTTAACCAAGAGGGTATGTGGTATAAATATTTTTATCTAATCGATTTTTGAAATTTTTCTAGGTCATTTTGGCCCTTAATATTATGGTTTAGTCCCTTGGTAAGCTTAATTTTACCTTAATCACTATAATTAATTTTAATCCCTTTCACTAATATTTTTGGTCAAAAATTAAGTTGATCATATCAGAAAAAAATATTATACTGATTAAAACTAATTATGTCTTTTTAAAAAAAATTCAAATAACATAAGTGAGAAAATTAAGATTAACGCTAATCTCATAGACATGGTGAGAAAGCGGGTTTTTAAAGAAAAATCTTTAAAAAGATAAGTTTTTATATCCAATTTTAATAAAAAAATGATCCCAATGACCTAAATAGGGTTAATATATGTATAATTGATCTATTTGGTCTTCAAAACCTGATTTAAAATATAATTTAATTTTAATAATTATTTAAACAAAAAGAAGTTTTTAACTAAAATGCAATATTTTTCATTATTCATCAAAAAATGAAACTTCTAATAAAAAACCAAAAATTCACCCTAAGGTAATTTGGATATTCCAAATCTATAAATGAAGTTTATTTTGAAAAATAAAATATACAAAATATACAAAATTTATTTTAAAAAAATCATGACATTAAAAGGTGGTAAAACTAAATCTTTCATGTAAGTTAATCCCATGTTTTGTATAACATAAGCTTAACATGGTGTCACATATAAAGAAAGATAACAACAAATTAAATTTTATTATAAAAATAAAACATTTTATTGTATTGGGGTGTTATGTTCTCCCCACCTTATTTAAATTGCATCCTCACAATTTAAACTTGATCTCAGTAATCAAGGGATTAATATTTGAAAATAAACTATTGTTAAAAAACGCACATCATTAATAGGGTTAATAACACATATTATTAATAAAAGTGAAATTAAGGTACAATAGTCCCATAAAGAAGTTCCCTAATAGGAGAACATAGATGGGAAATGGAAACATGGATATAGAAGGAAAATCCAATAATCAAGTTCTGATGGAGAGTGCTAGAGAACATGTTCAGTTGAAAGTAGTAGACCAAAAAACCATAAAACATAGGTGTGAAGAAAGTTCATTTATATCATAAAAAATGATTATAATAGGACACCATTTTCAATACCTTTTTACTTAGAGTTGAGAAATTATTTCACACTATATGAATATAAGTAAATATATGTTTCTATAAATATAATTTTTTTCCTTGATTACACCTTGAACTATTTCTACTTCATCACTTAGAACAAGATTCTTCATATATTGAAGTAATATATCAATCTATAAAACCACATACAAATTACAACTTAACCCATTTCATAAATGGTTATCCTTTCCAAAAGATTATGATCAAACACTTTATAATCATTTCCATGGTAGTTAGTAGTATCCATTTTACTTTATCCATATGAATCATCTCTTTTTCCAAAAAAAACTAACCTAACATTAGGAACATATTAAGGCTTATCTTTCCCTCAACCATGTATTTTACAACAAGTTAAACTCTCTAATGATTCAATTTTCTTAGTTATTGGTACAGATCACAAAAATATTTTAAATCCTTGAAGAAAAAGTATTGATGTACAATCCTTACATATTTCATAATTTTTATAACCATTACATCACTGATAAAATAATTTTACAACATTAGTCAAGATCCAAATACATATGAACAATAATTATTCCACTTCAGTAGTATCTATAACATAAGCTTGAACTTGATCCCTTGGCTTCTTTTGAGGTATATTCCCTTGAAATTTTGGGAATTCATTTGCATAATGCCCAATCTCCTTATATTGGAATCATTTCACATTCGATTTTTATTTCTTTCCCATACAATTATGAACTTGGTGGACTTTATCTCTACACTTGTAACAAACCCCCATCCCCTTAAAGCAAGTGCAAGGGCGATTCTTTCCATAATTATGAGATGTAGAAAATTTATTCATTCTCTTCTTTCCCCTATCCTTTTTCTGACCCACCTTATCTATATTCCCTTAGAAGCCATAATACTTATATAATTCTTTATATGTATTGATGGAACACAAAACTATTTCATCATATGGTGAAAAGTTTTGGGAGACCAGTGCCCTTTGGAGACTTGACTTAATCCCTTAAAAAAATGATCAATCTTGCACTTCGTGTTGTGTATGCATTTTGTAGCATACCTAACCAAGATTGTAAAGGTATCTATATAATCTACAACACACTCTTATTAATTTTTCATTAATATAAGGAACAGCCACTTCATATAAATTTATTGATCATTATGGAAGTATTTATCAAAGAATGTATTGTTAAAGTTTATCCATTCCATGAGTTCTATTTATTATTCCTTCTTAGTATTCTAGATCAGAGACCACCATTGATCAACATCAACTTTTAGACAATACACTACAAGTGTAACCTTTTTTTTTTCTTCTGCATCCCAAAGCCATAAATATATTCTCCAAAGACTTAATCCATTATAGTTTCCATTGGATTAGTAGTCCCATTAAATGATTGGGGCCTCTATAGCATAAAGAAATCTAATATAGGAGAGTATTATTGTGGAAAAGGTTGATCCATCCATGAAAGGTTATGTGTCATATCCAAACTAAGCTGCCCTAATATATCCATTACTTTCTTAGTTTCAATTCCAATTATATCTGATTTCTCTACAGGGTATCCTCTACATTATCCATGAGTATTAGTACACTTCTTCCTTCTAGGTACCATTTCTAAAAAATGGTGTACACTAGATAAATTCATAATGTTATGAACTTGGTATAACTATAAACATAGTGTAACACTTATAAAAAATTACAAATTTTATGCATATCTAATATTATAATCATAAACATGATTTTTTGGGGATATTTTTACTTTAAAATCCTTCATAATGGCAGGTAAAGAAGATTTTAACTATCCTAAGAGTATCCTATGAGAGTTTCAAACCAAGTTCCTAGTAAGACACTTTTTCATCTACCAGTTTACACTAAGTTAGGACCAACACACCTTGTTAGAGTTGTTACTCCTAGGTACATCTGGGCCAGAACTACGTTCACATGTAATATCTAGATAGGGATTCATTTATTAGAATACCCACATAATTTATACCTTACCAAAATTCTTGGATGTTATTATATACTTATTATAAAAGTGTATCCTAAGGTTATTTTCCTTAATCTAAATTTTCTAAATCTCATTTCCAAGGATGCTATTAAACTTCATTTGACACCAACTATAATGCCCGGACCCAAGAAGCCCAAAGTCGATGCATTATTTTATTACATTGGCATGATTATAAGGAATAAAATATCGAAGGAATTATATGTTTAGCGGTCTTGGAAAGCTAGATTGTATACATGATACCCATAATACATTGGAAAATAGAAAATAAAACATGATACATAATGAAATTAAATAAATTTAGTCCTTGAAATATTATTCAACGTTTTCAACTTCATAACCTAGGGAGAGGAAACATACTAAGTGTGAGCTCAAATTCCTAGTAAGGGTAAGTGAAGTAGAAGTAATAATGAATCAATGATAATAAATTAACATGGAATGTTAAATAACTGATAACACATTCCATTCAAACAAATAGATAAGGTAATATCAATATGGCAAGGTAAGAAACCGAAACACATGTCGTTAATCAATAATTTGAGAAATAAATGCATCCCTAGGTATGTTGATGAAAAATATCATGGATAAATAATGATAATGACTGAATTATAAATTAAAGAAATTATTATTTATTGGATTCCATGTTTCTTAGGTACATGGAACCATTACTATCAAGACACTTCACAAGACGATTTAAAACATACTGGTCACAAACCATTTGAGTTGGCCAAAATTAAAAATATTTTCAAGACCTTTAACAATACATTTTATATCATATTGGTTACAAATATTAAGGGTTTTTACAACCTAATTTGATCCCATGAGACTACTGATTCATCTAGGGGATTTCATTAACCAGTCCCCAACCCATAGGGCTTACCTTAAATGATCCCCAACTTGTAGGGATTACCTGTCCAAAGAATTCCTCATATAGAATAAATAATATGACTTATTAAATATCTGTATCAAATAAAGTATACATATTTATCAAAATTATCCCAGTGGAGCATAGGTAATGAAAATATATAACATTTAAAGACAAAAAAACATTCTTAAGGAAAACAATCCTTAACATCTCAAAGTGTCCCATATCACATTGAAACATTTAGAACCATATTACCCATGTAGGAATAAAATTAAATGAAACTTATAATTTCATGAGAATAAGAATATTCGGGATATAATATTTCAAAGGAAGTATATACACCATAAAAAATAAACTAGGTTTAAAACAAAAATTAAGTCTCAATAGAATGTAAATTGAGATGAGAATCCCTTACCATGAATCTGACTTATCATGTGTGTCTTTGTATTCCTAAATAATATTTTTTTGTTAATTATTTACTTTATTCAGAAATTTTTTCAATCTTATTATCACTTTTACCTAACTTATTACAATGTCGTATACAACTACTTAAACAATTAATTTCATGCTCGGTGTTTTGACCAAATTTAGTTCATGTGTCGAAAATGACTATGGTAGGTCAAATATAGTCAAAGGGGTTACCATATAAACATATAAATAATCATAATAATGAAATAATTATCATATTTATAGATAAATCATAATTATAAAATCAATCATGAAAGTATTTTATGAAAAATAAAACAATGTTACAATCATGAAGACGGTAGGTTGTACATATGTATGAGTAACATTCCCATTTTTCAATGATCATTGTGGATAAAAGTTAAGAAACAATATATATTTCCAGAATTATCATTAAATAATGAATAAAATTTTATTTAATCATATATAATTATATATATAATTCTTGTGATGTAAAAGGAATCACATCGCGTCAAGGAGGTGGTAGTCCACACATCCACGATCGACATTATCTCTTTTTATTTGTGAAAAGGGTAATAAAGAAAATTATATTATATATATATAAAGAAATTTAATTATACCATGAATATAATATAGAATTTATGTATGTCACATATGTTTAATTGAAACCATCCTTTTTACATTCCATGTATAGCGTGAATGAATCACATTGTTTTAAGGATGGAGTAGTCCACACTTCCACAAACGGTGTTATCGTATTTACAAAAAATGTAAAGTATAAAGGTATGTGTTATAAAAGAACTAAAGAATAATTAAAACATAATTAATATATTATATAACATATATAAATATATTTTCTATTATAATGGAAACCTTGAGAGGTGGTAAAGGAAAAATGAACAATCATCATTTTGTGAGGTGGTAGTCTGTCATACACGAAAACAATATGTTCATTACAAATTAGATGAAAGTGTGTGCATGTTAAGGCCTTAATAATAATATAACAAAATAATAATATAATTATTATACTTGTGTTGTTATATAATCATGGAATAATAATATTTTAGGGAGTGGATAATGGAAATAAAAATAAAGAGCTTGAGGAAAGATGTTACCACTTAATCAGGTAATGCTTTTTTGTTTATACCAAAATGATTCCATGGATTGAATTTTGAAAAAATGAATGATTAAAGGATTAAGGGAGGTATTTTTTCATTTTAATTTATCAGATATTGGATGTGCCTAAGTGGATTGAGAGGTATGAGGAAAGGGTAGAGTGCTTTCCTTTTTATAGTGGAGAGGGAGCGACACTCTTGTAAATACCAAAATGTATTCATTAATGGGAGGTAAATATTTACTAATTTTTCTAAAAAATGAAAAAAAATTGAGTCAAGGGGAATAGTGGTCAATAAAAACCTCCACCACTTAAAAATATGTTCATTTTAATAATTTGGTTCTTTAACTTCTAAGATTCCCCAATTTTATCATTTTGTTTTTTTATTAAAGCATCTAGTTTTCTAACCTAAGTAATTTAACCATTAAGGACAAAATAAAGTGATATTTATTAGAAAATATAGATACAATAAGTTTTTAATATGATATAAAATAAAAATCCCCTATTTTTTTCGAAATTAATTTTATAACAATCTCATGTGACGGACTAAAACACTACTTAATCTCAAATTGTGTTAACAATGTTTTTACATTATATGGGTCAATATGTTAATTATAAAATATCAATTGTTAGATTAATAAACAAAATTTAATATTTATTAACACATAAAAATAAATTTTAATAATTTAGTATTTTTATTATTTTTAAATCATTTAATAAAATATTATTTATTGTAAAATAACAATAATGATAATTTTGACATTATTTATTCAATTTTAATTTTAAAATGTCAATAAAATATTTAAATTCAACTATATTATGGTTAAATATATGTATCATGATATATTCATCTAAAAAAATAATTAAAGATAATAATTCAGTCAATCTACTTCACTTTTAATGTTTATAGAATCATTTATTTTGTTTAATTATTAACTAAATAATCACTATGTTGGTTTTTCTTAATCATTTTAAGTAAGTAATTCGTATATAAAAATTAATGATAAATAATTATGATAAAATTAACACATTTATCATTCAAAATTATATTTATAATGAAATATATGATGTTTTTACATATTTGAACGTATTATAAATGTTAAAGGTAAGGGAAGTTCCCTTTTTGTCTTTTTCATTACTTGACCTATTATATAGAGAATTTCCATTCAATAATATCCCAATAAAACATAAAATAGAACCAATATGGTATGTGGTTGAAATATTATCATACAAATGTTTTTGGACAAGTTTTTAGGTCATTTAGACCCTTAATATTAAGATTTAGTCCCTTGTTAAGCTTAATTTTACCTTAACCATCGTAATTAATTTGAATCACTTTCACTAATATTTTTTGTTAATAATTAAGTTGATGTTATTAGAAAAAAAATACTATATTGAATAAAATATTGTACTTCCATTTCTCAAAATTCAAATCACAAAAGTTAGAAAATTAAGGTAAACTCAAATTTCACAAAATGTGGTGAGAAAGTGGGTTTCTAATGTAAAAATGTTCAAAAGTTCAATAAGTTTTTATAACCAATTTTAATATAAAAATGATTCCAATGACCTAAATTGGGTTAATATGTGTATAATTGATCTATTTTTATTTAAAAAACTAGTTCAAAGTATAATTTAATGATAATAATTATTTAAACGAAAATGCAGTTTTAAACTAAAATGTAGTATTTTTCACTATTCATCAAAAAATGAAACTTCTTAGAAAAATACCAAAATATAACCCTAAGATAAATTTTTATATTAATAATCCAAAAATAAAGTTTATTTTGAAAAATAAAATTTATAAAATCATAAAAATTGATTTTTAAAAAACATGTGTTATTAAAAGGCAAAAAAACTCGATTTTGAGTGTAAGCTAATCCCGTGTTTTTATAGCGTAAGATTAACATGGTGTTGAGTATAAATAAAGATAACAAAAAAATTAATTTTTTTTTTCTAAAAATAAAAACATTTTAATGTCTTGGGGTGTTATAAAATGTGGGTTAATTAAGTTCAATTTTTTTTTTCTAAATTTAGCGACACTCAACTTAGTCGCACTTTTATGAAACATGGGTAAACACACAAGTGACATTTAAAAACATGGGTAATAAAAATACAAGACTAATTTCATTTTTCCTACTATGATAGATTTTGAATCTATTTTTAAAATAGGCATTGACAGTATCCCTATGTTCCCAAGGGAGATCAATGACACCACATCATTTGTTTGATAATTTTGAAGAATCTCTATATAGTGTATTCTATTCACTATAACCAAGAATAAAATATCATACCTTGGTATAAGGAATTCTAAAAAGGGTCATTTAAAAAATATAAATATGCCAATACCATGTCATATTAGTGGTGATTTGATTAAATCTCAAAAGAAGAAAATAAATGGAGGATTTTGAGGGTGGATGTAATTTGAGCCCATGGTCTTTGGGGTAACACTTTATGAGGCTGACCATATCAAGGTGGTATAAGACTATTCCATGATGTAAAAGTCCATGTAATTATTTTATTGATAATAGTTATATATGAAAATTTTTATTCTATTGGATTTAAAAATATTGATCGATTCATGGGATATATAACTCAAATTTTATGAATGTTTTTATTACTATTTATGGGGTATTACACATATAGTAAGATTAGTGGATTATAAGTATTTAGAAGGAATCATAGTCTTCCTTTATGGTTTTATAGATTATATATTATTGGGTTAAATGGAGATATAAATTTAAGGACCATCTTTGATTTGGTGTAATTGATACTTCAGTATTTTTCATTTCATGTTGTTTTTATCATTTTTTAACCTCTTCATAAAGAAATTAGTGTAAATAGATGAAAGTAGAATGATCATTGGTTTTAGTAGTAAACTAAACTAGAAAAATTATAATCACTATTGAGAATTAGTAGTTTTTGTCACATTGATACTTCCCCATGTGTGTTATCCTTGGACATGTCCAATTACATGGTCTAAGTAAAAATAATTGTGTTTTTATAATTTATCTTTCATTATGTGATTTCTTTCTTACTTCTTTTTTATTGATAAATCCATTGTACATTTTTATTTTAGAACAATATCCAATTAAATTTATTTAATGAAAATGAAAATACACTTAGATTCACCCGCTCTCATGGTGTTTTTGAACTTGGTCCCAACATTCCCTTTACTGATCCACCCTATCCATGTACTCCCATCAATCCAAATATTTTTAAAATTATCTCATATTTATGATTCAATAACATCTAAGATCATTCTAGGGTTACCCATATTGTATCATGATGAATAAAGTATATCAATAATGATAACATTTAATAATGTTAAATAAAATTAATACATGTTGTTTCCATTTGGAGAGTGTACACTTTCACTATATTTTAATATAAAATAAACTGCCTATCATATCTCTGCATAATTGATAAGTAAAATTAATTTTTTTAGATACATAGGTGTGAAAATGTATTTAGGTTTTTATGTACAATTTTTTTACCGAAATAGTTGTTTGATAGAATTAAAATTCTTTAATAATCCATGAAAAAGTGTTATGGAAATTTTTAAAGTGAAAATGGATTTATTTGTTAAATTATTATCTTTTAAAATTCAATTCAGTGGAAATTGAATTTTCTATAATTCTATAAAAATATTCTACACATATAAAAATAGATAATTATAATGGAGAATAATATGGTAATTCCATAATTCAAGTCTAACTAAAATTTTAAACAATATGCTATGAACATGACTATTTTACCAAAAGTCCCATAATTGAATTCTAAAATTCAAGTTATGTATTGTAAATTTACATAGCATGAAATCTATTGAAATTTTCCCCTGTATTGAAATTCAAAAGCATAAATTTAATGGTAAATTAAGTTTAATAATCACACATGACTATTTTAGTAAAAAGTACCCTTGGAACAATTGGGTTTCATTTCTATTGGTGTTTTTGGGATTTTGATCCATTTAACTCCCAAAAATATGTTTTTGGTGTTAAAAATAAAAAATATTTAACCATTGTTTTCCCAAAAAACCATAACATATATAAATTAAAAATTATTAAAAAATTATAAAATAAATATAAATATATATAACATATGTTTTATGGTTTTAAAATGGATAATTTTTTTAAAAATTTATTAAACTTGATTATTTCTTTGAATTATAATATTTTATGTGGTAAAAAACTAAATATTTAAAAAAATTCCACACACACATATATACATAAATCTATAAAATAATTAAAAATAAGATATCAACAAAACATATGTTTCATGATTTAATAACAATTAAAAACAGTTGAAGTACCAAAAAACCAATATTTAACTCTTAGAACATTTATTTTGTGTTGAAAATACTAAATACTTAAACAAATTTTAAAAAATTCTTAAATAAAATATTCTTTTTAAATAATAGAAAAATAAATCCACAGTTCATTTGTTTTTCTGTTTTAAAAAAGTTTTAAAAAATGATTAAAATATTTAGTAAATTTAATTATTTGAAAGACAAAACATATGTTCTGTACTAAAAAACTAAATATTTAAACAAAATTTTCTACACCCATAGATAGACTGAAAAATATTTAATGATTAATAATTCAAAAAATACATCCACCTAACACATATTTTTTTTTGGTTTAATAAAAATTATAAATATCTTAAATAATCAATAATCAATATTTAACTCACCAAACGTATGTCTGTGCCAAAAATAGTAAATATTTAAGCATTTAAAAAATCATATGATATATATAAAATAAATACTAAAAAAACAGTTAATAAAATAAATCCATAGAACATATATCTAGAAGTTAAAAAAAATAAACTTTAATCCTTTTAGTGAACTTAATTATTTGAAATAAAATGAATATGTTTTTTTCATGAACACCTTCCTCTAAAGGTATCTATCTTAGGCTGGTAATGATATAGCAAGATTATGAAACCCGAATCTTACCTCTAACAGGCCATAGGTTGAAAAAAAGTACCAAGGGTATATCATACATGTGAATGGGAGGCATTAGCCTCTAAAAGAAAAGGAGGAACGAGATACAAGATAATAACACTAATAAATATGAATAAAATAAAACCCAAGTACTTGAATGTAATGTCATATCTAAATAAAACACTTGAAAAGGAACTTATATACCAAAAGATAAACTCAACATCAACCACAAAGAATAAAATCTATTGAACAAGCATGAGATATTAATATCTATAATGATCTACAACCTACTACTATTGACCCAAAAAATAATTTATATATACATAGAGTTATTATAATAAGTATACTCAGTAGGATCCTATGGAATATGGGTTATCGACCCACCATGATTTCACTTCTCTATACAGAATCATTACCTCCAAATAATTCTAGTGCTCATTATGAGAACTGATTGAACTGAAAGTGATATCCACCCTTCTAACCAGTTTTCTTTAAATGATTCTAAAATGGAACCCTCATTATTATATAGACTCTTGAATTGAAACTTTTAGAGTTTCCTCCTATAAGTTCCATCATCATCAACCTCAATACTTTGGTAGTCTTCTGAAAATTCCTGATAACAATCCTCAGTGTGATCCTGATGGTCAGATCGACCTAGAGTCATAGCTACAAAACCAAAAATGATCAGAGACTCCTAAACCTAGAGTATGGATTATTTTAGATTCATTAATTATTTATTATTTTATTTAAGTTTTTAAATAATACCATGGTCTAACCATTTAAAACATAGGGGTAAATGTAAAGACCCGGAAATTTCAAGGGAATTTTTTTTCCTAAATTTTCTTTGGAATTTTAAAAGAACACAGTTTCTGACGGTACCTGATTCCGAGGCCCAGTGTGCTCGGAATAAATTTCCGAAGTTTGGCTCGGGTACGTTCAGTGAACGAACGAGCGAGGTTTTCTAACTTTTGAACCGGTGCTCGGAATCGAATTCTGAGGGCACCGATGAAATCACAGCGCCGATTTTTTCTTAGAAACGCCTCTTTCGGAGTTGCGTTTGCTCGGATGTGCTTTTTTAATTTTTGGGGTTTAAGTTAAGAAATAAAATAAAGTTGTATGACAATTTTATTTTATTTCACTTAAAGCCGCTTAATGACCACTTAAAAGCTTCTTAAGCTGGGTTGAAGCGGATAGGGTGCAATTCAAAATATCCTACCCACTTGGTAGGATATTTGTGAGGTGGGGTCCGCACGAGCCCCCACCGTTTCTTTTCTTCTTAAGTAACGCACCCGCACCCCCCTATTAAAAGAAGTCAACCGTGTATTTTTCTGGTTAAGAAACGCCCCAATTTAATTGGGCAGTTAAGTTTTACAATTAATTCTTCGAATTAATTGTTCGTTTCTTATCTTTTGTTTTTCAAATTCTTAAGTTGATAATAAAATAAGTTGAGGACTTATTTTATTTTTGTCGAGGGGTTTGTGTTGTGTAAAACCTTTGGGAGAGCAGGGGGAGAATTCTTCGTTCTTCGACAAAGAACGCGAAGAACGCGAAGAACACTCCAACCTCCGACGAAGAACACCAAACCCCTGGAGATCGATGACGTGACGCTGACGACTCTCTTTCCGTGACGTTTCTTCCGCGATGAGAAAATCCGCGACGAACCCTCACTCGACGACGCTTGAGGTAGGGGAATTTATTTTTGGTGTCCTATTATCTTTTAAGGAAAGAACATCGAGTGTGAACCAACCAATTCCAGGTTGATCCGCGGATCATTCGTTCATGCAGATTTGATGTTGAGGATTATCATTTAATTTGTTCGTGTTTATTACCTTGACGATCTTCGTGAAAAATGACCTTTTTCTATCAACTAACGAGAGGGGGCCGGACCGCACAAACACGGCCGACCCTCCTCCTTATCCCTGTGGGTTTCTTTTGTGGATTGAAACGAGGATGGCTCAGTGCCGTCGCACCGCGCGGAAACGTGCAACAAGGAATGCGCGGCGCTGTCGCGCAGTGTCGGAGAAACCCGAAGACATCCGCGGACGGAGTCGGGCCATGATGAAGGGGTGTCGCGCCATCGCATCGCACCGGAGAACCACGAAGATGACACATTTTGTTATTTGACATTTGGATTGACGAGAAACGACAAACAAAGATGCAAGGGCGTTTTGAGAGCCTCGCAGTGAAGATCGGGTCCCGGGAGGACCACTGGCGAAGACCGCACACAAAATGAACAACGGGAGCACTTCCGGTGGCCCGCGGAAACTCCCGCCGGCGCGCCGCTGGCAAAACCCGCCACGGCTGAAGCCGCGGCGGTGACGCAGTTCCGCGGCCACGCGGAACCGGTGGAGGGACGTGGCCTGGCCGCCGCGTCCGGTTGACTCGGGGCGGCCCCACGAGGGGCCGCGCTTCTCATCCGCGGGGGCAGTGCGCCCCCCGCCCTCGGCTCGGCCGTAGCCGCCGAGCCGACCTGCCAGTTCGGCCGGGTCTAGCCGGGTCGGACCCGGGTCGGGCCGACCCGGTTTGGTCCGACCCAGGGGGGGGGGGGTCGGGCTGGGTCGACCCGGGCCCAGATCCCCCGTTTCCAGACCGTTTTCGGTCATATGCTCATATCTTGGTCTACGAACCTCCGATTGATGCGCCGTCTGCGGAAATGCGATCTTTGAAACGGGACGGTCGTTTCGGTATATCGCACTCAAGGTTTCGGGGAACTTTGTGTTCGGCCGGGTTGGTTCGTACACGAAACCAACCGGGCCCTCAGAGCGGAAACACTCGTATATCGAGCTTCGGACGTCCGATTTATGTGCCGTCAACTTTGATGGTTTCCTCTAAGTGATACGGATATTTTGTCTTGCTCCGCTCGAGGTTTTGATGCCGTCGGAGTGCGGTCGGGTTGGTTCGCTCACGAAACCAACCGGGCCCCTGGAACGAAAAAGCCAATAACTCACAGATCAGGCGTCTGATTGACGCGCCGTCTGTCTCATTGTTTTAATCTGGATGAGACGGAACTTTTGGCATTCTTCGCCCGAGTTTTGGTTACAGTTGGATAGTGGCCGGGTTGGATCGCACCCGAAATCCAACCGGACCCCTAGGACGAAAAAGATGATATCTTTCAGACCAGACGTCCGTTTGACGAACCGTCAGCGGCGTTGGTGATCACATTGAGAAATGGTCCCTATGTGTATACCCTATGAGAGTTCGGGGTACAATTGAGATATGGCCGGATTTGGTTTGCTTCCGAAACCAACAGGTCCCTGGGGATGAAAAGGCTAGAAGCTCACAGACCGGGCGTCTGATTGACGCACCGTCTATTGCGTTGAGACCCCTATGACGAGGCGGTACTTTGAGATACTTCTTTGTGGGACCTTGAGATACTTGGAGTATCGACCTGTAGCTCATGGAGCGGACCCTCCCAGAGACGAGCGTGCGGAGTATGGAGACCGTGTAGCCGAATGAGACCTGACGACTGCTTGATCGACTCGACTTGGAGTGAGTCGACTAGCCCAGTGGACGGAGCACTACTTTCTGAGGTGCAGACCCATGGCGGACGGAGCACTACCTGTGTGACAGTGCAGACCCGCAGTACTCATCCGAAGAGTACCTCAGCAGGCTACTAGGGGGTGTGCACTACTGTGTTTGGGTGACATACCTCGGCGGGAAGCACTACTGTGTCTGGGTGGCTGACCCGCGGTACTCGACAGGAGGAGTACCTCAGCAGTCTTAGGTTAGTGAGTAGTACCTCAGAGTCGTGAGAGGACCACTGTACACTCTAGAGACGGAGCTCTTCAGCAGTTACGGTTTCGATAATGAAAATCCTGGTTTGAGCTGAGACTTTTGACCTTTGTGTATACCTCATGATTGAGATGGGTCACTTGATAACTTAGGTATATGTATGGGCATATACCTGGGTAGTGGTTATCTGTTGATTTCATGATCCTTGTGTTTCCTCATGGTTGAGATGGGTTACTTGATAACTTAGGTATATGTATGGGCATATACCTAAGTAGAGGTTATCTGTTGAGATCTTCTTTGTGGTTATCCTTGTTGGTTTTAGAGAGACCTTGAGGGTCTCAGGGTCCCTACTGAGTATCGTTATACTCACCCCTGCACGGGCTATGACCACACCTCATTGTGTTGGTTGCAGACGACAGGCAGTGCTGACGGAGGCCGAGTGTTCGAGGACTGGACGGTACCCGGAGGTGGACTACATGACGAGTCAGTACCCGGAGGTGGACTACACGACGAGACGACACACGGAGTAGGTTGACGAACGAGAGCATTGAGGAGGCTATCTGTACCTACCCATCAGGTAGGATCTGTGGTGGACGATCCAGGAGCTGCGCTATCTGTACCTACCCTTTAGGTAGGATCTGTGGCGGACGATCCAGGAGTTGCGTTATCTGTACCTACCCTTCAGGTAGGATCCTAGGAGGACGACCCAGGAGCTAATTCCTTCCTCCAGCTGTTTGTCTTTTTCTGTTGTACTTTCGTTCAGTTGTAGTTGTACTTTCTTTTGGGTTTGTATTCTGGCCCATTTACTTTTCAGCACTTTCCTTTGTACTTAGTGTTTTGCTTCCGCTTGTACTCTGTGGTATTTTGATTACTTTTATAAAGGCAATGCCTTTCCAGTTATCAGGATTTTCGCCTTTGGTGCTAGTTGCCAGCCCCTGGCCTATATAAGGCGGGCTTGGGGTAGTCACGACACGGGCCCCGAGGATGGGTCGTGACAAATTGGTATCAGAGGAGTTCGGTTCTACCGCAGAACTTATGACTCAGACTTTTTCTTTCTGTGAAGAAATAGTGTTAAGAGTACCGAGTGTGGATTTCAGTTCAGGAAGTCCATTGTTGGTGCGGGCGGCCGACGTATCCATACACCAGGACCTTGACAACTGATTTCTGAGTTTGTGTATGAAAACACTGATTGCGTGTGTGTTTTCAAAGGTTTCCCCTTAAAACAGCTCAAACCAGGTCAGCTCACCAGGTATAATCGTTTGACCGTGTTACATTGTATCTTTCAGGATTCCTTTTCTCGGACGACAAGCTAGAGCCCAGAGGGATGTGCGTGCTAACAGCCTGTCGAGTGACGAGGCTTCAGTACAGGGCCCTCTTGCAGTTGAGGCACCAGCGGTACTACCATACGTTGGGCCACCGATGCCACCAGCCCCAGCAGTAGGCGATACCCGCTACTTGAGTGCGCTGCACGAGTTCCAGCGCCAGAGGCCACCCGGGTTCCGGGGAGAGACGGACCCGTAGGCGGCTGAGGATTGGCTGGAGGCTGTGGTGAGAGTCTTCAGGCTAGTAGGGACGCCGACAGACTTCATGGTGATCTTTGCTGCCAGCCTCCTTTAGGTAGCAGCAGGCAGGTGGTGGAGCCACTTGTTCCAGTTTTTCGATGGGATGACCTTCGCATGGGAAGACTTTGAGACCTTCTTCAGGGTGGAGTTTGTGCCAGTAGATCTACACCCCGAGCGTGTACAGGAGCTTCTGCCTTTGCCGCAGGGTTTTTGATCAGATGCCGAGTCATCTGTGGGCAGTAGACAGATGATGCAAAGGTCTAGGAGGACCAGACCAGCAGTTGGACGATCTCAGGTTTTAGGACCGGTGGTGCGGGGCACCCAGGGTGGGAACAGAGCTAGGCGTTCTAGAAGCAGGTTGTGTTACTCATGCGGCAGAAAGGGTCACCTAGCACGTGACTATCCGAATCCTCATACGGTTGATCAGCGGGTGTTGGAGGAGCCACCGAGACAGAAGCAGCGGCTGGTGCTTGAGCAACAGCCGAGCAGTGGACAAGGCAGTAGAGCTTCGAGAGCAGGTGGTCAGGAGAGGAACTAGTGGATACATCCTTTGTACTTCTAGTTCCATGTTGCTTTTGTATTCGTGTCTTTTTACTATGAGCTGCAATAATAAAAAGACACTTATCTTTGTTTTCTTTCCTATCCTTTTGTTTGGTTGATACTGAGTGGTCCCGGTTAAACTGTTGACTTGACCCTCACTTTAGAGATTTCTACTGGAGGGGACCCAGTGACCTCACACTGATGCCGACAGTGTGACTCAACCCTTGGAGGCGAGAGTGATAGTTGGATCTCTTGGTAGTTACGTCGAGGCCTTACGACGTCATCCATGGCATGAATGCATCATTCATGTGAGGGTTGACTGTATTAGGAAATGAATGTGGTTCATCCAGGGGATGAGACCGAGTTTCTCTTTTCAGCAAAGAAGAAATCATAGCAGCTCTTGTGAGACTAAAGGAGGTCCAGGTCATCCAAGAGCGGATGAAGACTGCACAGTGCAGTAAGAAACAGGAAACCGGTGCCAGTCTTAGAGACTCGGGCATGTTAAATGTTTCATGAAGAGGAAACTTTAAATAGAGTTGAGTCTGCAAAGCGGCAGACAGGGAGGCAGAGCTAGGAGATCAGTATGAGGTGGTGTACATCTTAACATGCTACAACCACCCGCCTTAGTTATCCCCGCCAGGCTCAGGGAGCTGGAGGGTGGAGGATGAGTGCAGCTGCATGCGGTCAAGGAGTGTGACCCAATGGCTCTAAAAATGATTCAAGGGACAGTCTGTGTCCACTACTAGCTGCTGTAGTAACAGACGTCGATATGAATCATTCCTCGCTTTCACAATCTTGTCCCAGACCTAGAGTTTCCGGTAAGCCGTGGACTTGACCCTCACGTCTGGAGATACCTTGGGAGGAGACTCGATAATCACACTTACGCCGACGATGTGGTCAAACCCTCGAGGCGAGAGTTTTGGTTGGAATCCCTTGGTGACAGCGTCAAGGCCTTACGACCTTGGTCTGAGTATGGACTGGGCAATCACAGTTCGTACACAAATTGACGGTATTAGGCAAAAAGGTTGTGGTTTAACCACGACGTCGAGATAGGTTTTCCTTGGTCGGCGGAAAGGAAACCCCAGGAAGCACAGGATAAACTCATGCATAGTAGGGTGCGACCAATCACTCTTGAGTCGGTCAACCTTACCCCCGTGGCAGTAGTTGTTTTGAGTTTCAGTTCTAGCAATAATTGGAGACTTTTGGAGTTCGAGGATGACGATCACGTCCTTATACGGGTCTCACCTCGACGAGGTTTGCGGAGATGTGACCAAAGCGGCAAGTTATCTCCAAGGTTCAGCGGACCTTCTTAGGTCCTCAGCTGGGTAGGCGTGGTGGTTTACCGCTTGACCCATCCACCTCAGTTGCACCTGGTGCACGACAACTTCCACGTATCTCAACTGAGGAGATACGTGCTCGACTCTTCCCACATCATCGACCTCAGGGAGTTGGACGTCGATGATAGGGCGACATGCACAGAGGTTCCAGTGGGGATCAAGGATCGACAGGGGTGGTCCTATGGGGACGATCGATTCCTTGGGTGCGCTTTCTTTGACAGTACGGGAACCTCCAGGTGAGCACATGGGAGCGAAAGGCTCAGATGCATTCTTTCTACCGCTTTTATGACCTTAGTTTGTGATAAAGCTTTACGAGGACGTAAATCCCTGAGGTGGGAGTAATGTAAAGACCCGGAAATTTCAAGGGAATTTTTTTCCTAAATTTTCTTTGGAATTTTACAAGAACGCAGTTTCTGACGGCGCCTGATTCTGAGGCCCGGTGTGCCCGAAATCAATTTTCGAAGTCTGGCTCGGGTACGTTCAGTGAACGAATGAGCGAGTTTTTCTAACTTTTGAACCGGTGCTCGGAATCGAATTACGAGGGCACCGATGAAATCTCAGCACCAGTTTTTGCTTAGAAATGCCTCTTTCGGAGTTGCGTTTGCTCAGATGTGCTTTTTTAATTTTTGGGGTTTAAGTTAAGAAATAAAATAAAGTTGTATGACAATTTTATTTTATTTCACTTAAAGCCGCTTAAAGACCACTTAAAAGATGATTAAGCTGGGTTGAAGCGGATAGGGTGTAATTCAAAATATCCTACCCACTTGGTAGGATATTTGTGAGGTGGGGCCCGCACGAGCCCCACCGTTTATTTTCTTCTTAAGTAACGCACCTGCACCCCCCTTTTAAAAGAAGTCAACCATGCATTTTTCTGGTTAAGAAACGCCCCAATTTAATTGGACAGTTAAGTTTTAAAATTAATTCTTCGAATTAATTGTTCGTTTCTTATCTTTTTTTTTCAAATACTTAAGTTGATAATAAAATAAGTTGAGGACTTATTTCATTTTTGTTGAGGGGTTTGTGTTGTGTAAAACCTTTGGGAGAGCAGGGGGAGAATTCTTCATTCTTCGACGAAGAACACGAAGTACGCGAAGAACGCGAAGAATGCTCCGACCTCCGACGAAGAATGCCAAACCCCCGGAGATCGACGACGTGACGCCGACGACTCTCTTTCCGTGACGTTTCTTCTGCGACGAGAAAATACGCGACGAACCCTCACTCGACGACGCTTGAGGTAGGGGAATTTATTTTTGGTGTCCTATTATCTTTTAAGGAAAGAACATCGAGCGCGGACCAACCAATTCCAGGTTGATCCGCGGATCGTTCGTTCATGCAGATTTGATGATGAGGATTATCATTTAATTTGTTCGTGTCTATTACCTTGATGATCTTCGTGAAAAATGACCTTTTGCTATCAACTAACGAGAGGGGGCTGGACCGCACAAACACGGCCGACCCTCCTCCTTATCCTTGTGGGTTTCTTTTGTGGATTGAAAAGAGGATGGCGCGGTGCCGTCGCACCTCGCGGAAACGTGCAGCAAGGAATGCGCGGCGCCATCGCGCCGCGTCGGAGAAACCCGAAGACATCCGCGGACGGAGTCGGGCCATGGTGAAGGGGCGCCGCGCCATCGCATCGCGCCGGAGAACAACGAAGAGGACACGTTTTGTTATTTGACGTGCGAATTGACAGGCAATGACAAACGAAGCCGCAAGGGCGTTTTGAGAGCCTCACAGTGAAGATCAGGTCCCAGGAGGACCACTGGCGAAGACCGCACACAAAACGGACCACCGGAGCGCGTCCGGTGGCCCGCGGAAACTCCCGCCGGCGCAGCGGCGCCCGACGCGCCGCCGGAAAAACTCACCGCGGTTCCGCGGCCACGCGGAACCGGTGGAGGGACGCGGCCTGGCCGCCGCGTCCGGTTGACTCGGGGCGTCCCCATGAGGGGCCGCGCTTCTCATCCGCGGGGGCAGCGCGCCCCCCGCCCTCGACTCGGCCGTAGCCACCGAGCCGACCCGCCGGTTCGGTCGGGTCTAGCCGGGTCAGACCCGGGTCGGGCCGACCCGGGGGGGGGGGGGGGTCGGGCCGGGTCGACCCGGGCCCAAACCCCCCGTTTCCGGACCGTTTTCGTTCATATGCTCATATCTTGTGCTACGGACCTCCGATTGATGCGCCGTCAGTGGAAATGCGATCTTTGAAACGAGACGGTCGTTTCAGTATATCGCACTCATGGTTTCGGAGAACTTTGGGTTCAGCCGGATTTGTTCGTACACGAAACCAACCGGGCCCTCGGAGCGGAAACGCTCGTATATTGAGCTTCAGACGTCCGATTGATGTGCCGTCGACTTTGATGGTTTCCTCTAAGTGAGACGGATCTTTTGGCTTGCTCCGCTCGAGGTTTGGATGCCATTGGAGTGCGGTCGGGTTGGTTCGGTCACGAAACCAATCGGGCCCCTGGAACGAAAAAGCCAATAACTCACAGATCGGGCGTCCGATTGACGCGCCATCTGTCTCGTAGTTTTACTCTGGATGAGACGGAACTTTTGGCATGCTTCGCCCGAGTTTTGGTTACAGTTGGATAGTGGCCAGGTTGGATCGCACCTGAAATCCAACCGGGCCCCTGGGACGAAAAAGATGATATCTTTCAGACCAAACGTCCGTTTGACGAACCGTCAGCGGCATTGGTGATCACGTTGAGAAATGGTCCCTATGTGTATAACCTATGAGAGTTCGGGGTACAGTTGAGATACGGATGGATTTGGTTTGCTCACGAAACCAACCGGGCCCCGGGGATGAAAAGGCTAGAAGCTCACAGACCGGGCGTCCGATTGACGCACCGTCTGTTGCGTTGAGACCCATATGCCGAGGCGGTCCTTTGAGATACTTCTTCATGGGACCTTGAGATACTTGGAGTATCGACCTGTAGCTCGTGGAGCGGACCCTCCAAGAGACGAGCGTGCGGAGTACGGAGACCATGTAGCCGACTGAGACCTGACGACTGCTTGACCGACTCGACTTGGAGTGAGTCGACTAGCCCAGTGGACAGAGCACTACTTTCTAAGGTGCAGACCCATGGAGGATGGAGCACTACCTGTTTGATAGTGCAGACCCACGGTACTCGTCCGGAGAGTACCTCAGCAGGATACTAGGGGGTGTGCACTACTGTGTTTGGGTGACATACCTCGGCGGGAAGCACTACTGTGTCTGGGTGGCTGACCCGCGATACTCGCCAGGAGGAGTACCTCAACAGTCTTAGGTTAGTGAGCAGTACCTCAGAGTCGTGACAGGACCACTGTACACTCTAGAGATGGATCTCTTCAGCAGTTACGGTTTTGATAATGAAAATCCTGGTTTGAGCTGAGACTTTTGACCTTTGTGTATACCTCATGATTGAGATGGGTCACTTGATAACATAGGTATATGTATGGGCATATACCTGGGTAGTGGTTATCCATTGATTTCATGATCCTTGTGTTTCCTCATGGTTGAGATGGGTTACTTGATAACTTAGGTATATGTATGGGCATATACCTAAGTAGAGGTTATCTGTTGAGATCTTCTTTGTTGTTATCCTTGTTGGTTTTAGAGAGACCTTGAGGGTCTTGGGGTCCCTACTGAGTATCGTTATACTCACCCCTGCACGGGCTATGCCCGCACCTCGTTGTGTTGGTTGCAGACGACAGGCAGTGCTGACGGAGGCCGAGTGTTCGAGGACTGGACGGTACCCAGAGGTGGACTACATGACGAGTCAGTACCCATAGGTGGACTACACGACGAGATGAAACACGAAGGAGGTTGATGAATGAGAGCGTTGAGGAGGCTATCTGTACCTACCCTTCAGGTAGGATCTGTGGCGGACGATCCAGGAGCTGCGCTATCTGTACCTACCCTTCAGGTAGGATCTGAGGAGGACGACCCAGGAGCTGCTTCCTTCCTCCAGCTGTTTGTCTTTTTCTGTTGTACTTTCGTTCAGTTGTAGTTGTACTTTCTTTTGGGTTTGTATTCTGGCCCATTTACTTTTTATAACTTTCCTTTGTACTTAGTGTTTTGCTTCTGCTTGTACTCTGTGGTGTTTTTATTACTTTTATAAAGGCAATGCCTTCCCAGTTATCGGGATTTTCGCCTTTGGTGCTAGTCGCCAGCCCCTGGCCTATGGAAGGTGGGCTTGGGGTAGTCACGACATGGGTCCCGAGTACGGGTCATGATAGTAAATAAGAATGACTAACAATCATATCCTAAGTTTCTACCCAGAAACTAGTATCACTTTACTTAGTAGGCTTAGTTAACTTAATAGTTTGGGAATTAGATCACAAGGATCCCTAAATACTTGTGTCTTAGATGGTATCCCATTTTAAAATTTCCTACTAATATTAGTAGACACTGTTACCCAACTGACCGTGGAGTATCACCTATTCCTAAATCCAAACTCAAACCTCTCTCTCACCATGAACCTCTGGTACCATGCTTTGATAACTTTCTAAATATCCACTGATGAAGAAATCTAAAAATATAATAGAGATTCTATATGTATTCCTCCTCATAAATAGAGTATACAAGGATTAAATCAATGAAAATAACCACAAAATAATCTAGGAACTACCTGAACACTGTGTTTATAAAACCCATCAAAATGGTTGGAGTATTCATCAGAACGAATGAAATTACAAAAAACTCATAATTCCCATATCGACATAAGAAAGTGGTATTTATAATATATTAATATTTCACCCTCATAATATGATATATTGACTACAAATCAACCTTTTTGAACTAACTCACTTACTTCAGTTGATCAAATTAACCATCAATCAGTGGAAGAGGACAACAATTGTTCATTTTCGCTTGATTCAAGTGATGGTAATTGATATAAAGGTAAAAAATTCCATTAAAGTTATTTATGAACAAATAAAATTCACACCAAGGTGAAACACTCATCCCAAAAAATCCTCAAACAAATAGATCATTGATCTGTACTCATAGATCTTATAATGTAGAATGTGCCATCTTATAAAGATACATCGAGATTGAGAATTTCTTGACTTTAGATCAATATTAAACATGATCTCTCATCAAGAGGGTAATGACACAACCTCCTCAGAAAAAACATCAGGGTACTCTTCTATAATTCTAGGAAACACCACCCACTGAATCTCCAAATAACTCATCATCATCTCATCCATTATGGGATATATGGATAAAACACACTTTTGACCCATCTGAGGGTCTCACTCACCAACAAACATGGATGAATCTCTTTCAACATCATGGACCATAATTTGTCTCCTAAATAAATATACAATAGCTTTCACCAAATAAAAAAAATTCTATTCTAAGAATTATATCATATAATTATATCCATAAATATAGGAATTCTCCCCAAAAGTGGTGCTGCCCCAACATTAGCTCACAATATCTACATACTTTATACAGAAAATCCTGATCACCAATTAGAATAGTCAACACCATGGGTGATAAAATACACTCTATCTCAAGTCCCAAATATTAGAGTGGTGTAGTTGATATGAAGGAGTTTGTATATTTTGAATTAAATAAGGCATGAACCCATGTAGAAAACATAAAAAGAGTACCTCAAATGATGTCTGGCTCACCCTATGTTGGAAACTCCAAAGGATGAGACTAACCACAACCTGATATATTGCTTCTCTAACCCTGATTAAGACCACATATATGGTTACTATCAACTCTCTAAGGACAAGGATCATCTAATGGTTTTCATCTACCTACTCCATCTCTTCTCTACTGGTCCCTAGTTGGAGCACCTCGCCACTTACCTTAGCTGAAACTACCACAATGGAGGAACTTGAAGTGAAACACTTGTTTCATGTTACTCAATCAGAAAATTTGTACATTATCACCACATATTACCTCATCCTCCAAATGAAAACATGTATATACCCCTTGGAAGGGTTCTGAGAACTTCCAAACCTAGATAAATAAGATATTGAGGGATGGGACATACCCCATCTATTTGAAAGATCTTATATCCGTGAAACTAAGAACTCCTGACCATAGCTCTACATCACATAGAGTGATGATAAATTTATTCTAATAATGTTATGGTTATGGATAACATCCTATGAATGACCTATACTCTCACTAGATCCTCTAGATATATGGACAATATAAATAGGGCGACTTAGTGCTAGAAATATGGATTCGGAGTTTCCTAAAAAATGCCTCACCCAACCTCCTCACCTGGAAACAGGTCAGATGTATAATGTAGAAGGGTCTGTAAATTGATCCCAAAATTTTACATGTTGGAAATCACCTATTAGAGGGAAAGAATATCCTAGAGACTAGATCCATTTTTGGTCCATGAAAGAAACTCTACTTGAAATTGGTATCAAAACTTCTCTTATAAGACTCCCAAATCCTCATGATCCCTGAAGAATAAGATCTACAACTGCCTCACTGATCCAAGGATGATTACACTATCATATAAAAAAGATAAACTCTACCATAAACCTATTATATATTAATATTAATTAATGAGATAACATCCATCACTCTCTAATAATCTCTAGATTCATTCAAAACATCACTATGTGACTTACTACTCAACACACCACCTGAACCATTACCCTTTCCCGATGTATATGAAATATTGAAGTCATAATAATATAATAATTCTATCCACCATCATTATCATAAGTTCATGTCATACTAGGATAAGACACATCTTAGGCTCTTATGATTGGAAAAATAAAAAAAATGCACTTTTATAAGGTAATGTCACCAAAACAGTAAGGAAAACATGACTAATACCAACTGGAGATCATGAGTGGCATAGTTACACTCATTAAGGGAGAATTGTTGACACCCATAAAAAGTGAATAATCTCTGATGCATCATATCTTAGCCCAACCAAATACCCGAATCATTATAGAAAACATCAAACTGAACTCCCAATTTTGGAAAATAATGAATTGTATCGATGACAAAATTATCCTTTAGGTACTCAAAATTTGCATAAAAATGATCATTCCAAAAGAATTCATGATCCTTTCTGGTCAAGGATGTTAAAGGAGTTGAAACATGAGATAAATTAGCAACTAACCACCTATAATATCTAGAAATACTATGGAAACTCTACACATCTACAACAGTCTTTGTGTTGCCCAAGCAATGGCTATCTTAGTATTTTATGGATCCATACCCACTCCTCACTGGGATATAAGATGTACCAGGAAACAAACTTCATGAGCCCAAAACTTACTCAGGTTATCTATCACCAAGTAATTCATGAAATAGATCATAATATAGTAATAAAAATATGGTTACCCCTCTTCCACTTACACACTAGTTTTCTACTCTTCCCTAATGTTATAAATCCTAAGCCATCTCTTTCTCAAAAAGAAGATACCCCAAATACACTTGGCATAATGTATCATAGAATATATCCTATGAATCAAATCATCATACCATTCCACATCTCTATAAAGTAACTGAGTAGTTTTTGAGATCCACTACAACCCAAATTTCATGTATTACATATCAAGTACTATACCTCAAGCCATCAAAGATCAAAAGTCATGTAATTTACCTCAATCCATCACAACCCACACATGTAATAACTATAATAATTATTATGACACTATATATATTGATAAATTCATATAAAATAAGAACAATTTAATACATCCCTCTATACACATATATGGGAAATGATAACCACCATGTATACTAGTACATAACTACTAAGAGAATAGAGTGAGGCTAGAGAGGATAGTCAGCCATTTGTTAATCACCAACTTGGATTTTTGTGAAAGCACCCTCCTAGAGTCCACTAGGTGTAAGTCTCCCTATCGACATGGGTGGGGTAGCATATGAAATCATAAAACATACATGATATACTATTTCTCATAACCACACTATTCTCATTAACCTAGCCTTAGGCTCAACTATATATATCATCTCTCAGACACCCGAATGCCACCACTAAGAACTATATATCCTATAAGAGAACACAAACATGTATGAAGACTTCCATTAATCATTATCTTTACATTAAATATTTCAATCAACACATATTAATATTTTATCCATTAATTAACATTATTTAATTTATATTTTACTGACCTCAATGTGAAACCCATGCCCTCTAGGCATAATATAACAGAGTCTGTGGTTTCTCAAGATTAAAATATTTTCATAATTTCAACAAACACCAACCCCAAGGGTTAAATTATTTATTTGAAATTATTATTCTATAATTCCAATTACCTTAGGAACTGTCCTATGTTTCAATAGAAGAGATGGATAACCAAGCACAACCATATTACCTAAGAAGTGGGGAAAGAATGATGGTAAATAAGAAACCTATCTATTAGCCCCTTAGATAGAACATTAAAATGAAAGAATCCCATATTTATGAATAAAAATAATAAATCCTAGATTAAACTCATTCTATCAATAATGGAACAACAATGTAAAACTCTGATCACCTCGCACCTAAGGGAACTACCACCCTTCAATAATTTCATGCCAAAATCACAAAAAAAACATTAAAAAAACTCCATGATATTGTAGGATATCAACTACCATTTCATGGAAAGAAAGAGCCTAAGGAACAAGAATAATAGAATAAGAAACTGTAAGAAAATAGGAATAACTTACCTCATATTACCACGGTTCAATCTCTAGAAGGTGGGAGTTGAATCCCATTGAAAAGGGCTTCAAAGGACTTTGAAAATCTCTCTCAAGATCCTAGGGGTTGAGAGTGGAAGTTGAGAGAAAAGAAATTTTGAAGGGGGTACTAGGTATTTATAGGAAAACTAGGAATTAGAAGACCATAACACATCACTATACACCACATTGTAGAAATAATAACATAGGACAATACTACTGTGCAAGACAAGAGACAAAACCACAACCTACCTAGTCAAAGCCACAATTTAGGAACAAGATGAACACCAAACTATATGTCCTATAATTTAGGAAGAGGATCAATGTGAAGGGTGAAACACTACACCATAGGATCTATTCACTAATAAATGGATTATTCTGCTTCCTACCCCCCATGCTGTAGGGGTACTGAAATTGTATGAACCACTAAAACTCCACCTCGAGGATCCGTTCCATAACCTCTCTCTCTAAGACATAAAACTCAATCACTAAGGAAGAGACTATGATATAGCCCTACTCTATGCTGTAGCTATTCCAAAAAATTAAGAAGAACCAAAACTACTCTTATTGGGAACCTACACCATATCTAGGCTCTCCACACCACAAGGACCCTCCTTATGGCGCAATACATATCTTTGCACCGTAGAAACCCTCTCAGCTGAAATTTTAACTATAACTCATTTTTCCTTCCAAAACCCTCAAGAATCCCCCCTGAAACCTATTCCACTAGAACTCCCCAAAATTAATAGGTTAGAAGGTCTATACCATTACATTATATATGTCTCAAACTATTCTCATCCTCAAGAATCAAAACCAAACTTGAACAACAATAAGGAAAGGTGGTACAAATAACCCTTCCATGAGATACCTCTCAAGAATATTAAGCCCATAAATAACACATCAAGGATGATTATTCCATTTCATAAAATAGATTTAGGTCAAAAACTTTAAGATGAACATCACTACAAGAGAAGAGATAAACATCGAACAACTTAGGATACTGAGTGTGTATTTGTGACTCATGTTCCTATGTACTCTCCTCTATGCCAATATGTTTCCATTAGAAACAAGCCATGGGAATATAATTCCTATGAAATGAATTCTCATGGTACTATATAATCTCTATAGGCCACTCCTTGAAGGTTACATCATCATCAACATTGATTTCACCCTAATCAATGATAAGGGAGTCACCATAAAGATAATGAAGGAGTTATGGTACCTGTAAAAAATTATGTATCTAAATCATCTATGGGGAAAGTGGTATCTAATGTCCCATGGATCCAACATGAGACAAAACCTGAAAAGAACCAAAACCCCAAGGATAAATATTACTCCAATGACCAAACCATCACTACCAAGGATGAGGAGTCACCTTCAAGAACACATGGTCTCTAACGTCGAAATCCATAGGTCTCATTCTATGATTAGTGTAGGAATTTTTATGATCTTTCAATTCCTTCATAATCTCTTGGACCACTTGAACCATCCCTGTCATGTTTTTTACTATTTTTTTCCAAATAATTAT
Source organism: Viscum album (assembly GCA_963277665.1). Classification (NCBI taxonomy): domain Eukaryota; kingdom Viridiplantae; phylum Streptophyta; class Magnoliopsida; order Santalales; family Viscaceae; genus Viscum; species Viscum album. The sequence continues at coordinate 782,961,611 of OY728150.1, read as the reverse complement.
TGAATCTATGACCTCATTTTAGAATAATAGAGAATGTAATTGTTAGTAATACAATGATTCAAATAGTTCCAAACCAGTTTTAGAGTAAAAATATTATTGTAAGTTAACTAAACTAAAGGAAGGTGCCTCATCCATGAACCCTAAAAATACAAGACATAAGAACACAACATTTCCTTAAGAGTTTGGATGGTCTACTCTATTTGACTATACATATAAAGATGAAAATCTATGATAAGTAATAACTGGGAGGCAAAAGCATGCTGAAGTCATCTCGAGACTCTAGAGATAAAAAAGGATCAAAATAATAAATGATCATCCTCAGGAATCTATGGAGTCTCACCACTTCTTATAGGTATTGACTTGAAAAAAATTCCACTAAGATTGAATTATTGATTACTATAAAGTGGGATAATTTCATCAAATATTCCACAATCACCCATATAGAATCATAAACTCCTTGATATTGAGGTAAACTAATAACTAAGTTCATAGAGATGTCCTCCTACATCCACTAAGGAATATCCAAAAATTGGAATAAACCACAAAGAACATAGTTCTTGACCTTCACCTTTTCGTAGACCAAACATTGATACATAAAATTTTCAACTGCATAATTCAACCTAAACCACCATAACTACCCTCCCAAATCTTTATAGTTCTTATCACAATAGGTTTTACCACTAAGGTTGCACTATGGAAATCATGAGTACCATCTCACACATCATGAAAGGAATGAAAATCCTTCCCTGAAACAAGACCAAGTGTTGTCTATCCTTAGAAAAACCATCAAGGTCATCACAAAAAATAACGTGGTTAGTGTTAGGTAGTTTCTAATAACCCAAAAAAGAATTTAATCATTACTCCAATTATTCATCTTCTAAAAGAGGGACTTTAGTTTGAGGTTTTATATGATTATTTATATCTTGGGTTAAGTTGTGTTCTAATTAATCCTAGATCAATTGTCTCTTATGGGTATAAAAAATTATGATTCCATGAGTGTAAATATACCACCCATGATCTTGAGTTGGGAATAGTCTGTTTTCCTTGAATTTATTGATACATTACCTCATCGATGATTGTTTTTCAGTTTTTACCGATCATAAAATAATGAGGCATGTCATCTTCCAACATGACCTAAAATTGTAACAATGATAGTGGATGTAATTATTATAGGATAAAAACTTTGAGATTTAATATATAGAAGTAAATGGTAATGTTAAAGCCAATACACTAAGGAATAAGTCGCATAGTGATTTAGTGCTTGAAATTAGAGAATCATGGAGGGTGATCGAAGATCTCTCAGTGATTTATCTTGATATGGGAGAGGTTAGTGGTAGAGGTTTTCTTTTTTAAAATAGTATTTATATCATCCTTGAATCATTAAGGAATTGGTGGATATTGTTCCTTGTAGATCTCATAGAGTCAAAAGTATCATGGGAAAAGTTCCAATACTAATTCTAATTATAGTTTCTTTCTTCTATCATAAAGTATGCTAGACACAAAGAGATGATTACCCTATGATATGAGAGTTACAAGATAAGAGATTTTGGGATTTGTTTTGGGAACTTTATACAATATGAATTAGACCTGTTTTTAGATGAAGAAACTAGGGAGAAGAATTTCTTAGAGGTTATGATTCTATATATCGAGCACCAGGTCACTCTATTTATGTTGTAGATGTATATCGAGGTGCTGGTGAGAGTAGAGGTCATTGATAGAATTCTCTCTAGAACTAGATATTCACAAAAGGGAAGTCATTAGGACTCTACATTAAATATATCTATAGTTCAGAGTTCATAGTTTCCTAGAAATAAAAGCTTTTGGATAGCCAGTGGAAGGTACCAACCCTCATTATCTCATTTCTCTAAGGACAATAGAACTCATACCCCTAAAAATGTATTAGACACATGTTTTTCATGTAAAGGCCAATTTCATCAATGGAGTGTGTGCTATAATTCTATAGAAGAAAGTATGCATCAATTGTTCAACTTCTAGTTTATTTGTTGAGGTAGTTTCATCCAACATAGTAGTAGTAAGGTTCTATATCTTAGGATCAATGGAGAGGATATGAAGAAGGAACGTGATAGTCCCAAGACGATACTTATCCTTAGAGATTAGAGCATGACCATAGATGTAGTATCCATCAGGGTCATAGAGTCCATGGAGATAGCCATGGTCAGTTTCATGCTTTAGATTTTCCAAAACTGGGTGAGATAAACATTATTTTAGGCCCATTTCTTATTTTCTACTTGGTTTCATGATTTTTTTTATTTAGGAACTATGTAGACATTTATATCACCTAACTTAGTCTATGATTTAGGGTTTGAGGTAGAGAGACATCTTGATCCCTTGGAATTGACTATTCTTGTTGGAGTGTAAGATTATCTTTATGAAGTATGTAGATATTGTTATATAGTGTTGGGATATCACTTATATAGAGGATAATTTCTATGTTTACTATTACCAATATAAAACATCATCCTTGGAATGGAATGTCTGTATTCATTTCATGGTATTTTAGATTTATTCAGGAGAAAAGTCATGTTCTATGACACTGATAAAGAGTTTTTTTGTTTATTAGAGATAAATACCCCCATATGGGTCATAATTATGTTCTATCCCTATCTTCCTTGATGGATGACCTAATGATGTGTTAATAAAAGGTTCAGTCAGAGGTGTTTCTCAAGGTTGTAGAAGAGTACCTTGATGTTTTTACTAAGTAGGTTTTGGTGTTTCCTACTTGATGACATATCAAGTTTATAATTGAGCAACATACAGGTGCTTCTCTAATCTCAATATCTTTATATTGGATATAATATTTGTAATTGTGATAGCTATGAGTATTTATAAATGATCTATTATAGTGAGGATTTTTTTGGATGAGTGTTTCTCCTTGGGGTGCACCATTTTTTTATGAATAAGGATAATTGAATTTTTTAACTATGTATTGATTATTATTGCTCTAATAAAGTACAAGTGACAAAACACTATCCACTTTCTTGGACAGAAGATTTATTTGATCATATGAAGGGAGAATATTGGTTCTTGAAGATCGATTTACGTTCAAGATATCATCAGATAAGGGTGAAAGTTGAAGATATTTTGAAGATCACTTTCTAATGTTGATCTAGGAATTAGGAGGTCTTAATGATGTCATTCAGTGTGATGAATTATCCATACGTGTTCATGGGTTTGATGAACGTGGTTTTTTGGATTTTCTTGGATCAGTTCATGGTGGTTTTCATCGATGAAATCCTTGTGTAACCTACATTCAAATAGGGGAACATAGAGAATATACATGGTATTTTAGGATTTTTTTACATCATCGGCTATTTGGGAAGCTATCAAAGAGTAGTATCAGGGGTTCAGGTTAAGATATAGGTTAGAGTTTTGTGTTTGGAATATGTTATAATACATGGGTTGGTAGGGAAATTGTATGGGATTAATAGATAATATAAATAGGGGAGAACAACTAAGACACAAGTATTAAGGGCCCCCTGTGGTATGATGCACAAACCGTTAAGGTTACCAAACCGACTAAGAGATTTTATACTAGTTGTTGAGTAGAGAATTAGGAATAGATTCTCCATCATTCGTATTTTTCATATATGTTTGAAATTGGTAAACCATTGGATTAAGTCAAACCTTAAATAAATAATAGAAATAAATAATTAATCTTAAATATTCCATACTCTATGTCTATGAGTCTTTATACATTTTATATTTTTGAGGTATGGTTCTTGGTTGGCATCTCAATCAGATTAACACCAAGGATGCTAAGTTGGAAGTTCTAACAGACCTTCAAAAGATCGAGGTCAACAATGATGGCACTTGGAGGAGGACACTTTGAGAGTTTCAATTCCATATTCTATATAAGTATGAGGAATTTTTTTAGAATTAGTCATAGAAGGATGGTTAGAGGAGGTAGAGATCACTTTCAGTTCAATCCATGCTTCGAAGGAGAATTAGGTTTTGTTGGTCAGAATAATGTTTCATGGTGCAGAAGAAGCATGGTGCACCCATAATCCATAGGATGGAGTATTATACATAGTATAACTATTTTACCCACCTTACGTATATATAAATTATTTTTTGGACATAAAAAACAGTTTGGAGATTAAGTTGGATATTACTAGCTCATGGTTATTCAAGAGATGTTAGGATTCATGGTCCCTTATGAGTTTATCTTTTGGTACTTGTAGTCCCTTTTAAGTTGTTTTAGTCATGTATAAAATTACATGCATGAAATTGGCTATTATTTTATTCTTAAATTGAGTAGGATTTGTATTTGTGTGCATGTCATATCTACCATTCTTAATTTTCTTTTAGAGGTAAATTCCTATCATTCAAAATTATGATATTCCATCAGTACTTGTCCCCAATCCATGTATTATTAGTGGAAGGCTTCAGGCATAATCATATCTCTTCTATCATTCTCAGTCCAGGAGGGGTACCTTTAGGGGGAGGGAGCCGTGACATGTTTTATATTTAAAAACTGAATATTTAAAAATTTCCCCCCCCCCACACATAGATTATATATATATATAATCAAAACTATAAAAAATTAGTGATATTTAAAATACATTTACAAAACATATTTTTTATTTTTTAATAACAATTAAAAATGCATTGACAATGAAGTAATCAATATTTAATTCAGAAAACATTTGTTCTATGTTAAAAATACTAAATAATTTAACATTATTTTCAAAATAATATACTATATAAATATTAAAACAATTAAAATAATAATAAAATAAATAATAAATTCACAAAACATATCTTTTATTTTAAAAAAAGGATAAATAATGTTTTAAAGAAATTAGAAAACCTGATTAGTTCAAATATAAAACACTTATTATAAGTTAAAAAATATATGATCATTTTTTCTAACACACATTAACAAACATAGAAACTGAAAATTAAAAAAATCATTAAATAAGGTGCCCAAAAAACATATTATTTATGGTTTAATAAGAAATAATAATATTTTAAATAGTGAATGATCAATACTTAACTCATAGAACATATGTATTGTGTTAAAATAAAAAATATTTAAATATTTCATATATAAAATAAAAAATATTAAAAATAATAAAACCAAAATTAAATCCATAGAAGATATTTTTTATGGTTTAAAAATAGTTAAAAATATTTAATAAATCTAGTAATCTTTAAATTTTTTCTTGTACAGAATTTTTATATTTTTATAAAATTTTATGGGATTTTAATATGAAAAAAACTATTAAACAATAATTTTATATTTTTCATTATTTTTTAGAGGATTGTTAATTTATTTTGTGAATTTATTGATTTTTCTTGAGATTTGGGGATAAAATTTGTAAAATTGAAACAAATAAAATAGAAAAAATTATGGGAACAAATATGGAATATTTTGAAAAGTTTTTTTACTGACTCAGCTATAGTATTTAATCAAGTAGTTAACTTCATTATATTATACCAAACTGGTTGGGAGTTACTTTAATAGGGAACACATTATACATGAATAAAAAAAACTTCCATATCTAGGAAATGAAAGACCATTCCACTAATAAAATTACACATCCTACTAATCACTATAAAAGTCATGATCTAACTCTATAAGATTCATACGAAGCATTTGTTGAATAGATTGATTGAATCTACAAGTTACATCCCATATCCACATGATGCCTCCACACATGTTATTTGGTTATAGACAAAATACATGTCATATGGTTAGAGAAATATAATATGCTATGTGGTTGTCATATGTTTTATGTATTTATTTTCATATGCTTTATGAATCATATTTGTTATTTTATTTTCATTTGTTTTCAATGACATAAGGGTATTTTTATTAAATTTGTAATCAAGATTTTGTTTTTTTGTTTTACTTTTGAGTATATCAGAAGTTCCTTGTTTAGTATATTCTTTATGTTTTGTATTTATAATTTGTACTAAATTTTTTTCTTCTTAAATATTAGATGTTTTTATTTATTTCTAGATTATAAATATTATTAAAAATAGAAATATTGGTCTCTTCTCATTGAAATAATATCTCATATAGTATAAAAAATAAAACTAAAATTAAATTCATAAAATGTTTCAAAAAGATAGAATATAAAGGAAAATGAGTACAAATATCATTCCAACAAAACAAAGTCAGAAATCATAAATCATGTAAAAATATGAAGTGTATAATATATGAAACAAAGAAAATAGAAATAACATACATAACTCAAAATATTTTAAACTAAAAAACATTTAAACTAATATTAAGAGGTATAAAAAATAGAAATAATATGATGCACAAAAAACACATAGAAAATATTCTATGTGACGTAGTTAATTTTCAGTGTATAAATTACAACAAAAGATCACAAAAAATGACCAATCATATAAAAAAGAAAACATTTCAACCTATAATGGATTTATACTAGTAATTATAAAATAAAAATAAACTAGGACACATAATATTAAAGAAAAAAACTTATAACACAAATGGATATCACAAAACACAACTAAATAACAAAAAACACTTTCTAGGATAAGTGCATGAATTTTTATGTTCTTACAAAAATAAAAAATAAAAGCATGATGGAAAATAACATCTTGAAAATTATTATATCCTAGAGAATAAAGAAAAATAGTAAAAATAATATACAATTAATGATAAAAAATGAATAAGAAATTAAAAAAATATGTATAAGTCTTTGTATAACCATTAATAATGATCACACTTTAATTTATAATTTCAAAATTTAAATGAAAAATATTTTTAACTAATAATATTTTTTTATATTTTATTTTGTATTATTATGAATTCATTTATTTATATTAATTATTAATATGACTATATTTATATTAATAAATGAAAAACAAACTAAACCACTGAACTCTATACACAATATGATTTATAAATAATACCTAAAAAATATATGTCGTGTGGATTAACTTTTGATAATTATATTTTATATGGAAATTATAAAAGGGACACAACATATGTTAAGTTGGTATCTATTCAAAAGATACTCCTCTAGATTATAAAAGACTCTCATATATAATGAAAATAGATTTGTATTATTTTAGTAAATAAATTATTAATGAACTCTATAACTAAAAGTTAACATCACATCCAAAAATCAACCCAAGAAAAAAAAAATTATTCAAAAACATTTAATTTTATTTACTCAAATTAGTTATAAAATAATTTAAAGTTTTATTGATTTTATTGATTTAATTTGGATGAGAAGTTTTTTAAATGTTCAGTTTATTCTAGTTGTAGTATGAAAAATAAAAAAAATTATACAAGTATGACTAGTATATTGTTCCTACAATGCTACATTAGATATAATTTTATTAGATGCATGTAGTATAAGATAAGTTCAATAAGTTAAAACTAATAGAAAACCAAAATCTAAGAGACATATGAAAAATATATACTCAGTAGAGTAAACCAAAATAATTCTATGGTTTCTACCAGTATAACCAGGTTACCATTATAATTAATTGTTACTATCATCATAAATTAAAAACCTATTGAACATTTGATAAATACATAAAATGATCATAGAAAATAAATAAATATGGAACATTTAGAACATGTAAGTAATATTTAAAATAATACTAGAATATTTGAAAAACCATATTTAATATTTAAAAATATAATCACATTACATGAAAATATGGATTATTTAGATCAGAAAGAAAAATATAAACCACACAATGAGTATGAAACACACTAAATTTAGAACATGTGTTTTGTGTTCAAGAAAAATACATATTGAGACATACATAAACAAATTATACACTAAATTCAATATATAATTAAATATAATATCACAAAAAAACAAAAAAAACATTAGGTAATGTGAATAAAACATAAACTAGACTCATAATAAAATAATAAATTCAATAAATAAGTATATTACATTGAAATAACTTATAAAAAAAACATGGTCATTGTGAAGCACATAAATTTTAAAGATAAAAAAATAAAAATTATAATGAAAATAATGATGAAACATTAAACATAGAATACTCTCAGATAAGAAAATAAATATAAATAATAAAACATTTAAAAATGAAGACACAATGCAACAAAGAAACATATATAATTTCTATAATATATTATCACACATATTTTTATCAATGTTTATGATATCCATATTGTTCCTTGATATGTTATATTTATATCTTAGTAAATAAAATAAAATAATTTTCTTCTTACAATTATGGTTGAGTTATTATAACACCTCAATAAATTTATAATACATTCCCCTTATAATAAATTTAATTTCTTAGATAGCTTTTGAGATAAGAAACACTAAGTTTAAACTAAACACAATACTCTATTAAAATATTATTATTTAAATATGATCATCATAACCTAGTCATTAGGGTCTAAATAAATCAGTAAAATTATATGTTTTAAAAATATATAATATAAATTCAATGGTTATTTATTGATTAGATATAAAATAATAATCCTTTCAAAGAAAAATAAATGTTTTTTAAAAAACAATATTTTTTGTCAAAAAGGAAGTTTTGTCATGCTTTGCATACATAATTTAAAACTAATTTTTAATTATTACAGAAAATTTATTTTAAAATATAATATTAATTTTCTAAATAATCATTTCAAATTATCTTATAGTTAATTTTTGAGAATTTTTTAAAATATTATTTTTTTGATGAATAATAGGAAATACTTATTTGTATTGAAAATTTTATTTTTTATTTAAATTGTTTAAAAAGTTAAATTATATTTTCAGTTTGTTATAATGTAAAATTAATTAAATTATACTATTATTTAACTAATTTAGGTCATTTGAATCAATTTTATATTTAATTTTGATATATAAACTTTTCAAACTTTTGAAATTTTTTCTTTGGAAAAACCATTTTTCCAATGCGTCTGAGTGTTTAATTTTAAATTAAATTCTGCTAATTATATGAATTTAATTTGAAAAAATGGATTCCATAATTTTAATCAGAATAATTCATACTACTTATTGAGTTCAAATTGGTTTTTTAACATAATCAATAATGAAAACAGTAAAAATTAATTATCGGGGTTAAGGTGAAAACAGGTTTACCGGGGGTAAACTAAAGAGATAAGGTTTAAAATTGAAATAAAACCTTATAAATCCTATTGGATTGTTATATATAGACCTTATATCTTCTATGGTTTGATAATGGTCCATTTTGAATCCTTTTTTTCATGTAAAAAATGTGGGTATCACTTTTTCTTTTAAAAAATTTCTAGTGTATACTCCACCTAAATTATAAATGGAAACTCCATACCTTCACTTCATCACACATTTAAATCCTTTTCAATTTACCAAAACTTGAAAAACTATCTTCATAATATCCTTATCTAAAATTTATATCATTTTGTATTCCTAAAAATACCAACCCTGGGGTCCTTAAGAGGACATCCAAAAGTGGTTTCTCTAAGATAAGGTAATTGTTTTAATAGAGGTATTTAATTTTATTTATTTTAATTTCACAATAAATTATGTATTAAAACATAATATATAATAAAAAAAATAATATCCTAGATTAATATATTTTATTATTTCGATTTCATAATATTTATCTTTCTCCTCCTCCATAATTTTGGAAATCAAACCACCGCTCATGTGTACGGTGGACTACCGCCCAACGAACCAATATAACTCATTTTCGATCAACACATCTCAAGATGGTATATAATGATGTATTTAATGTGTATATATATATATATATATAATATTTATGATATTAGTATACTTTTATAATTATTATATCACGAATATATTCTTAATTTACATGCCGTTTAAAATAAGATGACAACCCTCGTGAGTACAATGGACAACCGCCCTACGATGCTTGCGATTCGTATTTCGCATAAGCTTTACATGGAAGGTATAATAAGTATGAATTTAGTAAATATATGTGATATATATGACATGAAATTTATTATTTAAAATTAAAATATCACCCACTTCCTTACCCTTTCACCCACTAAAAAATGATATCATCGCTCATGTGTACGTATGACGTACCATCTCCACAAAGAAATGTAATTCATTTTCTATGTAAAATTTTCAATAATGATTTTAAAAATGTATCTAATGAGTAAATATTATATATATAACATTATTTTAATTCTGTATATGATGTATCTATATGTTATTCACTATAACAAAATCTTTTAAGATAAAACATGCATGAAAAAAAGTAGGCAATTAACCTCTGAAACAATGAAAATAATGAAATATTACTAAATAAAGAGTGGTAAAATGTTATAATAGGATCATATATGATATTATAAATATGAATACAGTTCTGTTATAAATTAATATCTTGATTATAACCATTATATTAGAGGTTAAATCGTGTTCAACCAAAAGTAAGCATGAGGCAAGGGGTGTCATCTCAATTTTCATTTCATTGATACATATATGTTAATATGAACTTATTCAATTTTATGTGGTGTATATAATTTCCCTATAATCTATTTAACATGAATAACTGTTTATTCATGAATATATTTAAAAAACTTATATTATTGATGAACCAATTGTTACCTATTATTTCTTGTTAAATTTTGTGATCATTAAATTTCCCTTGAGACAACCACTTTATTATGATCATTTTTTATTAGGAATTACATTTCTATTAAAATTATATATCATTTTTATTAGGGATATGATTATTTCTTAAACTATAATTTTTTTAAATACAATTTTTAATTTGAAAGTTATTTTATTAATTATATAAATATTGATAAATCTTTATTCCTTACATAGTACAAATATTTAATGATAAGGTATATTATTCATGAATTAAATTTATTATTCCATATATAGGGAATGATTTGGTCATGCACTGATGGGTGTGGAATGGAATCATATATCCCTTAAATTCATAAACATATCTCATGTGAAAAATAACTAAGATAGAATTAAATTGGTTTATACCCATAGTTTTAAAGGAATTTTGCATAGTCTTGACAGTAGAGGTATCGTGATGTCTGGGATCAGGACATCTAATAATTAAGAATTTATTTCATTCAGAATTCATTTATTATTATTATAAATGTGATATTCAAATTTATATTATCTTTGAATTCATTTCAGTATCAAGTTATTGATTAAAAGGAATGTGTGATCCATTATAAACCTTAACATGTTGATTAATCCTTATCTAATTATGATAGTCAAGTTATTGATTAAATATTACATATTCATTGTTATTTACCATTATATATTGATTATAACTTATTAATTCATGATAGCTTTTACTGTATGTAAACCTTACTATGAATCTGATATCACTCTTATTTGGTTTTTTTTACACATGATATGAAGACGAATTCATTAAATGAGTTTAAGGATGCTGAATGTTCTCCATTACAATGATTTTTTTTATTTTTATTCCCAATGTAAATTGGGTATCACATATTTATTTGGTTATCCAAGATTACAAAATTGATCAATCCTTGGTGATGTTACCCCTTCTATCTCATGATTATGTGATGAAATTAACCATAATCTCTTGGTTACTAGAGTTGGTGTTGTTACGGTTAGTATTACAGGAATTTTATTATAAAATGTTGGAACTAGATTAAAAAAACAATAATTAGGGAACAAAAAAATATGATATACATTGAGGATAAGTATAGAAGATCATCCTATCATTTTTTACGGTAGGTATTACGTGATTTTTCATAGAAATACATCCCTATATAGAAACCACAAGTGGATGTGGTTCTAGAACAGATGTACCTAGGGGTAATAACACTAAAAAAGTCACATTGGGCTTGACTTGAGTATTATCTGGAAGACAAAATTGGGCCTTACTACATACCTGGTTTGACACTCCCGGGCGATATACTTAGTATAATTCGTATTTTATTTACAAACTATTATAAAGGATTTGAAAATAAAGATATTTTCAAAGACACCAAGTTTAAGATTCTATGATTAAAATTTCCTATTTTTTATATTAATGTTAAGTGATACACCTGATTTAGATTTATTTATTATGATTTAAAATTAAAAATTTTATGAGTTAATCCTGTATATTCTATTTTTTAGAAGTGGATCTTGGAAGAATGAAGGGTATCAATACTCATGGCTAATGTAGAGATTTACCACCTGAGCATGGAAATACACATGGTGTTGAAACTAAATAGATCATGGATATATTAGAATAACTTAATCAGTTTATGATAAATAACCTTTCCTAAATAGAAAAACCTATTGTTACATAATGTGATTCTCCAATGTTGGATTGTTTTATGCGATATAAGATCCTATCATTTAGTGGGACTATTAATCCGGTGGTAGTTGAGTAGTGGATTAAGAACCTCGAAAAGATATTTATATCTTTGTGGTGTGATGAAAAATAAAAAGTTATAATAATAGTATAATATCTTAAGTTTAATGCTGATCAAGGGTGGATATTGATCCAAAATAGCATGGAGGAAGAGGAAAAAATGGAATTGAGAGATTTTAAGGATACATTCTTTGATAAACATTCCCTCACGAGAAATAAAATGAAATAAAGATAAAGTTACTTAGTTTAAATAAAAAATGAATAATAATGTGTTTTAGAGTATGAGGTTATATTTTCATGACTTTCTACATATGTTATAGATTTTATACATAATAAATAATACAAGATTGACCATTTATTTTATGGTATTAATCCAAGCCTCCAAATGGCACTACTATCTTAAAATTTTTCATCATATGATGAAATAGTGTTATGTTCCATAAAAATAGATAATCAATTTTATATATCATATAAGTTAAATGGAAATAAAGAAAATAATTGGCCAAATGAGAACCATTTAAAAGGTAATGCATCAAAGAAGAAGAATAGAATAAATAATATATATTGTGTGATGAATGTGGAAAGTATCATCCTAGAAAATGATTAAAGGGAGTGGAAGTATTTTATATGTGTGATGATAATGGTCATAATGATTATGAATGCAAAGTGAAGAAAAAAGTTAATTATTTCTAGCACTTCAAATGAAATAAACAAGGAATAATTTAAACTAATGTCCCTAGTGTCAAGGGAATCTACAAAAAGAGAGGCCAAGAGGAGAATACCATGATTATGTGATTAATACAACCAAGGTGTAATTACCTAGTGATGTGCTGGAAGGTACTTTCATTAGGGATTCAAATATACTGTGTGCTTTATTTGATTCTGAATCATCACACTCTTTTATATTTTCTATGTTTTATAAGAAGATTATATATTTCTATAGCACTATAAGGAGGTAGTTTTCAATCAAAACCCTTAGTATATATATCACTACAACAAGGATGTATCTATAAGTCCCCATTATGACACAAAAATTTTCTCTATTTTAAAATTTTTATAACTATACCTATGGTTGACTTTGATATAATGCTTATTATATACTGGATTTAAAAATATGATGAAAAAATTTAATACAAGGAGAAGGGAATTATGTTTCGTGATGAAGATGTATAATTATTTATCTTTAGAGAGGAGAATTCATCACTTGATTCATGTCTAGATCCACCCCCTGTAGCACTTTTGAATTATATTATTAGGTAAGAAGAAACAAAAAACTTATAGATGGATAAGGTTATATTAAAATTGAAGATGTACCACATTGTACATGAATAAATTGATACAGTTCATGATGAATCACTTGTACATCCACCAAAGAGAGATGCAGAGTTCTCCATTGATTTAATCCTTGATGCATGACCAATATCAAAGACTCCATATAGAATGACCATTGTGGAATTAGGAGAGTTAAATAATAAAATAGATGAGTTGTGTGATAAGAGATATATTCACCCTTGTGTTTCACTATGTGGAGCTCTAGTTATATTTATTAAAAATAAATATGGATCTATGAGGTTTGGAATTGATTATAATGGAATCAATTATATTACAATAAAGAAAAAATATCATCTACCTTGCATTGATGGATTATTTGACCAAGTTCACGGAGATCAATATTTTATAAATATTGAACTTATTTTGGAGTATCATTAATTGTAAGAAAATAAGAAAGAAATTATAAATATATCCTTATGAATAAGGTATGGACATTATGAGTTTACACTAATTACATTTGTTTTGAATAAAGAACCTTCAATTTTTATATATCTATGAAATATAGTATTCAAATAATATCTAGATAATTTTGTTATGGTATTCATTTATGATATCTTAGTGTATTCTAAGAGCTATTAAGACCGTGAGAATCACATAAAGATCATTATTGAGTCTCCAAAAAGAAAATATTTATATGGGATGTTTGATAAGTATGATTTATAGATTCAAGAGGTTTCTTTCTTTGGCCATATTGTCTCTAATAATGGAATCTCAGTTGATCTTATGAATATAAAAATAGTCAGAGAATGGCCTATACCAACAAAAAAAATTATGTTTTTAGATTCATAGGGTTGATAGGTTACTATCGGTAATTTGTTAAGAATTATTCCCAATTGGTTAATCCATTAAAAAAGTATACACATAAATGGGTTAAGTTTATATAGAAAAGGAATGTGAATAATGTTTTGATAAATTAAATAGGATATTGGTTAGTAAACCAATTCTGGCTCTTCCATCAGGAAATGATGGGTTTGTGATAGATAGTGATGCATCGATGAAAGTAATTTGTTGTCCCCTTATGAAAAATATTGAATTCATTTCATATTAATTAAGAAAGATGAAGACTTAAGAATAGAACTATCCAAACAATGATCTTGAGTTAAAATCCATATCATTCTCTTTAAAGATATGATGAAATTATCACTTTGAGGAAATATGTGAGATATAAAAAGGCCATAAGAGCCTAAAATACATATTTTCATAGAAATATCTTATAATGAGGAAAATGAGATGGATTAATACACTCATGGATTGTGATTTTTCAATACACTACCAGTAGGGGAAAAAATAAGGCAGCAGATGAATTAATCAAGAATAATCATGGAGTTCTGAGAAAAATGAATATTCAGTGGGATCCTATGTTCATGGATATAGTAAGGATAAATATATGAATTATTAAGGAAGGGGTGAAATTAATCATTTTTCAATGTTTTGAGAAACCACCTATATTGAAGAAGATAAAATTTTACAATCCAGTGATGAGAATTTTCAAAATAAAATTATTATTATGAATGATGGAAAGTTGGATGACTTCATTTATGAAGATAGTGTTTTGAATTTATATGTTCCATCTATACCTCAACCAAAAAAGAATTTTTGGATGACTCCCATAGCTCAAATTTATTTATACACTATGGTAGCACCAAGATGTATATGGATTTTAAAGAACATTTCTAGTGGGACAACATGAAGTGGAAAATTTCTGATTATATATCAAGATGCTTGGTTTTTTAAAATGTTAAGTTAGAGAGATAACATCCTAGAGCACTCATGTAACCTCTTCATATTATTATGTGAAAATGGAATGAAATTACTATGTACTTTTTCACATGACTATGAAAGAATTCTGTAAATAATGTTGCAATATTGGATATTTTATGTCACCTTACCAAATTTACACATTTCATCTCTATAATAGAATATTTACCTCTTGAGAACCTTACATGTATCTATATTAATTATGTTTAAAGACTTCATGGTGCATATATTTCGATTATGTCTTATCATGATCACTATTTTACATCAAAATTTTGTAAGAGTCTTCAGAAGGATCATAATACTCAGCTTCACTTGAGCACTTCCTACCGTCTTTAAACTAATAGACAGTCTGAAAAGGCTATTCAAAAAATGGAATACATGTTGAGGTCATGATCAATTTATTTTTAAGGTATGTGGGATTATTATTTACCTTTGGTATAGTATTACATTAACAATAGTTCTTTTCATGTATTCTAATGGAACCATATGAAGCCTTACATGGAAAGACATGTCATACTATAACTTGTTTCAATGAATCTTATGAAAGGAAACTAGTTGTACCAGAACTTATTAAAGAGAAAAAATGCAATGACTATTCATGTTCACATTAAAACAACTCAAAGAAACTAAAAGAGTTATGTCAATAATATTATAAAGGATTTATAATTTCAATTGGGGGACCATGTTTTCTTATAAGTATGTCCATATAATGGTGTCATATTGTTCAGTAAGAATGGAAATTTGAGCCCTAAGTACATTGTTCCCTTTGGAATTCTTTAAATAATTGTATTTGTGGATTACATGTTGGTAATACCACCAAGCCTCTCTAAAGTACATGATGTGTTCCATATATCAATGTTAAGGATGTACATTCCAAAACCAATGCATGTGCTCACATATGAAGAGATAAAATTAGAACTTAATATATCTTTCTATAAAGATCCCATACATATTCTTAATACTAGAGATAAAGTTTTGATTAATTATATGACTCAACTGGTTAAGGTACATCAGAGAAATCACAAAATAGAGGAAGCAATGTGAGATATATAGGATGTTATGTATAAGAACTACCCCATTTTGTTTAGAATGTAATATCCATGATTTTTTAGATGAAATATTTGTTAGTCAGAATAATGTAATACCCTGATACTTTAAAATATATTTCTTTTATAATAAATTTAATTTCTTTGATAGCTTACAATATACGCAATACCGAGTTTAAATGAAACACAATACTATATTAAAATATTATTATTTAAACATGATTGTTATAACCTACATGTTAAATAATAACCAAATTATGAAAATTATATTTTTTACACATTCATTAAATAAATTAAATGGTTATAAATTTATTATAAATAAAATAAGTTTCATTTAAAATAAAAATAAATGTTTTTTGAAAAAATATATTTGTTTAAAACGTGGTTTAGTCATGATATCGAATATAATTTAAAATTATTATAAAAAAAACATTAAAAATTTATTTAAAATATGAACTGAATTTCTAAAATCATCAGTTCAAAATTATCTTATAGTGACTTTTTTATAATTTATTAAAAAAACAATTTTTCAATATAGTAAAAAATATCAATTTTCTTGAAAACTACCTTTTAGATTAAATTAGTTAAAATTTTAAGTTATATTTTAAATTGGTTTTAAAGTAAAATTAGTTTTATTATATTATAATTTAAATAATTTATATTATTTTAATAAATTTTATATTTAATTTTGATATAAATATATATTTTAAACTTTTTAATGTTTTTCTTTTGAAAACATGTTTTTTTGATGCATCTACAGGTTTAATTTTAAATTAAATTATGATACTTCAGTGAATTGAATTTGGAAAAATGGATTCCATAATTTTAAATCAGAATAATATATATTATTGGATATAGAAATATTAATTTTTTAACACAATTTATTGTGAAAATAGTAAAAATTAATTATCGAGGTTATGGTGAAAACAAGTTTACTGGGGGGTGTGGGTAAACTAAGAAGATAAGGTTTAAAATTACCTAAAACTTGTATAAATCCTATTTTATGGTCATATTTAGAATTTACCTCTTTTAAGGCTCTTTAATGGGTCATTATTAACTTTTTTATATGTGAATAATATGGGTATCACTTTTTCTTTTCAAAAATTTCATGTATGTCCTCCACCTCATTTATAAAAGGTCACTCTATCCCTTAACTTATTCACTCTTCTCAATCCATTTGGATTTAAAAAACCATTCCAAAATCTCTCCCAAAAATCCTTATCAAAATTCAATATTTGATGGTATTTCTAAACTTCAATCCCTCGGTACCTTAAGATTAGATCCAAAGGAAGTTTCTCTAAGAGAATGTACTTTTCTTAGCAAAGCTATTTTGTTTTATTTATTTTATTCCATGATAAATTATGTAATAAAAAATCCAATATAATAACACCGGTATATCATATATACTGATATGTTATTATTTTTATGGCATAAAATTTATTGATCTCCATGCCCATCAAATGGGATACGAAATATTTGATCATGTGTACGACGGACCACCACCTCATGAACCAATGTAACTCATTTTCCATCAACAAATCTCAAAATTGTACATAATGATAGATTTAATATATATATATATATATAATTTTTATGAAATTATTATAATTTAGTAATTATTATATCACATATACCATCTTACTTTCCAAGCTGTTTAAAATACGATAACATCGCTTGTGTGTATGATAGAATACCACCTCGCAAAGCGATGTGATTCATTTTTCACTTTCAATTTACATGGAAGGTAATAAGGATAAATTTAACGAATATATGTGATATATATGAAATAATATTTATTATGGAAAATTAATATATTAACCAATCCATTACCCTTGAACCCATTATGAAATGATATCATCGCTCGTGCATACATACGACTTACTATCTCCTCGAAGCGATGCGATTCATTTTCTAGGTATAGTTTTTAAGAATGGTTTTAAAAATGTATATAATGAGTAAATATTATATTTATAACATTATTATCATTATGTATATGATTTTTCTATATCCTATTCTCAATAACTAAAACATTCATGAAAAACATGCATTGAAAAATAAGGCAATTAACACCCAAAACAATGAAAATAATGAAATATTACTAACAAATAAGTCATAAAATGTTATAAGAGGATAATATAATATTATATATATGAATTTTGTTTTTTAATAAATTAAGAAAATTATTAAAACCATTATACATGATGTTAAATCATGATCAACAAAAAAGAAGCATGATGTAAGGGGCTTCATCACTGTTTCCATTTCATTGAGACTTATTTGTTAATATTAACCTATTCACTTTTATGTGGTGTATATACTATAAATTTTATGTATTTAACATGAATACATATTTATTAATGATTTTATTTTAAAAACATACATTCACGATGAATTTATGGTCACTTATTATTTCTTGTTAAATTTTGTGATTGTTAACTTTCTATTGAGAAAAAAACTTTCTTATAATCATTTTTATCTTTACATAACATTTTTATTAAATATTTATATTATTTGTATCATGGATATTGTTATTTATTAATCTATATACCATTTTTACATATGATCTTTACCTTGAAATATATTTGATTAACTGGGGAAATATTGACAAATCTGTATTCTTTACTCAATATGGATATTTGATGATATGGTATATTGTTCATTAAATAAATTTATTATTTGATATATAAGAAATGATTTAGAAATGAATATAAGTATGGGGAAAAAATTATATATTCCATCAATTCAAATACATGTCTCATTTGAGAAATTAGTAATCTGGCATTGAATGGTTTTCTACCAATAGTTTTATATTGTCTTGTGAAAGGTCTTTATAGTAGATGTATCATGATTCCTGAGATCATGAAGTCCAATAATTAAGTAAATAATTCATTGAGAATTTAGTTATTGTTATTATCTATGAGATTTTTTATTGACATTATCTCTTGATTGATTCCATTCTCATGTTATTGATTAAATGGAATGTGTGCCTAGTTATTTAACTTTCCATATTGATTATGCCTTATCCAATTATATTTTCCATGTTATTGATTAAATGGATTGTGTGATTAGTTATTTAAATTTACCTATTGATTATAACTTATTGATTCATGATAGTTTTCACTGTATGTAAACCTTACTGAAAATTTTATCTCACCCTTATTTTTTTTTCCATAGGATATAAAGACGAATTCATTGAATGAGTTCAATAATTCAAAATTTTCCCATCACTATGCTTTGTATTTTTATTCCCATTGTAAAACGGGTATCACGTATAAATTTGGTTATACAAGACTACTAACCTTATCGATCCTTGGTGATGTTATACCTTATATCTTAGGAAAATATAATGAAATTAACCACTGTCTTTGATTTATTAGATTTTGGGATGTTAAAGTTAGCTATACATAAAAAATAAAAGGAAATAGAGGACCCAACAAATCTTAAAAACCATACAATATGGAAATATTATATTTTTTAATTTTTGAGAACATTTAAATCCATGTAATGGTTCTAGGTGTTGAGTTTTATTACATGTAGATTTCAAATGACACTTTATTCCTTTTGAACCTACATAGTGGAGGAAGAAAACATTTGTGACTGATGTATGTCCAATTTTTATATTTTTTAGACATAATAAATTATTTACTTTTATTAAAAAATAATTTAAATAAATTCCAACCTGGTAAATCCATATAAACAAGAAATTCATTTATTTTCTATAAAATCAATATCCATGGTCTAAATATTTCTTTAGTTTCATCTTGAAAAGTCACCATACATTTTACCAAAAATTAATCCATATAATCAATCAATGATAAAATGTAAGCAAAAATTTTATCTTCCAAGTTATTAGGTCTATCATTAATATTGTAAAGTATAATAAATTATTGTCTCATAGATAACCACAAGGGAATTGTTTTATAAAAAAAATAATATTGGCCTTGTACTATGAATTTCACCAACCTTGGACAATAATGGACCAAAATATATACCTCTATCACAATTAAGACATTAAAAATGTCCTATGAAACTTAAGAGTGACTTTGATCAAACTAATTCAATGCCAGAGATCCTATAATGTGGTAAAAATTATTATTTTCATTATTTTTCTAGTGATTTATTCTAAAAAAATTATATATTTTCGATAACATAAATGATCTATTTAAACATGGATTTAGTGGAGAGTAATGCACTTACTTAATGATGATATTATTATCAAGGATCAAATCCCTACAATAATGAAATTGATTACTCCTATGTACCTAATGGTCCTTTTACCTATAAAATACAAGTTTCAAGGTGTATATTATATTTCCTGAATGATATATAATTTTTACCTATGCATCTATTTTCTCATATTAGAAACCTATGTTTTAGGTTAGCATGTGGGCATGGTAGTATGGTAAATAATATTTTTTCCAATAAGAGGTACCTTTTCAATAAATCCAACATAATATCAAATAGTGTGTTTATTTACTGATTCAAATCCATTAAGTGAACGAAATAATTAAAAAATAAAGTTTAATCAAAGCACCACATCCAATATATAATTCGATTTATACATTATCAAGGATTTTAAATAACTTTAATTATTCTTAATCTATACCTAAGTAGGGATTTATCCAAGATTACTTATTAGTCTTAATGTTAATTTTATCCAGATCCAATCCATGTATATATTGTTGAAAGTTATATTCATCATATCAATATTCATGAAATAAACCTCCATATCATTAATTTCTTATTGATGATAGGAAATATACTCATCTCCGTGAAATATATAATTCTTATAATTTTTCAAAAATTCCTTCAATAAAGAGTGTTTCCTCGCAATGCCTTAGGTGAAACAATATATATTTTCTTATTTTATATAAGGAAAACTAATATGTTTTCCTTCAAAACCTTTAGTGAAAGCGACAAAAAATATATTACCCTTAAAATATTATCTTGATGATCTATTTAGTATAATAATAAAATATTATCTATATTAATATTTGTATAGAAAATAATGATTATCATATGGGATTGAAAGTTAAAAAATTAATGTTAAGATCAATTAATGAAAATGAATAAAACAATTCTAATAAAATTATATTAAATATAATAGCCATTGTTATTTTTTGTTTACGTCACATAAAGATGACAAGGGCACTAGACACAAAAGTGAATTTTATTGTGAATGACATATGATAATTTTGATTTAAACAACATAAATGATATATATGTTTAAATAAAAATTATAGCTACAAAAATAGAGAACACAAGAAACAATGTAAAATTTAGTTTGGTTGGGAATGAGTTAGAAAGGATTCTATTTTTACAAAATAAAAAAGGTTATAGATTATTCCACTAAAATTATTTGAGTAGAAAATAATATTCATTCTAGGTATTAATATAAATTGGTTATTTCTTAGTAATTATTTGGTATTATATTAATTATTAACATTCCTTTATATAATTTATATAATTGGTCACTGATAAATTGGTGTTTGATAATGAAATTGGGGAATTAAATTTGAATTTCATTTTTATTGTGTAATATTAAGACACTTAACTTTGGTAATATTAAATTAAGTATTGGATCATTATGAAAGACTTTATTATTAGTTGTAATTACTAAAAAGGGATTTTTTTTGATATTTCATCATAAATTTATAATGTTTTGATAATGAAAATATTGAAAATTAAGTGAAACTGACTTTTATTTCTAGTTTATAGTATATTTAAACAAAAGATATAATGATCAAAGGTATCATGAAAATGAAAAAATCAATGTATTTTATATGAATTAAATATGTAATATATAAAATCAACAAATTATCGATATGGCATGTTATTTTTAAATTATAAATATAATTGAATCCCATGATAATATTTTTAAGAATTTATACATTATAATATGATCCATTTATATAAAAAAATAGTGGAATATGTCAGGTTTTGTAAGGTCCTAGATCCGAGTGGATCAACCCTTTGCATGTTTTAAAAGATTGGGGTGCTCGGATAAGGCTCAGAATAAGTATAGAGGATTTTGGTCATATAATGCTAGAAGTAGTATGGGTACATTATGTGACTAGTTTGAGTTCCAGAAAAATAAAACAAAGCACCCAGGAGACATGTTTTTTGGTGTAAGTCGAACCCAAGGTAGTACATGATGTGACGGGGTAGTACACGTCGTGTATTAACCCTCCGTTGTATATTTTAAAGACATTACATCCACTCGACTCTTTCAAACCCTATAGACAAGGATCCCATCCCTCTCATCCTATGTGACCCAACAAACCCCCCTATGGCTTTTTAGAGATCCCTTCGATGGGAATCGATCTCAGGATTCATTCTTCGATTCTTCTTCAATTAGAGGTAAGATATACCTCTATTCTTGGTTTTCATTGATCTATCTTCTCCTGTTTTTCCTTTCCATGCTATGGAGTTTGATCTCTATGGTTCTAAGAGAGTTTATTTTGGTTTTTTTTGATGCAGTCATGCCACGACATGCTCGGATGGATGCATTTATTGCGGGGAAGGCGATTGTGATCTGATGCTTTGATTCATTCTCGAGTGAAGAACATCAAGAACCTTTTGAAGTATGGGATTTTTTACTTCTCTATCCTTTTACATGAATTCATATAGTTATCATGACTTAGCCACTAGACCATAATGGATTTGACATAATAAATATTTGAACTGGAAAAATCAATTCGTATTGATCCTATGTTATTTACTCTTATTTTGATGGATAATGTGATATACATGCTTGCTTTATTTTACATGTTGTTCTAGAATAAATTGGTAAAGGATGTAAACTAGTATTAATTGTAATTTTTTTTCAAGATAAAGAGGCATGTAAATGAATCTGGTTCTTCTTGTTGTAATTTGATGTTAATCAAATTGATGTAGTAAGCATGTTTAATCAATATTTGATAACTATGATAGCTTTTTCTTTAGGTTTCTCATATTTTTAACTTAATATTAATGAACCAATTAATTCAATATGGATTAAATAACCGTATGTTTGATGAAAAGATAATGTATGGTAGAGTTCTGAGTTATCATCTTGCTTGTTTAAGGGCCAAGATCTCAGTTGATATGATGTTTTTTTTTGATTCTTATGTTGTGATGTGAGCCTAAATGACTATTGAGATATGTAGAGGTAGGGATGCCATCTTTTGTGGTAGTAGTTGACACCTATATTGGGGAGATGCATCAGTTTATGCATGTGGGTATCGGGGAGGAAACTGAAGATGATGAATCAGGTTGGATGTGAATGTTGGATTCTTGTTAAATCTTGTTGGTTGTTATCTAATTTACTTTCTCCACTACTCAATGTAGATGGCCTTTCTTACCCTCCTTCCAAAAGGGGAAATGATGCATGGGGTATGACACATGTTTTCAAAGTTTAGATTCTTGAGGGATGATGTGTCTACACTCTTGCTATATGCTACAAAGACTCAACGGGTAGTTCACATAGTAACCATGTTGACCCACCTTATGTTTAGTATCTTAGAATGTTTTTATAGAATTCTCGGGAATATGTGAATGTAATAATTTTTTAAATAAATTATTTAATAAATTATGTTATCCCATGGGGTTGGAGCTTGCTGGGATGCAATGCTGAGGTTATAATTTAAAGAAACAATGGACTTTGGGTGTGATGATAATGAAATGTAATGTGGAATTGTTAATGGTTAATTTATGTTTAAAAATTTAATTAACGTAAATTTAAACTTATAAAAAGTGAATGAAGTAGTGTAATAAATATCTTTAAATGGTTTTCTGCTTATAGGATACCTAGTCTTAGCAGTGGGAGTTGGGAGTCCGAGAGATGTTAGCTACAATTGAGTATGAGACAAGGTTTTTCCTATAGTGTGGTTGTGAGATATATTATATCATGTAATTTTTATGTTTCTATATGATACCCCACCCTATCAGTTAAGGTAACTAACACCCCGAGGATTTTGAGCCCAGGGGGGTATTTTCCCCAACATTACAGTGGGAGGATGGATGGTCGACTACCCCCTTTGGCCCCACTTTCTTCCGTTTCTAGTTACTTGTGCTGGTAGGCACAATGGTTAGTTATACCCATATATATGTGTAGAGGGCTGTAATGGATTGCAGTTATTCACACATATATATTCTGGATATAGTTTCCTATGGACTACTATAGGTGTAACATGTATAGGATGTCATGTCTTGAGGATCCTTACTCAATGTATAGACTATAATGGATTGAGGTTTAATACTCGATGTATGATAAACGTTATACTAGATATGGTGGCTCCCAGAAACTACCTGGTTACTTTTCTTACATGGATGTGGTGGTTTTGTTTCATGAGGTGCATATTGTGGTGCTACACCCATGTGTCTGCAGGTAATCCCTTTTCGAGAGAGATGCTTAGGATGTGCGACATTGGGGCAAAGCCGAAAACCAGTGAGGAAGTGGTAGCATGGTACCCTTGATATTCTTTATTATATTATATACTCTTGTATGCGATACTTGGTGAGAGTAGCCATGGTGAGGCTGAGAACATAGTATACCAATTTAGGTGAAGAGTTAGTTTCACTTGTTGTTCACTATGCTTTAGTATGCTTTCTTTACTTTTGCATGAGAGTTTCTAAGGAGGATCCCACTGAGTATACTGTTATACTCACCCTATGTATATATAAAATATTTTCCAGTCACTTGGAGCAAGTTGGAGATTAGGCTGCTTACTGCTAGCTTGGGGTTGTAGGAGCTGTTCGGGATTTGTGGTTGCTACCAGCTTTACTTTCTTTTGGTACTTGTTGTTTTCCCTTTCAGTTGTAGTAGTTTTACATGACATTACACATGTTCACTTGGGATTTATTTTATATTGTAGTTTGAGGTGGAGTTGGTTGATGTCTTTCTTATCTCTCCCTTTCTCATGTGTTATCATAGAGGGCAATGCCTCCCATTTGTGTGGTTATTATACCCTCGGTGTTAGTCTCCAACCCAAGGCTTACTGGAGGTGGGACTCGGGGGTCACTATCTCCCTTCTCACATTGCCGGCCCAAAAGGGGTACACCTTGTGGGGAGGGGGTCATGATAAAGTGGTATCATAGGTCTGGTTGAGGGATAAGATGGAGTTCAGTGTTAGGCACAAGTGAGGTTGCATGGGTTGGTATAGAAAAGGTGTTAGTTAAGTTTAGAAAGTGATGTAAACACTGGAGACTGTCTGAGAAATAGTCATTTAGGGCCCCCTATGGTCTGATGCATGAACCTTTATGTTTCCATTGGCTACTAAACGAGGTGATACTAGTTTCAGGTTAGAGACGTAGGAAAGGATCATGCATCATTATTATTTATGCCTATGTATGAATGGGTAGAGATTGGGATAGGTTAACCAAAAATGAATAAAAGAAAATAATAATTAATATTGATTATTCCATATTCCAGGTTTAGGAGCTCTAACAGTGTGTTATTTTGTAGGTATGGCTCCAGGTCGATGTCCTCATCAGGTTCACGCAGAAGATGTCCAATAGGCTATTCCAATAGATCACCTTAGGGTAGAGGTTGATGATGATGACACTTGAAGGAGGACACTCTGAGAGTTTCAGTGCCAATGTATATAGAAGTAATAGGGTTCCGTTTCAGATACAATCATGGAGGAATAGTTGGAGGAGGTTGAGATACGATTCAGTTCGATCTATGCTCGAAAGGAGTATGCGATGTCTTTTGTTGTGATGATGCTATGTGGAGTAGCGAGGTAGTGGTGGTTCTTGTTCCTCGGGGATCATGAGGAGTCAACGATCTCCGGGGAGGAGTTCTGAGACAAGTTTAGAGTAACGTTTCTTTCTTCGACCGTGTAGGTGTCTAGTCGCTAGGAGCTTCTTACGCTTCGACAAGGGAGCTCCAGTGTATGAGAGTTTGGAATATATTTTAGGAACCATTTACTATATGCTACAGACCTATTTTCAGATGAGGAGGCTAGGGCGAGGCATTTTGAGAAGGCTTTGCATCTAAAGATCCAATGATAGGTCATCCTGTTTATACTGAAGACATATATTGAAGTGATGGAAAGGGTAGAGGTCGTCGATATGAAATTGTCTAGAATTGGATTGTTAAGAGTGGGGAGACTTTATGATTCCTCGTGGAGAAGAGTTGTGGTCTTGGGTTCTCAGTTTTTAGGGTAGAAGAGTTTCCTTTCGGCTGAGGGTAGGTCCCAACCCTCAGCATATCGTTTCTCTAGGGGAGGTGGCCCTTAGGCCTATAAAAAGGGATCAAGCACTTGTTTTTCTTGTAGTGGTCGAGGTCATCAGTAACAAGAGTGACCAAACTTTCAGACCAGTCATTGTGCACCATGTGTTCCACTCCAAGTTCCTCCTTTGAGGTAGTTCTAGCTGAGGCATCAACAGTAAGTTAGACTAGATTTGTATCAGTAGAGGTTAGGTGGGGTAGGTAGAGGGCAACCCCATGACACTCCCCATCCTTAGAGAGTAGAGCACAGCCATGGTGGTGGTCTTTATTAGGGTCAGAGAAGTTGTGGAGGTTGTCTTGGTTAGCTTAATGCTTTAGCGTTGCCAGTGCTAGGAGAGCCAGACATCCTTCAAGGTACCCTTTGGTTTTTTTTCTACTTGGGTGTATGACTTGTCCAATTCAGGAGTGACACACTCCTTCATATCACCTTACCTTGTCCATTCTTTGGGACTTGAGGGAGAGAGTCTTCTAATGCCCTTGGCATTGACTACGCCAGTTAGAGGTTGAACTGGATTGTTTGAAGTATGTAGAGACTATGAGCTAGTGTTGGGGTAACACTTCTATTGTGGAGATTTCTTATGTTTACAGAAACAACAATATGATTTAATACATGGAATGTATAGGTTGCATTCTGTGTAGGCTATTGTTTATTTCTTTAGGATGTAGGTGGTGTTCTTCGATGAAGATAGAGAGCCAATGGTGTTTGTTAGCGAGCAAGACCCTCAGATGGGTTAGAGGCATGTTCCATCCTTGTCATCCTTGATGGTTGAGTTGATGCTAAGTGATTTAGAGGTTCAATAGTTGGAATTTCCTAGGGTTGTAAAATATTACCCTGATTTCTTTCCAAAATAGGTTGTAGCATTACCCCCTCGATGAGAGATTGAGTTTGGGATCGAGCTACAACCAGGAGCATCTCCTATCTCTATGTATCCATATAGGATATCCCCTTCTGAGTTACGAGAGATACGTATACAACTTGATGGTCTATTAAAATGTGGTTTTTTTTATGTGTGTGTCACTGTGGGCCACACCGTGTTTTTTTGTGAAGAAGGATGATAGCAGTTTATGGTTGTGTATCGATTATCATCGCTTAAACAATGTGATAGTAAAGAATCGCTACACTCTTCAATGGATTAATGATTTATTTGATCAACTAAAGGGTGCAATATGCTTCTCAAAGATCAAATTTTAGTTAGGATATCATCATATTCATGTGAAGGATGAGGATATCCCAAAGAATGCTTTATGTTGTTGTCATGGGAATGAAAATTTTGTTTTAATGTCGTTCGGTGTGGCAAATGCTTCAGATATGTTCAAGGGATTGATGAATGTTGTGTTCCTCAAGTTCCTGGATATGTTCATGGCGGATTTTATTGATGAAATCCTTGTGTAATCCACGTCTAAGGAGGAGTATGAAGAGCATCTACACGCCGTTTTGGGAGTTCTTTGTCAATAGAATCTATTTGGGATGTTGTCAAAGTGTGAGTTTTGGGCCAAGAATTTTGTTTCTTGGGTCATGTGGTGTCCCAGCAGGGAGTAGCTATAGATCCATCGAATATAGAAGTAGTTGTGTCTTGGGAAGCCCCTAAGACAGTGGTAGAGGTGTGAAGTTTCCTTGGTCTTGTAGGCTACTATAGGAGGTTCATAGTCGATTTCTCTCAGGTTGCGACTCCTCTAACAACATTGAACAGGAAGGTCCATGTGTTTATATGGACTGATTAGTGTCAGAAAAATTTTGAGTATCTGAAGGAGAAGTTGGTATGTTCTTCAATTATTTGTCTTCCAGTAGAGGGAGTTCAGTTTGATTTTTTATATGATGCTTCACATCTGGGGTTGGGCTATGTTTTGATGCAGTAGATATTGGTCATTTATTATGGGTCTTGGTAGTTATGTCCCCATGAACATAACTATGCCACCCATGATCTTGAGTTGGTAGTAATGGGGTTTTCTCTTAAGTTGTGGATACATTACCTTATTAAAGAGTGCTTCATGGTTTTCACCAATCATAAGAACCTGAGGTATGTTTTCTCCTAGTGTGACTCAAACCTGCGGTAGTGTCGGTGGATGGAGTTCTTACAGGAATACAACTTCGAAATATTGTATACACCTAGAAAGGGTAATTTTGTAGCTGGTGTGATGAGAAATAAGTCATGTAGTGATACGGTGCGTGAATCTAGTGATTCTTGGAGAGTGATGGAATAACTTTCAATATTACATCTCGATATGGAAGATGTTGGGGGTGGAGGTTGTCTTTTTCAGATGATAGTGTAGTCATATCTGGTGCAGCAGGTGGAAGAGTCCCAATTGGGGGATCTAGAGGTGGAGGTTTAGAGAGACCGAGTTGTTTGTGGAAAGGCCCCTGATGGTTGGTCTGAGGATGAATAAAACTGAGTGTTGTATCATGGAAGGATTTTTGTTCCTTTGGAGACACATGAGATGGTTCTCATAGAGGTCCATAGTTCTCCTTTCGTAGTGCATACTAGTGTGATTAAGATGTACGGAGGCTTGAGGAGCCAGTTTTGGTGGTTTGGGATGAAGTATGAAGTTGCAGAGTTTGTGTCTCAATGTTTGGTATGCCAGAAGGTGAAGGCCAATAACTATGTCCCTAGTAGTTTCTCCATTCATTAGATATTCCTCAGTGGAAGTGGGAGGACATATCAATGGACTTTGTTACTAGTTTACCTCGAGATCAAGGAGGACATGATGATATTTCAGTAGTAGTGGATTGTTTAACAAAATCATCCTTCTTTTTAGTGATCAAGGAGTGAAGATCAGTGGAAGTTTTGTCGAGGCAGTATCTGGAGGAGGTGGTGAGGCTCCATGGAGTCTTAAGGACGATCATTTTTTATTGAGATCATCGTTTTACCTATATGGTGTGGAGAGGTCTTTAGCATGATTTTGGTTCTCCTTTATGCCTTAGCACTACTTTTCATCCACATACAGACTGTCAGAAAGAGCAGACCATCCAGAATCTTGAAGACATGTTTCACTCTTGTGTACTAGATTTTTGAGGTTCGTAGATGAGGCACTAACCGTTGGTGGAGTTCACTTAAAACAATATTTTTCACTCCACTACTGGTATGGATTCATTTGAAGCCTTGTATGGATGACCTTTCCATTCTTCATTGTGCTGGACTGGGGTTAGAGAGTTATCAATTATCAGACTGTAACTAGTGTAGAATATGACAGAGATAGTTTAGGTGATTTGTGAGAGGATGAAGATTGTACAGGATAATCAAAAATCATTTGCTGATCAAATGGTGAGACCTTTATAGTTTTATGTTGGGGATCACATGTTTCTGAAGGTGACTCCCCATCGTGGGAATTGATGGGTTGGTCATGGTAGTAAGTTGTCTCCCTAGTTTGTTGGGCCTTTCGAGGTGTTAGATCATGTTGGATCCATGGCATATCGAGTAGAACGTCCCCTGTAGATGAGCCAGATACATGATGTTTTTCATGTGTCACAGCTCCGTCATTATCTTCATGATGACACTCATGTCACTGATTGGGGAGATATCGATGTTGATGATGATGCGACCTTCGAGGAGCGGTCTATGGAGATCCAAGATTGCTAAGAGAAGGTGTTGCGGAGGCATTCTATCCCCTTGGTTTGTGTCTTGTGGATACACAGTGGTGTGTAGGAGAGTACCTTGGAACATGAGTCGTAAATACATGATCAGTACCCCAAGTTGTTTTAAGTTTAACTCTTTCATGTAAAAATGTTCATTTTGTGGTTTTAGACCTTTTCTTGTCTATGATATGGATTTATTTTATTGCTTGTTGTGGCCTTATCTCATTGAGAGGTATCTATCCCAAGAGAGAATTTAGGAGATGACTATGGTTGTCATGAGGCATTGCGTTGTTCTTTTGATGTGGTTGAGCTCCTATGGTGGAAAATCCCTTGAGAGGTATCTCGTGGGGTGGTTGTTCAGACAATAACTTTCGGTTTCCTCTCTAGGTAGGTTTTGGATTCTCAAGGATGAGAATGTTTTGAGAGGTATCTGATGTAAGGGACTGGATCCACGTGGATCAAACATTTGCATGTTTTTGAATACTGGGGTGTTTGGAGAAGGCTCAAAAGAAGTCTGGAGGAGTTTGGTTGCAAAAAGATGGAAGCAGCAGGGGTATACGATGTGACCATGGGGTACACAACGTAACTGGTTCGAGTTCCAGAAAAATAAAACAAAGCACCGAGGTGGCATGTTTTTTGGCATAAGTCGAACCCAAGGCTGTACATGATGTGATGGGGAAGTACACATCATGTACTAACCCACCATTGTATGTTTTAAAGACATAATAATCGCTCGAGTCTTTCTAACCCTATGACCAAGGCTCCCATCCCTCTCATCCCAAGAGACCCAGCAGATCCCTATGTGGCATTTTATAGATCCCTTTGACGAGAATCAATCTCATGATTACTTCTTTGATCCATCTTTAATCCAAGGTAAGATCTACCTCCATTATTGGTTTTATTTGATCCGTCTTCTCCTATTCCTCTTTTCCATGATATGGAATTTTATCTTCATGTTTCTAAGGGAGTTTCTTTTTGTTTTTATTGATGCGGTTATACCACGAAATCCTCGAGTGGATGCAGTTGTTGTGGGGATGGTGATTATGATCTCCTTCTTTGATCTGTTCTTGAGAAAAAAACATTAAGAACCTTTTTAGGTACAAAATTCTTTACCTCTCTATTCTTTTACGTACATTCTTAGAGTTAGCATGATTTAGCCACTAGAACACAATGGAGTTGACATAATAAATATTTGAACTAGATAAATCAATTGGTATCGATCATATGTTATTGCATCTTGTTTTTCCGGATAGTGTGATATATATTCTTCATTTGTTTAGCATGTTGTTCTTGACATAAATCATTAAATAATGTAAACTAGGATTAATTATAATTGTTTTTCAAGATAAAGAGGCATGTAAATAAATATGGTTCTTCTTGTTATAATTTTATATTAATCAAATTGATGTAGTAATCATGTTTAATAAATTTGTGATAAGTTTGATAGCTTTCTATTTATGTTTTCCATAGTTGGAACCTACTATTAATGAACCGGTTAATTCCATATGGATTAATGAATTGGCTCTTTTATAAAAATATAATGCGTGGTAGGGTTATGTGTAACCCTCTTTCTTTTTATGGTCCAAGATCACAGTTGATATGATGATTTTCCTACTTCTTATATTATGATGTGATCCTGTATGGATATTATGATATGTGGGGGTAGGGATTCCCATTGGTTATGGTAGCATTTGATGCCTAAAGTGACAGGATGCATCGGTTTATGCATGTAGGTGTTGGGGAGGACACCAGAGATGATAAATCGGGTTGGATGTGAATGTTGGATGCTTTCTAAATCTTATTGGTTGTTATCTACTTTACTTTACCCATTTCTAAAGGCAACTAGTCTTTCTTATCCTCTTTTCAAAAGGGGTGAAGATGTGCGGGGTATGCCATGTAATTTCTGTGTTTATCTTCTCGAGGGATGATGGGTATATAATATTGTTATAGGTGGCAAAGACTTGATAGGTAGTTCACATACACACCATGTTGAGACCCCTTGTGTTTAGTAACTTATATTTTTTTTCTAGAATTCTTAGGAATACTAGAAAGTAATAATGTTTTTAATAAATTATTGAATAAATAATGTTATATCATGTGGTGAGCTTGCTGGGACGCAATACTAAGGTTATAATTTAATGGATAAGTGGACTTTGGGTGTGATGATAATGAAATGTAATGTGTAATTTTTAATGGTTAATTAATGTTAAATGATTTAATTAATTTAAAGTTAAAATTATAAAATGGAATGAATTAGTGTAATAAATCTATTTAAATGGTTGTGTGCTTATAGGATACCTAGTCTTAGTAGTGGTAGTCGAGAGTTTGAGAGATGTTAGCTGTAGTTGAGTATGAGAATAGGTTTTTCCCATAGTGTAGTGGTGAGCTATATTATATCATGTAATTTTTGTGTTTCTATATGATACCCCACCCTATCGGTTAGGGCGACTAACACCCTAGGGATTATGAGCCCCCTAGGGGTGTTTTCTGCAACATTCTGGTGGGAGTATGGATGACTGACTACCCCTTTTGGCCCCGTTCTATTCTCTTGGTAGTTACTTGTGTTGGTAGGAATAGAGGTTAGTTTTACCCATATATGTGTGTCTAGGGATATAATAGATTGTGGTAATTAACACACATATATTCTAGATATAGTTTTTATGGACTAATATAGGTGTAACATGTATAGGCTCTGATGGCTTGAGGATATTTACTTTGTGTATGGTCTATAATGGCTTGAGGTTTAATACCCAATGTATGATACACATTATGAGAGCTATAGTGGCTCCCAGAAACTACCTGGTCACTTTACTTACGTGGACGTGGGGGTTTTCTTGCATTAGGTGCATGTTGTGGTGCTACACCTAGGTGTTTGCGGGCAAGCCCTTTTTGGGGAGAGATGCTTAGGATGTGGGACGTTGGGGAAAAGTGGGAAAATAATGAGGAAGTTATAGCAGGGTACCCTTGATATTATTTATTATATTATACACTCTTGTACGAGATACTTGGTGAGAGTATTCATGCTGAGGCTAGGAACTTAGTATACATATTTAGGTGATGAGTTAGTTTCACTTATTGTTCACCTTTCTTTAGCATGATTTCCTTACTTTTGCATGAGAGGCTCCGGGGGGGGGGGGGATCCTACTGAGTATATTGTTATACTCACCATATGTATATATAAATTTTTTTAGGTCACTTGGAGCAGGTTGGAGATCAGGCAGGTTACTACTAGCTTGGGGTTACAAGAGTTGTTCGATCTTTGTGGTTGCTGATGTTTTTACTTTATTTGGGTACTTACAGTTTTTCCTTTTAGTTGTAGTAGTTTTGTATGAAATTACACATGTGAACATGGGATTTCTTTTATATTGTAGTCTGATTTGGATTTGGTTGATGTCTATCTTATCTCTCTCTTTTTCATGTGTTCTCATAGAGGGAAATTCCTCCAATTTCTGTGGTTATTTTACCCTCAGTGCTAGTCGCCAACCCAGGGCCTACTGGAGGCCGGACTCGGGGGTCACTATCTCTCTTCTCACATTACCGGACCAGGAGGGGTACACCTTGTGGGGAGGGGGTCATGATAGGTTTCAATAAAATAAATAATACACACATATATATATGAAGAAAATTATATATTATATGTATATTCTATAATTAGATAACATTTATATGACATAATTTATATATCAACAATGATTTTTATGTTATTATTATCACACATATAGTGGTTATTATGATTAAATCCTAAACATTTTAGAGTTTTTTGTTTATAGAAATAAATATTATTATCTTATAATACCAAAAAAAAAATCAACAAATTCAATTATGGGTACAAATCAAAGAAAATGATACACACACACACCTACACAGAGGCTTATTGGTTAGGACACAACCCAAGGGATGACTTATCTCAATAATAATAATAATATTGACGATGATGATGATGATGATAATGATGATTATGATAATTTATACTATATATTAGAAGGTTAAAAGAAAAGTAATCTAAATACGCAACAAAATGGCTCCTTAATTGAGTCAAGTGACCGCATTCCGTATGGTTGATCCACACACCAATTAGACCCAAATTTCAAAAAAGACATACTTAAGAGCTTGGTATTCCATGTAAACATATACAAATGAGAGATGTTAAATTTTTAATAGGTTTATAGGCCATAGTCCTCTTTTGAATCATGTAATTTTCTTATCTTACAAGACAAAATGTGGTTTCTCTTTCTACTTTACGAGGAATCCCACCCATGCTACCTGAACACTTTCTCATAAGAACAACCTCATATAGAATTCCTTACAAGAAAAACCTTCCCTATAGAGTTATTAACTTCTTATCCACTACAAAATCAATAATGTAGCATCATCTATAGCCCCTCCTTGACTGCACTCCACAATTAAAGTGTATCTCTTAACCCACAATAACCCTTTCCAACCACCTATTTAAATTAAACCATAATAATTAAAAATTATTTTATTAGGTCAATGTTTAAACCACCATACCTTTACTGCTAATAATAATTATGATAATAATAATAATAATAATAACAATAAAAATAACAATAAACTAATTAGGGTAATGATTTGAAAACCTCAACTCTACTAAAACCCATAATACCCCAATCACATAAGAAAATTTTAAAAAATAATGTTTTATAGGATTGATTTAAAAGGATGAATGAAAAAATACAACAAACCACCTTGCTATAACCATCCTGGCACTAGAGGAAACCTGTTAAAAGGATAAAAGTTCATTTTTGATCTCCATAGTCTAACAAATAGTTCTAAGGGAATAAACCTTTCCATTGGTAATGATTTAACCAGATCGACTATAAAAATAAATAATTATTTCATTCCATGAACTCAACATTAATACTCCATATATTGAAGATGTTATACATATGAAATAAAAAATCTTGAAATAATAAATAACAAAATTAGGTATAACATGAAATAATAACTCAATAACCATAAAATGATATACAAATTAACATTAACATCAAACTTATATACATCTAGCAGTCACATATAAAAATAAAAAATAGGATAAAAAAACATGGTATAAAAGGGATGTGAAACCAGTAAGTATGAATACATATGGATACAAAAAATATGTAACCAAAAGAACATTTCAATCCACCCATATCCATGTGACAATAGAGTTCTCCCATCCTCCATACCCAGTCAAGGATAATAAAGATATTTTATATCAAATAATTTATTTACCTTTACTTGCATTAGATAAGACTATATATAAATAGCGTGTGTATGATGGGATTGAGAAACAATTACTTGTATGATTCCACCACATGATCTATATATAACCTTTATAAAATAAACTATAACATACTAGTTTAAACTAAAAGTAAAAATTACTATTTTAAGATTTTGTAAAAATCAAGTAAAATGTAAAATAACATTTAAAAATTACATTTAATTATAAGTAATAAATTCAAGTTATAAATTAAAACACAATTATATAAATGAAAATATAAATGATTTATTTACACATAGTTAGTGTCAAGTTATCATGAGATGGTATCTACAGGACTAATTCATGGAAATTTGGGACCATCATACCCAATATAGTGTAAATACATATCCTGCTGCACATTTTCTAATAGGTAGATTATTATTACAGACTAGTAAAAATAATCACTAGCTAAGGAGGAAACCTATAATAGTGATTTATCTCATAATGTATCAATCAAAATTTGTATCTTAACTAGTCAATTTTAGGTAGATTGAAATTGTAACTACGAATTTAATGGAATATAAAGAGTGGAATAATAACAAAGGATATGTAACTATCACTATAATCACTCCAAAGTACCCAAGTTATTCCCCTAAAGATGTCCAAAATCAAAGAGATAACACAGTTTAAGTAAATTAGATAATATAAATGCCAATTTCACATCTGAACACCTTTTATAAAAATAACCCCTTCCTTATTCTCCAGCATCCAAGAATAAGGAAATTTCATACAAATACAATTCAAAATAAAAAGGGAAAATAATGTTGGAGGAATAAATCACTTACTATGAACATTTTAAATAAGATAAACTCCACTTTAACTTTTTAAATCCATCATAGAAACGTTTCTCCAATCATTTACATTTCATAAAAAAATAATCCATTAAATAAATTACAATTATTTTACTTAAAATATATAACTATAATTTTACAAAAACTTGGTATACATTAATACCATAAATATAAAATTTATATTTTTCATAAAACCCTACACCATGTAAATATTTTCAAAAAGGAAAATAATAATATAATCATAAATCTATTGTAAAAAATATCAAATATAGCTTTTTTATCTTCCAAAACATAAATTTAAATAAGAAATTAGTCATAGTTTCATCTGTAATAAGATTATATAAGTCCACCTACTAGTTTCTGACTAAACTAATAATAAAGGAGTTTATTACACCAAAGGATAAGAGGAAGAGTCCTTAGAGTGTGATTAGAATCAATACCATTGGAAAAACCTAAATGAAATTCTTGTGATATGGAACCCTAAGTAACTATTACCATGATAGTGAAAGAGGATGGAATATTAGGAAGATAAATAATGAGTTGATGTGATTTAGATTGACATTACTTGAAGATTGAATCTAAATAATAGAGAATACTAAAGGAAGAAGCCAATATATAAGAGTGAGATAAGGGGGTAAATAGGGAAGGGCTCCCAGACTGTTCCCCATTAAATGAGAAGTAAAAGTGACCATAATTAGTAAAATTTGATTCATGAAATTAAAAAATTCAAATATTTAAAGGGAAACATGGTTTGGGTGCATTTTTAGAATAACTATACACCCACCATGTATTTGATTATATAATTTTATTTTTATCATGATCACTTCACATGAACAATTAGGTTTACCATGCAGTATAACCATACATTTTTTAATTTTCTCAAAAACTTTCCAAATTTCATTCCATAACTCCAAATAAAAGGTAAAAAAAATAAATGAAAAAATAATTACCAAAAAGTGACATCTTGGGTATCGCAATTCTCCCCATCATATCAATTTCTACCAATAAAAATTTGTCATGAAAACTATTTATCTATGAATAGTTAATGTCATTTATCCCTCATATGGGATTTCCACTCCCATGCCTTATGATTTTAATCAACATGTTTCCATAAAAAACAAACTAAAGGAAATAATTTACCTTGAAAAAATTTGTTCTAATAATTATTTTTCTGAATCAGTTGTTCAACCAAGGAATCATTTGGTTAAAATTATTATTCTTCCCAATCCATAGTAATGTATGAATCATGAAAATAATTCTTCAATTAGTAGACATGAAATATATTATGAATCGATGTAATATGAGGAGGTAATACCAATCGGCATGTGACCTTTTGATTCTTTTAATAATTCCAAAAGGTTCAATATTTATGGCATGAGCCTAAATTGTTTACTCAACCATATATGACCTAATAAAGTATATACTTTAAATAACAATTTATTATCCACTGATAACTCTTAAAGTCACCAATGAAAAATAACCTTATATTTTTGGAAACTATGATCTATCACAAAATGCTTTTGAATAAGATGAATTTTCTCTATAATCTCCTGCATTATACTAGGTCCCATTAGATAAGACTCACCCACTTAAATTCAATAATGTGGTGTCAAAAAAGGATTTTGTTGGGAAAAAAACCCTCAAGGTATCATTGAATCATTTTTGAGGTGATTGT
The DNA here is from genome assembly GCA_963277665.1 of Viscum album. NCBI lineage: Eukaryota > Viridiplantae > Streptophyta > Magnoliopsida > Santalales > Viscaceae > Viscum > Viscum album. The sequence continues at coordinate 782,923,656 of OY728150.1, read as the reverse complement.
GTTTATTGACAAAGTGGACATCAGTGATGTGATTGTTGACAAAGCACACCATGACAAACAAATTTGTTGACAAAGAGGATTTCTTGAGGGAATTTCAAGTTCAAGAGCTGAGGTCAACGATCTATGTTTAATTTAAGAACGTCAACAAAAAGAATGAATGATCTGGAGGCAGTACAAAAGAACAGATACAAGGTGGCGCCGTTTTCCAGTGTTTACCAAATTTTTGGGCCTGAAAATCAACAAATTAAGAAAAGTGTTTTTGGCAATGGGACTTGTGCGCCGAGAACCTGGAGTATAAGAAACTTGCGCACCATATGTTTTTCAAGATCATAAGATCAAAATATGGCTAAGGAAACAGGTTCGCGCAAGTTTGGCTGTTGGTCGCACAAGTGTCTAAAAGGACAGAAGACCTGCGCGCCGACACTAGGTCGCGCAGGGTGGTCAATTTGCCTATAAATACTGGACCACCCCTCTTCATTATCACCCAGAGTTCAACACTTTGAGAAATTAGAGCTCCCGTCGCATAGGTGTGGTGGTCGCGCAAGTGGTGTGTGTGGTCGCACAGGTGGGACTTTCGCGCCAGGGTGATAGTTGCGCGCCAGTGTTTGAAGCTGCGTGCCAGTGTGGAGTTGCACACCAATATTGGATTTGGTGTAAAAGGAAGTGTGTCGTGAAAGTTTGGAGTTGAATAAGGTTGTGTCGCGCAAGTGTTTGAGGTAGACTTGCACGCCAGTTGTGACTTGCACGCCGATACTTGCGTGCCGAGATTGACTTGCGTGCCAAGTAAGGTTTATTTACAGCAGTGATTTTCGAGCTACGTGGAAGCTGGAAGTTTTCCTGATACCTTCGGTGCAAAGAGATATTCATCTACGTGTGAAAATTGAGCTTCAACAGAGCATCTACTCACAAAGGAAGATGCATTACTTCATGCAAATGAAGAGACCTACAGGTCTATAAACTGTGAGTGGATTCTTTCCAAGAGCAGTGAGCAAAGGAAGAGAAAGAAGGTGATCCTCTCCATCGGCAGTGAGCCAGAGAGAGAGAAACAGGGACTGACCCTTGGGGAAGTAGTGAGCTGAACCTAAACATTGTAAAGGCAGTGAGCCTGGGAATAGAAGTGATCTATCCCGAACATTGTAATCCACAACTAGTGAAGTTTATTGGAATTGGTACGACCGGAAACTTGTCGGCGTATGCTCCTTGGATGTATCCCTTTGCGTTGAACCAAGTAAAATTGTTGTGTCCTGTGCATGCTTTACTTTCTGTTTACTTTGTGAAATAGGAAAGAGAGAGAAGAATGTTTTTCTTAACAGCGAAACAAGATCAGAACGGGCGTTAATTTTAAATTAGTCATACCCTGATTCACCCCTCCTCTCAGGGTATTCAGCCTTGTGGACCTAACAGATTTCCATATAATTATTCAAAAGGATCCATATTGATCATATATTGGTATCTTTTATTATATTCAAATTTAACCAATGTGAGATGGTTATCCTATAATCACCCAAAATTCAGTACAAATGCACAAATCATATCTTATGAAATTTAAATCTCCCTCTATATTTGTACATAAATTTGAGAGTAATAAACCATTATGATATTCATATATATTTTCATACCTTTGAAAGTAATTTCTATAAATAGGCGGTAAAACAATTATCTCTATAAGAAATTATCCCAGAAGGAACCCCATTCAACATTATAATTTTATGAAAAAATAATATCCCAAAGTATTAAAACTTAATACTATCATTGATTGGAATAAAATTAGATTAACCTATTAATAACCACATAGATATAATTCTTCCCAGATACTTTATAAGGTAATATAACTAAAAACTCTAGAGATATCTTATCCCATTTCCAAGCATGAATATTAATGTATTAAAGTATTCTAATAGGATTTTGGTTCTCTCTTTTCATTTTCTAATAAGTGAATAATTGGGAAAAAAATTCATAAATATACCTCCTCATACCATTCCAACAATATTAACCATTCATATCATAATATATTTTGGTTTCACCTCAGTTATCTACCAATTAAGAGTGGTGAAAATAATTCATCATTGTTTTCCTCAATGAATGAAGAAAAATAAAACAATTCCAAAAGAAAATTATATCATTAAAGGAAAGATATCATTCATTTTTTGTGTTCACAACATTTAAAATTATTTTAATGTGGTAACATTCTTAATCATATGATTTCTATTAATGAATCATCTCAAGAAGGGGATGGATAATTTTCACATCAAATAAGAACATCACTTCCTTATCCTCCTTCATTTCAAAATGAATTTTATTAGACTAATAAATTTCCATTTATCAATATATTATGTTAAGGAATGAGATGGAAACTTATTTTTAAGTGAATCGATAACCATATTTACCTTATAAAATAATCAGTGGGATATAAATAAAAATTTTGAGATATTTCACACATAAAATTTCTATAAGATCTGGATCCTTCAGTGGGAATATATAACTCATTAATTTAGGATAAATATATTTTGTGAATTGGCCACTAAATAGATAACATCCCTAGTAATTTAAAGCATTCATAACAGTTTCAATTCAAGTTCATGAATTTGGAAATTTCTATCATGCGGGAATAATTTTTGTAAACCATATACTGCCACATATTTTTTTTCACAATTAAACCCACCAAAACCATTCCTTAAGCAATAAAATAAAAAAATATCATTATCCCATCCATGAAAAAATTAGTATTGGGGCCAATGCCTTTCAACATTTGAATTCATCAAATAATTCCTAAAATTCAGGGATCCATGAAAGATTTACTCTTTGTTTTGTAGAAATCCATATAAGGTAATGATATCTATGGTAAATCCTTTAGGAACCACTAATATTATAATACCAAATAAAAGATAATATATGTATAAAAAACCTTTTTTTGAAACTTCTTAATCCATAGTAACTTTTAACTTTTATGAATCGATCAATATAACTTTCTAGAAAACTGAATTTCCCATAAACACTATATTTGGGATCCAAAAATTACACTTAACTAATTTTTTATATAGGTGATGATATAAAAGGTTTACCAATATGATTATTCAGTGATGATCACACTACTATTCATACTTTGAACAAATTAATATATCATCCTTGAACACTATGATGATATAGGCAAGTTATAAATGGAGAATATTATTTATAAATTCCATTAACTCCATAATTTTTTTAGAAAAAAATATATCATAACATACTCAAAGGGACTATATCTAATTTAGAAATAATTATTGGGTTTATCATATACCTTCACCCTAAGCTAGTGATTCCCAAACTTGAGGTTAATTTGAAAGTACTACCTTACCCATTTCAATTAATTAAAGAGGTAATTACTATAAGGAAAATGGAATTTATTTTTTACAAATAATTGTTTCAAATTTATATAATCAATACATATGCATAATATTTTATTAACATTCTTTGTAAGTAGTAATGGACTATCCTATAGAGAAACACTGGTATGAATAAAAAATTTAGCTTCTAAATTATTTATATTATCATTTAACTTATTGAATATAGATAGATTCATTTGATATAAAAGGTAAGGAGGTAGGTTGAATACCAGGTATAAGATAAATAGAAAATTAATCCTTCTTCTCTGGAGGTAATCCAAAAAATCACCATGAAATACTTTAGAGAAATGTCTCATAATAGGTGGAAGATTATTACCTAAATTCTATTTTTCAACCTCTATAACAAGAGAAGATAACTGACATGATAAATATTTGGATTTAAGAGGAGGACATATAACTTCACTTGATCTAGGATCCAATTCACCATGAAATAAATAAGAGTTACCATATAAAGATTCAAATAAGAAACTTTGGAATTAATACCCGATATGATTTTGGAATTCAATGATCCAATTTATTTATAAGGTGATGTTAAAGAGATACATTTCAATGAAAATAAAATCTCATTCCAGTTCTAATTTATAAACTAATATAATTCTTAAATAATAATGGAAACCATAATCATTCTTATTCCCAAGAGTATTCAAGATTTATATTATACAAGGCATCAACTAATATATGTTATTAAATAAATTAAAAATTCAAAAAAAAAGTAAATGAGTGTGTTGCATCTATATCATATAAATGAATATCTATCTATGATGTAATAATAATAGTTTATTTCACCCAATTAGGCCCAAATTCAGATTCAATAGGTTCTTTTTCAATAAAAGTACCCAAATTCCAACTATTTTTGGGATCTACCACTAAATTAAGACTCACTCATTAGTTGAAACTACTTATGAGAAAATTCCCTACATCCTATATATTCCTAAGGATGAGATCCCAATACCATAGAGGGACTAAACTATACATGTATTACTTTATTGTTAAGGAACCCATACAAATTTTTTATGTGGATTCATATTAAAAAATATTTGGTGGTGACCTATATGGTTTCAAGAATGAAAATATTTGGGAGAATCATAAATAAAAGGACTAGAATATCTCAACTTTACACCCTAGTTACATATGAGAGCACTAACCTCCACCAGTTCTAATGAGGATGATTGATATGGATGACTTAAACTGCTATCATTTACCAATATAAAATATTTTTTATTACTTTTCTTATATAGGAAGAAATATTAACTTTTACTTAGGATATAAAAATAGGATCCAAAGATACCTAATTTTTTATCTTAATCTGTTTATACCATCAAGGATTAATCTACTAACTCAATAGATAATGGAATTTGGAACAAGAATACCGTTGATAGGATGTTAGGATGAATACCCATCTCATAAAATAAATATTTTAAAGTGTTATTCATTACTATATCCAGAGAACTCATCACTATCTCGGTGAATCTGTTAGTATATTCCATAAACTTCCAGATACCTTGATATAGGTAAACCCACGATTTATATAACTTCATTGTGTTATGTAAAAATATCGAGTGAAAATGGTTTTGAAGTTGTTCCATGTTATATTCTCATGTATTTCAGTCAGAATAACCCACCACTTTTTAGTAGGACTGTTAAGTATAAATTCATCACATTTTGATTTTAAGGCCCAAATATTATCACGGTATTGGAAAATAATCTCTTCCATATCTAATGAATCATTACATTATTGATATTTTTTACTTCCTTAGAAATAAATAGGATCATGATGGTGGAATTATTTCACTTGATCTTCATCTTGGGAAAGAATCAAATTTGATTCATATTCCATAGATTGGACTATTTAAACAACTATATTTAGAAGATTATAACAAACTAGAGGATTAAACTATGGGAAATTATCCTTAACTCACTCCCTAGTATTCACTAAAAGTTTAATGGGGGGAATATTTGTATTAAAATCCCTATAAAAGATAAAATTTATCAAACACATTTATATAAAATTTAAATCATATTAAACATCATTGATTTAAATCATAGATATCATATAAAAAGAAAGTGTTATCATATAATGTCATTCTAAAAGAAAAGAAAAGAAAAAAAGAAAATATTTTTTTTTGTAGTAGGGTTTGAATTCATGGTTTCCCAACCCATGCACTAACCGTGTATAACTCACAAGATTCCATAGAATATAATGCATGGCTTGATCACATGTTTTTTCTAAACTAACTATCAAACATGTAGATATCATGGGTCATTTCCGAATGGGCTACATGGTGTTTGTATAGTTTTTATACAGTGGACCCAAAAATTACATCCCATAAATTACTTTTAAAAAGTCGAAATATTTCATAAATAAATAATTAAAAAACTCAAAAGTAAGAATACACATTCCTAAAATCACATGTCAAATTAAGGCTAATCATGAAATGTTTTTCCAATACACATACCCCTAACATACCTCTTAATATACAATGATACTATATCTTATCTATCTCATTACACAAATAACATAATCTGGAATAGACTCTGATACCATTTTATAACTAACCAACCTAGGCTTCCCATACTGATACCTGATTTGAAATGTTATAAGGCTCAAAGTGTGTTATCAATTTCCATGGGAATATTTTTTTTCAAGGGAATCAAACTATACATTTTGAATGATTTTGACCAAAAAAATATAAAACTAAAGAATGGGATCATCTCATAAACATGACATGTCCACTCTTTAGAGATTCTATAAACTTTAAGTGAACACTTTTCAAATAAGAAACAACTAAACAATTCATACATGAAATAATAACTCCACAACCATAAAAACATAGAGACATTAATATGAATATAAAAATTAAACTTATTCAAATACAACCACCACATACAAACAAAAAAGTATAAAAAAATGTGGGAAAAGTGGGATAAGAATATTATAAGGATGAATCTATATAGATACCAAAAATGCATAAAAAAATAATAGTCTAAGCTATATATATCCAAGTGATAATATATATCCTTTAACTTTTCACCTCCCCCATACCCTAACAAGGCTAAAAAATAACATCTATTTTAAATTAGGGGTTTCACTTTACCTATTTCAGATAAGAACAAATATATATATACAGAGTGTGTATGTAGGATGTGATAAAAAATCCTGAGAATGATTCCACTATGTACAATTTCTATAACCTTTATAAAATAAACCATAACACACTATTTTGAACTACAAGTATAATAAAATCCATTTTAATTTTTTTTAAATCAAATTCCATGTAAGATCACATTAAAACCTCCCATTAATTTGATTCATACAATCTAAGTTAGACATAAATATACATTTATATAAATAAAAACAATAAATAAAAATAATTTTTCGTATATCAAGGCATCATGTGAGAGTACGTATGTGACAATGTAAGGGAAATATATAATCCTCATACCCAATATAGTTAAAATATATATCCAAAAATGTTTAAAACACTATCCATAGTGACATCTAACACTAACAGGAATAATCACTTTCCAAATTAGTATCCTACACTCATGATAAATCTCACAATGTAACTAGCTATAATTGCATCTTAGTTAGTCCATACAAGTCAATGTGGCATCAAAACTGGGAAGGTAATGGTCTAGGAGAAGTGGAATCATAACCTAAAATACATACTTGTCACTAGAATCCTTACTAAGTACCTAAGGTATTCCAGTTAATTTTTTTATAATCAAGGAGATCAAATAGTTCAAGTAATGTATATAAAATAACCACTCATCTCACCTAGGATTTAGATTAACATAAATAACCTCTTATTAATTATATATCATCCATAAATAAAGAAATTTCACATAAATAAAATTAAAAATAAAAGTTTTAATAATATTTGAGGCAAAAATCACTTATTATAGATGTTTTAAAGAATAAAATCACATATTTACCTTTAAAAACGTTTAAAAATAATTTCATTCATCATTTAAATTTCATATAAAAAATCCCCATTATTTCACATTAAAATATACTATTATATTTTAAAAATTATGTGTGTTCATCAATACCATAAATATAGAATATATAATTTTTATGAAAACATTACAACATGTCTAAAGTTGTATAAGGGAAAACAATAATATAATCCTCAAGATATTTCTATAAATATCTAATATAAAATTTAAATAATTCAAAACATAAATTAAAATATGAAACCAGACATGGATTTATCAATAATGGAAATTATATAAATCCACCTACTAGTATTTGATGAGTCCATTGATAAAGAATATTCTTTACCAAAAGTAAAAGAGGTGAAATCCTTAGAGATTGATTGAAATACTTAACATTGAAATGCCCTAAATGAAATTCATGTGAGATGTAACCCTAGTTCACAATGACCATCATAGAGTAAGAGGATGATAAATGACAAAGAGAAATGAGTATAGGATTTGATTTATAATGGAATTCTAGAAAGATTCATTCTAAATGATGAAAAATCAACAAAGAAGAATCCAAGATGAGGGGGAGATCCAAGGGGGTCAATGTGGAGGATATCCTAGAGCTTTATCCATCAAATATGATGGAAAAAGTAACCTTAATAAATTAAATCCAATTTATAAAATAAAAAATTTATTTTTTAATGGGATTCATAGTTTGGGTGCATGGTTGGTATAACTATCTGTATAAGTACACCCAAATCTGATTCTAAGAACATACTCTTTACATATCGGATTTTATGCTAACCATGAAAATCCATAAATAATCAACCCAAAATTATAAGTTTAGTTAAAATTGTTTAATTTTCTTACATTTCTATGATCCTTTAGGTTTATATTTTTATAGAATTAGTAAAACCAGTACATAATAAATTATACACTTCCTTCTAGTGTAAATTTTTCCATGAAGAATGTTTTCAAATTTACACCAATGTTTAATTAAAAACACTTTTTATTTTTTTTAAGATGAGTCTCCATAGAATAAATACTGAAATTTATATATTTCCAACATATCCTTAGATCCAGTGAAAAATATTTGAAAATATGGGATGAGTAAAGTGAATCTTAGTAAGATACATACAAATAAAGGAAAGCTATTAGTCCAACGAAAAAATGAAAACCAATTAATTTTTTACCCTTTTTATAATAAAGATTTGGAATATAAAATAAATCATAACCACATGTGAAAATAAAAATATTCTCAAATAAAACCATTAAAACCCATAGGAGTAATTGGAAAACCCATAATACATTTTGAGGAACATGATAACTAATGATTTTTTTTAATATAAACCTTTAAAATTTATAAGTTCATATTCTTTAATTACCAAATGAAATCAAATGATTTATAGAAAAACCATTAGGAATCATAAAAAATGTATCATAGAGAATGGTATGCATAACTCATGTTCACTGATGTTTAACTTGTGTCAGAAAATTTAATTCCTAGTTCATTTTAGATGAGAAACCAACCTGGTTATCTTTTTCATTTTCACCTCGAAATACTAATCATTACCCAATGCATTGTCGAGATGCATTGGTCTCATATATCATCATGAGATATATCAGGATCACCTATCCTCATAAATAATTTTTAAGTACCATATCATGAATAAGAAATTTTAATATTTAAATTTTTTATCATAAAACCCTTGAAAAACTAATTTTAAACTATATGAAAAATCACTATGAATTTCAAAAAAATATAAATAGTAATATCACTTTTTTAAAACATTTTAAAACTAAGAATTATCCAAATAGTGGTAATAGGTTCTTATTTGAAAAATTTTCATGTTTTTGGGGGAATCATTACAATAAATAATAAATATAATGGTGGGAAAATCCATTCATTCCATAAATGTAAAAAAACTCATTTCAAAAATTTTATAAAGGAATTCAATTTTTTTATAATATTTTGTGGAGATTTATTTTAAATATTTTTTAAAATAAATTAAAAATAAATTTAAAATTAGTTTTTACAAAATTTTATGTATAAATAATAAAATTCTTGAAATATTTAAAAGAAACATGGATATGGAAGATAAAAAATTTAAAACATCTAATAATATATTTTAAATTAAAATCACTTAAAATTTTAATAAATTTTGAATCAGAAGAAAATTGAGGGAGAGATATTGAAAATTATTTTTAAATGACTTGAATTTAATTAAATTAATGATAAAATACATCAATATGGAATTATATATACTAGAAAAAACAAAACATGTGGTGAAAATGGAATGAGTCTTAAAGAAATGAAATTTAGATGAGAAATATCTTAGCTTAAGTACCATATAGCTTTATACATTATCTAACACTTAAATAATAAATTTATTTTATATATTTACATGTTTTTTAACCTTTTTCATGTTTATATCTTTATTTTTATTCATTTTATTTCAACAATTTCCATGTTTTATTTTTTTACTTAGTCGATTATGTTTATGTCCTACGTTTTGAGGAGTTTGGTTCATAATATCAAAATAACTTTCATGAATTGTCCATGGATAAAGTGGTCATGGTTAAATTATCTATATAATCATTAACATGTTATAATTATAATTTATTTACATTCAGTACAATTTTAAAAACTTCTATGTAAGGTGGTCATGAAAAATAAAATACATCATTTTATGGAGACAGTAGTCCATATGTACGCATGAACAATATTTTTATTTTTCTAATGTGTGAAAGGGAAATAAAGTAGATAAATTTTTATATTTAACAAAAATATAATCATATTATTGAATACAACCTTATTATCAACCATGTATGTATGAAATGAAAAATGAATCACATCGATTTGTGGAGGTGGTAGTCCACATGTATACACATTTGACACTATCAATTCCCAACAGATTGAATGGTAAGATGGTAGAAAATATATCAAATTTATGTAAAAATAATAATTTTATAAATATAATATATATTAACTAATTATATATTTATAAACATCCATGTGAGGTGGTAATGAAAAATAAAACACATCGATTTGAAGAGGTGGTAGTCCAAATTTTCACACAAGCGATGTCTTCATTTCCAATTAGATAGAAAAGAGGCTTAAAAATTCTGTCCAATAATCAAAATAACATTTATATAGTTTTAATATATAGATATCATTATTTTTGGTTTTTATAATATATTTTAAGGCAGTGGAAGAAATAAAAAACATAAAAGAGTTCAGTTATGACTCAAACCTCATCATTGGATATATTCCTTTTGATTATACATTAATCATTCAGGATTAGTATTTTATGATACCAGGACATATAATAAACGTTTAGGAGAGTTCAGTAGTTATTTGGGTATATTTTTTTGAACTATAGTGCTCAAAGTGTGTGGATAAGTGAGGAGAGGAGGTTCCCATTTATAAGTGAGGAGAGTGACACTCTAGTAAATATTGAGAACTTTAAAATAAAATATGGTCATTTTCATGGGAAATTGGATATAATTTAGTATAATTGTTATGATATGATATTTTAATTTCTAAATTTAGTCATCTAATAAAATTTACACAAGTTTTAGAGATATTATAATCCTAATCTCTTTATTTACCCACCTCCCTAACCATTTTTACCCTTACAGTAGTGCCAAAATTGTAACAATGGTAACATTAATTTATGACTAAAATTGAAATTTGATTTTTTTTTAAATTTGAATATATTGATTCAAAATATGGAATCAATTTTCAAATATTAAATTTCCAGAAGTATTAGAAATTATTTTATTATAAGTTCAAAAAACACAACAAAAACCCACTTTAAAAAATACCAATTTTAAGTATAAAAATGATTTTAAACTAAAATTATTCATATTATTGATTATAATGACTTTAATTTGATTATAATAAAAAAAGAAAAATTATATTACATTTGTATCATAAAAAAGATTAATGGAACCTTCCAACTACAATATTAAATTCCAAGATCATAAAATAGTTTTTAATTAGAATAAAATACAACTTAAGTTACAAAAATTAAATTATGGTGTTAAAAATTCAAAATAATGATTTTATTTTACTCCTTAAAAAAATCTCTTTTTGAGAAAAAGGTTATATGAATTTTTAAATTAATCTTACATTATGGTGATTCCATAAAAGTTACAATATTCGTAAACACAGTATTTTCCACCATTTACTAAAAAAACCAACCATTTTAGAAAAATTAAAAAAATTCACCCAAAGAAAATTTTTACATTTTAAATTAAAAAACTAGTTAATTTTATAAGATAAATTTCTAAATGTGGAAGGAATTAATTCTAGCATCCACTCAAAAAATGCATGGAAACCATTTTTAGAGAAATTTTATTCTCAAAGCATAAAATGAATTGATTCTTATTATTTTCATAATAAAAACCATTATATGATTATTGATTTATTTTATTTGAATATATTCTAAATAAATTTAATTAAAATCATTAATAAATATCAGTTAATTTATTTTATTAATATAAAAACACATTACACACTTAAAGACAACTTTATTAAAAATATCTCTTTTTACTATAAAATGATTGATTATTCATTTCTAACAAATTGATAATCAATATATGAATGTGTTTTAATTTTTTGACATGTTTAAAAAATAATTTTTAAATTTAATTTATACTCTAAAAATAGAAATTTATCTTTTAAATATAATATATAAAATATCAAGAAAACATACTTTTATATAAAAATAACCATTTTAAACTATAACTAATCTTAAAAATATATGATTTAATTCCTTTCATTAAAAATTGGGAAATTATTTCATAGGAATTAATTACTAAATTTTAATCTGTAAAACATTTCTATACATATTTCATAATTAAATTACTCCTATTTATACCAAAAAATCTAATGATAATTTTATAATTATCATATATAAATAATTACATTGCAGTTACCCTAAGATAATTTTTATGCACGATTTAAGATATAAAACATAGTATTCATTTAAATAAATATAAAATAAAATATTATGGTGTCACAATTAGGTTAACTATGCACTAATCATACATTCAATTCCTAAATCGTATTTTTAGTATGCATAATTCACATGAGTAGTTAAGGTAACCGTGCACCTTAACCACGAATTATAGAATTTTCTCTAAAAAGTTCCAAATTTCATTGCATAACTCAAAACATGTGGTATAAAAAATAAATAGTATAATATTCATCTAAAAGAGAAATTGTGGGTGTCACAAGACATATCCCCTTAAATTATAAATATGTATAAAAATTAGTTGAAGGGGTTAATAAAATTCCAAACATTCAAATTTACCTCAATATTCTTCTTGAGGAGATAATATTAATCTTGATTATATTCCCTATAAAAGTATGAAGCATTGGAGTCAAATTAAAAAATTAATTTTAGATAAGTTTTTTATTTCAGTAAGATCTTCATTGGGACACAGTTTGGTTGACTCTTAATTAGGTGAATAACAAACAAATAATGACACCCAATTCATTAAAATCTATAATTAAACTATATTTTATATCCCATAGGATAAAGGATAGCTTAAATATTTTAATTTAAAAGAATATAAAATACTTAATTGTTGTTTAAAACTTCCATTTTTTAATCTTAAGGATTTATGAAAAACATCTCCATATCCTTCCTATTGATTTAAAAGTCTCATTTTGAATTTTCTATTATTTTGTTTTAGAAATCACAATAAATTTCTTAAATACATAATTACAAATTATTTTATCTCTAAAGTAATTTAAGAATGTTTTTATAAGAAAGCATATATCATTATTACTTCAAGAATTTTGATTTATGAAAATAAATTCATATTCTATCATTATGATTTTTATAATGAATACAATAAAAATCATACCCATGAATCTTATAGTAATGATCAATTCCATGATTATAATAATGACACTAAATATGATTTATATAGTACACAAAAGATACTATTTATATCATACACACTGAATATGATTTATATCATACACACTTTCCAGTCTTTTGTACAAAAAATATTTGCTTAATGATATAAATCATACCGACTCTCATAATAAAAATCATCAGGGTCACTTAAATTTAATAATATCCAGAAAACTTAATCATAATGATAGGAAATCATTTAAATAAAAATTATGTCATGTATTACATGTTAATTAAAATTATTTCATGATTTTAGTTATCATATGATCGTTGGAGTGATAAGCTTCTAAGCCCCTATGTGATTTTTGGAGAAAATCCAACCGTTGGAGTTCAATATAACCATTGGGATGATCACCTATAAATACCTTTTCATTTTATGTTTTAAACATATAAAATAACTCTAGACACTATGTGAGAGCTCTACTAAATTTTATACATTTTAAAGCTCTGATGTTTACAGGTCGTGAACCACTTGTTCCATATACTTATAACTCTCAAGATTTTGTTTTTCTTTGTGAAACTTCAAGTTTTATGATTACGATTGAGGGATTATGGGGATAATAAGATTGAGGTTCTGATATTAATCCTTATTGATGGATTCTAGGGATAGGAAGAAAGAGGAACCAATCACCTTCTTGATCGAGGACTTTCATGGATAGGCAGGAAAACCAAAGCTGATTATCGTATCGAGAGCTTACCCTGGTGTGGGTAAGACATAATTTCTTGCAAGTATAAATCAAGGGACCTTTATCCTAGATTATTGAAAACCCTACTCTTTTTTTAAAATAATTTTATTAATTTACTTGTTTTTCATTTCTAATGCATTTGAAGTAGGAAGTGATTTATTTCTTATTTATATTTTCATTTCATTTATCCTGACTACTTTAATTACAATAAATTTTTTGACATTATATTACAACGTAATTACAATTTATGTTATTATTATTATTTCAATTACTCATTATTATTCTATATGCTTTATTATAGAATCATTATTTTGTTTTACTCTGGTCATCTTAACCACAAGGATTATGAACATACCACACTCACTATGAATACGATTAGTTTTTAAATATGAACTGTTGAATACATATTGAAATCAACTTGATTATGATATTCATCAGATCCAAAACAAAATTAGAGTATTGTTTTAATACTTAATAGGCTTTGTGATTAAATTAGTTTAAATTCTTTTATACTAAATATTAAAAACAAAAACTTTTAAACATACAATTCACCCCCCACTTATAGTTTGTCATACACATATACATTTCGATCCAATAATTAGTATAAGAACAAGAATACACTTATCATATATTTTCTTAACCAACTATTTCAAGTTATTTTTAATTATTTTATAAAATTTTTGTCTATAAATACTTGTTACACCATCATGTATTATGGAATAAGTTTTTTGTATTATTTCAATGATCAAAGGACTTAATGTCAGTTCAATATACAATCTCAATCCAACCTGACCACTAATTTTTTATAGTAATATTAGGAATACTGGAGGGATAGAATGAGGAAATTTTTAATTAACATTGGAGTTGATAATTTTAGTATGATGATTGGAGGATAAAAAATTCATGAGAATAAAGTTATAGACTTTAACAATCAAGAGAAACAGAAATATCAATATAATTATAAGGTACAAAATAATTTACTTTGTTCAATGAATAGAAATATATATATATATATAGCCAAATTTCATCTTGTAAAGCAACAAAAAATATTTGGAAAAATATATAGATTACTAATTTCCGTACTTTTAATGTTTTTGAAACCAGAAGATATATATTGAGAGAAGATTATCAAGATTTAGAATTCCCATATAGAGAACCTATCATAAAGGATCAACTAATGTTCATGACAATTTTGAATTGGTTACAAGCTATTGGAGATAAAGTATTAGATTATGAGAACAATGTAAAAAATATTATATTTATTCTTTTAAATTAATGGAAATAAAAGAGAATATCAATTGATGAGTCCAGGAAGATTACAAATCTTAAACTTGATGATTTATTTGGAACTCTTTTACAGTATGAGGGCAGGCTAAAAAGAGATGCTGAGAAAGCTAAGAAGAAAAATAGTGGAGTTGTTTTTACTTATACTTCAAATCTAATGAAAGCTCAGACTCCTAAAAATATATTTAACTCATCAATGAAAAAGAAAGTGATTGTTCAATCAGACTCAAGTGAATCAGAACATTCCGAAACTGAGTTAGTTAATCCTGATAGAAGGACGAATAAGATAGTTATAAATAAATTTTTTTAGTATCAATATAAGAAAAGTAACAAGGATATGAAAGATTCTAATGTTACCTATTATGAATACAAGAAATATGGATATATTAGACTAGATTTTCAAAAATTGAAATAGAAAGATAGAATAAAAGACATTCTGAAAGAATCATAAAAAGTATTACAAGTTAAAAGGAAGGAATGTATTGAAACATAATGAATCATGGAGTGCTAGTGGAGGGTATTATTATGATGATTTTTCAGAAAATGAAAATTCTAGACAGAGGAATATTGGTATCTATGTTAGAATACCTTTTGAAAACCATTTTTTTGTGGCTAAGGTACACACTTATAATTATTTAACAAATAAATATTTAAATTAAAAATATTATAATTAGAAAGTCTATATTTATTTTGATGAAGAAAATTATTCAGTAGAAGATAACACTTTACCTTCATAATAATAAGTCTCTAGATTTTCTAAATTGCCTTAAAATTAAAAGTATAAAGTTAGTAAGAAACTAGAGAGAAAAATTCTAGAATAAATGTTTTAACAAAATAAGTATCAAATCTTTCAAAATATATTCATAATAAATTTTTTGAAATTTATTCTATTTCTAAAAACCTTGAAAATATAATTCTGGAAAGGATAATATTTCTAAAGATTTTGAAAAAGTCATTTATGAGAAAAATGTTTTAGGAAAAAAACTCACTTCTGAAAATAATAATAATGTGGATAATAATTTAGTTATAAAACTAAAGTTTGAAATTGTTTCTTTAAAGAAACTTTTATCAAACTTTGTCACTATTATGAAAGGATTTGATAAAATTTATAAACAACTCCATCTATAAGGTAATAGTTTTGAAATGGGATATACACATTCAAAACTACTTTTTAGTAAGCATTATTTTTGTTCTGAAAAATGCCCCATTTTTAATAATGTTTCAAATTGGTGGACACTAAAATAATAATTTTTCATTAAATAAAATTCAATATTTGGGATTCTACAAAGTCCATTTTTCAAAAAAAATATGGGTTCCCAAAATTTGTTTACTAACATTTTCGGACCAAGGAAACTTTGGGTTCTGAAAATCAAATTGTTTTGTTTTCAAGAAAAAAAAGGAAGTACCAAAAATAAGAATATATGATACATGGATAGTTGATGTTCACTTCACATGACTGGAAACATATACTTATTTGAAATATTATCAAAACTAAAGGTGGAAGAATTACCTTTAGATATAATGCTCAAGGAGATATTGTTGGTATATGTAATATTATTATTCTTTGAAAAGATTTAATTTCAAATGTTTTATTAGTTAAAGGTCTTAAGAACAAACATATAAGAATAATTCAATTATGTGATAAAGGTTACCTTGTGAATTTTAGGAATGATAAATTTATATTACATAATTTCAAGGATGGATTCATTATTTCTTCCCATCAGCATGAGAATGTTTACACACATCACTTGGAATCCATTAAGAGCCAAGAATTGCCTTGCCTTAGTGTAATGGAATATCAATCCTGGTCTTTTAATAGATGGTCAGGACAATAAAAACATAGAAACATATGTAATTTGAATAAGAAAATACTTGTTAAGAATCTACCAAAACTTATACTTGATTCTTCAGAAGTCTACGACCCTTGTCAATATGGAAAGAAACATAAGCCAAGCTTCAAATCTATTAGTGAAGTCTCAAAAACTTATTCATTATAGTTAAATCACACAGTATTATTGGGTTCTACCAAAACTAAAATTACGGGAGGCAAGTTGTATATATTTTTTGAGTTGATGATTACACTAGATATACATGGGTCTATTTTTTAGAAAATAAATCCAATGACTTCTTATTTCAAAACTTTTGTAGCCATAGTTAAAAAAGGAGAAAATCCTTCCCTTGATTACTATTCATAGTGATCATGGAGGAGAGTTTTTAAATTTTAATTTTGAAACCTTTTATAGTAATAAATTCATTACTCATAACTTTTCAGATCATAGATTTCCCCAGTAAAATGGTATTTTTGAAAGAAGAAGTTGTATTCTTTAATAAATAACAAGAACCATGTTGAGTGAATACTCAATTGCTAAATTTTTTTGGGTTGAAGATATTAGTACTACTTTCTATATAATAAATCATGTTTTAATTATAATATTTCTTAATAAAACATCTTCTGAGTTATGGACAGGACGAAACCAAAAGTTTCATACTTCAAAGTCTTTGGATGAAAAGTATTCATCTTGAATACAAAAGTTAATGTACATAAATTTACACCCAAATATGATGAATGTATATTTCTAGGTTATTCCACTACTTATAAGGAATATAATGATTAAAAAAAATTATTATACTATTGAGAAAACATTACATGTTAAATTTTATGAAATCGATCCTTTTGTTTTAAAAAAATACAAACCAATATTTTCTGATGTGTTTTCCAAAACTTATTATCAACCTATGATAGAATAATCTTTAAACAAGGATAATACTCAAGAAATTATTTCTAATGTATTCACACCAAAAGACTTTCTATCTTATATTGATGAAAAGATTTTATAAAACCCAAGTCAACTATTTCTTAAGAATCACTCTAGTGATAGTATCATTAGTGATGTAAATAAAATAATATGTACTATATGTTCTTTGAGAAATTAAGTAGAACATCTAGAATTCCTTTCCTAATTTTAAACTAAAAATCTTGATGGGGCATGAGGTTAAGAATATTGGATTAATTATATGCAAGATGAACTAAATAGATTTGAAAGGAACAAAGTCTGGAACTTGGTTGAAAGACCTTAAAAAACTTCTGTTATTGGAGTAAAATTCATTTTCATAATTTTTTTTGATAAAAGTGGAATAATGATTAAAAATAAAAAAAAACTTATTTATAAAGGTTATAATCAACAAGAGAGAATATACTATGAAGAAACCTATGCTATGGTAGATATACTTTAATCTATTCCTATTCTATTAGCCTTTCCTACATTCTTTAATTTCAAACTTTTTTAAATGGATCTGAAGTGTGATTTATTTAATAGATATATTCAAGAGGAGGTTTTTTTGAACAAACTCCTAGTTTTGAAGATACAGAAAATCCTAAAACATTTATAAAATTACCAAATCTTTATATGGACTTAAATATTCCCCTAGAGCCAGATATGATAGATTAACATGATTTTTGTTCAAAACAATTATGTTAATGGAACTTATTTTCCAAAACTTTTCATAAAGATAAATTTAATTTATCACTCAAATTTACGGTGATGTCATTTTATTCATATCTAATCAACACTAATTAACATATTCTTTTGCGAAACTTATGAAACATGAGTTTGAAATGAGTATGATGGGTTAATTAACATTATTTATTGGTTTTCAAATTTTGGAAAAACCAGAAGAAACTTATATATCACAACATAAGTATATTAAATATATTTTTAAAAATTATGGATATGAAAATACTAAAAGTATTGGTACTCTAATTGCTACCTCAAATACACTTGATCTTAATGAATCTTAGGAACTAGTTAATCAAAATTTTAGTGGTATGATCAAAATTTTACTACACTTAACAGCTAGTCATCCAAACTTAATGTTTTCAGTATGCTTATGTAAAATGTATCAATCTAATCCAATATAATACCATTTATAGTCTGTAAAAAGAATTTTTCATTATTTAATGGGAACTATGGATTTGATACTTTTTTATTCTTCTAGAAATTATTTTGAGTTAAAAAGTTTTTTGGATGATGACTTTGGTGGTTGTAGAATGGATAAAAAAATTATATATAAAACTTTTCATTTATTAGGAGATTCTTTAGTTTCTTGGTCTTGTAATAAACAACACTCTGTAGAAATTTCCACCGCTAAATATGAATATGTGAAGTTAGAAGTTGTTGTGTTAAAGTGTTGTGGATGCAAAATAAACTCACTGATTATGGAATGAGTTTTAATAAAGCTTAATTACTATGTGATAAAACTATTTCCATATATTTAAGTAAAAACCCTACACATGAATCTCGTAAAAAACAAATAGATATTAGGAATAAATTTCTTATGGATCACACACTTAAAGGACATATCATTTTATAATTTATCTGAATGCAAGAAAAACTTCCTGATATATTTTCAAAATCCTTACCTTCTTATAGATTTTAATACATTAAATATAAGATAAGAATGATCACTATAAAGTAATAATTGATATCTACTTATTTATTAAACCATATTTTAACATTAATTTACTACTTTACAAAGGGGGAGTACATATGTTTTACATTTTATTATTTTTTTTTGTATTTAAAATTTTCATACTTTGAAATAAAAATTTCTCATACTCATTTTTTTACTCAATATTTTTCAAAATAAATTTTTTTCATACTCAAATTTTTTTCATATTCAATTTTTTTCGTAAGCAAATTTTATTTATTTTTAAATAACTAATTATTGAAATCAATATATCGGACTTGAAATTCCAAAAGGTACAATTTTTTACCTTACACTTTTTCAATTCTATTCTATTTATTGGTATTTGTTTTAAAACCTTTATTATATTCTTGTTGGATATGACTTTTTTTAAAAACCCTCAAGAGTTCATTTTTTGACCATTAGACCACCTTGATCAAATATGATCCATAGAATATCAACAGTCACATTTATTTGACTGTATAAAGGGACCCCTACCCTATCCCACATTGGTTTGTCGCATATTTGCACCAAAACTCTATTTCCCTTCAAGTAGCCAACTCCAGAAGTTTTCTTTCTTAGATGATTTTATCATACTCATGTCAGAATCAAAACAATATTCTCTAAAAGTGATGGATCCTATGGCTCCTAAATAATTTTTTTGATGAATTTGTTTAGGGAAAGGTTAGTCAACAACGATTTTTATGAAAAGTATGATTCTTATTTAGAAAGAATTATCAAGTTTCAAGGTTGGGAATATGTATTTTTTAGAAAAAACCATGTCTGATCAAGAAATGATTAATGTTAATTAAGTTAGACAATTTTATGAAACTGTTGTGATAATTGATGATTTGAAATTATCTTTTTCTATGTATGAAAATAATTATAGTTTTTCTGTGAAAAAATATGAACACCTTATTAGTGTACCCACTAAAAGAGACACTTTTTTCCCTTCTTGTATGATTCCAAAATAAAATGGTACTTTTAATAAAAAAAAGATATGAGTAATCTATTTTTGAGATTTATTAGGATAAGATAAAGTTTACTCATCTTTTATTGAAAAATAGTCTTATTTCTCTCTAGTTGTAATGTTTTTTAATTCCTCAAAAAGGAGACAAGGAAACTTTAAGGCTCTTAGATGTTTTTATTTTGGATTATCTATTTAATTTTAGGAAATTAAATATAATGGGATACATCTTTCTAACCATAAAAAAATTAAAATTCAAATCCATCAAATCATAGTTGATTATGATTTTTGGAATCATCATAAATTATATCTTTGAGAGTTTATAGGTTTTGTTTCATTCTAATAAAATTAGAGCCAAATAAAGTGAAAGTACTAATTATTAGTGATGATATGATTAAAACATTGAAACTTTGTCTTGATTCATCATAAAATAATTTTGTTAAAGATACGGAAGATGAACCTTAAAAAACCATTGGAGGTAGTAAAAATGTTTCAAAAGAATTAGTGTCATTTTTATCTAAAAAAAAGAAATCCAAGAATGAATCTTATTTAATTTCAAAGAATCAAAGAGTTTATAGTGCATAAGTAGATTCTGAATGGAGAAAAAGAAAATAAAAAAAGAGACCCGTAGTTTGGTCTTGACCATAGAGAGGCCTTTTCTGAAAAAATTCATATTGAAGACGTTATTAATAAAGAAGAAAGAAAAAGGAATTTGAAAAAGGGAAAGACAAATTTCATTGATATTGATAAACTATTGAAAACTATTGAAAAATAGAGCGCTGGAATTGTTATCAGGGAACCCATTCATGAAGAAATAATTACTCCCTCTATCCAAGATAATGGAAAAGGAAAAGAAATAGTTGGAGAATAATCAGCTCCACCAAAATATTCTCAAGAAAAAACTTCAGAAGAAAATGAAGATAATGAAATAAGAGAGATATATGATTATATCAGTGAATAAGAAGATAGAAATGAATAGGAAGTAAGATAATAAAAAGAATAAGAGGGAAATGAAGAAGAAGAAAAGAAGGAAGATGAAAATGAAAAGCAAGCTATTTAGAAGAAAAAATCTAATTCTGGTAGATTACCAGTGAGATCTTTAGAAGAAACATCATGAAAATTACCATCTATAAGAGTAGATTCTTAAAATAATTATTATCAAAGAACTCAAGTGAATAAAGTCATCCAAAGTTTAGATAAATACGAAGAGACCAAGACTGATGTAATTCATAACCTGGATGTAGATGATCATGTTGCTGGAAGTCATTATAGATAACTTCCTGATTTTTTGGAAGATACTGACTTCGATAATAAAATATCAACCAAATGAGGTCCTTAAATAATTCAAGATTTAAAAATAATAGAGAATACTAATCCTTTTATCCCACGTATCGAAGGAAATATTGATTTGGTTTTGAAAAAACAAGGCAGAAGATTGAATTAAATCAGAGTTCTAAAAGATAGACTTATCAGGCTTGAAACTGATTTCAAATTGTTTGAATGAAGTAATCTAGAACATAAAAAGTATCTCAAAAAATTGGTAAAGAGGTATCACATCACTGATTCAAATATCAAGGAACATGAATACTGAATTGAAGACATAATAAGGCTTGAAAATGATCTTGTAATGGACTTCAATAAGTTTTCTAGTGGAACTGACGAAAACATTTGGTTCTTACAAAATTTTAGAAACTCAAAAGGTGTTGAGTCAGGTGAAATAAAAGGATTAAATGGTAATTTTGAATAAATATATTTATAAAATAAATGGATTAATAATTACATGGTGAAATAGTTGATTTGAAGAATC
This sequence comes from Viscum album, assembly GCA_963277665.1. Lineage (NCBI taxonomy): Eukaryota > Viridiplantae > Streptophyta > Magnoliopsida > Santalales > Viscaceae > Viscum > Viscum album. The sequence goes on along the minus strand of OY728150.1, from coordinate 782,901,205 downwards.
AAATTGTTTCGTTGAATGAAAAGTTTGAAGTGTAAAAAAGTAATGTAAGGACCAGAAAGAAAATATTCAACTTAAAGAAGAAATAATTCTTACCCAAGAATTGAAAATCAAATACCAATAAGAAATGTTTCTTATTATAGAAGAAAAGCTTTGACTTAGGAAGAGTTGAATCTTAATCAAGATCAGTTATTTTTAGACTAGGAAGAGAAGATCCGAACTTAGTAGGAAATTCTTAGAAAGCTAAATGAGGATAGAAAATAATTCAATAAGATGAATACAATTGTTCTTGGTCTCATTTAAAAGGAAAATAAATAATTTTTTTGAACTATTTTTTTTATTTTTGGAAACAAAAATGATTTTTTTTATCTATATATAGTTTGATTTAATGTTTTCCAAGTCTTTTGGATGAATGTTCCTTCATTTATTCTATATGATCAAATTATTTATTACTTTGTATATTTTATTTCTTTGATCTATTTTTAGGTATTAAAAGACTTACATATAACATTTTTGTAAATCACAAAGGGGGAGAATGATATATACATAGGGATAATGTTTTAAAGTGGGTGAGAAAAGTTTCTAAGAGAAGGAGAATACAATCCTTAGTGAATTCTTTATCATAAGGGGGAGTTAGTAGTATTCAATACCATTTTCAGAAAAGTTTTAAAAACTAAAAGGGAGAAAAGTATAAGTGTTTAATTCTGAATAGGATAGTTTTTTAAAATTTCTTTTTGAACATAATTATTACTAAGTAATTTTATATTTAAGTCTTCTAGTTTGGGTTTTCTAAAAATGGGGATATTATTGATCCAAAAGTCTCTTTTTTTACTTTTCTATTCCTTTTGTTTTGTAAACCACAAAATCTTTATTAAATAATTTATTAATAATGATTTAATTTCTAAATGATTTTAATTATGTTATTATAAGAAGCCATATATCATTATTACTTCAACACATTTGATTTACAAAAATATATTCATATTATATCATTACGATTTTCAGAATGCATATGATATAAATTATACCCATGAATCTTATAGTAATGATCCAATCCATGATTATCACAATGACACCAGATATGATTTATATCATCCACACCAGATAATATTCATATCGTACACACTTGTTACAATTTATATTGTAATAAATATCCAGTCTTTTGTACAAACAATATTTTTGTAATGATATAAATCATAGTGACTCTCATAACAAAAATCATTAGACCCATTTAAATTAAATCATATCCAGAAATATTAATCATAATGATAGAATGTCCTTTAAATCCAAACAATTTCATGTATTACATGTTAATAAAAATGATATCATTATTTCAGTTGTCATATGATTGTTAGAGTGACTGGTGTCCAAGTCCCTCTAAGATTTCTAGAGAAAATATGACCATTGGAGTTCAATATAACTATTGGGATTCTTTACTATAAATACATGGTCACTTTAAGACTTCAACATAGAAAATAATTCAAGACACTATGAGAGAGATCTGTTAAATTTTCTACGTATGAAAGCTCTGATGTTTAAAAGTCACAAACTACTTGTTTCATATACTTGTAACTCTCAAGAGTTTGTTTTTCATTGTGCGGTGTTGATCGTTGTTATTACAATTGAGGGATTATAGAGATATAAAGATAAAGGTGTTGATCATTATCCTAATCGAGGGCTTTTTGGGATATGGAGATAGAGGAACCAATCACCTTCTTGATCGACTGTTGTTGGGGATAGGCAGTTAGACCAAATATAATAATTGTATATAGGGATTACCCTGGTGTGGGTAAGATAAAATTTCATGAAAGTATAAATCAAGAGAACTCTCTCCACAGATATTGGATACCCTACTATTTGGTTTAAGAGAATTGTATTCATTTACTTGTATTTAATTTCCACTGAATTTTTAATAGAATGTGATTTAATTTATATTTACATTTTTATTTCATTTATTGTAACTACTTTAATTATGATACAATTGATTACATTGTATTACATAATATTTACAATTTATATGATTACAATTATTTAGATTACTCTTTATGATTCTATATTATTTATGATAGAATAATTATTTTGTTTTACTATGATCATCATAACCACAGTGATTATGATACCTACCACTCTTACTGTGAATACAATTAGTTTCAAAATATGACTTGTGTAATACATATTAGAATCAACTTGATTATGATAGTCATCATATCCAAAGTCCTAGTTCGATTATTGTTTTAATACATAAGAGGTTTTGTGAATTTAATTAGTTTTAATTAATTTAATATAAATATTAAAAATGAATGTTTTTGAACTTAAAATTCAATCCCATATTTTAGTTTTTTATTTTCATATACATTTAGATACAACACTTCTATTATTAGAATCCACAAATATTCACCATCGATTTTAACACCCATGTTTTTGAGTTTTTATAATAAAATGTATAATGATCTTTATTTTTTATTTAAGCGTTATTGATAAGGAAATATAATTAATTTTTTTATTTAAAAATTAGGAATTTCTTTTGTTGTCATGATGTTGATGGAGGTTTAGATTTAATTGAGGTTTAGAGACGTAAACTATGGAATTAATTTGTAGATTTTGGGTTGTCATGAGTTACATGGATATTATTGTGGTAAATTTTATTGAATTATAAGTGTATAGAGATATTTATTAGTGGTAAAATTCCATGGATTTTATTATAAGGAAATATAAATTTGACTATGTATTAAAACAAATAAAGAGAGAGAGATATAGAAAGTAACAGAGAAAGAAAAATTGTCATGATTAAACATTAATTTCAATGGAAAATTAGAGAATTTTAAGGGATAATTATGACAACATAATATTGAAATTTCAATGGAAGATTTATGATGTAATTAGAGAGGATGGTTTCTTAATTATAAAAATTGTTTCTTATACCATCTATATTCTAGGACACTAAACATGGGATAGAAATTCAGAAAGAAAGTGATCAGGGGTTTGAGTTTGATCGAATTATTAAACTATGATAAATATTATATTCTATATTTTTTATATAAATCATTTTGAGTGTATTTTTATGTTTTAATGAATTAAAATTCTAATTTTTTATTTTCATAAATTAGAGGAATAAAAATGTGGTTTTATAATATTTATCAAGGGCTCATTCCAACTAGCATGGGTTCTGTGCTACTCTATAATTTTTTCTCAAACAATTTATTCTTCTATAACTCAAAATTAGTGAGTTACATGATGGTCATTACAAGTTTTATGTGAGATAGGATACTCCCTACAGGTCATTTACTCATGAAAATAGTGTTTCATGAGGGTAATTCTAAAATGGTATAGGTTCATTCAAAATATATAGATTATTCTAAATTTCTCGAATAAAGGATTATATTTCGTAGATAGTGAATTTTGTTTTATATAGGATTTTTATGATAGGTGTAACATCCCAGGAAAATAAAGAATATTAAATTTATATTTGTGAATAAAATATTAATTTTACTTTAAAGTGGATTCCTTGTGGCATACCCAATACGCAACAATGAGTTTCTTTGAAATCTTACATTACACACAACGTTGAGTTATACCAAAAAATAATTTAATAATATTTTTATTTTAAATGGTAGTTAAATCGTAGCAATTGTATTGGTGGGAATGAACATAACTTACCATATTATGATTAAACATGTTTCTTAAATTATTTTACATTTATTAAATAAAATTTATAGGCTTAAAATGTGAATGAATCCAATTTAAAGCATAAATACTCTAATATTCTTTAAAAAGTCGATTTACCGCATTTTGATGGAGAACCCTTTTTAAATATAACTTTTGTCACTTTTATATATTATATTTGAAAAAATAAAAAATTTCTTTAGAATTGGGACATCAAAATTTACTTTGGATAAAATTTTGGTATTTTTATGATTAAGTTCATTTTTAAATGAATTGTGAAAAATACTACATTTTAATTCAAAACTGATTTTAATCTAATTTATTTATATGGTTAGATTATATTTTTAAAAGGTTTAAAAGTGTAATTGGATTTTATTTTTACCATTTAATCCAATTATGGTCATTGGATGTAATTTCACTTTGATATTGGATATAAACAAATGTCAATCTTTTGATAGTTATTATTTCTTAAAAACACGCTTTCTGGTTTTGACAACAAGAATTAATTTAAAATTAATCAATGAAAAATATATGTATGTAGTTTGGTAATATAGAGATTATTTTTTAATTCTTAATATCAAATTTATTGTAGGGTGAAGTTTTGGTATTTTTTTGAAAACCTTCAATTTTTGATGAATTGTGAAAAATACTAGTTAGTAGTTAAAAAACTGAATTTTTCATTTAAACGTAATTTTACCAGTTTTTTGAATTTAATTTAAAAAATAATAAATACATGGTTGTCATAAGTAATTAAAATGTGGTTCAATAGGATGAAAACAATTTTTGGTGAGTAATAGCTTTTGATTTTTATTTACTGCAGTTAGAGGTAAATAGGGCAATTCAAGGTAAAAATAATATTATAATAATATAAAATTACCTTAGCAGTTGTCCTAAAATAATTTTATGATTCATGGAAAACAAATAAAATCCTTGGGTGAGAATTTTGTCCTTTTAAATCCATTTGGGTAAGATAATGACATTAATAACTTTTTATTTTATGTAAAAATAAAAATATCATAAACATGTATTGTTTTTCTAAAACAATTTTAATGTGGGGTTATATAATTGATATTTTTTACTATAAATATTTATTATAAATATAAAAATATTTCCTATATCATGGTATTTTATTTATAATTTTTAGACATCAAAGAAATAAATTTATTTATGACACAAATATGATGTAATGATTACGTTATTAATGAATTTTTTAAGTAAATGATATTATAATTGTTAAAATAAATTTATTTTGAAACTTTTTATTCCATAAACGAATTTTATAGATGATGATGAATTGTTATATTTTAATTAATTAAGGGGTTTCAAAATAATCAAGTTGTTTTATATTTTTTAAAAAGTCATGATATGCAGAGTATTTAAATTGACATAAATGGGTTTTAAAAACAAATACTATTTTATTAATTGATATAATAATAATAAAAATTTGAAATTCCACAAAATAACTTATATAAAGTTGAAAATTTCATTAATGAATCAATTTTGGTTCTATTGGAAATTTATAGTAACTATATTAACCATATAGAGTGAATAAATAAGAAGACATGGTAAGAGTCAAATTAGTTAACTAAGGGTTAACACTTATTGATAAGGTTAAATTTGAAACCAAAACTTTTATAAAACCTATTGTTTGAGACAATTTAGAATAATATCCATATTATCTTAAAATATATTATGTTTGGGACTTTTTTAAATAGAAATTTAGTTTATAATAAAATAATATTTTCAAACTTTCCAAAAATCCCCTCCCCCCTTATAAAAATTCATCACCTCTAACCCATTACTCACACATCTCAAGACCCTTGGATCGTCAAACCTCTACCCAAATAATATACCAACATCCCTATATTCCACCTAGAAGCCTTACCTTAGTCAGAAGATACATCAATAAATTCTTTTGGTTCAAACAAAAGGGAGTTACTCAATTTAAAGGTAACGTCTTCTCTTAAGTTCTTTTATTTTATTTTACTTCTCCAACCTCCTAAAATATTTTTATTCCTTTATTTTATAACAAAAATAGTATCCTAAATATACTAGGTTGTTTTTATGATAAGTATTCTAACTACACTTACACACACCTCTATCTAAAGGATACAAATATACTATTTCTGTGGACGGTGAACTACTGCATCCTGAAACAATGATTGTTGAATTATCTCCTCCTACCTCTCATGGTGGCCATTATGATGGAATGATAATAATATACTATATTTATTATATTTATATATATTAATATTTAATTATCTTTTATATCATACATTTTTTATTTTCATGTTGTATATATATGATAATTTCATTTGAGGAAGTGCGGACTACCGCCCCCTAAGAGTGATATGACTCGTTCATACCATACATGGAATGTATAAAGGATGGTGTTAATAAAATTATGAAATGTACATAAAATATTATATTATACTATAATTATAATATACCTATGTATCATTTGGTTTTCATTCCTTTAAAACTGAAAAAAAAGAAATGAAAGTAGCGTTCATGCGTAAGTACAACTTACCGTCTCCATGAACGGTGAATTTCATTTTCATATATCCAAATGATATGGACTATTATAAATAAAAATATTTTGAATATATATTATTTATATTATATGTAAAACATGAATATTATTTTGTATATAATGGACTTTTGACCACTTGGACAACTTGTAATTTTAAGTACCAAATATCGACAAAACGACAGTTATTAACTTAAATGATTATGTAATGTTCATAACATGGTAATAAGTGATGTGAAAGGAATAATAAACTTGAAAAAGTTTCAAAAGAAAGTATAAATTAACTTTAGTTTATTATTCATGAGATTTAAAGAACGAACGAGTCAATTCAGACACGAGGTAAGGGACTTCGTCTCAATCTCCTTTCATTGAGGCATACTTTGATTTATACCCAAATTTTCTTTATACAGTGTATAAAATAGTTTGAATTTTAATTTCATTCAAATAGAATCTTTCCTCTTCGAAGTGTTTAACTAAACGACAAAAATAATTTTTCTTTTTAATGTACACGATGACAACGACCTTTCCACCGCTGAGAGTATTATTTGATCTTTGGCTTCCTTAACAAGCTGTAGTGTTTTTTAAAAGGAAAATAAATACCATATTCCCTTTTTACGTATTTTGCTATTGAAAATAGTTTTGAAAAATCATTTATTATTTCAATATCTTGAAATGATATATTTTTAATGCAATGTGGAAATATTATCTTTTCTTTATGCTTGTTTTATATGTTATGGTTCTGGGGCATTGTTTTACGTATACGAGTGGTTCCATGATAAACCTAGGGTGTGTAAGACTGAGATAAATCTCCAATGCATTGGGTAACATGATAGAGGTAAACATTAATGTTTCTCCTAAGATATTTAGTGAATATAATGTGATGGGTATTCCAAATGTAACTCCCTATGTAGCTGTGAAAGCTACAATGTAAGTATGTTATGGATGCCAAAATTTATCATTAGGATTTATATATTCTTTGTGTTATTCATAAATCTTATGATTTCATGATTTATGTTAAAAATATTATGTTTTGAAGGACTAATGTTTTATTTCTTTATTTTATAACCCTTGCTATTCTTTTTATACTCATCCCATGTTTTAAAATGTTTTTCAGAGGACTTAAAGATGAATAGGGTCAAGGATGAGATCAAGAGAAAGTCATGCTATCTAAAACATGGAACTAGACATGATTATTTTTTTCAAGAGTTTTTATTTCATGAAAAAAATATAAACTAAGTAGAAGTGTTTACTTTGTAATTTTTTAGATGTAATTTATTAGTTATGACCTAATTCTATAAAACTCTAAACCTGAAAAGATCCTCAATGTGAATTATTCTTTTAATTCCATATTATATAATGTTTTAAGTCTAGGTCCTTATAGTAGGTATCAAAGGTCGGTTTAGATAACTTTAGGAGTTAGGATATTTTTAAATTAATATCCATAAATTAATTTAGGGTAAGATTGAAATGATATAAAATTTACAGATTACCATTTTTCTTTGCCTAAGATATTTCTGTGTCACTACTACAAAAACGGGCAAGGGAAGCGCGCCCTTATAACAGCGCTAAGCAAAAACGCTGATAAAGGATACCCTATATCAGCGCTAATATTACAGCGCTGAAAAAGCTAATTTTTATCAGCGCTTTCTTAGCGCTGATAATATAAATATTTATCAGCGCTAGAAAAGCGCTGATAAATATGATCTGTATCAGCGCTAAAATATTAGCGCTGATACAGTTGGTCTTTATCAGCGCTTTTTGAGCGCTGATAAAGGTTTCCTATATAAGCGCTAAAAAAGCGCTGATACAGAACACCTCTATCAGCGCTCAAAAAGCGCTGATAAAAATTATCTTTATCAGCGCTAAAAAAGCGCTGATAAAGAGACCCGTTATCAGCGCTATAATTGTAGCGCTGATACGGGGAATCTTTATCAGCGCTTTTCTAGCGCTGATAAATCATAATATTATCAGCGCTAGAAAAGCGCTGATAAAGCTAGATTTTATCAGCGCTATAATTTTAGCGCTGATAAAGGTAGCCTTTATCAGCGCTTTTTTAGCGCTGATAAAACCTTAGTCGACTTTTTTATAAAGTCGGTCGCACAGTGCCCTCGTTTTATCGCAGCTAAAGCTCTCGCGGAACCGTAACCCTGCTACTCTTCTCCCGAATACCGCTGCTGTGTTCGCTTCGCCGGAGCTTGCCGCCCTCGGTACAGTCGCCGTCCTCCGCCGCCCGCAACACCCTCGGCCGACCTCCACCGCCTGCCGCCCTCGGCTGCCCGCAACGCCCTCGGCCGCCGTTCTCTGCCGCCCTCGGCCGCCCTCCGCCGCCCTCGGCCGCTCTCCACCGCCTCCGTCGCCCTCCGCCTCACTCGGCCGCCCTCGGTCGCCCTCCGCGGCCGCCTTCCGCAACCCGCAACGCCCTCGACCAACTAAGGGTATGAATTCTATTCTAGTTTTATTTATTTGTTTCAAACATTCATGGAATCCCTTCAAGTTGTTATGGAATGTATAAAACCTACTAGAATTTGTCTTATGTAATGGAGAGTTGAGGCATGGTGTAGTTTAATGTCCTAAAACCAGGACCTTTGTGCAGGTTTCCATTTTGTTCTGATAAGGAGGGGAAATGATTCACCCTTTTCACTATAGTATAACCAAGAATGTTCTACCATAATCATGCATGAGGGGGGGGGGGGTGGTAGATGTAAATTTTAACCCAGGGGTTCATGAATCCAAGGATTGATATGGTACTTAAATGTCATAGGGTGTTTGATGGTAGTAAAATCCATTATTGAGGACGAAATTGTCTTTGGTTGACATGCCTTTTTAGTGGGAAACATATGCAGATCCACCAGTGCATATTGTGATTAGTCAAATAAAGGTGACCTTAGGACGATGACCGCTCATTTCCGATGGCCATGGAAGGATATGAGGATTAAGACCTTTTTGTGCATAGTGTATGGTTTTTGAAAGGAAGAGACCTTTTTGGCTCCGACATAGTGACAATGGGGAAATTTATGTCTCATGAATAGACCCTAAATATGATGTTTATGTATCACCATGTTTCTTGTGATGGAAAGAATCAAGCTGTACATAGATATTTTAAGTTAAAACTACATGCATGGGTCTAACCCACACAAAGGGAGGGGGAATGTTTAGTTTTTGGGGTGTCTGGACTAGAACATAATGACTTAGGCATTACTATAGAATCAAACCAACTATAGTACTTGAAATCATGCATTTTAGAATCATGCAATTAGAACTATGGTAGAACTTTTTAGTGTCATATTGTGGGGACTGATTCCTTGAAAATCCTGAGTAACTTAATGGAAAATCAGTCTAAGATAATTTGACATGCGCTGGACATGAAGGTGGAGAAAGGTGTAGACTATGACACCATGGATTCTCGAATCGATAAGAATAAGTCCATGCACGCAACTTTTTACCATGCACGCAACTCTCTTTACAAACTCCTATTGAATGCAATTCTACGCGATTCAAAGCCTCATATTTTCTATAAAAGTTGAGATACTAAATTAAGGGGGTATCCTATTATTTATAATCGTTTCTGAACATGAACACATGTTTATCCCAAAGTGTGTAAAACCATGTTTGATGTCACATTAGGTGCATACGTATCTTTTTCTCCTAATAAAGTGATAGATAATCATCTTTTTAGTGAATCTAATATTCTTTTTTATGAATCTTGATTATAGGTTAGACTACTTGATCTCCTTCCAAGGAAGTGGTTCCCTTCTACTGTATTTGGAAGTCTTCTTTTGTGTACTTGAACCATAAATACTAATATTTGAGATTCAAATAGGATGAAGATGAATAAAGATTGGATGGATTCTAATCGTTTAACAATAGAGTACGAGAACGGAGTGAAAGAGTTCATCAAGTTTGCAAAGGATCACACAAAGGATCCTTCTCAAATCCTTTGTCCGTGTTTACGTTGTTGTTATTCTAGACTACTTACTCCAGAGGAGTTGGAAGAACATTTGATATGTCACGGAATAGATCGGAGTTATAAATGTTGGAATAAACACGGAGAAAAAGCGAATGTAGCTACTGGCTGGGATAAAACTGCGTTTTATGGATCGTCAGATATGAATACAAATATAGATAATGAAGAAGACCGTATGGAGGATGTGATTACAGATGTCAATGATGATGAAGATCGTATTGAGGAAATGACAAAGACAATTCAAGATGAACCCCGTGATTGCCCAAAATTGTTTGAGAAGTTAAAGAGTTGTGCAAAGACGCCATTGTATGCTGCTTGCACTAAGTATACAACATTGTCAGCTGTACTGAAGTTGTATAAATTGAAAGCAGGCAATGGATGGAGTGATGTCAGTTTTACGGAACTACTTGCTCTCTTGAATGACATGCTTCCGGAAGATAATGAGCTCCCAAGCCGGACGTATGAAGCTAGACGAATGCTACGCTCGATGGGAATGATTTCTGAAAGAATACATGCCTGCCCGAAAGACTGTATATTGTTTCGAAAGGAGAACAAATCACTTACAGAATGCCCAAAGTGTGGTGCTTCTCGATACAAGAAAGATAAATCCAATCCTACGAAAGTTGTATGGTACTTTCCAATCATTCCAAGGTTTAGGCGTTTATATGGAAGTAAAGAAACTGCAAGACAATTGTCGTGGCATGCAGATAAAAGAAATAAAGATGGGTTATTACGTCATCCGGCCGACTCTCCTCAATGGAAGAAAATTGATCATGAGTATCCTGAATTTGGAAAAGAGCCGAGAAACCTTCGTCTTGCGTTATCTACAGATGGAGTGAATCCTTTTGGTTTTCAAAGCAGCACTCATAGTACATGGCCTGTTATGTTGCTAAATTATAACTTGCCACCCTGGTTATGCATGAAGCGAAAATTCATCATGTTATCTATGCTTATATCAGGACCAAAACAACCAGGTAACGATATTGATGTTTATCTGACTCCTTTGATCGAGGATTTGAAGTTATTGTGGGACTCAGGTGTAATGTTGTATGATGCTTATAAAAGTGAATACTTCACGTTGAGAGCGATGTTGTATGGGACAATAAATGATTTCCCTGCTTATGGAAATTTGTCAGGCTATAGCATTAAAGGAACTCAAGGGTGTCCCGTGTGCGAAGAAGATACAGAATCAATTAGGTTGAAACATTCATCGAAATCTGTGTTTCTAGGACATCGTAGATTTCTACCTCGTCGGCATAAGTACCGATCTTGGACGACATCATTCAATGGAAGTTCAGAAAAACGCACAACACCGTCTCCACTAACAGGTGATCAGCTGTTTGAGAAAGTAAAAGATATGAACACTGTTTTTGGTAAACCATTTTCGAAAAACCTTACGAAAATCGGTTGGAAAAAGAGATCAGTTTTTTTTGAATTACCATACTGGAATTGTTTGTACGTCAGACATTTTCTTGATGTGATGCATGTGGAAAAAAATGTATGTGATAGTGTTATTGGAACGTTGCTAAATGCCCCTGGCAAAACAAAAGATGGAATTAAGGCAAGGTTGGACATGGTTGACATGGGAATACGAGAAGAGTTGGCTCCCGTGAAAGGTGAAAATCGAATGTTTCTTCCTCCTGCTGCTTATACTCTTTCTAGGGCAGAGAGATATCAGTTTTGCAACTTCTTTAATGATGTAAAGGTTCCAGAGGGGTACTCATCAAATATCAAGAACATTGTGTCAATGAATGATTTGAAGTTAAAAGGTTTGAAATCACATGATTGCCATGTTTTGATGCAAGATCTAATTCCTATAGCTTTACGTTGCATTTTACCCAAGAATGTTCGTCATACGTTAACCAAACTTTGTTTCTTTTTCAAAGCTATATGTAGCAAAGTTTTAGACCCGGGGAAATTGCCAGCTATGGAAAAAGAAATTGTCATCATATTATGTGAATTAGAAATGTTCTTCCCGCCAACATTCTTTGATATGATGGTTCATTTGATGATTCACTTGGTGAGAGAGATTCGACTTTGTGGTCCTGTGCACTATAGATGGATGTATCCTGTTGAACGGTATATGAAGATTTTGAAAGGATATGTCAAAAATCGAAGTCGGCCAGAGGGTTGTATAGTGGAGCGATATATTGTTGAGGAAGCCATTGAATTTTGTATTGAATACCTATCTGATGTGGAAAGCATTGGTCTCCCGAAATCTCGTCACACTGGACGCATTGAGGGTGAGGGAATTTCTGGAAGAGAAGTTGTAACAATCAGTATTACAGATCGGGAGCAGGCTCATCTTTATGTTTTGCATAACAGTTGGGAGGTTGCTCCATATATTGAAACTCACAAAGAAATTCTTAGGCAGTTGAATCCATCGAGGGCTGAAAAATGGTTAGCAGATACACATAATCACCAGTTTATAGGATGGTTTCAGGACCATATTTTTAAGCAGTTGGATGAAAATCCGAATTCAATTTCAGAACGACTTCGATGGCTAGCCGCTGGACCAAGTGTGTATGTATTATCTTACAGTGGGTATGTAATTAATGGTTATACATTCTATACGGATGAACATGATGAAGAGAGTACCATGCAAAATAGTGGAGTTACACTAGTGGCTGAAGCGATGCATGTTTCTGGTAGTAAGGATATAAATCCAATTTATGCAAATATGTCATACTTTGGCATTATCAAACTAATATGGGAGTTGGATTATACGACATTTCAATTGCCGATTTTTCAATGCAAATGGATTGATAACAATAGTGGTGTTAAAATAGATGAATGGGGATTTGTGAAAGTTGATTTTAGTAAAGAAGGGTACAAAGACGAACAGTTTATAATGGCATCACAAGCGGTACAAGTTTTTTATGTTCCAGATCCCGCAAACCGAAAGTGGTCGATTGTTCTGTTATCGTCCAAAACTATTGAGGGTTCCGATGAAAATTCAGTTGAGGACGATCCTTTTAGTGGTACGTCACAATCAATTCAGAGCGGTCCCAATGCAGATGATGTTTTGTATGTTAGAGGAGACCACAATGAAGGGATTTGGATTGTCGATAGAGGTGTCAAATCTCTTCAACCTTTGAAAAAAAGAAAGAGAGTTCAGTAAACAGGTTATATTTTGTTTGTAATATAGATCTTGTTATCTCATGTTATTATCTTATCATTACAGAATTTATGTAATTTGAATGAACTGTTCAACCACTTTTGCAGATAATGACTTCTGCACATTCTGGTGCTCCTAACCTTGAGACTGAACAAGTCTCTCAAGCAGCTGCTGCTGCGGCTGCTGCTGCTCCTGCTGCTCCTGCAGCTCATTCTGCTGATACTGTTGCTCCTGATGCGGCTCCTGCTGCTCCTACTGCTGTGACTCATACTCCTCCTCCTGCTGTGGCTCCTGGTGCTCCTGATGCGGCTCCTGCTGCTGCTCCTGCTGCTCCTACTGCTGCTCCTGCTGCTGCTCTTGCTGTTGCGGCTCCTTCTCTTAGTGTTGAGGTCCAACAACCATCAGCACATGCCGTTGATATCATAGTAGATGAACATATAGATGATGTTGATATCGATGAAATGGTCGGGAATGAAGGACCGAAGTCGCAGAAATCACAGGTGCGTCGTAGTTTGACAGTGTTAGCCAAAATTCTTAAGGCGAAAAGCAAAGGCATCAAATTTGAAGTCGGATGGAATGCACGAGGCCAACATGTGAATCCCAACAAGGCTATGTTTAGCAGTTACATTGGAGTTGTCACTCGGCAACGCGTGCCGATTGACGTAGATTCATGGCACCATGTTGTGTCCGGGTTGAAGGCTGTGATCTGGGAAGAAATTACGGTAACATTATGAATTTATTTTTTTAATTAACTAGCAAATAAAATGATGAAACAGTGTCTTACTCTTCTCAATCTCTTGCAGAGTACATTTATAGTAGACGACTCACACAAGGATTATGTACTAAGGCTTGCAGGAAAGATTCATCGAGGTTTTCGTACTATTTTAACAAGATGTCACCTGAAAGATTCTAAAGGTAAAATAAACCCGCACCCACCCATTGTCTATGCGCACCTGATATCCCAAGAAGCATGGGATGCATTTATTGGCCGTCGTGGGGATGAGAAGTTTCAGGTACATTGTGAGTGATAATACGCTGTTTGAGGATACCTGTATTCATCACTTTGATTGTCAATATTTCATTTATGAAACAGAAACTCTGTACTGAAAATAAGGAACGTGCATCAAATCCAACATACCCCTATCGTAAAGCAAGGATGGGGTACGCTTCATTAGAAAAGAAAATGGTACGTATTGTAAATTTACAGTAATATTGTTAGGTGCCAATAAACAACATCATAATTATCTTTCTATGTTTATATGTAGATTGATGAATCTAAAACCAAATGCACTTCTATCCCACGTCATGTGCTATGGAAGGAGGCACGTGTGAACAAAGAAGGGAAGTTAATAGATGAGAACACACAAAAAGTGTGGGAAATATGTGTAAGTATGACACGATGATAAAAAGATTTGTTTAAAATTGCTATTACATAAAAATAATTAGTTTTTTTCCTATATCTGACAGTCACAGGAATCAGCTACTCCTGTAGCTGATACAGACCTATTATCGACGGCTTTGAAGCAGCCGGAAAAATACGGTCGTGTCAGAGGTGCAGGGTTTGGGGTGACACCCCGAGTATATTTTGAGAAGAAGAAAAAAATAGATGATACAGAGAAAAAATTGGAACAAATGAGCGAAAAAATAGCAACCCTTGAAGAAAAATTGCAATGGCAGGGAGAGTTGCTAGCAACTTTTATGGGTGGGAAGCAAAGGGAGGACACAACTCAGGAAGAACCACCGCATGAACATCCTGCCCCACCCCCCACCAGCTTTGAGGCGAGCCATTCACCTAAAAAAAATGTCTTAGCCGTGGTAATCAATATTCTAATAACGGTTCCCATTAAATATGAATCAGACAAACACTGATAATTTATCTGTACTGATCTTCTACAGGGTGATAATGATTGTGATTTATATCTGTCAACACCCACCTATCACCTTGTAGCGAGGGCTACAGTGTTCAATATCCCAGATGCCACACTGCATAATAGACCACTTTCAAAAGATCATCTGAAAGTGACGATTACTGTAGCTCATGAGCCAAATGCAATGCTACCTATTCCACTTGATGACGATGATATTCATACGGTTGAAAAGGCTATTGGGACATTCATTGCATGGCCGGCAGAACTTGTAAGAGTACATGCAGACAAAGAGGTATTTATTTCCTTTTATTTTCAAGCTAAACCCTTAACAATTAATGAAAAGAGTGTCTGAATCAATGATTGTTGTTATAGACGGAGAAAGGAAAGGGGGTGACTAACATCGGCTCGAAACCATCTAAAGGATCGACCAATCGATCCCAAGGAGCTACTGAAAGCACAATAACACCACCTGTTCTCTTTCCACATTTACTAGCATTGAAGACTCATGTGGATACGAAGCTAAAAGATGGTAATAGTCATATAGTGATTTTCGAAGATAATATATACGGAGAGGAAAGTCAAGATTTTGTTGCTGCTGAAAATGTAAATGAAATCCTTGAAAACGGTTGGTTAGGCGTCACTGTTGTAAATGTATATATGAGGTATGTTTCCATGAATTGATTTTCTAAAAGCTGATCTAATGTGCAAATTATGACTAAATGCATTTTATATTGTTGACAGACGCATTTATGAAAAACAGTTGAAGGGATTTTCCCATGAGCCAAGATTTGGACTGGTTAGTCCTCATATCACATCAACACACCAAACAAAAATAGAGTCATCAAAAAGGGATGCAATAGTGAAGGACTTGCTGAAAACATTTGAACGCAAGATTACAGATGACAGACTTTTCCTAATACCAACCATGCAGGGGTAATACTCTACGATTAAAGCATATCAATTATATTTTCACTTTTTTTATTACTTATTCCTTTTTGTGTTTTTAGGCAACATTGGTTGCTAATTGCGGTGAACTTGGATACTCCGAAGATTTACTTTCTGGATTCAAAGTTAGGATATCCATCAAACCGACCATACATGATGGAGTTTGTGAATCTGTAAGACACTACATCTTACGTTTTAGGTCTAAACATCAATTTATATAATATATATTATCTTTTACTGAGGATTCTGTTATGATAGGGCGGTGTACCAATATCGTCTAAATCATGGTATGAGGACAGGGGCTAAGCATAAGGAGCCGAGCAAGTACTACGTCTGGACAAATATCAGGGTATATATAATAAAATTTCACTATCCAAACACACCTCAACACAAGTTATTTATTCTCCTAATGATCAATTTTTTTGCAGTGTCCAAAACAAACAAACGATAATGATTGCGGTTATTATGTTTGTAAATTTATGAAAGAGATCGTTTTTCATCAGCAAACTAGCATCCCTAAAGAGGTATTTTCAAAAACAATTACTAGTTCGTTTAAGTTATTTATTAATTCTTTATTTTTTTATTTTGCAGTACTACTATGACTGCCGAAAAGCCTCATACTCACAAGACGATATAGATGTGTTCAGAAACGAGTGGGCCGCATACCTGATGACAGATTGTACACAAATACAATGATGATCTGACTTGGGGACATGTACAATTGGTGGTCATTTTTGAGAGGGGTTAAGGGGATCAAAAGATAAAATATTGTTGTATGTAAATGTTCGTAGCAAAATTGTAATTGTTATTAAATAAAACATTCTTTCTCCAATGAGTCATTTTTCCATTTTAACAGATGATATGCACCAGCAACATGCAAGAATGTTGAACCACTAAAATGGTCGCTCTCTTGTTTAAAATGGACACCACTTTAATTGAAAACAACAACTGACCTACGGAAATCTGACCAGACGCATCTGGATTGCCTTCATCCTTTAGGAGAAGGATCCACGGGTCCTTGGTGACGTGTACGAGTCAACCCCGCCTCAATCCGAGGCACGGTGTGACCGCTACCACCCAAAGGGTCGCTCTCTTGTTTAAAATGGACACCACTTTAATTGGAAACAACAACTGACCTACGTAAATCTGACCAGACGCATCCGGATTGCCTTCATCCTTTAGGAGAAGGATCCACGGGTCCTTGGTGACGTGTACGAGTAACATGCAAGAATGATGGACCACATTTCTTTGGCCTTTGGACAAAAAAACCAGTAAAATCTCCAAAATACCTTCATATCATGCATGAACCAGTAAAATCTCCAAAATACCTTCATATCACGCAGTTCTGAAAAGAGTCACTATTTAAAAGAAAGTCACAAATTTAGATACATCTCGAGATGGTCAGTTGTTGATTTCACTTAAAATTAAGTCCATTTTTAACAAAACAGTGACACTGTGAGTGGTGTCGGCCACACCGGGCCTCGGATTGATGCGGTGTTGAATCGTACACGTCACACATGAGTCATTGATCATTGTGAAAAAGTATCAACGCAATCAGAAGCCGTTAGATCGATTTGGCATATGTACGTAAAATATTGTCCATTTTAAACTAAATACATACACTTGGAGTGATACCGGTCACACCGCGCCTCAGATTGAGACCCCACCCTTTCCCCTCGGCTGTCAAAAATCATAACCAGATAGTCGAAGGGTGATTTTGACAGCCGAGGGGAAAGGGTGGGGTCTGAAGACATTGTAGGATATGTCGAAGGGTGATTTTGTGTGTGACTGGTATCACTCCAAGTGTATGTATTTAGTTTAAAATGGACAATATTTTACGTACATACGCCAAACTGATCTAACGGCTTCTGATTGCATTGATACTTTTTCACAATGATCAATGACTCCTGTGTGACGTGTACGATTCAACACCGCATCAATCCGAGGCCCGGTGTGGCCGACACCACTCACAGTGTCACTATTTTGTTAAAAATGGACTTAATTTTAAGTGAAATCAACAACTGACATACGGCAAACCGACCAAACACATTGGGATTCTATTGAAACTTAAGGACAACTATCCATGGGTCAAATGTGACGTGTAAGATTCAACCCCGCCTCAATCAGAGGCGCGGTGTGACCGGTATCACTCCAAGTGTATGTATTTAGTTTAAAATGGACAATATTTTACGTACATACGCCAAACCGATCTAACGGCTTCTGATTGCATTGATACTTTTTCACAACAATCAATGACTCATGATACATAGAGAAATTCACTGGCCACCTTCGAGAATGATCTGAAGCACAAACCATGACAGCATTATGTTTTTAACTTCAGCACCTCAATTGAGAATGTGACACCTTTCAGGACTTGGCGCCATTGTATGTCGTTTCGTCCACTGAATGGGTCTATCCTTTTATTTAATTTTTTTAACTTCAGTCAAATATTCTAGAAAGATGTCGCGGCAGATCCTTCACCATTTTGTTTTGCTGAACATCTCATTACATTGTTAAAAAAAAGCAGGGTGTCTTGCATGGGCAATACGTTCTTGTATTGAAGATGATGCACTCCCATTTATTCGAACCCACATGGTTAATTATTTTGTTTAAGCCTAATGATTGATTTAATTATTGTGGAACACATAATCATGAAAATCGTATGATGGTTGTACCCAGATAGGACTCCAATTCATTGGTTAAATCTATTTTCTCATGAGATGTTATGTATGAGATTAGGGAGTAAACCTAGTCCATTAAAATGGGAGTGCATCATCTTCAATACACGAACGTATTGCCCATGCAAGACACCCTGCTTTTTTTTAACAATGTAATGAGATGTTCAGCAAAACAAAATGGTGAAGGATCTGCCGCGACATCTTTCTAGAATATTTGACTGAAGTTAAAAAAATTAAATAAAAGGATAGACCCATTCAGTGGACGAAACGACATACAATGGCGCCAAGTCCTGAAAGGTGTCACATTCTCAATTGAGGTGCTGAAGTTAAAAACATAATGCTGTCATGGTTTGTGCTTCAGATCATTCTCGAAGGTGGCCAGTGAATTTCTCTATGTATCATGAGCGTTCTAATGCATATCTTGTTTGGAAGATCATTGTAGTAGACAACGATCTAAAAGTGGGGGATGAGTGCATATCTGAGCATGTCTTTAGTAGTGTCCCTCAAAATGTCTTTAAACTGACCATCTTGAGATGTATCTAAACTTGTGACTTTCTTTCAAATAGTGACTCTTTTCAGAACTGCGGGAGTTAACATTTCTCCAACATATTCACACACAAAATCACCCTTCGACATATCCTACAATGTCTTCAGACCCCACCCTTTCCCCTCGGCTGTCAAAAAAACCTAAAAGACCATGGCTAGCAATGATCATTCCAAAATGCATTTAAACTGAAACCTTCCAGAAAAAAATAGAGTAGAATACTTGCAAGTTGTAACTTAGGTCGCTTTGCACAAGCCGATTTCCACATTGTTTGTAGCAACCACATTTGCTCCAACACTCTAATGATCTTCATTGCTTCATGTCTTTTATACTCTTCCATAAACCCTTCTCTAAGAAGGTCAACTATCGTGTATGCATACTCACCTTCAAATGTGACGTGTACGAGTCAACCCCGCCTCAATCTGAGGCCTGTTGTGGCTGACACAACTCCAAGTGCCTCTGTTTTGTTCAAAATGGACTTATTTTTAAGTGAGAAATCAACAACTGACATACGGGAAACCGACCAAACGCCTTCGGATTGTGTTGACACTTTAGGACAACGATTCATGGGTTATATGTGACGTGTACGACTCAACCCCGCCTCAATCCGAGACGCGGTGTGACCGGTATCACTCCAAGTGTATGTATTTAGTTTAAAATGGACAATATTTTATGTACATACGCCAAACTGATCTAACGGCTTCTGATTGCATTGATACTTTTTCACAATGATCAATGACTCATGTGTGACGTGTACGATTCAACACCGCATCAATCCGAGGCCCGGTGTGGCCGACACCACTCACAGTGTCACTGTTTTGTTAAAAATGGACTTAATTTTAAGTGAAATCAACAACTGACATACGGCAAACCGACCAAACACATTGGGATTCTATTGAAACTTAAGGACAACTATCCATGGGTCAAATGTGACGTGTAAGATTCAACCCCGCCTCAATCAGAGGCGCGGTGTGACCGGTATCACTCCAAGTGTATGTATTTAGTTTAAAATGGACAATATTTTACGTACATACGCCAAACCGATCTAACGGCTTCTGATTGCGTTGATACTTTTTCACAACAATCAATGACTCATGTGTGACGTGTACGATTCAACACCGCATCAATCTGAGGCACGGTGTGGCCGACACCACTCACAGTGCCTCTCTTTTGTTCAAAATGGACTTATTTTTAAGTGAAATCAACAACTGACATGCGGCAAACCGACCAAACGCATTTGGATTCTGTTGAAACTTAAGGACAATGATCCATGGGTCAAATTTGACGTGTAAGAGTCAACCCCGACTCAATCCGAGGCCCGGTGTGGCCGACACCACTCAAAGTGCCTCTATTTTGTTCAAAATGGATTTATTTTTAAGTGAAATCAACAACTGACATACGGGAAACCGACCAAACGCCTTAGGATTGTGTTAACACTTTAGTACAATGATCCATGGGTCATATGTGACGTGTACGAGTCAAACCTGGGGTGGATTACATGGCTTTCCTACATGGAATATATCCCACTACACGTCTTTAATGAGCCAGCTACGCAGTTTATCCCTTGTACAGATACACAGGAAGAATCACACGAGATCGACGTCATGTACTAACATAGGGCAAGGGTGCATAAGAGGACACAAGATCAAAGGGTAACACGTATATGTTTTTTAACATGCCATGTAATTTCCTATTGATATGACATGTATATTCACACAGGCAGCTGAACATTGGAGTTACCCAGGGTAAAGCGACAAGGCATGTGACCCTTTAAATGACACATAATTTTATGTACCATGATTGATCTCTTTGAACACTATATCAAGGACATATTTCATTAGGGTTGGCTCCCATGATCCTTCCTAGGATGGTTTTGGTATCTTTTCCGACTTACGGTAGTACGATCGCTTCAGCAGGACGTCCTAGACATAGTTGGAGTCTCTCTGAAAGTCCTGGAGTGAGATCATATATCTATTTTTGAGGTCCAGGTAGAGTCATGTATCAACGCAACCAATCCTACCAGACATTGATCCTATATATAGAATGTTAATCTTGATGTCTCATTACAGTACCCCAATTTATGATATGTTACCTTTTTTGTATTAATATACATAATTACTAAGGGTGATGGTTGGGAGAGTTAGGATATCCTTTTTATGTATTGCAGAATGATTCAAGGAGCACGGGCTCTGCACGATTTGTCAAAACCAAGTGGCAATCCAAGGAGAAACAATGCATAGTGGAATGTTCTAGTATTTATCTTCTGAGTTGTGTAGGAATATTTTGTGATACTATGTAATGAGGTAGTTTTGCTTTCTGGGTAGATGGTATCTAACTCATGGTAAGAACACTGTTTGGTTGGGTTGTGATCGGTTGATGACATGCTTGTGGTTGATATACTGGTTTTTGTGCAGGTCTGTGGTTGATATACTGGTTTTTGTGCAGGTCTGCTCGGCTGGCTGTAATAGTGCAGGTTTTTTATTAGCAGCAGGCAGGGATTTAACAGCGCTTTTTTAGCGCTGTTAAATGTCGCCTTTAACAGCGCTAAAAAAGCGCTGTTAAAGGAGATATTTAACAGCGCTAAAAAAGCGCTGTTAAAGGAAACATATAACAGCGCTTTTTTAGCGCCATTAAAGGTATCCTTTAACAGCGCTTTTTTAGCGCCATTAAAGGTGACATTTAACAGCGCTTTTTTAGCGCTGTTAAAGGTGACATTTAACAGCGCTAAAAAAAGCGCTGTTAAAGGACCCCTCCTTTATCAGCGCTGAGCTTTACAGCGCTTTTCTAGCGCTGTTAAAGCCCGATTTTAGCGCTGTTATTTCCCGTTTTTGTAGTAGTGTGTTCAGAATGGCTTTCCATAGAGGAAACATGGTAGCTATGATGGGACGACATCAGGAGGAAGACAACCTTCCAAATCAGTAACTTGAGATGGTCGGAATCAGAACCGAACAATTTGTCATAGTGATGGCACAATTGACTCAGGATATAAATGGTGGTGGTATCCATGCACGAGATCTGCTAGATCAACCACAGTGGAACATGTCAGCAGTGGATCATTTAATGAGGCAACATCCCCTTCATTCATAGGTTCATTTGATCCTGTGCTAGAATAAGGGTGGATTAAATCATTGGAAAATATTTTTGATGTCATGGGGTGTTCAAAACATCAAAAGGTTAGTCTTTCTATTTATTGTTTTGAAGTTGAATCCGATAAGTGGTGGTCGATGGTGAAAAATATTAGGGATAATAAGGAGATTTATTCTCTTGATTGGGATGAATTCAAAGGTATGTTTGTTGAGAAATATTTTCCTAAGGTGGTTTAACATAGGATGGAAAAAAAATATTGGAATTGAGGAAGGAGGATGAATCAATGGATACTTATGAGAAAATATTCACTCAACTGACGAGGTATTATCCAAATTTCATACAAGACCTTGATAGTAAAATCAACCATTTTACTCAATAATTAAGCCAAAGTATCGGAGGGATTTAGATTTCATGATTTTGAAAGTTATAAAAAACTTATAAAATGTGTGGAGAAGGTGGAAATGGAGTTTTCTGATGATCAGGTGTTCTTTGAAAAACAAAAGAATAAGAGGTCGAGGTGGTAAACTTATGTTTAAATTTTGTGAAAATTGTGGTTAAAATCATGCTGGGGAATGTATTTTGAATTCTAGAAAGTGCCACTGATGTGGTAAATTGTGACATAAGGCTTGTAATTTCACTAAAAAAGATCATGGTAATGGTAAGACAAAATCTGGTTTACAATCAGTATATTTTTTTAAGTGAAATGAAATGGGTCATTATGAAAATGAGTGTCTAATAAAGAACTCAAATGAGGGAAAGAAGCCAAACTACAAGAATAAAGGGGTGTTGAAATCCTCTGGAACTACTTCAGCAGATGTTGGGCCATTGAATGAAGTAGTATCAGGTACACTGTTTGTTTATTCAGATTATTCCAATGTGTTGTTTGATTCAGGCTCTACAAAATATTTCATTTCTGAAAAGTTTTCTAGTAAATTTGGAATTCCATCTCAAGATATGAATCCTGAACTTATGGTAAAAACAACGAGAGGAAATGTTGAGATAAAAATAAATTATAAGAACCTTCTTATCCTTATGTGTAGAAAGAATCTACCTACAAACAATATTGTTTTGCCTCTTATATAGTTTGTTGTTATTTTGGGTATGGATTGGATTTCCTTTTATCATGCTAAGATTGACTATAGAGCTAAAGTGGTTTTTTTTCAGAAATAATTTTAGTTTGTGTACAATAATGAACACTTAATTTTGATAATATATCAGGAAGCTTAGAAACTAGTAAAATATTGAAATGAATGTAACCTTGCACATATTGTTGGAAACAAAGGAACTATTCAGATTAATGATGTTCTAGTGGTGAATGAGTATCTTTATGTTATTCCAGATGAGTTGCCTAGTATAATACCTGATCGAGAAGTTGAATTTACTATTGAATTAGTTCTTGATGCTAAGCCAATTTCAAAACCCCCTTGTCGAATGGCTAAAATTGAACTTTTAGAGTTAAATAATCGATTTTAAGAGTTATTAGATAAACCTTTCATTCAACCCAGTATATCACCACGGGGTGCTACTGTCTTGTTTGTTAAAAAGAAATACGGTTCAATGAGACTTTGCATTGATTATAGAGCATTGAATTATATCACTGTTAAGAATAAGTATCCTTGCCTCATATCGATGATTTGTTTAATCAGCTCCTAGGAGCTCAATATTTTTCAAATATTTACTTGAGGTCGGGGTACCATCAGTTGAAAGTAAAGGAAGAATGCATTCTAAAGGCCACGTTTCGTACTAGATATGGCCATTAAGAATTTTTGGTTATGAATTTTGGGTTAACCAATGCACCTTCTTTACTCATGGATCTTATGAAAAGAATTTTCCATGAGTTCGTGGATAATTTTGTGGTTGTGTTCATTGATGATATTTTGGTTTATTCCAAAAGTAAAGAGGAAGATGAAAGTCATTTAATGGTTGTCTTGAAATATTTTAAAAAAATAAAATGTATGGGGAATTCTGAAAGTGTGAGTTTTCGTTACAAAAAATTTCATTCCATGGACACATTATTTTAAAAAATGGAATAACCATTGATCCTGATAAAACAAAAGTTGTTAAATAATGGACAAGACCGACAAATATAACTGAGATCTATAGTTTTATGGGTTTGGAAGGTCATTAATAGAGGTTTGTTAAACATTTTTCACAGTTATCTAGACCACTAACTAAATTAACTCGAAAAGGTGTTAAGTTCATATGGACAAAATAATGTGATGATTGTTTTCAGTAATTGAAAAGAATATTGGTGTATGCTCCAATTTTTGAACTACCTTCTAGAGATGGTGAATTTGTTATCTATAGTGATGATTCATTGAAAGGACTTGGTTGAATCCTAATGTAGAATGACCTGGTCATTGCTTATGCTCCACACCATTTGAAACCTCATGAGTTAAATTACCCTACACATGATTTTGAATTAGCTGCTATTGTTTTTTCTTTAAAAATTTAGAGGCATCATCTGTTTGGAGTAAAAGGTGAAATATATACTGACCACAAATGTTTGAAGTATATATTCACTTAGAAAGAATTGAACATGAGACAGAGGATATGGATTTAATTAATAAAGGATTATGATTGCACAATTCATTACCATCCATGAAAAAAAATAATGTGGATAATGATTTGAGTCGGAAAAGTAATGATGCGTTAACCATGTTACGTTTGGAACAAGATCCTTTGATAAATGATTTTATGAACATTGGAATAGAAGTTGTTGGTGCAGTAAATTCATCTGTTTTGTTTCAGGTGTTAGTGAAATCATCTCTATTAGAAAAAATTAAGCAAGCACATAAGGAAGACAGTTAGTTTTAGAAAAAGGTAGAGTTGGTTCATAAGGGTAAGTTACCTGATTTTAACATTGATAATGATTGTGTTTTGAGGTTTGGGAAGAGATTATGTGTGCCTTGTAATTCAAAGTTGATGAAAGAGTTATTATGTGAAGCTCATAGTTATACATTTTCAGTTTATCGTGGCAGTACTAAGATGTACAGAGATCTTCAGGAGTATTACTAGTGGGAGAGAATGAAAAGAGATATTGCTGATTTTACTATGAAGTGTTTGACTTGTCAACAAGTTAAAGTAGAGTGGAAGTTACAAAAAGGAATGCTTCATTATTTATCGGTGCTATAGTGGAAATGGGAAAATATATCCATGGTCTTCATTGTGGGATTACCAAAGACATCTCGAGGTAATAATGCAATCTGGGTTATTGTTGACCGATTGACTAAATCTACTCATTTCCATCACATTCGAGATAATTTGCCTCTAGATAGACTTTCTCAGTTGTATGTTAAAGATATAGTTAGGTTTCAAGCAGTTCCTCTCTCTATTGTATCTGATCATGATCCTAGGTTTACTTATAAATTTTGGAATGGCCATCATGAATTAATTGGGTACTGAATTAAATTTTAGTACAACTTTTCATCCTCAATCAGATGTGTAGTCAGAATGAAAAATGCATACATTAGAGGATATGCTACATGATTTCTCAATGGATTACCAGGGAAGTTGGGACCAACATCTTTCTTTGGTTGATTTTTTTTTATAATAAAAGGTTTTCATTCCAGTATAAATATGGATCCATTTGAGGCATTATATGGAAAGAGGTGTCGAACTCCAACATTTTGGAATGAAGTAGGTGAAAAGAAACTGATGGGACCAGAATTGGTAGAAGAGATGGTAGAAAAAGTTCAATTGATTCAAAAGAACATGATAACAACTCAGAGCAGGAAGAAAAGTTATACGAATAATCATAGGATGGATATTTCTTTCAAGGTATGTGATTATGTCTTTCTCAATGTTTCTCCATGAAAAAGTGTGATGCATTTTGGTAAGAAGGGAAAGATGAGTATGAGGTTCATTAAACCTTAAGAAATCCTAAGGAAAGTTGGATCAGTTGCATACAGAGTAGAATTACCTCCCTGTTTATCCCAGGTACACAATGTTTTTCATGTTTCAATGTTGTGAAAGTATATTCTAGATCCATCTCATGTTTTGAGTCCAGAGGTAGTTCTGTTGGAAGAGAATCTATCTTATGAGGAACAACCAGTCCAGATTTTTGACTATAGATAGAAAGTGTTGCGGAATAAGGTAATTCATTAGGTAAATATTTTTTGGAAAAACCATATGGTTGAAGAGGAAATGTACGAATCTGAAAATTCTATGAGGGATAAATATCAGACTTATTTGATAAGTGAATAGAATTGCAGGGACACAATTCCAAAAAGGGGGGAAAGATGTAACATCCCAGGTAAATAAAGAATATAAATTTTTTATTTTTGAATTAAATATTAATTTTACTTTAAATGTGATTCCATGTATGATTTCATACCCGATACGCAACAATGTGTTTCTTTGAAATCTTACATTACACACAACGTTGAGTTATACCAAAAAATATTATAATATTATTATTATTTTAAATGGTAGTTAACTACTAGCCATTACATTGGAAGGAATGAATAGAAATAACCATTTTATGATTAAACATGTTTCTTTAATTTTTTTACATTTATCCAATAAAATTTAGAGGATTAAAAAGTGAATGAATACAATTTTAAACATAAACACTCTAATATCCATTAAAAGGTCGATTTACCACCTTTTGATGGTGAACCCTTTTTAAATCTAGTTTTTTTCACATTTATATATTCTATTTGAAAAGATAAAATTCTTCTTTAGAATAGGGTCATCAAAATTTACTTTGGATGAAATTTTGGTATTTTTCTGATAAAGTTCACTTTTTAATGAATTGTGAAAAATACTACATTTTAATTCAAAACTGCCTTTTAATCTAATATATTTATATGGTTAGATTATCTTTTTAAATTATTTTAAAGTTTAATTGGATTATATTTTTATTATTTAATCTAATTTTGTTAATTGGAAGTAATTTCACTTTGAAATTGGATATAAACAGATGTTAATCTTTTGATAGTTATTATTTCTTAAAAACACGCTTTCTGGTTTTGACAATGAGAATTAATTTTAAATTAATTAATACAACATCTATGTATATAATTTGGTAAAATAGACATCATTTTTGAATTTGTAATATCAAATTTATCTTAGGGTGAATTTTTGGTATTTTTCTGAAAGCCTTTAATTTTTGATGAATAGTGAAAAATACTGCTTAGTAGTTAAAAAACTACCTTTTTCATTTAAACATAATTTTACCACTTCTATGAATTGAATACAAAAAATATGACATACATTTTTGTCATAAGTAAGTAAAATGCAGTTCGATAGGATGAAAATAATTATTGTTGAATAATAACTTTGGATTTGTTTTACCGTAGTTAGAGGTAAATACGGCAATTCAAGGTAAAAATACTATTATAATAATATAAAATTACCATAACACTTATATTAAACTTAATTGATAAGTCATTAACGACTAATAAAATCCTTGGGTGATACTTTTGGCCTTTTAAATACATTTGGGTAAGATAATGACATTAATAAAGTTTTATTTAATGTAAAAATAAAAATATCATAAACATGTATTGTTTTTCTAAAACAATTTTAATGTGGGGTTATATAATTGATATTTTTTACTATAAATAGTTATTATAAAGATAAAAATATTTCTTAAATAATATTATTTTATTTATAATTTTTAGACATCAAATAAAGATATTTATTTATGAAATAATGATGATGTAATGATCACCTCATTAATGAATGTTTTAAATAAATGAGATTATAAATGTTAAAATAAATATATTTTGAAACTTTTTATGACATAAAATAATTTTATATATGAGTATGATTTGTTATCTTTGAATTAATGAAGTTTTTTTGGTAATAATCAAGTATTTTTAGATTTTTAAAAAAGTCATGATATGAATAGTATTTAAATTGACATAAATGAGTTTTTAAAACAAATATTATTTTATTAAATGATATAATAATCATAAAAATCTAATATTTATCAAAATAACTTAGATAAGTTTTAAAAGTTCATTAATGAACCACTTGTGGTTCAATTTTTTTTTATTGTAACTATATTAACCTTATAGACTGAATACACAAGAAGACATGATAAGAGTCAAATTAGTTAACTAAGGGTTAAAGCAAAAAGATATGGTTAAATTTGAAACAAAAAATTCCCTAAAACCTATTAGTTGAGATTATTTATAATATTGGTCATCCTATATTTTAATTTAATAATATTGGGACCTTTTTCAAATGAAATTTAGTTTATAATAAAATAATATTTTCAAACTATCTTAAAGAGCCCCTCCTCCCCCTTATAAAAATCCATCACCTCTAACCCATTATTCACACATCTCAAGCTTCTTGGATCATCCAAAATCTACTCAAATAATCTCATAATATACCTGTATTCCACCTATAAGCCTTACATTATGCAATAGGAACTTCATGAAATCCTTCTGGTTTAAACCAAATGGAGTTACCCGATTTAAAGGTAACATCTTCTCTTAAGTTCTTTTATTTTATTTTACTTCTACAACCCCATAAACTCTATTTATTCCTTTATTTTATAAAAACATAGTATCCTAAATATAATAGGTTGTTTTTATGAGAATTATTCTAACTACACTTACACACACCTCCATGTAATGGATACGAACATACTCTTTCCGTGGACATCAAACTATTGCCTCACAAAACGATGATTGTTCAATTATCTCCTACCGCCTCTCATGGTGGCCATTATGATGGAAATGTAATTATATATGATATTTTTGATATTTATATATATTATTATGTAATTCTCTTTTATAACATACCTTTATACTTTTCATTTTGTATATATATGATAATTTCATTTGAGGAAGTGCGGACTACCATCCCCTCAAATTGAAATGACACGTTCATACTATACATGGAACATATAAAGGATGGTGTTAATAAACATATGTAACATATATAGAATATGATATTATACTATAATTATAATATACCTATGAATAATTTTGTTTTAATTCATTTAAAAATGAAAAAAAGGAATGAAAGTAGCATTCATGCATACGTAAGGCTTACTGTCTCAATGAATGATGCATTTCATTTTCAAATATCCAAATGACATGTACTATTCTAAAAACATATATTATAGAAATATATGATTTATATGATATTTAAAACATAAATATGATTATGTATATAATGGTCTTTTGACCACATTGACAACTTGTAATTATAAGTTCCAAATATCGACAAAATGACCGTTATTAACTTAAATGATTATGTAATGTTTATAACATGGTAATAAGTGATTTAAAATGAATATTAAACTTGAAAAAGGTTTTGAAACAAGTATAAATTAACTTTAGTATATTATTTAGGAGGTTTAAAGAATGAACGAGTGAAGTCAGACACGAGGTAAGAGACTTCATCTCAATCTCCTTTCATTGAGGAATACTTTTATTTACACCCGAATTTCCTTTATACGGTGTATAGACCCATTTGAATTTTAATTTCATTAAAATTGAATCTTTTCTCTTTGAAGTTTTTTACTAAATGATAATAATAATGTTTCTTTTTAATATACATGGTGACAATGACCTTTTCGCCACCGCGAGTATTATTTGATCTTTGGCTTCCTTAACAAGCCGTAGTGTTTTTTTAAAATGAAAATAAATACCATATGCCCTTTTTATGTATTTTGGTATTGAAAATTGTTTTTAGAAAGCATGGACTATTTCAATATATTGAAATTATATATTTTTATTTCAAGGTGGAAATCTTATATTTCCTTTATTCTTGTTTTACGTGTTATGTTTCTTTGGGCTTTGTTTTACGTATATGGGTCGTTAACTGATAAACCTATGGAGGGTGAGCTGATATATCTCTCTAATGAATTGGGTAACGCGACAGAGGTAAATTTTAATGTTTATCTTAAGATATTTAGGGAATATACCGTGATGCTTATTCCAAATGTAACTCCCTACGTAGCTGTGAAAGTTACAATGTATGTTTGTTATGGATGCCACAAGTTACTATTAAGATTTATGTTTTCGATGTGTTGTTCATAAATTTTATGATTTCATGTTGTATGTTAAAAAGCTTATGTTTTGATGGACTAATGTTTTATTTCTTTATTTTATAACCCTTATAGATATTTTTATGCTCATCCCATGTTTTGAAATGTTTTTCACATGACTTAAAGATGAATAGGGTCAAGTATGGGATCAAGGAAAATTCATGCTGTATAAAACATGGAACTAGACATGACTCTTTTTTTCAAGAGTTTTTATTCTATGAAAAAAATGGAAACTGAGTAGCAGTGTTTACTTTATAATTTATGAGATGTAATGTAATAGTTATGGCCTAATTCTCTAAAACTCTAAACCTAAAAATATCTTCAATGTGAATTATTCTTTTAATTCAAGATTATGTAATTTTTTAAGTCTAGGTACTTATAATAGTAATCACTGGTTTATCAAAAAGGGATGAACAAAAAATAATTTTTAGATAAATCAAGAAATTTTATCATGGTAGGTGGATTCAATACTTTTAATGAGATTAGATAATATATTTATTCTTTGTTAATTGATTATAATCATGAAATTATTTGAATATCTAAGTTTTTTTAGAAACCACGATTTTTTAAAAGGAAATTTATGAGAAATGTATTTTTTAAAAAAATTCTTGATAATGGTTTAGTTTTTAATAATGAATTTTGAAATTATTTTCTCACAATTAATGCACAATGGGTAATCACATGCATATTTTTTGGTGAGAACTATTTTGAAACCTAAAACATTTATCCATAGTATTGTATTGACATAGAGAAAATGTGATAAGGTGAAACATGATTTGGATGGCTAGGGTTGAAAGGTGTAACATCACTACTTATCATGAAAAAGTATATGGTTTGGGTTATGTGTGAGTGGGTGTTTATTGTTTTACACATCAGGTCTAGAAAATGATGATTAAATTTTGACCGGGTGAGTAATGACTCAATTTGATTCACTAGTTAGAATTTAATTGATTTATATTATGATACTAATTTACTTTATTATGGGTGGATTTTCAGTAACTGGGATGTTTCTAGTAGAAATTTATTTTAAGGGGAGACTCAAGTGTGTTTGGAGAAAATAGAGAGTTCTCTTATAAATTGGGAAAACAATGAGTTTTCTAAGAATATTTTTAGGGTTAAAACATGGTTTATTAATTGATTTGAACTAAAGAAATTTGAAATAGTATTTTTAGAATTTTTTTAAGAATTAAATATACATGGATTTTATATATTGGTTTTCAAAATAAATTTTCAAATAAATTTATTTGTTTTAAAATAATATATGATTTATTATTGTTGATTGGGATTACATTTTCGGTATTCCACATACTTAGATAATTATCAAATTTGTTACGAATGTACTAAAAAGTTTATACTCATTCCATACATGTATACTTTAGTTGATATGTAGAATTTTTTTTCAATATTTAAGAGAGAGGAATATTTTATTCATTATTTGTTGAGATCCATAAATCTAATTTAGTGATATGGATAGAGGATATGGTTTCTTGGGCCTTAAGTAACTATTTTTTTGGAATCAAAATAATGTATTACTATTTTATAATGGATTTAGAAAAAAATATTTCATTTTTATTGTTAATTTAATGGTTTATAGTAAATGATTTCTCCATACACATTCATTGATATTTTGTTTTTTAAAATTTATTTTTCAGGGAAATAATTCCCTAATGGTCTTCTTTATATCACGGTACTATCTTTTAGTCTTTGGTGATCAAGGGGGTATGGTGGAGTTTTTGTGGCACTCTGAGTTAGGTCTTATGATATGGATTTCTAGGATAAATTTTTACAAAATGGTATCATAGATTGTCCTTTAAGTTTAGACGTGGGAAGTCCAGTCAATATAGAGTATATGATCATTGTAACTCAATATATAACCATAACAAAAGCATTTATAACCTTTTTATAGTGAACCAAATGTTATTATTAAGTCTGAGTAAATGAGAGGTTGAAAATGAGAATGTGGGGTATTTTTATTTTTACCAAGTCAACCAATGTTAGATTTGAATTAGAACAATTTAATGCATCATGATAGGAAAATTAAGAAATTAAATTCAATGACCATAGTTTTAAAATAAATAAATTTTATTATATGAAATTTAGTTTTTAAATGATTTAGTGTTTTTCTTGTTTCAATTGTGATCTTAAAAAAAGGAAGTAAGAATATGATTTAATTGTTTTGATAAAGTAGTGGGAAATTTGGTTAGATTAAATTAATGTATTAGAACCCCCTAGGTGTTGAATGAATTTTTTTATTCATATGATCGATTGGGAAATTAAATGATTTTAATTTAATTATACTATAGATATGATATCATAGCACCTATAAGTATGTCTATTAGATGATGATGATGAGTAATAATGGATATTTCTTCTGTAGATCATCATTTAGTGAGTATTATCTATTATATATTCACTAAAATAGAGATATAATATTATAATATACCCCTTTATTGGTGGCCTATGATATGATATTCATATAATTTATTCATAGAATACGACCTGCATCTATTGAGGTGTAAAATTGGTTTTCAATATGGGATATCAAGGGCATGGATTCTCCCACATATACAATATGATTTTCTGCAGTTATGAATCAATGGGTTGATAAATTATTGACATGATAAATTTTTGGAAATGTTAAAACAATATTATTCTCAACCAGAGTGCATTATGGGTTACACATGTTGGATACCATGCAATGGAAGCCTACCTTTGACTGCCTTCATTGAATAATAAGAGCCTATATAAAGGGTTGAGACCCCCTATCGAGTCATAATGAAAATTAAAATCCATATATTAATCTGTTTATTCCCTTATATTCACGATTCATATTAAAAAAGAATGTACTAGTGAAAATTTTTCATTTGGGGGTCCTCTCATAGCATATAAGTATCGGAGTGTTTGGTGTCAACCATATGGTGGAAAGAGTCCAATAGTTGTTGATCAGTGTCCATTATCATCAAAACTACATCATTCATAATTGTTATAGAGATAAATGTGGCAGAGGGACACCTATATTATTTAATTTCTTCATACTTCATGTTGTTTCATGATGATAAATAAATAACTTGAAATGGGATTCTTCTGATTACATGATTATTAAATAATCCACCAAAAACTATCAGTGGTATTAAAGCAACATTTTCAATGGATCAATATGTTCTACTACTATTTTCATGACAAACATGCACATCATAATCTGTTAAAAGACATATCATAATGTATGATATTATGTCTCTGATTTTCATCCATTAAATTTCTCTGCTCTGATTTATGATATAGGATATCGTAATGCACAGTTTTTTTTGCATAGTCATAGGGTATGATTTATATGTATCATAAGGTATGATATATTGAAAACCCATGGATTTAATATGTATCATAAATTATTATATAAGTGATTTCATAGGCTATGATAGAAAATTGGGTTGTGAAAAAATAAAACATCGCGGTATAATGATAATATAGCATATATCATCAAATATAACTAAATGTGTAAGAGTTATACCAATAGTTCCCTATTATATATAATAGTTTATTTTACATGTGTAAGAGACTGTAAAACCCATATATAAGATATTTTAATTTGCTATAGAAGTTATAAAATCTAGATACATAAGGGTTACTCAATAGGTAAGTGTTACTGCCTTTTCACGATAGTTCTTGCCATATGTGATGATAACAATCATGGATTATGATTTATAGTTCCCTATCAAATATAAAATTTATATTTATATTAAAATTTAGAAGTATAATATTTGGATAAAATTATTATAGTTTATAATTTTTTTTATAAAAGATTAGTGTTAGTCATTATATATTTAATATTTTCACGCCTTAATAAAATATGAAATGTTCTTGTTAATATCACTTGTTTGAAAAATAAATAAAATGTTTATTATTTGTTTATTAATTTTTTACATTAATGTTTATAATTTTTTTATAAAATTTTAGTATTATATATACTTAATTTATGTGATTATTTTTTATTATAAATTATCATGTCGTGCATCACATCTATGTAAAAACACATACGATTTAGTGTTCATATACATTGAACTTAGTTTTTAATTAAAGTTATTAGTTTTAATTTAGTTATTGATAATATTTTATATATATTAGGTATTATAATTATGATGAATTTAAATATATCTTGAGTAAAGTACTCCAAGGTATAGGGACACTGGGTAAAACCCCCCTTTTGGTCTAGAGACTTATGACTTGTTTCAGAAAGTTAAGGT
Source organism: Viscum album (assembly GCA_963277665.1). Lineage (NCBI taxonomy): Eukaryota > Viridiplantae > Streptophyta > Magnoliopsida > Santalales > Viscaceae > Viscum > Viscum album. The sequence goes on along the minus strand of OY728150.1, from coordinate 782,866,556 downwards.
TTGGTTATCTATGGCTCTATGATTACACATTTAGGGATTTCTAATTTAATATAATTATAAAAAATTATATTAAATGTTCATTTACTTTATGGATGGGATGAATTTAAATATGTGTAAATATGTTTTGCTTCTTTTTTTTTGCGAGTAACACAAATTATGGGTTTTGTGAAGATTTACACATTAATATGAGTTGAACATATTCATTTGGTGGATGGAATGGGGATTCTAAAACAAAATCATTTGAATAATTCATACATAATAAAAAACAATAGATAATAAATATTTCATGTGATACAATAGATATCAATTTAATATACATTTAATGTATATTAAATTGTCCAGACCTTAAAAGAAAATCCCTAAATCCCAAGTGTAAGATTACTTCCAATGAAACACATTTTGAGGCATCATTCAAGCATTTGGGTAGGTTTACTATAAATCAGGGTGTCCATGGATTATATTGTGCAAGGTATGGTGGATGCGTCCAACCATAAGAGTTAAGTGACAACACCCCACTTTGAGATTTTCATGACACTTAGATGGGAAACCCTAAGAGTTATGATACCATAAAAATAGAGTTTAGTTTTATTTATATGATATATATGGATAACTATTTATCCAATTAAATATATAAGAGTCATATGAGATATTATTGTAAAGTTTTACTACCTAAAAAACTAAAGTGATGAGATTCACATAAAAGCTAGTCCATTGCTTTCAAAAATAAGGATCTTGGACCACTTAAGGTAATGATGTACGGGGTCATCATTTTAGTGGGATTACTTTCATTAAAATTAATTGATGAAAATATATAAAACATGATACTCACCCATAAATATGTCTTTTTTACATATTATTTAATGCATCATATAGCGACTTGAGCCTTTTACATATAACATTTCATGATTTTAAGCATATTTAATCATCAAAGTACAAGCCAAGGATCGTTAAGTCTTGTGTCTTGGAAGACTAGGTACATATAAAATAAAACATGGGGATAAAAAAAACTTCTTAATTATTATCCATAAAGATCTTATAACTTCCTTTGATACCTTACATCCGCATAGGATACCCTGGGGAACACATGAACAAAGGGATGAGGTGAAAAGCCCAGTAAGGGAATGAACATAAGGATGCATCTTAAGAACATGAGTTAGGAGGCATGAAATATTGATATCCAAAACATGGAACATATGAAATAATATCATAAAATCATGGGAAAATATAAACATGTAATCATATGAATGTGGAAGAATCTTAAAACATTTATTTAGTACGGGTCAAGGCTAACCGCCAATCCTGTTTCGCATTTCAATACGGGTCAAGGCTTACTGCCAATCCCGTTTCAAATCGCATCTCACGAGACTTAATCTTACCCAATGCATATGATTTCTATCTGGGAACACCCATCTCAACATTTTCATGAATATTCTTGTGACATAAATATTCTTTATACATAAATAATCATTCATAATCAATGGTTCATAAACATAAGGATACCCATGGAAGGAATTGGGTACCACAATCATGACATAATGCCTAACCAATGAGTGTATCATGAAAGTGTCCATGAAAGAAAGGGATTAGAACTTACATGGACATTCATAAGGTAATATAGTCATATAACATGGTAGGTGGTAACAAATAGAAGTGGCTACATATAAGAAATGTATTTTAGAGACATTATCATTAAAACATTTTGTGCGGTTTTAAGGAAAATACTATAGATATTTTAAATTAGAAAAGGGGACATTATTTTATATAAAACCAGAATTGAAACAAGAAGGTTTTTATAATAAAAATACTGATTTTATAAAGACAATAGTGTCTTAAAACAGAGGATATAGTTCACTTTAAATTGGGTAAAAGTTCGGGAAGTTCCTTAAAAATGAGTGTGATTATTGGGAAGTATCGAGGAGGGATTCAAATAAAAGCATGTATATACCCAAAAGAGAATGAGATATGGATCTTGGAACATGATTATGGATCATATAAATATAATTTATATGTTTTACAAAAAATAAAAGACAACTACATTTTGGAAAAAAATAAAGATAGAGTAACCCGAAGGAATAAAGAAAGTTCGGGTAGAATCCATTACAGTTTATCGGTATGGTATCAGGTGTAACTAAGAGAGATTTATGAGAGTGTTAAGAGGTTTCTCATAACTTATAAAATATTAGGTCAGTACGGGTAGGTGAGGAAATATACCCCATCACTTGGTATTACAGAAAAAGTCATAGCATAGAGAACAATCTTGACTAAGAGTGAAAAGGAGATGATCTCTTACCTTAAATCTGTTGGTGTTCTCCACTTGTTATTAGATACCTGAATAAATAAATTTAGGTTTATTAATTAATAAGTGAAGAATATATTCTATATGTAATTTATTTATTATAACCCTTTTTATTTCATTCAAATCCTTTTTAATTAGTTATAAGGTTCAATTTCATTGTTCGGGGTCATTTGTTTACTTGGCTTTAAAAGATCGGTTCACTTATATGCAATTTTGGATTATAAGTAAGATTAAAGTGGATGTCCATAATTGAATTTATATTATTCATTGAACATACAGGATATTACATGGTTTTAATTTTAATTAGTTTACTTAGAGTGAAGTCGAATTATTATATATATAACCTTAGTGATAACAGTTTTTGTTAATCAGTGGATTTGATTCCAAAGAACATGTTTTTCTTTATAAATTAATACCATTTGTACAAAAGGATTAAAGAAAAAAAAATTACATATAAAATAATCTAGTTCAACTATAACACAATTTGTTTCATGACCATAATTAAAGATAATAATATAAATTGGTAAACTGTTGTCCTTGAATTTGCTAAATTAACACATCTCAAACGGTGCTTTCATTTCTTTCAAATAAAAGGGTGGAAAAAGGAGAGAAGATAATGAAATATACCATTAGCATGAAAACATTTCATTACATGTATGTTACTGGATTTATCATACTATTATGGTGAAGGGAGGTGAGGAAAGAAATTAAATGAAAATAACCTAAAAGAAAAGAAGGAATTGGGAAGAGGAATTTACCTCTTGAGACTTTCTCTTTTGAGAATATCTTAAGGGGAGAGGTTTTTTTATTTTGAAGAGGCTAGGGGATTTTGGACGTAGGGGAAAAGATTAGGGAGATATTTGGGCATAATATTGGCAAGGCACTAGGCTTGAGAGGAGTGAAGAGATGGGGGAGTGAAGGGGGGTTTTTATAATGGAGGAGAGGAGGGATTTCATAATATTATAATCATTTATTTATTAATTATTTCAAAAGACAAAGAATAGTAAGTATTCCATGACCAATAATAGTAATTTTATCATGTGATCCTGAACCAAGTGGGCTTACATCAGCAGAACATAATCAATGACTCAATAAATCCATTATTTAGCATTTATTGTAAATTATCGTATTTTACTATTCATGAAAAATTCAAGTATTTCAGAAAAATCCCAAAAATTCACCCTAAACATTTTGCAACTTGTAGAATCCAAAAATGAAGTCCATTTTTCCAAAATAATTTTCTAAATATGATTATATTAATATTTAATTAAAATAATAATTTATTATCAAAACCTGTTTTAAAACATTAATTAACTTATTCTAAAATATAGGTATATCATACTTCTAACTTGAATATTATTTTTATTATACTATAGGTGAGGATACTGTTCATTAGGTTACATCACTATTCATAAGGGTATGTTACTATTCATTAGGGTTGGCTACTATTCACCAAAAAATAAGTTTTTCTTATCAGACTCCAAATAACTTATTGATTACAACCATGTTTGCCGGATTTTTGAAATTCAAACACAGAAGTGTCAAACTTATGTTTAAAGGTCATATAGCACTTAGTAGTTCATTATGTTGTGTTTTCATGTGATTTTATGACATAATTATGAGAAGGGAATTTCCATTGAAAAACATTGGGTCTTTACATTCTTCCTCCCTTATGAAATTTCACCCCTAAAATTTTGTTTTACATTCTAAGCCAAAAATAGGTGTGGGTACTTTTACTTCATTTCTTCCTCAAGTTTCCATGTTGCCTCTTCGTACTTATGGTTTTTCCATAGTACCTTGACCAAATGAGTAGTCTTGTTGCATAGAACTTTGTCTCTATGATCCAAGATCTTCATTGGATACTCCTCGTAAGAGAGATCATCATCCAATTGTACCACCTATAAAGAGAGTACATGTGAAGGGTTTAGTATGTACTTATTTAAGAGGGATACATGAAATACATCATGTACATTCAACATGGTAGGTGGAAGTGCTAGTTGATAGGCCATATCTCCAACTCGATCAAAAATCTCGAAGGGGCCGATGTACCTGGGACTTAACTTCACTTTCTTCCCAAACCTCATGACCTTCTTCCATGGGGATATGTGTAGAAATACCATGTCTCAAACTTTAAACTCAAGGTCTCATCGATGGTTATCTTCATAACTCTTCTTTCAACTTTGGGCTACCTTGATATGTTGTTGAATGGTTTTCACCTTCTCCACCATTTCTTCGACCATTTCAGGTCCTAGTAGTTTACGCTCACCAACTTCATCCCAACACGCCGGTGTTCTGCACCGTTTCCCATAAAGGGATTCATATGGTTCCATTCGGATACTCAAGTGGAAAATATTTATATAGGAGAATTCAACTAGTGGAAGATGTTGGTCCCATCCTCCTTTGAATTTCATAGAAGATGCTCTCAACATGTCTTCTAATATCTGAATACTTCTCTTAGATTGGCCATCAGTTTGAGGATTATAGGCTGCACTGAAGTTCAGTTCAGTTCTTAGAGCCTGTTGTAGACTTTTCCAGAACTTCTAGGTGAACCTAAGATCACTATTGGATACAATAGATAGTGTTTATCCATTCATCCATAGCACTTCTTTGATGTAAATCCATTCAAGTTGATCCAATGAGAAGTCCTCTCGAACCACGATAAAGTGAGTTGTGTTCGTAAGATGATCCATAATGACCCATATAGCATTGTTTTCTCTAGATGTCTTTGGAAGTCCATTTACAAAGTCCATGGTAATGTTCTCCCACTTCCATCCAGGTATGGGTAGTGGTTGCATCATCCCCTTAGAATTTTGTCTCTCATCCTTCACTTGCTGACATACGAGGCACTTTGATGTATATTTGGTAATCTCTCTTTTCATTTTGTCCCACCAAAAGTTTTCTCAGAGATCTCGATACATCTTTGTTCTCCCTGGGTAGATAGTGAAGGTCAAGATATGTGCACCATTCAATAACTCATTTTTTATCATTGGATCAGATGGTATACATAATCGTGTCCCAAATATTAAAACTCCTTCCTCATCAATTTTGAAATCGGATGAATTTCCCATTTTTAACAGCTTCCACCCTTTTCTGAATTTCTACATCCTTTCTTTGAGCGTCCTTTATTTTCTCTAAGAGAGAAGGTTGAGCAATAATTTGAGAAAGGATTGATGATTTTCCTCCCTTAATGATTCCCATGTCCATCCTTTGAAAACCCAAGAAGATTGGATCCTTTTCAATTGTCATCATTGATAAAGATGCATGATCCTTTCTACATAGAGCATCTTCCTCCTTGTTTGCCTTACTGGGATGGTAGTGGATTGAGAAGTCATAATCCTTGATGAGATATATCCATCTTCACTGGCGCATGTTAAGCTCTTTCTGTGTGAATATATATTTGATACTTTGGTGGACAGTTTATATCTCACATTTTTTCTCGTATAGATAATGCCGCCAGATTTTCAATGCAAAGATCATAGCCACTAACTCCAGATCATGCATAGGATAGTTTTGCTCATATATTTTCAGCTTCCTTGAGTTATAGGATATCACTTTATCATTTTTCATTAGCAAAAAACCTAAGCCTCTCTTAGAAGTATCACTATACACCACAAAGAGTTCTTCATTTGAAGGGAGTGTGAGTACTAGCGTAGTGATAAGCCACTTTTTCAACTCCTTGAAACATTCTTCACATTCCTGTGTCTAGAAAAACTGTACTCCCTTCCGTGTCAGCTTGGTCATTGGGTTTTACATTCTTGAAAATTTCTTCATGAATCGTCGATAATACCCAGCTAGACCTAAAAAGCGGCAGATCTCCGTTACAAAAGTTGGCCTCAGACACTCTTCAATTAACTTCATCTTAGAAGGGTCCATAGATATCTATTTCCTGGTGATTACATGCCCCAAGAATGATACTTCCTCCATCCAGAACTCACATTTACTCTACTTTTTATACAACTTCTCGCTTCAAAAAGTCTTTAACATAGTTTCCAAATGCTCCTCATGTTCCTCCTTTATCTTAGAGTATATAAGAATATCATCAATAAAAACCACCAAAAATTTGTTGAGGTAATCTCTAAAGACTCTATTCATTAAATCCATGAAAATTTATGGAGCATTGGTGAGTCTGAAGGGAATCACTATGAACTCATAGTGTCCATACCTCATTCGAAAGGCAGTCTTGGGAATATCTTCATTCCTCACCTTTAGTTGGTGATATCCCGACCAAATTTCCACCTTAAAGAAATAACTATCCCCATGAATCTGGTCAAACAATTCATCTATATGTAGAAGGGGATACTTGTTCTTTATCGTGATTTTATTGAGCTCATGATAATCAATGCAGAGGTGCATTGATCCATCCTTCTTCTTGACTAAGAGGACTGGCGCACCCCATGTTGAAGCACTCGGGCATATAAAACCCTTATCTATATTCTCCTGTAACTGCTTATTCAATTCTTCTAGCTATACAGTGGTCATTCTGTAAGGTGTCTTTGAGATTGGCAGAGATCCAGGGATAAGTTCAATTGAGAACTCAACCTCTCGGTCAGGAGGAAGACCAACTAACTCTTCAGGGAATACATCAGTGTAATGCCTCACGATGGGCATGTCTTCAAGCATGATTCTATCATTTTTCCCAATCATTTGATTTTTATATGCTTGCTCAAAAGGAACTAGTATCCAAACTTGAGACAAAGATTCTAAAGGAGACTCATCTTCCTCATTACACTTGTAAAGAATCGGAGGATGCTTTGGGATGTGAAAAGTGATCTCCCTTTCCTGAAAATTGATGTTGTCCTTATACAAAGATAGCCAATCCATGCCAAATATAGAGTCAAATTCCACTAAAGGAAGTATGTCAAGATTTTCTTGGAGGCTCAGTCCACAAACGTTAACTGAGTAAGAGTTATAAACAATGGATGGAATAATTTCTTTATTAGCTATTCTCACAGATAACTTTTCCTCCAAATATTGAGGTGGTGTTTGAATAGTTCTACTAAACTTTCAATATATAAAAGAATGTGTAGAACCAGAATCAAATAGTACGTTCACTATTCTTGAATGAATAACAAGTGTACCTATCGCCACATCGTTTTCTGGCTCCACCTTAGCAGTAGTGATAGAATAATCCCTTCCTTGCTTCCTTGGAGGTTGTTATTGATTTCATCCTACAACCCTCATTTTTGGGCAATTTTTCACATAATGACCAAGCTTATTGTAGTTGTAACACTGCACTACAGGCTGAGTGTTGATCTGAACCTTCCTTTCTTCTTCAACATTAGCGGTATTTTTCATATGCCTATGGCAGTTCATGGATAGATGACCAAACTTTCCGCATTGAAATAAATTCTTGGTTCTCTTGAGACAGTCACCAAGATGCTTATTCCCACAATTTTTTCAAAGGGGGATGTGAGGCTTCTTTCCATCATGGGATTTTTTTGATGAACCACCCATGTTGTTCTCCATTTTCTACTTCTTTTTACTGGACCCACGAGACCACCGAGAGTCTCCAATCTCCATTTCCACCTTGAGGGCACAACAGAAAATCTCCTCATAACTGTCGAAGTCTCGAATCACCAATGATTTTCATAGACTTGACTTTAGTCTGCTAAAGTAGCGATCCACCTTGCTTTTAGTGTTCATGAAAAATCCAGAGGCGTACCTGGAAAGCCTTCTAAATTTCACTTCATATGCCCCGATGGTCTCATCTTTCTTTTGATTGAGTCCAAGGGACTCTCTTTCAATCTTGAGACAGAGGGTTCACGGAAAATATTTGTTGAATAACATCCTCTTTAATTCCTCCCAATCTATGGAATCAATTTCCTCTTGGGACTTTGTATTTATGATCAGTGTCCACGACTAATCAGCTTCCCCATAAAAAAGATAGACCGCCAGTACAAATTTCTCTTCTTCCGAGCACTAGAGGACAGAGAAAATATTTTCAATGGAGTTAATCCATTGTTATGTGAGGAGGCGATTAGAAGACCCGCTAAACATGTGAGGCCTTTACCGTATGAAGGATTATACAGAAACTTTCTACTTCCATGGAGGAGGAGTACATTCCACTAGATTCAAGTTATTATTCATAACTCGAGCCAACTGAGAAAGTACTTCCATGAAGTTTTGAGCACCCGCTTCTGTCACATTAGGCATATCATTAGGGCAGTCATCATATCTCCTATCACATTGGTTGTTGGGACGTGTTCTTCTATTTCCCACCATTAACATAGAAAACAAATGTATAATTAGAGGCCTCCAATACTTAGTTATTGAGTATAAAAAAGAAACTTTGAATGTAAAAGTATAAACTTATAAAGAAAAACTATATCCTGACTTGTGATTCCATAGGTTTATATATAGGTTATCCTCGATCTATTTCTTAACTTATATTCTTATGGGATTCTTTTTGTCCCTTAATAATGATTTATACTAAGCTCATGAATCTACCAAAGCATATCTCATGGGAGTGTCGTAACCAAGAGTTCAGTAAGTCCCATTATCATGCACCAGTTCTCATTCGAGTCTAGCTCAAAGCGATGTTTTAGGGTTTTAACCCTAGATACATCTTTTTCAGAGCCACCTCTACCTACTCGTATCTAGACAGAGATGTATTTTCTTGATAATCCACTTAATCAATACTCACCAAAATTCTGGAAGGTTTTCTAATACTTAGTCTCATCTTTAAGGTTCTCTATTACTAATCTCAAAAAATTACTAGACCATCCTATGATACCAACTATAGTGACCCGAGTCTTTTACATATAACATTTCATGATTTTAAGCATAATTAATCATCAGTGTACAAGCCAAGTATCGTTAAGTCTCGTGTCTTGGAAGACTTGGTACATATAACATAAAACATGGGGAAAAAACTTCTTTATTTAGTCTCCATAAAGAGATTATAACTTCCTTTGAGCCCTTACATCTACCTAGGGTACCCTGGGGAACACATGAACAAAGGGATGAGGTGAAAATCCTAGTAAGGGGATGAACATGAGGATACATCTTAAGCACATTAGTTAGGAGGCATGAAATATTGATATCCAAAACACGAAACATATAAAATAATATCATAAAATCATGGTAACATATAAACATGGAATCCTATAAATGTGGTAGAAAAAATGAAACATTTCTTTAGTACGGGTCAAGTCTAACCACCAATCCCGTTTCCCATTTCAGTATGAGTCAAGGCTAACCACCAATCCCATTTCAAATTGCATCTCATGAGACTTAACATTAACCAATGCATTAGAGTGATATCTGGGTGCACCCATCTCAAAATTTTCATGAATATTCTTTCCACATAAATATTCTTTCCACATAAATAATCATACATAATCAATCATTCATAAACATAAGGATACCCATGGAAAGAATTGGGTACCACAATCATGACATAAAGCATAACCAATGAGTGTATCATGAAAGTGTCCATGAAAGAAAGGGATTAGAACATAAATAGACATTCATAAGGTAATATAGAAATATAACATGGTAGTATGTAAAAAATATAAGTGACTACATATAAGAAATGTATTTTATAAACATTAGCAATAAAACATTTTGTGCGGTTTTACGGAAAATACTATAGAGCTTTTAAAATAGTAAATGGAAAATTATTTTATATAAATCCAGAATTGAACCAAGAAGGTTTTCATAATAAAAATACTGATTTTATAAAGACAACAGTGTCTTAAAATAGAGGATATAGTGCACTTGAAATTGGGTAAACATTTGGTAAGTTCCTTAAAAATGAGTGTGCTTATTAGGAAGTATCGAGGAGGGATTCACATAAAATCATGCATATCCCTGAAAAATAATGAGATATGGATATTTAAACATTATTATGGATCATATAAACAGAATTTAGATGTTTTAAATAAATTTAATAGACAACTACATTTTTGAAAAAAATAAAGATAGAGTAACCCGAAGGAATAAAGGAAGTTCTGGTAGAATCCATTACGGTTTATCGGTATGGTATCAGGTGTAACTAAGAGAGATTTATGAGAGAGTTAAGGGATTCTCATCACTTATAAAACATTAGGTAAGTATGGTGAGGTGAGGAAATATAACCCATCACTTGGTTTTACAGAAAAAGTCATAGCATAGAGAACAATCTTGACTAAGCATGAAAAGGAGAGGACCCCTTAGCTTAAATCCGTTGGTGTTCTACACTTGTTATTAAAGACCTAAATAAAATAATTTAGGATTATTAATTAATAAGTACAGAACCTATTATATATTTAATTTATTTATTATAACCCTTTTTAGTTCATTCAAAGCCTTTTTGATTAGTTATAAGGTTCAATTTCATTGTTCAGGCTCGTTTATTTACTTGGCTTTAAAAGATCTGTTCACTTATATTCAAGTTTGGATTATAAGTAATATTAAATTGGTTGTACAGAATTGAAGTTATATTATTTATTTCACATATAAGAGAATACATGGTTTTAATTTTAATTAGGTTACTTAGAGTGAAGTCAAATTATAATATATATAACCTTAGTGATAATCATTTTTGTTAATCGGTGGTTTTGATTACAAAGAACATGTTTTGCTTTATAACTTAATACAATTTATAAAAAGAGGATTTAAAAACAAAAAATTACATATATAATAATCTGGTTCAACCATAACACAAATGGTTTCATGATCATAATTAATGATAGTAAGAGAAATTTATAAACCGTTGTCCTTGAATGTGATAAATTAGCACATCTCAAACGGTGCATTCGTTTCTTTCAAATAAAAGGGTGGGGAAAGGAGAGAAGATAATGAAATATACCATTATCATGAAACAATTCCAGTACATGTGTGTTACTATATTTATCATACTATTATGGTGAAGGGGGGGTGAGGAAAGAAATTAAAAGAAAAGATCCTAAAAGAGAAGAAGGAATTGGGAAGAGGAATTTACCTCTTGAGACTTCCTCCTTTGAGAACCACTTAAGGGGAGAAGTTTTCGTATTTTGAAGAGGCTAGGAGATTTTGGATGTGGGTTAGGTGCTTGGGGATAGATTTGGTCAGAATATTGGCAAGGCACTAGGCTTGAGAGGAGTGAAGAGAAGGGGGAGTGAAGGGGGGTTTTTATAGTGGAGGAGAGGAGGGATTTCATAATATTATAATCATTAATTTATTATTTCTTCACAAGACAAAGAATAGTAATTTTATCATGTGATCCTGAACCATGTGGGCTTACATCAGAAAAACATCATCAATGACTCAATAAATCCCTTATTTAGCATTTATTGTAAATTATCGTATTTTACTATTCATAAAATTCAAGTATTTAAGAAAAATACCAAAAATTCACCCTAACCATTTTTTGATGTGTAGAATCCAAAAATGAATTCCATTTTTCAAAAATAATTTTATAAAAATTATTATTTTAAAATTTAATTAAAATAATAATTTATTATCAAAACCAATTTTAAAACATTCATTAACTTATTCTAAAATTTAAGTATATCATACTTCCAAATTGAATATTATTTTTAATACTAACATAGGTAAGTATACTATTCATTTGGGTATATCACCATTCATAAGGGTATGTTACTATTCATTAGAATAGGTTACTATTTACCAAAAATTTAGTTTTTCTTATCGAACTCAAAATAACTTACTGATTACAATCGTGTATGCCAGATTTTTGAAATTCAAACACAGAAGTGTCAAAATTATGTTTAAAGGTCACTTATAACTTATTAGTTCATTATGTTGTGTTTTCATGTGATTTTATGACATACTTATGAGAAGTGAATTTCCATCGAAAAACATTGGGTCGTTACACATCATGTATATCATTTTGAGGCCTCTTATGGGTATATCCTACAAAAATATTCTACATTGGTATATAAGGTTGATAAGTGTTTAAATGATTATAATTATGAGAACATAAATTATATATATATATATATATCCATTTTCTAACACTGAATCATGGGTATTAGATACTGGGTGTGAATCACACATTTATGTCGATAAAAAATAACTTAGAGATAGGATGGAATTGATGAAAGGATAAGTATATCTATATATTGGAAATGGGGAAAGAGTTGATGCATTAGAGGTAGGAAAATATGATCTATGTCCCCATAGTGTATTAGTTCCAGTATTATAAAACTGTTATTTTGGATCAGATGGGATTTTCATTAATTATTAAGAAAAATAGTTTATATATATATATGAATGAAATATTTTATAGAATTACGAATATAGATTTTTTTATATATTTTATATATAGATAATACTATATATAATATTAAAAAAAATAAGGTAAATATTAATATCTATCCCCACTTACCTTTAGCATTATTATATTGGGCATATAAATGATAAATGCATTCAAAGATTCCATAAATAGGGATTGATGGAATCATTCCATTTTAATTATTTAATAATTATAAATATTATTTTTTATGAAAAATGATGAAATCACCCTTTATTGGAAAAGCTGAGAGGGATAGTGGACTATTGGATCTTATAAATATTGATTTATGTGGACTAATGATTTCATACAAAACTACTGGGTTATGTACTTTGTAAACTTTAGAAATGAATTTAGTTGATATGGTTCTGTGTTTCTGATGAGACACAAGTATGAAAATTTTAAAAATTTCAAATAGTTTTATAATTAAATATAGAATCAATTGAGAAAATTTATTAATATTCTTGGATAATATTAGAGTGATGAATACCTGAGATAGAAATCCACCAATCGTCAAATATCTTGTGGAGTTTCTCTAGCACTCACTCCTCTTAAAAAACCATAGTGTAATGGTGTGTTTGAGAAGATGAATAAAATGATATTGTACATGATTGGATTGATTGTGATTCAGTATATCATTCCTATTAAATTTTAAAAATATTCTCTTGGGACTGATGCATTCTTACTTAACATTGTTTCATCCAAAAAAGTCGTGAAGACACGATTTGAGATATGTTATAGGAAATGACCCAAAAAAACCATTATGAGTTTTTAGGGTTGTGAATTATGGAATTTGGATTCTAAAAAACTAGGACTCTAATGAGAAAAACTATAATTTGTTGATTATCTAAAATAAATATAGGAATATTATTTCTAAAATCACACTAAACAAAGAGTGTTTATATATTGAGATGGTGTTTTCCATTAAAAGTATTAAATGATTATTGTTATTAGTTGGAGGAATGTTGAACTTATAGAAGTTAAAAACAAAAAAACAAGGAATGTTCTTGTGATGGATATTTAGCTAGTTCCAAAAAGTGTTGTGGAAGAATAATCAACTTAGGTTACATCCGAACCATAAAATCCTGGTAGGATTTTTCAGGAGCCCAAGAGGTAATAATTTATTATAGAAAATGATAATGGAGTAATTTTCATAGATTGTAATGTGATACACCCTTGGACCACCCATCATCGCTCGGACCAATGGTTTCTAATTATGTTATATGCACCTCTCCATGAACTAGAGGCTATTTTATAATAGTGAGGGTCTAGAGAGATACTGTGAGGAATCTATACCCGTATATCAAAGTACATAGTAACAAAATAAATAAACATATAACATAAAAAATCATCATCATCATCATGAATAGATAAATGACCATCCAATGATAATAATATGAGGTGGGAAATCATACATACTGTCATACGACATGACTGGTCACCCACTAGGCTAGTCATATATATAGATAAAAAACCAAATAGATAAAAATACATTTAGGCTCCACTAGAACTCCAATCCACACCTCATCCTAATCTCCAAACCCAAACCAAGTTTCTCCAGGTCGAATATGCAATCCTATGCCTTATCCAAAACCTAAACCTAAAATATGTGTAGAGATCCTTAGATACCTAAGTACTATGGTCACTTGAGCAGGGTGTGAGTATGAAACTCTGTATGGCACCACCAACTTCGTCATGTACATATCCAATAATGTAGTTATATTTTTGAGTGATATTCCTAGTATAGATAAATAAACTATTGAGAAATAAATTAAAATAAACAAACAATTATTTCTTAATGACAATGCCAGAATATCTTCGAACACATCACATGGACCATGACAAACCCTATACCAAGTTCCATACCATTTTATGATCCTTAGGTATATGGCCTTGATGAAATTTATCTCCTTTAACCAGTGTTAGGGTGTCTCTAATCACTTCATGATGAAAAAACTTCTAAATAACAAACTCAGGTATCCTCATTATATAGTATAGTAACAAAAACCTCCCTTATGTGAGTTTTATTATCTTGAGAATAGACCTTATATATCCTAGACTCAAGGAATTATCCTAAAAACCACCATACCCGTATTCCTATTTAACCCTAAGTCCACATACATGGATGTCAAACCTATAGTTTAATATATTCCCCATGAGGGTTTAATCAGCCAAAATTATTACACCTATAGATATTGCACATAATATAGATGATCATAAGATGAATCCCAATCAAGGTAATCTATGGTATCTCAAACTCCCCAAAATGGGTCTTCTTTCCATAATATACACTCCACCTTAACAGGAATTTTCCAAAACATTTTTCTCAGAAGTGTAAGGAAAAAAAATGCATGTACTCGAAGGAAAAACCATCACCCATCTACTAAGAAAAACAAGTACCCTCTCACCAGGGTTAACAAAGTTCCAAGACACCCATCAAGGTTCCCTTAGGCCTCATTATTCACCAAAAACCTCATAAGTGTCCCATAGTCTAACCTCATCTCTTGGGATGACACCCATCACAAGTTAATTTCCTAAATACCATCCTCTATCCAAAAATATAGGTCATTATGGACACCAAACAAAATCCAGGCCTTCTTAAGGTCAATCCACTTAAGCCTAGTCCCATTGGATGGGGGAGGATTAACACCTTAGATCTAACATAAAGATCCCATAAGCTCCAGGGTTCAATAAGGGTCCTAACTAATCCCATGTAGGCCAATGGTTTTAATATAACTCACACCTATTCATGGAGGTGTCTAAGAACTCATAAATAAGTGCAACCAATTCATACTAGCTTATCTCTATTTAAGTAACACCTCTAGGTGGGTGTTCAGGGTCAAAACCACAACTAAATTTTTATGACCTAGTCCATCAGTGGATGAGGAAAAAAGGGCTAGTTCCTTAGTATATTCAAGACTATTGGAACATAAAAAGGTACAAGGGAGTCACATTAATTTATCATCTTACTTCTACTAAGTATTCATTTAAAATTAAATAATTCCCTAAATTGAAGAGGTAATACCCTCTGAGGTGAGTCACAAATCACATGAATTATAAATAATATACAACATATCATAGGTCTAGTATGTTGGACCATCTACCTCCTTTTAAGAGATTTCTAATATTATTTCAAAGGGATGAAAATTACAACCCCAACCCACGAAGACTTATTCAAGTCCTAACCCAGATCATATTGACGGACAAGACCCTAAATCATGTCCAATAACCTAAGTTAATTAATTATTTTCAATCAATTATTTAATTAAAAAATATTATTTATTTATCAATTTAATTCAACTTGTTATAATTTTTGATTAACTCACTAGGCACACTTAGCATAAGAAAAACCTGAGTAATCAACCATCGGAGGTCCATAATGAACTTCTGACACCATTATCAAGAAAATTCTTAACACACATCTCTATTTGAGGCATTGTACGGGTGACCTTGCAGATCACCACTGTGTTAGACTGACCTTAGGGAGTCAAAAATCATGGGACCAGAGATGGTACGAGCTACCACAGAGAAGTTGTAGGTAATCCAGATGCGGATGAAGACTGCACAGAGTAGGTAGAAGTCCTATTTTGATAGGAGAAAGAGACCACTTGAGTTCAAGGATGGTGACCATGTCTTTCTATGGGTCTCACCTCGATGAGGTTTGTAAAGGTTTGGCTGGGGAAACAAGTTATATATGTCGATAATAAGACCCTTTCAGGTCCCCCATATAATTTTCAAGGTGGATTACTGCTTAGCTCTTCCACCTTAGTTGCACCGGGTGCATGAATTTTTCAACGTGTCCCAGCTGAAGAGATACATACATGATTCTTCGCACATCATTGACTGGGGAGAGCTGGACATCGATGATGGGGTGATGTTTTTGAAAGTTCCAGTGGAGATTGAGGATCGAAAGGAGTGGGTACTTCATAGGCGGTCAATACCTCTAGTGTGCATTTGTTGGAAACACGAGAACCTCCAAGTGATCACATGGGAGCGTGGGGCTTAGATTTGTGCTAAATACATCACTTGTTTCCCTAGTTTGTGTTATGGAATTCAGGGATGAAAATTACTGAGTTAGGGATAATGTAAAGATCCATATTTTCGATGTATTTTTTTATATGGGAATATTAAGAGTCCGTGAAAATTGACGGCCCATGATTTCGAGGCCCGGTGTGCCCGGAATGAATTTATGAACTTTTTTTTCAGGTACGTTCAGTAAAGTGCGAGCAAGTTTTTGATATTTTTGAACATTCACTTGGAATTGAAATCCAAGGGCACCATTGAACTCGCAACGCCGATATTCACTTAAGGAGTCCTTCACCTTGACCATAGTAGGTTGAGGGTGAAATTTAGTTTTTGGACTTTTTGTGGGGAAAAATAAAATAAATATGCTTTATTTTATTTTTGAATTTGAAACATGATGGTGGGGACCACATGATGGTGTTTAGGTATTTAATGCTAGTCATTAAATCCCTAGTTACACAAAATTTTTAACCACATTCCTCTTTAATTAATAGGATTCATTAATTCAGAATTAATGAATAATATTTAAACTCTTGGATTTCTCCAAATTAAATGTGCCAACATAATTTAATTAATGTACAAACATTAATTAAAAAATTTCTTAATCTTATATAATTTGGCACCTCACCACTCATGGGAAAAGGGGGATTGGAAAAAAATGGGAGAGCTTTGGAGAGTTAAAAATATCTTTCTCCAACAAAGGAGATCTTCCAACGAATAACGACTTCCAAAATCGAAGAACGAGGAACCGTCACTGGAGCGTTTGGCGGGGGGTGATGAACGTCGACATCAATCTTAAATGACTTCATCTTATTTCTCACATCACCTCCATAGGAAAATTGAGGTAGGGGTTTGTTTTTAATATGATTGAATTTATTTATGGATTATTTATATCCTGGTTTCACAATGACGATGGCCAAACTAACACGACCATCATCCCACACATATACCTTGCCACTTATCATTTGATTCCACATGCGTTCTTCATGCGTTTTTCAATGTCAAATATTTAATGATGCTGTAAACATAATATTTTTTTGAGCGTGACATATGGATATGAATCCCTCGACCCAAGGATCATGAATATGCAATCGTTTTATTTTTCAGGCTATGAACAGAGATGCAGTGATATGAGGAAGAGGAGGAGGGCCGACACACTGGCCAGCCGCATGAATGTAGGGTGGTGCACATCCATACTGCCGGATGAGCAGGAGAACACGACCGATTGGCCGCCGAGGAGGCTGAAGAGCGACCGACACCCGGTCGGCCGCGATGGAGCATCGGCGCGCTACCGCGCCGCTGGGAGGAGGACCGACTGAAACACCGACCGACCATTGCTGGACCCCCTCGGTTCCTGCGAGTGTCATGGAAGCACTTAAGGCACTTCCCTTTGGTAATATGAATGGAAGGGGGTCCTCTCCCCCTTCAGCACTAGCTGGAGCGGACTGTGCCAGTGGGCCACGACTAGCGTGGTTAGGCCATGCCCAGCGGGCTAGGCCAGACCACCCCCTACGTGAGCCGGGCCGGACCATGGCCTAGCAGGTTGGGCCTGCCACAACCTAGGCCAACTAGGCCGAACTTGAATCGGGCCAGGTCGGTCAGACAGGGTTGGACCAGACCCGGGCCCATCTGTACCTAGTTACGCCTTTGTGGCAATAACATGTGATCTGGGCATCCGTTTGACGAACCATCTATGACACCAGAATACTTAGATAAATATGGTACTTTTGGTATACTCAATTGGAGTTTTTTGATATGGATGTTGTATTAATGGGTTGGATTGGTCCTCGAATCTAACCGGGCCCTCGGAGCGGAAAAACTAATAACATACAGACCGGGCGTCCGATTGACGCGCTGTCTGTTGCGTTGGGTCCCTTATGAGGTGACAGAACTTTGGGATACTTCTTTGTGGAACTTCGAGGAAGTTGAGGTGTGGCTTGGGGAGTGGTTCTCCCAAGAACGCTATATACAGAACCCTACAACTAGCTTAGACTTGACAATTGCTGACCGTTTCAACTCGGAGTGACTCAACAGGCCCAGTGGGGAGCGCCTATGTGTGACGCGACAAACCAAAAATACTCGACAGGAGGAGTACCTTTGTAGTCCATGGTTAGTGGGAAGCGCCACTGTGTGACATATCAGGCCCACTATACTCCATAAATGAGTAGTTCTCCAACAGCCGAGTTGTTCAATGTTGTGACTAGGGATGTTACTTGTTGTTATCCCTTGAAATTCTTGTGGTTGGATATCAGCTTTCATAGAGATCCTGTGAGGGTCAGCAACATAATCCTATTTATCAGAGTTGTATACTTGGTTTGAGATGAGTCTTATATCTTCAGGGTGTACCTATGCGGTACTTTATCTTTGTGGTGATACTTGTGTCGTACTCCCACCTTCGTGGTCTGTGAGGTGAGTATATTATGATAACTTAGGTATATTTATGGGAATATACCTATGTAAAGTTTACTATTGTTTCTATGTTTTTTGGTTTATCCTTTGTGGATTTGAGAGACCTTAGGGGGTCTCAGGGTCCCTACTGAGTGTTTTTATACTCACCCCTACATGGGCTACGCCCGCACCTTGTTGTGTCTGGTGCATATGATGGAAAACGATGACTGAGAATGAGGGTACCTAGACTGGAGACTGCTCAGAGGTGGACCTTTGATGAGGTGATCTGCAGAGATGATCGCTCAAGAGCTATACCTACCCTTCAAGTAGGATCCCTAGTGGGTGTTCACAAGATATTTACTCAGTTTTACTTGTAATTTCCATTTTTTCTTGTACTTTCTAGTTGGGAATGTATTATGTTTCCTTTACTTTCTATACAAACATTTTTTACTATATAGTTTACTTTTTTCTTTTATCTGGATGTGTTCTTAGTTTGTGTGAGTTTACTGTTTATAATGGCAGCGCCTTCCCGTTTTAAGGAATACACCTTTCGGTGCTTGTCACTAGCCCCTGGCCTATGGAATGCGGGCTTGGGGTAGTCACGACATGGGCCTAGGGGGACGGGTTGTGAAAAAAGACCTGGATAATTCTCCTGGAAAGATATATTCAAAAATACTAGATCAACCATGGCTCTATATCCACGAAATCCCCACTAATTGTATCAAAAACCTCCCCTATGGTAGTTTTCTCATTCAAAAGTATAATAGACCCAATGGTAACAAACTCAGTATACATGACCATTAGATAAATCCCAATTAAGGTGTTCTATGGTATCACAAACTCCCCAATATAATTTTTATTTCCATAATATCCGCACCACCTAAATAAAAAATTTGAAAACCTTTTTTCTAATAGTAATAAGGAAGAAATAAAAACAAAATAACCCAAGGTCAAACCTATCCCTAGTCTACTATGAATAATGAACACCCCATCACTACGTTCAAAACAATTTTGGGACACCCCATGGGGTCTTAATAGGTCTCATCATTGACAAGAACCCTCATAAGGGTCCCATAATCTCACCTCATCTCTTGTGTCAACTCCTGTCATAAAGTAATGACCTCAATCTCATCCCTCATCAAATACTCTAGATCAATCTAAACACCAATCTTGTTCCCAGTCTACCAAAGGTTGATCCACCTAGGCCTGGTCACATGGGACATGGGAGGATCGCTCACCCCATTTCTAACTTAACAAACCCATAATATCCATGATTATATAGGGTTCTTAACCTATCCTACTTAGGCTAAACATTTTAAGGTAACTCACACCTACTTGTAGAGGTGTCTATGGACTCAAACATAAGGGCTATCAAATCATACAAATATAGATCCATTTAATGAATACACCAAAGGGGGGTTTAGGGATAATAAAACCACTAATTTTTCATGGTCTTAATCATTAGTGACTGCGGGAAAAGGGGATAGTTCCCCAAGGTCACTGATGCCAATATAACTTCACACAATCCAAGGGAGTTCCTTTAATTTATCATTTTACTTCAATTAATTATTTATTTTAAACTAAAAAATTCACATAAAAAAATAAGAAAACACCCTATGTGGATATCCTCACCTTACATGCATCATCAATAAAATAAATCATGACATAATGTTACTTTTAAGGACCAACTACATCATTTTAGGAGGTTTCCAATTTTATTTCCAAGTGTTGGAAGTTGCATCCCCAACTCTCCAAGCCTCATATAAGTCCAAAATAAACCCCCTTTGATGCTCGAGCCCCTAAATAATTCCAAAAAACCCTTGTTAATTATTCATATACAATTAATATTTTAACTAAAAATTACTATATATTTATTAATTTAATTAAACATGGAATAATTCTTGATTAAATAATTTAACACAAAACACTTACCAAAACCCTGAGTAACCAATCACAAGTGGTCAACAATAGAATTCTGACACTATTCCTGAGTAAATCCATAGCACACATCACCACTTAATATGATTAATTAATTTAATTTAAATGATAAACCATAAATAACATAGTGGTTCCCCAAACCTCTATCAAATAATCTAGTGAATGAAAGAAAATATAATCTAGTATTTTTTCTTCTTATGAAGATCATAATCCCCTTTAGACACAAATGATTCCACCATTATATAGTGGAATCATCATCAAATACTTATAAATGGGGCACATGAATTAAATTATTAGGAATAGGAAGAGGAAAAGAGGCCAAAATAAGAGGAGAATCACCTTAGACCACTTGAAATAGATTCCAAAAGCACCCTAAAATTAGGGAGGATATAAAGTGTGGAAGGGGGAAGACCCCATGTTTTACATTTAGATGAAAAGAGGAGAATGGGAAATACCCCTTATAAAATCCTTATGGGGTATAATTTTAATTATCTACCCTAAAACTCTACTATCTAGAAGGTGGATATATGAAGTGGCTACTTCCATTAACTAACACCAAAATATAGCTAGTAGTTTTCTAAAACATAGGCTGAAACAACCACCTTGTCCCATCTCAGGGCTATCTCAAGCCCCCAAAGAAGCTCCAGAGCATCATTCATCATCCAGAAACATGTAATTGAGGTGTTAAAACTCCAAAAATTACATTTTGAGTCTTGGTTTTATAATAGAACCTCCATGAAATTGTAAAATTAAAATTACTTCAATAATTTTTCAACCCATACAGACATGGGACATTACGTTGATGATGAACCTACTACCTTATGAGAGGCCATAGAGAGTTACAATTATAATAAATGATTAAAATCCATGGATTCTACAATGGAATCTATATACACTAAAAAATATGAATACTTAGCGGATGACTTTAAAAGATAAATATATATAGGGTGTTGGTATGGTTTCCATAATAAAACTAACATGTATGGTACAAGGTCTACCTATAATTATTTTCTAGTGGAAAAGAGATATAAAAAAATTCATGGCATTGATTATGAAGAGAACTTTTCACATGTTTCTATAATAAATTCCATTTGAATATTTATTTCTTTAAAAGATAATTATGACTGTGAGATATATCAAATGGATGTCAATAATTTATTTCCTTAATAATAATTTAGTTGAGGATGCGTATATGATAAAAATAATGTTTTTCAATATCCAAATGAGTCTATTAAGGTTTGGAATTTGTAATGATCCACTTATGGAATAAAAAAAGCTTCTCAGAGTTAGTACATCTCATTTTATAATGTAATTAAATTTTTTGGTTTGATAAAAAATGTAGATGATTCTTTTATATTTAATAATATTTGGGGAAGTGTAGTTTTGTTTTAGTTATTATATGAGGATCAAATACTAATTAAAAAAAATATTTCCAGAATTTACACTCTACAAAGACGTGGTTGGGAAAATAGTTCTCAATGAATGACAATGGTGACGAATCCTACATTCTAAATATAAAGATCTATAGTGATAGATCTAAAAGACTTATTGAGATAGATTATAACACTTTTATTTGTAATATGATAAATAATTTTAGCTTGGATAATTCAAATAAGTGGTATTTACTAGTGTTACATGGAATGAATCTTAGGAATATTGAAGATATATTTAAATTGTTATAAAGGATGGATATGATTACCCATGTGTCTTCTGTGGAATCTACTTATGCCATGTTGTGTAGTAAACCTAATTTTTATTTTGTTTTTATCATAGAAATTATATTACTATCCAATCGAGGAATATTTCACGATATTTATATTAAGAAAATCCATAAGTATTTAAGAATATGTAAATATATATTCTTGGTCTTTGGAGGGGAGGATGATCTCATTATAAAGGGTTACACTAATGGTAGTTCTTAATTTAAAAAATATGATAAGAGATTTCAATATGGATTCATGTTCTGTCTAAACAATGTTTCTGTCAATTGTAAGTGTTCCAAACAATCCACTATAGTGGGTTTGAAAATTTTGGTATAGTACATCTCTATATCAGATGTTGTAAAGTAATCTATTTAGATCAAGAAGATTATTTCATAACATGGGGTGGTTCCTAGTCTTGAGGGAGAAATTAATATTTATTGTGATAATAATGGATTTATTTCTCAATCAAATGAACTTTAATTCCACAAAAGGACCAAACAAATCCTTCATAAGTACCAAATCATTCAAGTGATCATTGAGAGGTGTGATGTAAATATCTGTTGGGTGGTTACAAAGGAGTATGTAGAAAATCTACTAAATAAATAATTATCACTAAAAAATCATGATGATATTTTAAAATATCATAGTAGGAGAAACATAAGATATTGGCTATAATGGTTAAAAAATTCATCCTGATTTTATAATAAATAAAATCTCCATTTATCATTCATTCATGCCTGGTACATTTATATTACATGAAAAGTGGAATGATATTATACCCTTGATGTATGAATTTGATTTGTTCCAAATCAAAAGTCATAACATATTATATTGGGTTGTGATGGTGTGTTATATTTAGAGTTAGTATAATTATATACATGATACAAATAGTTATATATGCGATATAAAGAATAGACTCATGAAGCAATAATTCAGGACATGTTATCTAGAGTAACCCAAAAAAGTAAATAACAGGGATTTTTATATGGTCATTGATATACTTAGTTTTTTATAATAATAATGAATTATAATTACATGATGTTTGAATGATAAATAGCATAAGAACCATCATACATTGATACATTTCATACACAATTCTTGAGGCTAAGAAAAATAGGGATGGCAGTGTAATGACTTGAGATTTAATTGTATATCCTCTTTAAATAAATAATATATATAAAACAATCTTTCATGCACTGTACCAAACTAAAAAAATCATGATAAATTTTGAATATTGAATAAGAACATTTAAGCATAAACATTAAATTAGCTAGTATAGAATCAGAGTGACCCTATCAGAAAGTCAATTAAATAAGTGGGAAGAAATTACATCTAAAAGTAGAATTATTCCATACAAATTCCATTTATATGATCTTGTAAGGGAGGAATATTTACTTTTGGTTTACCTAGACCAATACCAATTCATAGTAGTGAAATTATAATTTGATCAAAACCCCATACGTGATAATTTCAAGATTGTAAAGATTTCCACAAGACCCATGCTATCTAAACCCCTACTAGAAAATATAATCAAAACTTATGTGATGCTTAAGTAATACATGGAGATAATAAGGGATTATATAAGTATAAATTACGAAAATATCAAAATATAATAAAATATTTATATGTATTAATATATTATGAATTTTTTATGCTTTTTGAAAAATTATTTTTTGCACAATGCATAAAAGAGTATTTTTCAAAAAATCACATTTTTTAAAATAACTAAGTTTTTTCTGAATTAGTTATGAAACTATTATTTTATTTCATTAAAAATTAGTTTACATTAGACAAACTAGTAATTTATAGGGAACATGATACTTAATATACCAAAAGTAGATTTTCAAATAAAAACAACATTTCACTCTATTTTATGTTATTAATTAAAAATTAAATTTATTAAATTTATAATTTTAATTCTAAAAAATAGACATAATTATTTTGTATGAATAATAAAATTATTATCTTAATATGATCATTTTGTATTTTTTTCGAAATAATTAATTTTTTGGGGAATAGTGAAAAATATCGATTTTACTAAAACTATTACATTATGATATTATGCTAGGAATGTTTAAAAAAAATTATAATATAAAAAATATATATTTTTAAATTTAAACTAATAATTTTAAAAAATAATTTTGATTTATAAAACCTACACTCAACCTTTTAGAAAATTTAGGTAATGTTTTACGGAAAACCGTTTTCATATATTTTTTTTAATAAAATTTGCACATGGTTGAACTAGGTTTTGGAATTTATTTAATTAAAATTAAATCATATTTGAATATTAATATACCTTATAATTTCATTAGATTAAATAAAATTGATAATATTATCCTGCAAATAAATATTAATCTTAAAATACACTTTTTTTTCTTCTAAAAATTGGTTTTTATGATTAATATGTGATAATATCAATTTAATTTCTATAAAAATTAGAAATTTCATTTTATAAAATTATATGAATATTTTAAATATGTATTTTATAACAATAGAATAATTTAAATTTATATTTTTTCTTATAAAATTAGTATCCAAGGGTGAAAATGGAGTAACAACAGTAATGGTTAGTTTTGGTTAAAGTGGTTTAACATAGTAAAAGGGGTTAAAACATGTGTAAAATAGGTTTTATATTGGGTTTTTGAGGGATTAATTACCATATCTTTTTACCCAAACCATTATTGTACATTTTTTTATCCTTTTTCCTTGAATAATGGAGAGTTATTATTGAGAAATGATAAGTTTTTACCAAAGTTCCCTAATCTTCACTTAAAAATGGAGACCACCTCCTCCCAATTTATTCACCCATTAAAAAGAATTGGATCAACCAAAAATATACACTATTATCTCTTAAACACCCTACCCACACCTTTTATGATTTTTTTTCACACCACAATACCATGCTAAGGAGACATAATGAGTTACCTAAGGGATAACTTCCAAGGGAGGGGAAATACTCTCAACCCAACTTCTCAAGCTCTTTTCTTCTTCTACACCCCTCAAATACCCTCTATCAATGAAAGTATGATAACACAAAAAATTTTAGTATTATTGTGTGTTATTATACTCATGTAATATCCATTTGACACTTTCCTCTAAAATCATTAATAAATAAAGAAAATGTCATCATGTGTGTGTGTGGATTACCGCCTCCTTGAATGACATGTTCAATTTTACATCACCACCTTAAATGGTAGGTTAAAAGAGGTTTTTAAATTAAATAATATGATATTTTTCAAACCATTAATAATTTTGAAGAATAATATTAGGAATTATATATGTGTGATTAACAATAAATAGTTGTAGTATGTTTAACCACCTTAAAGGGACTCATCAAGGCACCGTTCTTAATTTGGAACTATTTTTGGATAACCTTTTAATCTCTAAAAGTATTGTAATAATGAAATAATAATGTACCTAAGACTAATTTTTTTTATATATCATGAAGTCATTTTAAAACACATTTTACCACAATCAACATATCAAATGTGTTATAAAGAAATTAACTCAACAACCCCGAGTACCCGATATAAGCAAAAACTATATAAAAAATATGTTCCAAAAGATAATAAAAAAATCTTAAAAAATTAAATATTGATGAATAAGGTTATTGGTAATATATACAATGAACTTAATTTAATTACCTTGGAAGTTAAGGTCAACTGAAGAATTTTTTCATACACATGGTAAGGATTTCGTCTCAAATTCTCCTTCTTTGAGACATTGAAGTGCACTGTGTTGCATTTGTTGTCAATGAGGCATGAAGTTGTCTTGGAATGAATGGAAGTCAAGGAATGTCACGATGTGAATGACAAAGGTTGTGATGGTGTTGGTGATGAATGGAGAATGGCCATGGTACTAAGATGCGTGTCACTTAGGAGATTCACTAAGTGGCATAGGAGATGTGGTTGAAACATTCTCTAGTAATATCAGACGATTGTTGAGCTGCTATTTAAGTTCCAAGAACTTGTATCACCTAGATACAATGTCACAAAAATGATAGAAGACCATGCATTGTATTGACAATGCATGAGTAGATGAAAGGAGATCCATCCACAATCACTGAGTGGATGAAGTGGATTAATGAAGTCCATGCACTATCACTAAGTGCATGTGAACATGAAGATGATCCAACTTGATCTCTGATTAGATCAGTGAAGTTCATTGAAGAATTTATGTGATTAAGAGCTCGATTGATGAAGAAAGAACCTTCAAGAATTTCCCTCATATGTAATGAATATTTGTTGAGAAGGAGTGAGGAATTCAAATGAAGAAGAAGATGAGAAAAAATGAGGAAGAAGGCTTCAAGTGGCATTTGGAATATGGGGATACTTTGTTTTTATACAAAGTCTTTATTCCTATACTTAGCAAAAAATAAGGACACCAAGGAGGCCAGCCGAGGGTCATCACCCAAGGCACTTGTGGGACTCAAGGTCACCACGCCCATGGGGAACCCTCAAAGGCCAGGGCAGCATCCTTGAGGCAGGGGCGCACCCGTAGGACACCGCATGGGCGCCTGGGGCACGCCCGGAAGAGCGCGGCAGGGGCCGTGTATAAGCCCCTGAGGGCACGCGGTGGTGAAGCCCGCGCACCCGAGGAAGCATAGTGGGCTCCAGTAGCGCGCCCGCAGGGAGCAGAGAGTGGGCGCAGAGCGCACCCGCAGAGAGAACACGGTGCGGGGCGGCACCGTGGAGGGAGAGGATTCAACTGAGGGGTTGAGGCGGCTCTAGGGTGATAAAGCGCGAGAAAACCGCGAGAGGATTCGATGTGGGATGCGGAATTTTTCCGCGGGAGCGATCCTGGCCGCACGATCGATCGCGCGCCAGATCTCGGCCGCACATCTGATCCGCGGCGAGGCGATCTGATCCAGGCCGTCCGAGGTTATTTGATCGCCCGATCCGACGGCTCCCGGCTCGTCTCCTTCGTTGAGCTTAACCGAGGCTTCCCCGAGGCCTTCCTGCGAGCTCCGTTCGAACCAGGAGCATCCCGAGAGATGTTTTCGAGCTCCCGGCTGTCTTTCTCGAAGCCGAAGGCACCATTGTGCTCGTCTCTCCGTAAGGAACATATAAATGCAATAAAATATGCATGCACACGTTGGATGGAGAATTTTGAGTATTGGCCGAAGGCAAACGAAGTGCCGAGGCCATGAGGATTATTGCCTTGCATGGGATGTCCAAAACAGAGGCCGTGCATGCGTTCTAAATCGCATGCACGAGGAGGAATGAGGAAATGAAAAATAAATGAGCCCGCGTTGAAACAGAGGAAAGAAATCAAAATTTGGAAAGATTTTGAAGATCCGAAATCTTCGGTGATTCAAGATTTAACACGCGGATGGGCTGAGGCATTCCTCTGCCTATAAAAGGAGAGCCCGAGGCCTTGGAGTGTTTGCTGATCCTTTGAATATTTGAAGTCCCGTGAGAGCCTTTTGTGCCTCGTGAAGTTTGGAGCTCCGCGCAACCAACTTGCGCGACGAAGCAGCCCGAAGCCACCCTTGGCTTCGTGAAGTCCCTTTTGCGCATATTTGCGCAAAAGAAGTTGGAGGAGACCCTGCGCGCATCCCTTGCGTGACAGGAAGGAGCCGAGCCACATCACTTGCGCGCCTTCGTGGTTCGTTGAGGCTTGCGCGACAGAAGCGCCCGCGGTAGTGTTGTACCCTTGCACACTTGAGCCTGCGCGGCATTTGAAGACAAGAAGAGGGCCACACCTCCTTGCGCGCCTAGTTTGAGTTCGGGTATATTGAGACAAATACACTTGATGTGTGTGTGCAAATTGAAGAGGAAGAACCCGAGGCTTGGTTGTGTGTGGAAGTGAGAGAGCAGACTTGAACCTTGTGGGTGCACACTTTGAAGAACAAAGAATACTTTGTGTGTGCGCAAGAAGAAGTGAAAGGCCAAGCTTTAAGTGTGTGCAAAACGAAGAATAAATTGTGTATGCAAAACAAGTGAAGGCCGAAGCCTAGTGTGTGCACTAAAAGTGTATACACATTAGAAGAAGAAGAAGTTCCACACTAAAGTAAAACACACTTCTAAGTGTGCGAACAATTTGAATATAGTGTGTGAAAATTATGGAGAAGGTTTTTGCTCAAAGTTGACTACACCCTCTGAGGGTTTACTGCACCAAGAAGAGAAGAAGGAGAGTGCATGCATGCAAGCATGCACATGCACACGTAAACAAGTCAAATCTGCTTGTGTGCATTTGAGTTGTCCAAGACCAGAAGATCTTGAAGAATTTGAGAGGACATGCAGTTTGTGCATGAAGAAGCAGAGTTGCCATGCACTCAGTGCATGAAGTTGTTTTGAAGTGAGACTGAGCCAGACTGAAGTTAAAGAGATTGGTTGTCTGAGTTTTCATTAGATTGAGAAGACCCTGATCAACAGAAGTGATCAGAAGCTGAGCAAGACCAACAGACCTTTTCAGAGGTTGTTGAAGTTTCTTGAAGAGAGAAGCCAGGTCATCCTTAGAAGAAGGTGATAAAGCCTGAGCAAGACGAGAAGACCTGATCATCACAAGTGATCAGAGGTACAGAGCAAGGCCAGCAGTCTTTATCCCAGACTGCTGAAGATACTTGAAGAAGCTTAAAGTGAAGAAGAGCTACTCGTGCGACTCGAGGAGCCAAGAGAAGACCCTGTGGGACTCAGGGAGAAGAAGTCTTCAGTGGGATTCTGGAGCAGGCCAGTGGGATTCTGGTAACACTGTGTGAAGCAGTATAAAGACCCTCCTGTGGGACTCAGGAGAGATACGGTGGGAAGCTGTATCGACCATTGTAATACTAACAGATTATAATGGGAGAATCCATGCTGGGAGAGCATGGCAAGGATGTAGGCCTTTGGTTCCGAACCTTGTAAATCCTTGTGTCCTGTGCCTTTTCATTACTGCATTATCTGGGAAAGGTTGAGAGACATAAGAAGAGTGGATCGAGGCCTTAACAAGCCATAGAGGTTTAATTGATAAGAATCAATTAGTAAAAAGTTTTAAGGGATCACTGATTCACCCCCTCCCCCTCTCAGTGATTCACACTGATCTGGGCACTTCAATTGGTATCAGAGGGAGGTTACCTCTAAAAGATCCAAGGGAGTCTTTATGAAGTGCAGATTTGAGGAAACGAGCGACCGACCTCAAATGGAGATATCTGCCAAGACTCAGAAAAATAGAAAGAAGAAACAGGCCAAGAAGATGAAGAAAGCATGTCCTAGCTGTGATGAAGTTGAAACAATGAATGATCTTCAGAGTGCACTCAAATATCTTCAGAAGACAGTTCCCATGGAAGTGGAAAAGTGTATATCTACAGGCATCCATGTTCTTCATGAAGAAAAATCACAGTTATAAGAATAAGCCAATGCAATGGAAGATCAATTGGCAAAAAGGGTTGGCATAACCAACACTCTCAGAAAGCTGGTGAAGGCTAAAGATGAAACTGTTTCTCTTTGCAATGAAAGATATGAAGACACTGCTGAAGAATTGCAAAGTAGCCTTTCTGAGAAATATTTCTTTAAAATAATGGTCAGAGATGTTTTCCATGCACTGGAAAAGAGGCACAAAGTGTCAATGGTTGTCAAAGATGTTCAACTAGAAGACAAAGTCAAAAGGGTGAAGGAGCTGGACAATTCATTGCAAGAATTGAAGAAGGTGCATGAAGACCAGATGAAACAACTGGTGGAGAATTGGGAAGGAAAGCTAAGAACTGTTGAGGATGAGAAGAACTCCCTCAACATGAAATACTTAGAACTAGAGGTGATATTGAAAAATCTGCAATCACCCAAAGCTGAATCCTCCCAGTCAGCTGAAAGAAGAAATGTTGCTACTCAAGTGAGATTTGAGAAGGATGATTCTAAAAGAAAGACATCCACTAATAAAAGGGCAACATCTTCTATAAAGAAGGTACCATCCATACCATCTTGTACTGATGCTTCTAATTGTGTTTCCACAAAAAGTGCAGGATGGAAGAATAATTCCAAACAAATATGGATGAAGACAGTAAAGAAGCAGAGCTCTCCTGAAACAGCACAACAGGTCAAGAAAAGTACCCTATAATCAGAAGTACTGAAGAGGTCAAGATTCGTGGGACAATGCTGGTGTTGTAACAAGTATGGGCATTGTGCAAAGGATTGTTGGTACAATCCACTGAATTCCAAAGCACAGAGGAAGCCCATGCCAAGGGGGAGCAAGCCAGAAGGAAGGAAGCAACATCCATAGGTCCAGAGACATCTGTTTACTGAAAATAGATTTGGATTACATGACAACATCTGGGATGGTTGCAAAAGTGGTCAAAGAGTTGATACATATCAATCTCCGAATGTATCCGAAGCTGGAATGAAGAGAAGATCACTGAACCTGGCTAAGAGAGATTCCTTGGGAAGCAAGCAGAAGAAAGTGGAAGATGCTCCCAAGAAGAGTTTGAAGAATGAAGAGAAGTCCTTGGAATTGAAATCCAAGAAGGGTGATGCATCCAGAAGGACCACCAAGAAAACAAGCTTCTACTGTGGAAAGAAAGGACACATCATGGACCTTTGTAAAGAAGCCATGAAACTAAATAGAAGCAGACTGAACTCCAAAAGACAATCAATCCATAAGAAGAAGGGATTGATTGAAAATAAGTTTCCGAAGAGAGGTAGCTTAGCAGCATCCAAAGAACCATGTGGAACTTCCAAAACTGAGGCCACTCTTCCAAATGATTTACTAGTCATATGGCCAAATCAGTTGCAACTTTCCAAAGATCTGCAAAAAGCTGAAGATAAAGTTCTGGCAATTGCTAAGGCAAAAGGGAAGAAGAAGATTTCACATGAAGATGTGTTGAGATCCACACCAGCACAAACATCAAAGAAGATCAGATGTGCAAGTGTGAAGACTGGTGAAAATGGGACATCTCGGTTGAGAGAATCTTCTCAACCTTGTTGTTCAAATTGATGAACCAAGGAGGTTCCATCTTATTCCCTTATACTCTTGGTATATACATGTGCTAACATTGTAGGGAATTGAAGATGATGATCATTCTCATCTGGAGGATGGTTTGGACAGAACGGAGTGCACCCCTTGAGGGGGAGAAAATCTGAAGAAGATGATGTTTTGAGATTAATATCATCCTAAGAAAATGGATGAATGGGGGAGCTTTATCTTTGCACCTGAACATTCTAATGTGTTTTGTGAAGTATGTGCAGGATTCAGCAATTCATTGAATATCTAAAAAAAATTCAACCCCTAAGCATGATCTCACATGTGTAGAGAATTGTGGACAGCATTGAGTATCTTGGTTACATCACTCTTGTTTTCTACACCGGGTTAGCCCAAGTAGACTTAGAGTTGATTTACTAAAGGTTCTTTGCTAAAGAAGAACATGTGGCATCATCCCTCTCTTAGTGATTTTCAAGAAGATGCTATTCAAAGGGAGGAAGATATTTTTGAAAGTGAACCACACCACACCTTTGAATTTGATTTCCAATAAGGGGGAGAAAATATTGGCACACATATTGACCCATTCATATGTGCTGAAGTGGTGTATTGACAACAAATACAAAGGGGGAGATTGAAGTGCACTGTGTTGCATTTGTTGTCAATGAGGCATGAAGTTGTCTTGGAATGAATGGAAGTCAAGGAATGTCATGATGTGAATGACAAAGGTTGTGATGGTGTTGGTGATGAATGGAGAATGGCCATGGTACTAAGATGTGTGTCACTTAGGAGATTCACTAAGTGGCATAGGAGATGTGGTTGAAACATTCTCTAGTAATATCAGACGATTGTTGAGCTGCTCTTTAAGTTCCAAGAACTTGTATCACCTAGATACAATGTCACAACAATGATAGAAGACCATGAATTGTATTGACAATGCATGAGGAGATGAAAGGAGATCCATCCACAATCACTGAGTGGATGAAGTGGAGTAATGAAGTCCATGCACTATCACTAAGTGCATGTGAACATGAAGATGATCCAACTTGATCTCTGATTAGATCAATGAAGTTCATTGAAGAATTTATTTGATTAAGAGCTCGGTTGATGAAGAAAGAACCTTCAAGAATTTTCCTCATATGTAATGAATATTTGTTGAGAAGGAGTGAGGAATTCAAATGAAGAAGAAGATGAGAAAAAAATGAGGAAGAAGGCTTCAAGTGGCATTTGGAATATGGGGATACTTTGTTTTTATACAAAGTCTTTATTCCTATACTTAGCAAAAAATAAGGCCACCAAGGAGGTCAGCCGAGGGTCATCACCCAAGGCACTTGTGGGACTCAAGGTCACCACGCCCATGGGGAACCCTCAAAGGCCAGGGCAGCATCCTTGAGGCAGGGGCGCACCTGTAGGACACCGCATGGGCGCCTGGGGCACGCCCGGAGGAGCGCGGCAGGGGCCGTGTATAAGCCCCCGAGGGCACGCGGTGGTGAAGCCCGCGCACCCGAGGAAGCATAGTGGGCGCCAGTAGCGCGCCCGTAGGGAGCAGAGAGTGGGCGCAGAGCGCGCCCACAGAGAGAACACGGTGCGGGGCGACACCGTGGAGGGAGAGGATTCAACTGAGGGGTTGAGGCGGCGCTAAGGTGATAAAGCGCGAGAAAACCGCGAGAGGATTCGATGTGGGATGCGGAATTTTTCCGCGGGAGCGATCCTGGCCGCACGATCGATCGCGCGCCAGATCTCGGCCGCACATCTGATCCGTGGCGAGGCGATCTGATCCAGGCCGTCCGAGGTTATTTGATCGCCCGATACGACGGCTCTCGGCTCGTCTCCTTCGTTGAGCTTAACCGAGGCTTCCCCGAGGCCTTCCCGCAAGCTCCGTTCGAACCAGGAGCATCCCGAGAGATGTTTTCGAGCTCCCGGCTGTCTTTCTCGAAGCCGAAGGCACCATTGTGCTCGTCTCTCCGTAAGGAACATATAAATGCAATAAAATATGCATGCACACGTTGGATGGAGAATTTCGAGTATTGGCTGAAGGCAAACGAAGTGCCGAGGCCATGAGGATTATTGCCTTTCATGGGATGTCCAAAATAGAGGCCGTGCATGCGTTCTAAATCGCATGCACGAGGAGGAATGAGGAAATGAAAAATAAATGAGCCCGCGTTGAAACAGAGGAAAGAAATGAAAATTTGGAAAGATTTTGAAGATCCGAAATCTTCGGTGATTCAAGATTTAACATGCGGATGGGCTGAGGCATTCCTCTGCCTATAAAAGGAGAGCCCGAGGCCTTGGAGTGTTTGCTGATCCTTTGAATATTTGAAGTCCCGTGAGAGCCTTTTGTGCCTCGTGAAGTTTGGAGCTCCGCGCAACCCACTTGCGCGACGAAGCAGCCCGAAGCCACCCTTGGCTTCGTGAAGTCCCTTTTGCGCATATTTGCGCAAAAGAAGTTGGAGGAGACCCTGCGCGCATCCCTTGCGCGACAGGAAGGAGCCGAGCCGCATCACCTGCGCGCCTTCGTGGTTCGTTGAGGCTTGCACGACAGAAGCGCCCGCTGCAGTGTTGCACCCTTGCACACTTGAGCCTGCGCGGCATTTGAAGACAAGAAGAGGGCCATACCTCCTTGCGCGCCTAGTTTGTGTTCAGGTATATTGAGACAAATAAACTTGATGTGTGTGTGCAAATTGAAGAGGAAGAACCCGAGGCTTGGTTTTGTGTGGAAGTGAGAGAGCAGACTTGAACCTTGTGGGTGCACACTTTGAAGAACAAAGAATACTTTGTGTGTGCGCAAGAAGAAGTGAAAGGCCAAGCTTTAAGTGTGTGAAAAACGAAGAATAAATTGTGTATGCAAAACAAGTGAAGGCCGAATCCTAGTGTGTGCACTAAAAGTGTATACACATTAGAAGAAGAAGAAGAAGTTCCACACTAAAGTAAAACACACTTCTAAGTGTGCGAACAATTTGAATATAGTGTGTGAAGATTATGGAGAAGGTGTGTGCTCAAAGTTGACTACAACCTCTGAGGGTTTACTGCACCAAGAAGAGAAGAAGGGGAGTGCATGCATGCAAGCATGCACGTGCACATGTAAAAAAGTCAAATCTTCTTGTGTGCATTTGAGTTGTCCAAGACCAGAAGATCTTGAAGAATTTGAGAGGACATGCAGTTTGTGCATGAAGAAGCAGAGTTGCCATGCACTCAGTGCATGAAGTTGTTTTGAAGTGAGACTGAGCCAGACTGAAGTTAAAGAGATTGGTTGTCTGAGTTTTCAGTAGATTGAGAAGACCCTGATCAACAGAAGTGATCAGAAGCTGAGCAAGACCAACATACCTTTTCATAGGTTGTTGAAGTTTCTTGAAGAGAGAAGTCAGGTCATCCTTAGAAGAAGGTGATAAAGCCTGAGCAAGACGAGAAGACCTGATCATCACAAGTGATCAGAGGTACAGAGCAAGGCCATCAGTCTTTATCCCAGACTGCTGAAGATACTTGAAGAAGCTTAAAGTGAAGAAGAGCTACTCGTGCGACTCGAGGAGCCAAGACAAGACCATGTGGGACTCAGGGAGAAGAAGTCTTCAGTGGGATTCTGGAGCAGGCCAGTGGGACTCTGGTAACACTGTGTGAAGCAGTATAAAGACCCTCCTGTGGGACTCAGGAGAGATACGGTGGGAAGCTGTATCGACCATTGTAGTACTAACAGATTATAATGGGAGAATCCATGCTGGGAGAGCATGGCAAGGATGTGGGCCTTTGGTGCCGAACCTTGTAAATCCTTATGTCCTGTGCCTTTTCATTACTGCATTATCCGGGAAAGGTTGAGAGACATAAGAAGAGTGGATCGAGGCCTTAACAAGCCATAGAGGTTTAATTGATAAGAATCAATTAGTAAAAAGTTTTAAGGGATCACTGATTCACCCCCTCCCCCTCTCAGTGATTCACACTGATCTGGGCACTTCAGACATATATTATTTTATTCATCTAATTTCTTTTTATTTTTTTTATTACTGTCAATTTGATAGATAAAATTACATATTATCTTTATTCATGGTATTTTAAATTTAAATTAAACATCACTCTCTTTTAAGGGGTTTTTATTAGAATGTTTCTTATGTTGTAAGGGTTCTATCTCAATCACCCTTAATTGAGGAATGTTTTTATATTATGATCCAATATTAATTTTTATGGAGTATCTACTTAACCATGAATTATAATACCATAAATTATTTTTGAACCTTTAATCTTCACATCAATTCATTTTCTTCCTTTCTATGGGTTATTATTGATGTCTTCTCTAAACTATAAGGGTCTTTCATAACTCAATGCGATTTTTTAAATTATAATGTTTTTCTTTGAATTTTGTCTTTCATTTCATATAGTATAACCTATTTTTATACCATGAGATAAAATTTGATTCATTTATTCCTTACTTGTTAGTTATAATACTTTTTAAAAATGAAATTATATTAAGAATAATTC
Source organism: Viscum album (assembly GCA_963277665.1). Taxonomy (NCBI): domain Eukaryota; kingdom Viridiplantae; phylum Streptophyta; class Magnoliopsida; order Santalales; family Viscaceae; genus Viscum; species Viscum album. Next base: position 782,830,636 of record OY728150.1, on the reverse strand, counting down.
CCATCAACTTAAATGATGGATCCCCCTCTTTTTCTAGAATTTATATTCCAGTAGATGTATTATTTTTAAATAAAATCCTAATTAAGTGTAATTTTATGTTAACAACATATTTAAATTTTTATATTTTCAAAATAATGGTTTATTATGTTATATAATTACATTGGATTTTATAAAATGAGTTTTTAAACATAAAAGGGATCTTATATACCTCCTTCGTGACTTTTTGTTTACACATTACCTTTATTTTTATCCCTTTTTATACAATATTTTTCTTCTGTTATTATTATATTTTTTATAGGTCCCTTATATATATACCTTGTTGAATATAGTTTTCATTTTTGGGGTTATATAAATTTTTATTTCCCTTTATAATTCCCACTTTTTAGTAAACTTTATTTAAGGAAACTTTCTTAATTTTTTTCTCATGCCATGCGTCACCCCCAAAAAATATTTTTAAACTGCATATGTATTTGAAAAAAATGATCATTATATTATGGATAAACCTCTCTATTCAATTATATTTTTATGGAAAATAATATTCTCTTTCATTCCTTCAAAAGTTGCTCTAATTATTTTATAAAGCATTACCCAAGTTTTTTATTCATTCTTATCCTAGATCCTTGTCATGAATTTTATAAATTATAAATCCATGTTCATTTTATATGTTACTTTTACAATAAAATGATTTAATTCCTTATTTTTATTTGGAATCATTATTATCTAGCCTTTTTTTATGCCTTAGATGAAATTTACGAAACCCACTTCTTTCTCATGGGTTTAATAATGCTTATAATTTATATATGGTTTCTTTTCACATGTGTCCCAAATATGAATTTACAAATTATGAGGTGATGTGTGGGCCTATTTTATCCCTCTAATACATTGAGTAATTTTAATGTCTAATGAGATACCGTGTATGATTTATGAGAGGTTAACCTAAGAACACTATATTATAATTGTGGTTAGCCTGAGGATATGAGGATTATAATGGTGGCTAGCCAATGTTATATGGTCTTGGTGGTTAGTTTTGATATATACTCATAGTGTAATGATTTGTGATTTTTTTTCATTATTTTTATTCCATTATTTTATTCTTTCATTTACTTATTCCACATATTCATTCTTATGATCATTCTCTTTATGATATATTGTTATGATTTATTACTATGTTTATTCCATAACTAGTCCTTCTATCTAACCCTTTTCCTTATGTATTTTTACCAAGGTATCTTATAATGTTTCAGAAGATCTATGGGAGTTAAGATCAATATATATATTTTTAAATAAATATGTCACTTTTATTTTTAAGATGATGTATTTATATATATATTCTTCCAAAATAACTAGAACTACATATCCTTAGCTTGTATTGTTGGGAAAGTATGTTATAATTCATTAATTAAAGTGTTTTTAGGCTTGGGTCACAATAATTTTATCATATAAAGGTCTAGTTATATTAATGATTGAGATTATAGAACCTTAGTGAAAACCCTAGGGAGAAGTATAATGGATAAGTCTAAGTGTAGGAGAACAACAAAAAATTTTGGTGAAGTAAAGATTATGTGGTTTTACTTAAAATTAAATTTATTTCTAGATACTGGATAATGGATTTATGATCTGAAATAGTTATATTATGACATCATTATTTTTTCCATGTAATGATTTTTAATATTTATAGTAATATTTTCAGAGCCACATGTTGAGACAACACACGATTATATGGCCTTGTGAGAAAAGAATTGATATTTCAAAAATATTGAAAATATTAATATCACCCTCATGTATTTTTTCTAAAAAATTGGAATAAATTTAGAATGGAGGCTTAGATCAGAAATATAAGGCTTTTAATGAGTTTAGAATTCTAGTTTTACCCTAGGTGCGATATAACATATGTCTTCAGTGGGGTTTATAAAAATGTTGTTGTGGGAATAAATAATGAATATATATATATATATATGTATTATGTGTTTATAAAATGACCTAGAAACCCTCTATAAATATATGGTTATAACATAATAACATGGTTAACATTATAACCACGAGATTATGGGAGGATCCATTAGAGGACTTGGGAAACAACAATGAATCAAGATCGTGATCAAGGATCTTGTCTCCAAAGGAGGTTGTGGATATCATCAACGACATCGATGTGAGACCATTATTTATTTGTATCAATCTAACCTGATTTAGGATGATATTTTTTGTGGATGTATTCCTCATTTATTATCCCATGATGAATGAAAATAAACTATATTAATAAGCTAATCCATTATTCAATCATGCTTATAGTTTTTGGATAATTTCCCTTTGGATTTTTGTAATTGTTTTGGTTGTTTATTATTACCCTTCATTCATTATTCTAATGGAAATGAATTGAGGAAAAATTGACCATATATGAGGTTTTTTCATCATTTGTGATTTCCCCCCCTCATTTCTTCATACATTCATCATATAAAATTTATTTAACCCACAATTCAATGAATTCCCAATATTCAATCATTGCATGGCTATTATTCAGCATAATGGATCTATACCATGGGTGTATTTCATAATCAAGTGTGTGATTAAGGTGCAATTATTGGGGGTGGGAATTAGATGAGGAACAATATAAGATCTAATGTTCCCATTTTCTTTATTTGATGTGTGGTGATAGAACAAGTGACGATAGTGGTTTCCAGAATGGTTTGGAAGGATGGAAATTGAATCTTCAGTGATTGAATGACTTGTATGGATGATATTTTTATCTAGAGGTGATATCAGTGGTGGATACAAAGGAGAAAGTGGCATGAGGGTACATGGAAAAGAACACTAGATTTCTACAAATCCCATAGTACACAGTGTTTAATCATAGAATACACGCCGTTTGGAACCCCCAAGTTTTAGTGTTAGTGTTTCTACCGAAGCTACATATCAAATATCATCTGAAAAATATCACATGCCATTTGAATTTATAATAACATCCTAACATGTATTATGGGATTACATGAGAACATACATTTCTAGGAACATAGGCACATGTAGAGTACATGGGAATGGGATGGTACTTGGACACAACCAAATACATGGGCATGGACACTATACACGAGCACAACCCTAAGTACATGAGAATAACCAGTTGTACATGGGAATAAGCAAGTAGCACATTGAATTATGAATCAACCTCTACATTCCATGTAACCTTAAGGGAAATTACATGTATATTGAGGTTTACATGATGTGTGGGATAGAATGATACGAACAAACCAGTGGTTGGAAAGACACACCGAGTACCCCTAATACACATTATGTACTCCCTATGAATATGTTCAGAAACCTCTGTTTCTTTAGTATAGACTATATTCAGTTGACTGTGATACCTTGGTTCTTTCCTATGAGGGTACAATGCTTCATTACTCCCTCAATATAGTACTAATATCCCATCCATGAGTTTAGTATTAGATATATTTTACGGTGCCCCCTAATGTCTCTCTGTGCGATCCCCTACCTTGATGCAGAAATATTTTGAGATATAGTGAGTAATTATTGTTGAGGAAAGATGATCATGAAATCTTGATCAAATTCATTAGTGACAACATAGATAATGGAGTGATTACTCCCAGAATGAAAATTACTTTGAAGCCTTGATAAGTATCCTATGGTTGAACATATTGGTTTTGACCTCTTGATACCGATTGTCTATTATGAGTTTATCTAGGTGTTTATTATAATCATGTCTCTTATCTTGTTGATATATATTTTTGTGAGTTTACTACTCTTGATTATTTATGCTTAGTGATTTTAGGGATTCTGACTAAGTATTGTTATACTCAACCCTGCATGATATTTTCTCACACATGTCATGTATTATGTAGATGACAAGAATTTTAAGAGTTCCCTAGGAGATTTAGGAGTAGGTGGATATTATATTGGTATAGATAGAATGATTTTTTTAGTGAGTGTTTAAATTTAAGGTGTTCACATCCTTCTGAAAAGGTTGAACACCTTTTCAGTTTTGGTTGGGCAAGTATTTGGACCCTTTAACACTTTCATTACTTTTGTTGTACTCTGATTATAGGATATATGTATGCATGAATTGGTATCATTTTTTTACATTTAAATAATGTATCGTCATGGAGATGTTTCCATGTGTACAAGTACTTAGGCTAATGCCTCGCATGTGTGGGATATTCCTACTTGACAATGGTCGCTAACCCCTTCCCTATTGAAGGTGGGATTGCAGTAGTCACACTCAACTTATCTCTATATATACTAGCCCAAGTGGGTTAGGTTATGACATATACCTTGGGGTAATAACCATGAAGAGGTATTTTGAGTATTAACTCAACTACAATATAATACATGAAAATGATTCCTAACTATACACCTAGCCAGAAACTCTCAAGGGATATAGTTGGGTTAATCATATCCTTTTTACCAACTAATATGAAGTATTAACTTCCAGGTTACATTGAGGGGATGGGTTGAGAAGTATAAGATAACTTAATATAATGTAACCTAGGATAAACTAAGATTTATATAGGATGAACTAAATGAATTATAAGATATTATTATAATGAAAAATGGTAAAAGTTTTTAAGAATGAATCTCTTTTAGGTTATTGATTATGATAACCCCCCCAATGATGCTAAATGATCATCATTCATGTTAACCATTTTTTTTAGAGATGGTTGGAACTATAATTAAATGATTTAAAATTTTGTGTGAAGGATAATGTAACGATTTCCAAAATGATAAACCCATTGTAATTGGAGATAGACTAAGAAATCTGGTGATTATGCTAACCTAACTGTCACGAAACATGATTAATAATGGTTTTTTTAAAATTACAAGTAAACCAAATAAAACAAGGATAAAGGATCTTAAAAATTTAGAAAATAAAGATGATTAAATAAGGAATATTAAACCAAATATTTTTCAAAATTTTGGGATGATTCGTCAAAGGAATTAACTTAATGAGGCTGTAAAATTATTTACTTGGGGAAGAGGGGGTCTTTGAGAATCAAAATACTATAGGAATATGAAGAGGATAGTTATAAATATGAGTGTAGAAAGAATTCATCAAAAATAAAAAATAATGGTTTAATTCCTTAAGTGTGGAAAAATTAGAAATTACCCAAGTCATTGTCATAAATCCAAGGATGGTAAGAATGATAGGTGTAAACAAACACCACTACCAAGGGAATAAGTTATAGCATGTTTAATGACTTCCAGTGAGGTGGATTGTGAAAACTAAATCCTCCAATTTAGAATTATGAATATGGGATATTTATCCTATAAAATATAATTTTTCAAGATTGTTTAATAAGTGTACCATAATGATATTTAATTTTTCAAATAAAACATTTAGTAGTATGATGGTTGTATATAGAAAATTATGTTTATGGGAATATAAATCTTAGTATAGGTATTTTAGATGGATTTTACATGATTCTATTAATAAATTAACTATTTCAACATAGACTCCCTATTCACTAATCATTAATAGAATACCCGTAACATCCTCAATTATTGAAAAAAAATATGAGGGTAGAGACAAAAACTAGTAATTTCTATAGAGATATAATAATTACACTACAATAATAGACGAGAATAATATATTTCCTTCATCATTATCCATAAACTCACTTATTCCATGATTAGAACTTAATATTTCTATAGATGTTGAAAGAACCATGCCAATGGTGGATGTAGAATACAACATTCTACTGCCACAACATGTTTAGTGGAAAATGATGGTTAGAAGAAAAAGTGGGAGGCCGCCTTGTGACCTCAAGGATAATAGTATGTTAAGAACCATGTTTGATTTCATACAGCATGGAATCCCATAAAAAAACATGTGAGAGAAAGTTCATGTCATGGGAGGCCCTATTTAGCCACATGAAGAGACACCTAGAGAAGATATGGTGGGGAATCCATCCCTTACCAACCCAGAAACTCAGAAAAGGACCAGGAGAGATCTAAATGATTATCTCAATAGGCCTTATGAAGAGGTCCATTATTCATTGGTTTCATCATTTAACCTCAACATTCCACTGACACCTCCAATTTGATAAACCCTAAGGGATGAGAGATCAGGGTACGTGTTGTATCTATTATAAAATAGGGAATCACATTTCATAACTTAAACCAATTTATGATTGTTTTTTATTTCATTTTTGATAATAAAATCAAGGAAAAATAAAATAGGTCTTAACACCGAACCCAGGGAGCTATTAAACTCAAATGGTTAAGAGGATAAAAAAATATAAGGTTATTATTATTAAAAGTAAATATATTTTATTTTTTTCTTCTTTAGAAAGTCAAATCTCAAGACAACTTATTGATACCCTTGTCCTACTTCATTAGTGATCAATAATTTAAATTACGATGATGTAATTTAATTAAGGGTTGGAGAATATAATGACATGATATTTCACTGTATATCCTAAATAAATAAATAATATATATATGTAATATCATGTTTTATACACTAAACAAAAATTAAAAAACTCTTCAAATATTTTTAATATTTAATATGACCGTTAAAACATAGCCATTAAATTTTCTAGTATAAAATTGAAGTAACCCTATTGAAAAATTAAGAAAAGAAGTGCGTATAAATGGAATCCAGACGTAGAAGTCTTATATATGAATCCCATTTTTTTGATATCATAAGTGAGTTATCTTCACTATCGTTTTCCCTAGACCAATACCTTGTCAAACTCTAGAAATTAAGGTTTGAGTGAAACTATATACATGATAAGTTCAATCTCATGGATATTTCCACAGGACCCATGCTTGTAGAACCACCACCCGAAACTAAAATCAATTCTTATGTAAAGCATAGGTCTTTTGTGAAGATCATAATGGGTTATGTAAGTAATAATTACAATTATATCAACATGTAATAAAATATTTATATGTATAGATATATCATAATTATTTATTCTTTTCAATAAATAATTTTTTACTCAGTGCTTAAGACATTGTATTTTAAAAAAATTGGTGTTTATTTTATGGAACTGAGTTTATCATGGTTGAATAACAACAAGATAAATTTATTTCTCTAATAAATTTTTAATACCAAACTAATAATTAGTTTATAGGTAAATGAATACTTAATATTTCAAAATTCATTTTCCTATAAAATTATTTTTCATTAGATTTTATGTTTTTAATAAAAATTGAATTTACTAATTTTCAAATTTAAATTTAAAAAATTAATAAGTATTTTTTATTTATTATAAAATTCTAGAATAAGATTATTTTTTGGGATTTTATTTTTTAAAATAATTAAATTTTAGGTGAATAGTGAAAATTAGAGTTTTTACTAATACTATAACTTTTATGACATTATTCCATGAATGTTTATGAAAACCCATTATAATATAAAAATAAATTTTATAAAGTTAAATTAATTATTTTAAAATAATATGTTTATATATAAAACCAACACTTAACATTTTAGAAACTTTTTGTAATGTTTTAAAAAAACTATTTTTCATCTATTTCTTTTAATAAAATTTTCACATTTTTAAACAAGGGTTTTAGATTAATTTAATGTTAATTAAATATTATTTTAATAATTAAAAAAAATTAATTTCAAAATTATCAATAGCATTGATACTTTTATCCTAAAAATAAATCTAATTCTTAAAATACATTTTATTTTCAAAAAATAAGTTTTCACGCATTATATGTGATAACACTAAAATTAATTTACATAACTCAGGGAAATTTTATTTTATAAAATAATTAAAATATTTAAAGTCATTTTGTTCAAATTATTAACTAATGTAAATTTAAATTTTTTCCATTGAAATTAGTTTTCATGGGTGAAATTAGAGTTACTACAGTAAGGGTAAATTAGGGTAAAAGTGGTTTAGCATAGTGAATGTGGTTAAAACTTGTGGAAATAAATTGTAATAGTTTTATGGAAGGAGGATCAGACTTATATATTTTTCCAAACCTTTATTGGCCATTTTAGATCATTTTCCTTGAATAATGGTGTGATATTATAGAGAAATAACAAGATTTAAAAGAATTACCTTCTATTCACTTATAAAAGTATACCACCTCCTCACAATTTCTATACACATTAAATTGATTTAGATTAACCAAAAAAGTAACCATGTCTCCCAAAACCTTCATCCCCATTCCTTTGAATCCTTTTTCACACCAAAAGACCAAGCTAAGGAACCTTAAGGAGTTACCCAAGAGAGAACTTCCAAGGGAGATCTAATACTCTCAACATGACATTTTTAGCTCTTTTATTATTATACACAAATAAAATCACATATATCCATGAATTTATGATAAAATTATCTTTTTTAATATGATTATGTGTTATTAAACTTATATAATATCCATTTTTTTCATTCATATAAAATCATTAAGAAAAAGGAAAACATTTTCATGAGTGTGTGCGGACTTCCGCCTCCATGAATATCATGTCCAATATTCCATAGCCACCTTAAATGGTACGTGAAATAGGTTATTTAATTAAATAATAGGAACAATATATTTTTATCACTATTAATATCCAGTAAGAATAATATTGGGTTCTCTATATGTGTGACTAACAAGAAACGACTGTAGTATCTTTAACCACCTTAAATAGTCCTGTTAAGGTACCTTTATTAATTTGGATATATTTTGGTATAAACTTTGAAACTGCATAAGTATTTTCCTAATGAAATAATAAAGGAACCTATCCTACAAAATTAATTAGATCATGAAGTTATTTTACAATACTACTTAACATGATCAACAGGATGAATGTGTTATGAGTAAATTAACTAAACACCCCTGAGTAACTTATGTAAGAAAAAATATATATTAAAAATAAGTATAAAAAGATAATATATGAACCTTATAAAATTATATATATATATATATGAATAAGTTTCTTGTGAATATATCTTATTAACTTAATTATATTATCAAGGAAGTTAAGCGTATGTGTAGAACACCTTCAAACATGTGGTTTGGGTTTCATCTCAAAACCACCATCTTTGAGACACATGTTCTTTAATGATCCTAAATTATTTTAAATGGTTTATATAATTCAATTTTGATATTTAGTGTCACCTATTATCTTTATTCATGGTATTTTAACATCAACTTCACTCTCTCTCTATTTCAATGGATTTTTATTAGAATATTTCTTAATATATAACGGTTCCATCTAAATCACCCTTCATTAAGGAATGATTTGATATTATGAACCAATGTTAAATTTTTGTTGAATTTGAAAAATTCACATCCATTCAAGCCCTTCCTCATCATGGGATATAATTTATATATTTACTAAAATATCAGGTTCCTTCATAACTCAATCTTATTTCTTAGGTCATAATAATTTCCTTTAAATTTACTCCTTCATTTCATATAGTATACACTATTTCCATATTGGGAGATCACTTTTGATTCAATTTTTCCTCATTTATGGGTTCTAATACTTTTTTAAATTTTATTTTTTTTGAATAATTCCCATTGTTTTAAATGATGGTTTCCCCTCTTTTACTCAAAATCACCTTCCCTCCAATGTTCTTCAATTTAATTATAAAACTCAATGTTCTTCAATTTTATAGTCCATCATGGTTTATATAAATCTTCAGGCTCCCACTCTTGGTAATAAAATTTATTTGGGAGAGATATAAATTATCACAAGAGAAAGAGTTAAAACTCACAAAAAATCACCTCAAATAAGGTGTTATTGTTATGGAAATATGGACCATATGAAAAATGTGCGTTCCTTAGTAAATTGGTACTTCAATAAAAACTATAAATAGAAAAATATGAAAAAAAATAAATGATACCATTATGTTTTTTATGAAAACTATTTTTTTTGTTAATTTTATTAACCAAAATCTGTGTATTTATCATCAATAATGAAAAAGAGTGTGTTAAGGGAGAGTTAGAGTGGTAGTTAAATGCAATATACGAAGTTGTTGAGTAAGATAAAAGTTATAAATAGGTCTAAATCATTGAAATATGAAGAGGATATATCATATATAGAGGAGGAAAATGAATATAAACCTTTATAGGATGTGAATAATCATGCTTGTATAAAAAAAGAAAAGGGTTTACACGGTTGTAGTAGTAAGCATTTATTTAAAATGAAAAATATTGAGCTATATTTTTGAAACTTGACAACTGATTCAATTAATATATAATGAGTTATTGTCATAGTCATTTAAACGCTATCAGAATTATATCTTATAATCATATACTCAGTATAGGATAATGGAAATATGGGTCAATCCCTAGGGAAGGAGGTTGAGATAAACAAAGGGAATATTATGACATAATATACTGAAAACAGAGGCTAAAAAAATAAAAAATTAGTGTGAGAGTGTCCAAGAAAGATGAATGAGGTGAGAAAGATGTGTTAGATAGGTTAGTTCTAACCTATATTATTGACCAGGAGTATACAAAATCATTTTTAATTGAATACAATTGACTATGTTTGGTGAAATGATGATGCTCTTGAAATAATTAAATAAAAAAATTATGAAAATAAGTTTGTACAACATAAAAAGAAATATCATCGATCTATGAAAGATCTTACAAACAATTATTTAATTTAATATATCTATTAAAACCATATAAAAATTGATCAATTAGTCCTAAAGTGAATCTTCAACTCTCAATATTTTGAGTAAAAAAAGGAACTAATTTTAAAGTGAAAATTAAAAGAAGAATGTGTTGTAAAACTGAAAAATAAAACCAAGAAAGAAATGTTGAATCAAACAATGTTAACTAAAATTATCTCAGTAATTAAACTAGTTTATTGTAAAATAATTAAGTTAAATTCATAAGCACATAAATAAAAGATATTAAAAATAAAATACAGAAAATAGATACAATATATTCTCTCTCTCTCTCTCTCTCGAGTTGAAGTTCACATCCTCCCACTTTATCCTTAATTTACCATCATGATAATGCTCAAAAATATTGTTTTCAAAAGATCTTCTGCACTCATATATCCCCCAGAGCTCTAGTACTAGATCTACTAAATGAGATTTCTGATAATGTCTTTATTCAAATGTCGGAGGCCCCCCAATACTATGATATCTCCCCCTTTTATCTTCCCTCATCCCATCACTAGTAATCATTAACTTAAACCATAATTTCCCACAATGTATTACATATGGAATATTTAACTATTCAACACCACTTTCACATGAATCAAGCTAAAACCCCCTAAAAATCATGACAGAACCTTGTACAATTGACTTTAGTTTCAGTAACAAACCTCAATATATTTAAGTATCTTATTTATAAAATACATGGGTCATATTGAGTCTTATTAAATACTCATTCAAGTCCATTGAACCCAATCATCTTTTTTAATTCCAATTACACTAATTATTTCAATCATAATAAAAATTTTACCTTCATCAATTCCTTGAATGGTTGTGCTCGAGTTGATCTTTTAAACGTTAACATTATTGTATCATAATACCAATTTCATCCCTCTGTGGACTTTACTTCAATAACATAGCATGCTAATGGAACCTCACTTGTACCACATTCAGTCATTTAGCAACCACAACAGGCACTCAAAATGGAATTTATGTCAAAAACTATTAATGGATATCTTATTCATCTTCTCTGGTAACTTTTTAGATCCCAAATTTGGTCGAAGTAATCCATCAGTTATCTAGGCTAATCATATCCTACATTTATCACTCAAGTATGATATTTTAAAGGGGAAAAATTTGGATAGTTAGTGCACACCATCTATAGTTCTTGAAACTTGTGTGTTGGGAAGTACAAAGTCCCCTCTATCAAACCTGCAAATCGAAAATAAAAGAAATAACACTAGATATTGCCCGCAAATATTCTACAGCCTCAGTTGAATCAGGTTTGATTGAGACAAAATATCTTTCCTCTATCACAAATAGATTTCTATACTTATTATGGATGACCATCTTCATCATGATAGGGTTTGTATTGGACTTAGTTTAAGGCTTTGATTATCCACTTCTTATTTTAAAGAATTATCATAGCATGAAACTGGTCAAACACTTTTGACTTCATCACCAAACATCTTTGATTGGTCTTCATATTAGTTTCACCTTGGAATCACCTTTTTTCTTTAGCATAGACATAGATGAAACCCTATCATCATCTTCAATAAGGTAAGGTAAAATCAGTTTTGGTAAAACACAAATTAGGCTCGATGCACTATAACCTCAATCTTAGTTTTCTATGCTTAAATTATTAGGTTATCATATTTTCACATACCCCTATGGTTTAAATCTAATTGGAGAGGTATGTTAAATTATGGTTGACCTATATCGATTTACGTCAGTGAAAAACATGGGTAGTGGGTCTAAGGACAAGTATTTCATGCTCTAAAAACTTTTAGGCAAAGTTTCAGAATAATTAGGTGTTCATTGTCAAACAACCTCCATCAAATTATCATGCCATGTTGGCACAAATGCCTCCTCACAGTAGCATACCAATGTACTAGAAGAGTATTATAAACAAGGACCATTATTAGGAAGGTTCACAATATTATGATGTATCCACTTCATGATCATGGGAGAAAAATATATAAACAAGTTAAAAATAATAAATTAACATTATTCCAAATGTTAAAAAATTTAAAAATGATCGATTTTAAAAAAAATAAATTACTCAATAAAATAGATAAAATAATAAAATAAAAAAGTAAAAATAGGGAATATTAAAATTAATCTAAAAAATTAAGTATTAATATTAAAATAAAATTTAAAATGAATGAAATAAATAAATCAAAGAATGAATGTTTGATAAATTAAACTTGAATACAAACATAATTATCCTAGTTTACAAAAATTTACTAAATTTATTATAATTTAACTAAAAACCATACTCATCTAATTTAATAATGCAATTAGAGCTAGAAAAAATACATATAAATCAAAAATTACTTAGTGAATATATAAAATAAAGGCCACATTAAATTCACCTATACCTAGAACATTTCTTATCCTCAAGAAAAGTTTTAATCAAATTAATTGTTAGAAAATAGATTTCAAAGTGGAAAAAATAAAATTCTATGAAGAATTTATTTTCAAAATGATTTTACCTCATGGATTCTCTCAAGTATTAAAATATTAATTCCGTAAAAAAACTAAATATACCTTGTGAAATAATGGTTTTTATTTTAAAATAATGATTAAAATTGAAAATTTTAAAGGATGTTTTAAAAACTTCAATTTTCATCAAACTGAGTGTTCAAACATATCTTTACTTCTAGGAGAACATACTAATAATAAAAAAAAATAAAAAAAAAATTGATACAACCAGTTGGATGGGTATGAGTAATAAACCAAATAATGAATAATTAACTTATCAATCAGTTAATGAATAATTAATTAATAGTTAAAACTAGATTATTATATTCATTACATAATCCTTTTATATGCATATATTATGATTTGAATTTGAATAAAAAAAGTAAAAATTAGATTATTATTAAATAAAATTTTCCCAAAATTTTACCAAAATCTATTTTTTCAAGAGAGAAATAAATACAATTTACCCAATTAAATACCTACGGTAATAAAGATTAATCTCCTCAAAGTGGCATCACAACTATTAAAATTGAGAAAAAGTTTCACCCAATGAAAATGTTTAAGTGATAATTTAAAACACATAATTATGATTTTTTTTAGGGGGTTTTATAGTTTATCATTGAATTATAGTTTATCCCAATTAAGACCCCTCTGCCACACTTAAAACTAAAAAATGTTCTCATTGTTTAATATCAATGGGGGAGAAACATTTTACAATGTTTGATTAAAAATGATTTGAAAATGAAATAGAGTGAATGTTTTTAATGTGGTGTCATAAATGGTCATAACAATTTTTCCACACAAAAAATAACTACACACTTCAAATAAAGTATAAATTTCCCTTCCAGTCACTACCCAATAATTATAGAATATAACAGAAATTATAACAAAGTTTCATGTCAAAAATTAAGTTCAAGAAAAATATTAACAAAGAATAAAAAATTGGCATGCAATTACACCACAATACAAAACATAGACAATTAAAGTTATGATAGTAAATAATAAAAAATATACAATAATTAAAAGTAAAAACCCATATTATCATTGAAAAAAGAAGTAAAATAATGAAGCATATAGTTTTTACAATAAACACTCCCCTTATTGAAGAAGTCTATTTATCCAATTAAATAAAATATTTGTAACCTCTTAGGAAGACAATGATAAAGAAATATGGTTAGAAATTCATAGTTTAAAAAATAAAAGTGTTTCAACATTATTTATCAAAATGTAAATCTCAAAGAAAAAATAAGAAGAGATAATTAATAAGGGAGGTGTTATCTAGTTTTCTCAAGAAGCAGCTCCTTGATTATTTGGAAAACCGCAGAAACTCATGATGCTGGTTGGTGTCACCTCTTCATTTAGTCACTCAAACTACTATGGCCACACCTCATGAATGTTCACTCATTCAAAATCACTATACCTTGAAACTATAACTTAAATTGGTCTCTCTATTCAAATCATTAAATTAAAAACAAACATACATTAAGAACAATCATTAAATACAAAAATATATGACCAAGCATTGTGGAAATATAAGGTATTAAGAACTGGGAAAATTGAGTAGGGATAAGTATTGGTATTTCCAAAAAGTATATGATGGAATTTTATTCAATTGAAATGAAAAAAGTAAAAATAAAAAATTTATTAAATTATAAGATTCCACCAATGAAACATTGGTCTTACAGTCCTCAGTCGAACCCTCTTAAAAACAAACCATAATAACTTAGAGGATATTTTTTTTAAGTATGAACCACAAAACATGTTTTTAAAATTTATTTTTAATTTAAGATTGAGTTTTGTGGGAACCTAAACTTATAGGGATAAAACCGAGTCCCCTTGAAGACACCACATTTCCTTTAGAGACCCCATTGACAATGATATAGGGTAGAATGTCCATATTTCCACTATGAACCTGATATTTATACACTCTAGAATTCATAATATAGTTAACCCATTTTAAGATAATTTGAATCAGTGGTAGGGTAAATGGTTCTAAAAAGGTTTTATAATACATATGATTATTTTTCTTACCCAAATCAATATAAAATTTTAAAGAAACAGAGGTAACATCAACTAAGTTTTAAAATTCTATTTCAAGAAGAAGTACATTAATTCCATTTTGAATTTTTTTGAGTCATATGAAGCTAGTTTGAAACCAATTTTCATATTTCCCTCATTTTATAAAATAATTTTAGTAACATCCTTTTTCTAGTTTAGATTTAAATTGAATGTTGATATCAAAGATCTTCTTTTCATCTTCCATCAAAACAAATTCTACAAACAGTGGGTTACAAATTTCAATTTCATTATTAAAGAGTTTTGGTTTATCTTATAAAACACGGGCACTTAATTCAACATCTTCAAGTCCCAATTTTAGAAAAGAAATCTTCTTTATTTTTTAAACAATTAATTTTAATTTCATTTAAGTCATAAAAATATTTTTTCAATTGATAATTTCTTCCAAACATCAGTTTTATGTTTCAAGGCCTTTCTAAAAATTTAGGAATTTCATCCTTGAAAAATTTATAAATTTTGTCTCTTTGATAGATCATAATTTATAAAACTTATTTATTTATGTAATCTAAGGATGAATATTTATCATTCATGGTTTTGTATTTCTTTATATCTTCACTAGCTAGTTCATCAAAACAATTCCACAATTTTTCATTACTGTGAAACACTAAGAATAACATTATGATTCTATCCAAAATATGACACTCCTCATCATTTAATATATTATATAAAAATTATAATATAAAAATTCAAGATATTCCATGGTCGAGACATTGAACCACAAAATAATTGAACCTATCCCATTCCTCACTAAAAATTTCCTCATCACACTTAATAAAACAAGTGGTCAGAATCCTATAGTATCTATGTTTCTGATTATATATTATATTAATTTTCTTAAATGTTCAGAGCTATGAATAAAGTGTAAAATTATTCAACAAGAGATTTATTTGAATTATCACATGTATAACATAAAAAATATCAATGTAAATAGGAAAATATATAAAATTTTAGTACTAATTCCCAATGAAAAAAGGTTTTGAAGATAACTCCATAGATAAAGAAATTAAAACATATAGTTTTCACAAATAAAATTTTTTATTTTATTTTTTACTAATTTTTTTATTTTATTTTAATTTATATTTTAAAAAACCCTAATACACTCACCAAACCATTCCTAAAAATGATATCAAAATTTTTATCGGTTCGATCTTTGACATGCCATTAAAATTAAAATTTATAATCTTCTACTCACTAATAGATAATGAAAATAAGGGTTTGTATATCAACCCAATCCTTTTACATAAAAAAATTCATGATTTTAAGCATAATTAATCATCAGAGTACAAGCCAAGGATCGTAAAGTCTAGTGTCTTGGAAGACTAGGTACATATAACATAAAACATGGGGATAAAAAAAACTTCTTTATTTATTCTCCATAAAGAGCTTCTAAATTCCTTTGTGCCCTTACATATGCATAGGGTACCCTGGGGAACACATGAATAAAGGGATGAGCTAAAAATCCTAGTAAGGGAATGAACATAAGGATACATCTCAAGCACATCAGTTAGGAGGCATGACATAATGATATCCAAAGCATGAATCTTATAAAATCATTTAATATAATCATGGGATTATATAAACATGGAATCATATAAATTTAGCTGAATCATAAATCATATCTTTAGTATGGGTCAAGGCTAACCGCCAATCCCGTTTCCTATTCTAGTATGGGTCAAGTCTAACTGCCAATCCCGTTTCACATCGTATCTCATGAGACTTAACCTTAACCAATGTATTGGAGCGCTATCTGGGTGCACCCATCTCAAAATTTTCATGAATATTCTTGCAACATAAATATTCTTACCACTTATACAATCATACATAATCAACCATACAAAACATAAGGGTACTCATGGAAAGAATTGGGTACCACAATCATGACATAAAGCATACCCAATGAGTGTATCATGAAAGTGTCCATGAATGAAAGGGATTAGAATATACATGGACGTTCATAAGGTAATATAGGCATATGAAATGGTAGTAGGTAACAAATTTAAGTGACTAAATATAAGAAATGTATTTTAGAAACATTATCATTAAAACAATTTGTGCGGTTTTAAGGAAAATACTATAGAGCTTTTAAAATAGTAAAGAGGGAATTATTTAATATAAAACCAGAATTGAACCTAGAAGGTTTTCATAATAAAAATTCTGATTTTATAAAGACAATGGAATCTTAAAACAGAGTATATAGTGCACTTGAAATTGGGTTAAAGTTCGGGAAGTTCCTTTAAAACAAGTGTTCTTATTTGAAAGTATCGAGGAGAGATTCACTTAAAAGAATGTATATCCCCGAAAGTGAATGAGATATGGATCTTGAAACATGAGTTTGGATCATATAAACTGAATTTTTAAGTTCTAAATAAAAATAAAAGACAACTATATTTTGGTAGAAAGGGAGATAGAGTAACCCGAAGTAATAAAGGAAGTTCAGGTAGAATCCATTAATGGTTTATTGGCATGGTATCAGGTGTAACTAAGAGGTATTGATGAGAGAGATAAGGGGTTTATAATCACTTATAAAACATTAGGGAAGTATGGGGAAGGTTTATAAACATACACCATCAATTGGTATTACACAAAGGCATAGTATAGAGAACAATCTTGATTAAGAGTGAAAAGCGAAGGATCCCTTACCTTAAATCCTTTGGTGTTCTCAACTTGTTACTAATGACCTGAATAAAAAAATTAGGATTATTAATTAATAATTCCAGAACCTCTACTATATTCAATTTATTTATTATAACCCTTTTTAGTTCATTCAAATCCTTTTTGATTAGTTACAAGGTTCAATTTCATTGTTCGAGATCGTTTGTTTACTTGGATTTAAAAGATCGGTTCAATTATATTCAAGTTTGGATTATATGGAAGTTGAAATTGGTTGTACATAATTAAATTTATATTATTTAGTTCATATCCAGGATACTATATGGTTTTAATTTTAATTAGGTTACTTATAGTGAAGTCGAATTATTATATATATAACTGTAGTGATAACCGTTTTTTTTTCATCGGCGGATTTGATTTCAAAGAATGTGTTTTACTTTATAAGTTAATTCCATTTGTACCAAAGGAATACAGAAAAAAGGATATATTACATATATAATAATCTGGTTCAACCATAACACAAATGGTTTCATTGCCAGAATTAAAGAAAATAATAGAAATTGATAAACGGTTGTCCTTGAATGTGATAAATTAGCACATCTCAAACGGCGCTTTCATTTCTTTCAAATAAAAAGGGGGAAAGGAGAGAAGATAATGAAATATACCACTAGCATGAATACATTCCAATAAATGTATATTACTGGATTTATCATACTATTATGGTGATGTTAGGTGAGGAATGAAATAAAAAGAAAAGAACTTAAAGGAAAATAAGAAATTGGGAAGATGGATTTTCCTCTTGAGACTTCCTCATTAGAGAACCTCTTAAGGGGAGAGGTTTTGGTATTTTGGGGATTCTGAGAGCTTTTGGACGTGGGGGAGGACTTTGGGGAGAGATTTGGGAATAATAATGGCATGGAACAAGGTTTGAGAGGAGTGGAGAGAAGAGGGAGTGAATGGGGATTTTTATAGTGGAGGAGAGGAGGGACTTCATAATATTATAATCATTAATTTATTATTTCTTCACAAGATAAGGAATAGTAAGTATTCCATGACCAAGAATAGTAAATGGGTCATGTGAATTCGAATCATGGGTGATGAAATCAGCCATGATTCTAAGAATAGTCTATTTATCTTATAATGTATATATACGGTAAATTACCATATTTTACTATTCATTAAAAAATCAAGTATTTCAGAAAAATATCAAAAATTCACCCTAACATTTTTTTGACGTGTAGAATCCAAAAATGAAGTCAATTTTTCAAAAATAATTTTCTAAATATTATTATTTTAATATTTAATTAAAATAATAATTTATTATTAAAACCATTTTTAAAACATTCATTAACTTATTCTAAAATATAGGTATATCATACATCCAACTTGAATATTATTTTTATACCACCATAGGTGAGTTTACTATTCATTAGGGTATATCACTATTCAAATGGGTATGTTACTATTCATTAGGGTAGGTTACTATTTACCAAAAATTACATTTTCATTATCAGAATCTAAATAACTTAATGATTACAACCGTGTATGCCAGATTTTCAAAATTCCAAACACAAAAGTGATGAAATTATGTTTAAAGGTCACTTAGAACTTAGTAGTTCATTATGTTGTTTTTTCATGTGATTTTATGACATACTTATGAGAAGGGAATTTCCATTGAAAAACATTGGGTCTTTACATTCTTCCCCCCTTATGAAATTTCACCCTCGAAATTTAGTTTTACATTCCAAGACAAAAAAAGGTGTCGGTACTTTTCCTTCATTGCTTCCTCAAATTCCCATGTTGCCTCTTTGTACTTATGGTTTCTCCATAGTACCTTGACTAGATGAGAAGTCTTTTTGTGTATAACTTTTTCTCTATGATCCAAGATCTTCACTGGCTGCTCCTCGTAAGAGAGATCATCCTTCAAATGCACCACCTCTAAAAGGATTACATGTGAAGGGTCTGGTATGTACTTTATTAAGATGGATACATGGAAGACATCATGTACTTTCGACATGGTAGGTGGAAGTTCCAGTTGATAGGCCAAAACTCTGACTCGATCATGGATCTTGAAGGGGAAGATGTACCTGGGACTTAACACCCTTTTCTTCCCAAACCTCATGATCTTCTTCCATGGGGATATACGTAGAAATACCAAGTCTCCAACTTTGAACTCAAAGTATCATTGATGGTTATCTGCATAACTATTATGTTGACTTTGGGCTACCTTGATATGCTGCTGAATGGTTTTCACCTTCTCCACCATTTCTTTGACCATTTCAGGTCCTAGAATCTTATTCTCATTGACCTCATCCGAACATGCCAGTGTTCTGCACCTTTTCCCATAAAGGTATTCATATGGTGCCATTCTGATGCTCGAGTGGAAACTATTGTTGTAGTAGAATTCAACCGGTAGAATATGTTGGTCCCATCTACCTTTGAATTTCATTGAACATGCTCTCAACATGTCTTCTAATGTCTGAATAGTTCACCCAGATTGGCCATCAGTTTGAGGATGATAGGCCGTATTGAAGTTCAGTTCAGTGCTCAGAGCATGCTGGAGACTTTTCCAGAACTTCGAGGTGAATCTCGGATCACGATCAGATACAATATATAGTGGTACTCTATGCAGCCTTACCACTTCTTTGAAGTAAATCTGTGAAAGTTGATTCAATGAGAAGTCCTCTCGAACCGTGAAAAAGTGAGATGTCTTCGTAAGACGATCCACAACGACCCATATAGCATTGTTTTCTCTAGATGTCTTTGCAAGTCCAGTGAAAAAGTCTATGGTAATGTTCTCCCACTTCCATGTAGTTATGGGTAGTGGTTCCATCATCCCCTTAGACTTTTGTCTTTTAGCCTTCACTTTCTCACATACGAGGCAGTTTGATGTATATTCGGTAATCTCCCTTTTCATATTGTCCCACCAAAAGTTTTCTCGGATATCTCGATACATCTTTGTGCTCCTTGGGTAGATAGAGAAGGTCGAGCTATGTGCACCATTCAATAGTTCATTTTTTATCTTTGGATCAGACGGTATATATAATAGTGTCCCAAATCTTACAACTCCTTCCTCATCAATTTTGAAATCGGATGAATTTCCCATTTTTTACAGCTTCCACCCTTTTCTGAATTTCCACATCCTTTCATTGAGCATCCTTTATTTTCTCTAAGAGGGATGGTTGAGAAATAGTTTGAGAAAGGATTGATGATGTTCTTCCCTTAATGATTCCCATGTCCATCCTTTGAAAATCCAAGAAGATTGGATCCTTTTCAATTCTCTTCATTGATAAAGATGTAGGATCCTTTCTACTTAGAGCATATACCACCTTGTTTGCCTTTCTGGGATGGTAGTGGATTGAGCAATCATAATCCTTGATGAGCTCTATCTATCTTTTCTGGCCCATATTAAGCTCTTTCTGTGAGATTATATATTTGAGACTCTTCTGGACAGTATATATCTCACATATTTTCCCATAGAGATAATGCCGCTTGATTTTCAACGCAAAGATCACAACCGCCAATTCTTGATCATGAGTGGGACAGTTTTTCTCATGGATTTTCAGCTTCCTTGAGGCATAGGATATAAATTTATCATTTTTCATTAGCCCACAACCTAAGCCTTTCTTAGAAGCATCACTATACACCACAAAGAGTTCTCCACTTGAAGGGAGTGTGAGTACCGACATAGTGATAAGCCTCGTTTTCAACTCCTTAAAACAGTCTTCACATTCCTATGTCTAGGAGAACTTTACTCCCTTCCGTGTCAGCTTGGTCATTGGGTTTGACAATCGTGAGAATTTCTTCAGGAATCTTCGATAATACCCAGATAGACCTAAAAAGCTACAGATCTTTGTTATAGAAGTTAGCCTCAACCACTCTTCAATTGCCTTCGTCTTTGAAGGGTCCACATATATCCCTTTCCTGGTGATAACATGCCCCAATAATGATACTTCTTCAATCCAAAACTCACATTTACTGTACTTTTCATACAACTTATCCCTTCGAAAAGTCTTTAACATAGTTTCCAAATGCTCCTCATGTTCCTCCTTGCTTTTGGAGTATATTAAAATAACAACAATAAAGACCACCACAAATTTGTTGAGGTAATCTCTAAAGACTCTATTCATTAAATCCCTGAAATTGCTGGAGCATTATTGAGTCCGAAGGGCATCACTATGAACTCACAGTATTCATACCTCGTTCAAAAGGCAGTCATGGGAATATCTTCCTTCCTCACCTTTAGTTGGTGATATCCCAACCAAAGGTCCACCTTAGAGAAATAACTGGCCCCACGAAACTGATCGAACAAGTTATCTATCCATGGAAGGGAATACTCATTCTTTATAGTGATTTTATTGAGCTACGATAATCAACGCAGAAGCGCATTGATCCATCCTTCATCTTGACGAAGAGGACTGGAGCACCCCACAATGAAGCACTCAGGCGTATAAAACCGTTCTCCATATTCTCCTGTAATTGCTTCTTCAGCTCTTCTAGCTCTACGGTGTCCATTCTGTAAGGTGTCTTTGAGATTGGCAGAGATACAGGGATAAGTCCAATTGAGAACTCAACCTCTTGGTCAGGAGGGAGACTAGACAACTCTTCGAGGAATACATCAGTGTAATCCCTCATGATGGGCATGTCTACAAGAATGATTTTATCATTTGTCCCAATAATTTCAGCTAGATATGCTTTCTCACAAGGAAGTAGTATCCAAACTTGAGACGAAGATTCTAAAGGAGAATCATATTCTTCCTTACACTTGTAAATAATCTGAGGATGCTTCGGGATGTGAAAAGTGATCTCCCTTTCACGACAATTCATGTAGGCCTTGTACAAATATATCCAATCCATGCCCAAGATACTGTCAAACTACACTAAAGGAAGCATGAAAAGATTTTTTGGGAGGCTCAGTCCACAAACATTAACCCGAGAAGAGTTATAAACCATGGATGCAATAATTTCCCCATTCTCTGTTGTCACCAATAACATTTCCTCCAAATTTTGAGGTGGTCTTTGAATAGTTCTACTAAACATTCAAGATATGAAATAATGCATAGAAAGAAAATCAAATAGTACATTTTCTATTCTTGAATGAATAACATGCGTACATATCACCACATCATTTTCCAGCTCGACCTTAGTAGTAGTGATAGCATAAGCCCTTCCTTGTTTCCTTGAAGGTTAGGGATGATTTCCTCCAACAACCCTCAGTTTAGGGCAATTTTTCTCATAATGCCCAAGCTCCTTGCAGTTATAACACTACACTACAGGCTGAGTATTGATATGAACCTTCCTTTCTTCTTCAATAATAGTGGGATTTTTCATATCCCTTCAGCAGTTCTTGGCCAGATGACCAAACTTTCCACATTAGAAGCAATTATTGGTTCCCTTGAGACAGTCACCAAGATGCTTCTTCCCATAATATTTGAAAAGGGGAAAGTGAGGCTTCTTTCCATCATGGTATTTTTTTGATGAACCACCCATGTTGTTATCCAATTTCTTCTTCTTGTCACTAGGACCATGAGACCACTGGGAGTCTCCAATCTCCATTTCAACCTTGAGGCTAAAACATACAATCTCCTCATAACTATCAAAGTCTCAAATCGTGAGAACTTTTTTTAGACTCGGCTTTAGTCTAATAAAGAAGATATCCACCTTGATTTCGGTGTTCATGACAAAGCCAAAGGCGTACCTTGAAAGCCTTGTAAAGTTCGCTTCATATTCCCCGATGGAATCATCTTACTTCTGATTGGGTCCAAGGAACTCCCTTTCCATCTTGAGACGGAGGGTTCGAGGAAAATATTTGTTGAAAAACATCCACTTGAATTCCTCCCATTCTATGGAATAAATTTCCTCTTGGGATATTGTATTCTTGATCAGTTTCCACCACTGATCAGCTTCCCCATCAAAATGATATACTTCCAATACAACTTTCTCTTCTTCAGAGCACTGGAGGAAAACTAAAATATTTTCAATGGAGTTAATCCATTGTTCTGTGAGGAGGGGATCAGAAGACCCGCTAAACATGGGAGGCCTTTGCCGCATGAAGGATTCTACGAAAACTTGCTCTTTCCTTAGAGGAGGAGGACGTTCCACCTGATTCAATTTATTATTCATAACTCTAGCCAGCCAAGAAAGTACTTCCATGAAGTTTCGAACACACCCTTCCATCACATCGTGCATGTCATTAGGGAAATCATCACATTGCCTATAAAATTGGTTGTTGGAACGTGTTCTTATATTTCCCACCATTAACTAAGAAAAAGAACATATAATTAGAGGTCTTTAATACTTAGCTATTGAGCATAAAAATAAACATTGAACATAAAAGTATGAACTTATAAAGAAGATTTATATCCTGACTTGTGATTACTTAGGTTTATATCTAGGTTATCCTAGATCTATTTCTTAACTTATATTCTTATGGGATTCTTTTTATCCCTTAATAACGGGGTTTTAAAGCTCATGAATCTACCGAAGCATATCCCCTGGGAGTGTCGTAACCAAGAGTGCAGCAAGGCCTGTTATCGTGCACCAATTCCCATTCAAGTCTAGTTCAAAGTGGTGTTTTTAGGTTTTATCCCTAGATACATCTGTTCCATAGCCGCCTCTACCTGATTGTATCTAGATAGGGTTGTATTTTCTTGATAAACCACTTACTCTATACTCACCAAAATTTAGGACTGTTTTCTTATACTTAGTCTCATCCTTAAGGTTCTCACTAAGATGATCTATTTTTAATCTCTAAAAATAACTAGGCCATCTTCTGATACCAACTATAGAGACCCGAGCCTTTTACATAAAACATTTCATGATTTTAAGCATAATTAATCATTATAGTACAAGCCAAGGATCAATAAGTCTAGTGTCTTGGAAGAATATGTACATTTAACATAAAACATGGGGCTAAAAAAAACTTCTTTATTTAATATCCATAAAGAGCTTCTATCTTCTTTTGAGCCCTTACATCTGTATAGGGTACCCCGGGGAACACATGAACAAAGGGATGAGCTAAATATCCCAGTAAGGGAATGAACATAAGGATACATCTCAAGAACATGAGTTAGGAGGCATGACATAATGATATCCAAAGCATAAAAATTATAAAAACATTTAATATAAGAATGGGATCATATAAAAATAGAATCATATAAATGTGGCAGAATCATAAATCATATCTTTAGTACGGGTTAAGGCTAACCACCAATCCCGTTTCCCATTTTAGTACGGGTCAAGGCTGACCACCAATCTCGTTTCACATCGCATCTCATGAGACTTAACCTTACCCAATGCATTGGAGCACTATCTGGATGCACCCATATCAGAATTTTCATGAATATTCTTGCCACATAAATATTATTACCACATATACAATCATACATAATCAACCATACAAAACATCAGGGTACTCATGGAAAGAATTGGGTACCACAATCATGACATAAAGCATACCCAATGAGTGTATCATGAAAGTGTCCCTGAAAGAAAAGGATTATAATATTAATGGACATTAATAAGGTAATATAGGCATATAACATGGTTGGTGGTAACAAATGGAAGTGACTACATATAAGAAATGTATTTCAGAAACATTACCATTAAAACATTTTGTGCGATCTTAAGGAAATACTATAGAGCTTTTAAAATAGTAAAGAGGACATTATTTAATATAAAACCAGAATTGAACCAAGAAGGTTTTCATAATAAAAATACTTATTTTATAAATACAATGGTGTCTTAAAATAGAGGATATAGTGCACTTTAAATTGGGTAAAAGTTCGGGAAGTTCCCTTAAAACGAGCGTGCTTATTGGGAAGTATCGAGGATAGATTCACTTAAAAGCATGTATATCCCCGAAAGAGAATGATATATGGATCTTAGAAAATTAGTTTGAAGGATATAAATAGAATTTTTAAGTTCTAAATAAAAATAAAATACAACTATATTTTGGTAAAAAAGAAGATAGAGCAACCCGAAGGAATACAGGAAGTTCGGGTAGAATCCGTTATGGTTTATCGGCATGGTATTGAGTGTAACTAAGAGGGCTTGATGAGAGAGATAAGAGGTTTCTGATAACTTATAAAACATTAGGTCAGTATGGGGAAGGTTTTTAAACATACTCCATCACTTGGTATTACACAAAAAGGCATTGCATAGAGAACAATTTTGATTAAGAGTGAAAAGGGGAGGATCCCTTACCTTAAATCCGTTGGTATTCTCCACTTGTTACTAATGAATTGAATAATAAAATTAGGCTTATTAATTAATAATTCAAAAACCTCTTATATATTAAATTTATTTATTATAACCCTTTTTAGTTCATTCAAATCCTTTTTGATTAGTTATAAGGTTCAATTTCATTGTTCGGGTTCGTTTGTTTACTTGGCTTTAAAAGATCGGTTCACTTATATTCAAGTTTGGATTATATGGAAGATGAAAGTGGTTTTATAGAATTGAAGTTATATTCTTTAGTTCATATCCAGGATATTACATGGTTTTAATTTTAATTAGCTTACTTAGAGTGATGTCGAATTATTATATATATAACCATAGAGATAACGGTTTTTGTTCATCGGTGGATTTGATTACAAAGAATGTGTTTTACTTTATAAATTAATTCAATTTGTACCAAAGGATTATAGTACAAAACAAATAGGATACATTACATATATATTAATCTGGTTCAACCATAACACAAATGGTTTCATGACCACAATTAATTATAACAATAGAAATTGAAAAATCGTTGTCCTTGAATGTGCTAAATTAGCACATCTCAAACTGTGCTTTCATTTCTTTCAAATAAAAAGGGGAAAGGAGAGAAGATAATGAAATATAACACTAGCATGAAGACATTACATTAAATGTATGTTACTATATTTATCATACTATTATGGTGAAGGGATGTGAGGAATTAAATAAAAATAAAAGAACTTAAATGAAAAGAGGAAATTGGGAAGAGGAATTTACCTCTTTAGAATTCCTCCTTTGAGAACCTCTTAAGGGGAGAGGTTTTGGTATTTTAAGAATAATGAGAGATTTTGGATGTGGGGGAGGAAATTGGGGAGAGATTTGGGTAGAATAATGTCAAGGAAAAAGGCTTTAGAGGAGTGGAGAGATGAGGGAGTGAAGGGGGGTTTTTATAGTGGAGGAGAAGGTGGATTTCATAATATTATAATCCTTAATTTATTATTTCTTCACATGACAAGGAATAGTAAGTATTCCATAACCAATAATAGTAAATGGGTCATTTTAATTGAAACCATGGGTGGTGACAACATCCATGATGATAGGAATAGTCTATTTAACTTATAATGTATATATATGGTAAATTACAGTATGTTACTATTCATAGAAAATCAAGTCTTTCAGAAAAATCTCAAAAATTCACCCTAACCATTTTTTGATGTGTAGAATCCAAAAAGGAATTCCATTTTTCAAAAATAATTTTCAAAATATTATTATTTTAATATTTAATTAAAATTATAATTTATTATTAAAGCCAGTTTTAAACATTCATTAACTTATTCTAAAATATAGGTATATCATACTTCCAACATGAATATTATTTTTATAAGACCATATGTGAGGTTACTATTCATTAGGGTAGATCACTATTCATAAGGGTTTGTTATTATTGATTAGGGTAGGTCACTATTCACCAAAAATTATGTTTTCCTTATCAGAATACAAATGACTTACTGATTACAACCGTGTGTGCCAGATTTTCAAAATTCCAAACATAGAAGTGACGAACTTATGTTTAAAGGTCACTTAGAACATAGTAGTTCATTATGTTCTTTTTCCATGTGATTTTATGACATACTTATTAGAAGGGATTTTCCATTTAAAAACATTGGGTTGTTACAGTCTATCCAAAAGTAAGATGGTAAAGATGATCCTATAATTGTTTTCCCTAATATACTTAAATAAGAGAATAAAAAGATGGAAAATGAGTGTTATAAGTTTTCAAGAATGACTAATGAGGTGTTTAAGAAGTATGGTAGAGTTTACATCTAACTTATGTCAGTGAGTAGGAGTATATATAAACATTATGAAGAGAACCTAGTTGAATATGTTTGATGAAATAATTATTTTATTTAATGAATTGAATCAACATAATTTTTAACAAATGTTTTAGAAAAAAAAATGAACTCTCTCCCATCTGGGAGTGCTCATCTAAATAGTTCTATAACTCAATCTATTAATTAGAAACCATAGAAAAAATTTCACAATCAGTTCTAAAGTTACTCTTCACCTATCAATAAATCAAGTGAAAATAAGATATAAGTTTAAAGTGTCAAAGATAAGAATAATGAGTTCCAAAAAATAAAAAGAAAATAGAGTAATAAATTTTGAACTAAACAAACCAGATTGAAATTACCTCAGTAATTACACATATTGAATGTTAAAATAATTCAAGTATAAAGAATATACACATCAGGAATTGAGATCCAAAATTAAAAAAATAAAATATATAAAATATATCCTCTCTATAAATTCATGAACAAAAACAAAAATTTTCCTCAATTTATTCTTCTTGGAATCATTAACTAATCAATGTCACTTTTACATAACCCAAGCTAAACCCTCACAAAAAATATGATAGGACCACAAGAAACTTACTCATACATCATCAATGAACCTAAATCTATTTAATTACCTTATTTATAAGATCCAAATTCCATCTTGAATATTCCTAACTACTCCGTTCAGTCCATCGAACCCTGACATCATTTTCAATTTAAATTACCAATCTTTTTTCAATCTCAACATAAATTTTACCTTCACCACTTCCTTGAATGGTTGAGATCAAATATGAATTTCTTAATGGAATCCATGAAATCCATGTTTTCATTTCTTTGTATTTATTTTAATTTTAATTTATTTATTTCAGTTTACATAAATTTATATTAAAAAATGTTGAAACTATGGAAAATTTAATAGAATCCATGGGTTTTACATAGATTTTAAAGGAATGTAATTTAACCCCAAGAGGGGGGGGGGGTCATTCAAATCTCGTGGAAAATGACTGGTTTGTTGTCTATTTTGGAAAACATTCATTATAAACATTTATTTTAACATAAAGATTATATTTTATAGTTTTTATACCCATTTATATATCTTTCTCCTCATACATTTCTAAGGACTTCAATGGGTTTCCCATGTGGGTGTGCTCCATACAACTTCCTCCCTTATTACTTATAATTTCATGTATATTATTGGTTTTTAATTGAATCCATGATGTAATCCTTCCAATCTATCTTCATCTATTATCATTCTCTTCTCATTCTCTCACTTCCATTCTTAATAAATTTCCATGAGGACTAAATTATGTTTAGTGTTAAATGATAAATTTGGGGTTTCGGTGTATAGGTTGTGTAAAGATGCTCTCATACCTTACTCTATCATTTTTTGAAGAAGGTGTGTCATTTTTCTTAGACTGAGGTTGGTTTTTATATATATATTTCATTTTATTTTAAATAACCCATGATTATTTAGTTTTTTTAAATCATTATATTACCATTATAATGATTATTTAGACTATACTTGAGGAATTAATAAATAATTTTCATTTTATTTAACAAATATATGTTTTATATAAAGAGGAATTCCAAGAAATTTTTGTATTTCTACAATCAATCCCTATTTTACATACACTAGGAGTTTGATAAAATGCGATTATGTTTTATGGAAATTTAAAAGAGGGGAAATTAAATTCTTGAGTTATAGTTGATTTTGAAAGGTTAATTTCATAGGTTTATACTGTGTTTTCTTTTTTAATTGCATGTTTTGAATGAAATTTTTTATTATTGTTCATTTGATACATTTTTATTTACCCCTACTAATGGTTGACATAATTTATGATTTTTTAATATTGATTGTTATGATAGGAATTTAATAAGGGGTATTTCTTTGAGTGTGTTAGGTTATGAAATGAGATATTTTTCAAAAAAATTATCTGGTTATTTATATTTGAAATTATATATAATCAAATGGGAAGCCTATTGGGTTCTAGTCTTTCCCAATTATATTTTTAGTTTGATAGGTATAAAGGTTTATATTTTTTTTGTTTATACTTTTTAAAAAATTTAAAGAATTATGTTGACTGTAGTAGTTTTTAATACGTTGTTTATTAAACTTGATAAAGAGACTGGATTAGTTTGGTATGGCCACATTTCTCGAATTCTAGTTGATTTTGACATGACTTTTCCCCTTGTTGAGACAAATCTGTTTAATGCAGGAGATTTTAAGTTTGAGCTTCAGATTGAGTTTGAACATGTTTCTGTTTTCTGCATAAATTGTTCAACTATAGGACATGTTAAAGAAAACTGTAATAGAGGGCTACGATGTTCCAAAGGTAGAAGGTATGGCCACCTTGCTGAAATCTATAAATTCAAAGTTCATTTCATTCCTAATCCATCAATTGGGATGGAGGGGACCCATTATGGGGGGAAGGGTGTCACGAATGATTCAACTTTGCATTTATCTACCTCTGATGGTATGAAGGGTTTATCACCATCCATCACCAAGGTGGATTTGGTAAATATTAATTCATATCCTTCTAGGAAAGGTGGATTTGTTTCTTTTGTGGATGTTTTAGTTGGTAAGAAACTCTCTGACAAGACTATGATTGATCAGTAATGCAGGGGTGTGTTGCCTAATCCTTCGGATGATGGAACATTCCTTGTTTCTAGTCTGCCTACAACTGAGCATGATGAACCCTCTAAATGGGGTGATATTTGTTCTGTCGGTGCTTATAGTGATCAGGAGTTGGATCATGCTGAGTTGATATAGGAGCAATTCTTTGCTAAAGGTAAGTTGGGTAGTTTTCCTTCTAGTGGGAGATGAACTACTGTTACTAATTTTTATGATCATTATACAGCCAAAAGGGGTGTGCAAGGTTATAATGTCATGCATGCTGCTACTTCTCATGCTAATACTCACACAGTTTACAAGCCTCTGATTCTCCTGCTGTTTGACTCATAATGGATATTGTGTCATCTGGGCATATGGGGGATGAGAATGCTGGGAAAACCTCCCATAATAATATAGAAACATCTCTTGAGGCCCCCGTGGGGCATGTTACTATTTATTTGGGTGAACCTGCTAACATTTTGTCAACCTCTCTTGAGACCTATTTTGTGCTGGAATCTACCCGGTCCTCTTCTGATGCCAAGGCCATTCATGCCTTGGATGATGGTGTTTCATCACTTTGTCACCAGGTGACTTTGGATGAATCTTCTATTAAAAAGGTAGTAACTTCTAAAGATGGTGTTGCGTCTTTGGCTGCTAACGCTGGTGCTATAGACTTCTTTTCTATGTTGGACTCAATGAATTCTCCTGATTTTTCTCTACTCTATATGGAGATCTGTGAAAGGAAATATAAGTTCAATGAATGTCCTATGTTTGATACCCCTTCTTTGGTTGCACATGCTTTTATTGAGCAGGTTGGACAGACCTGTACTGAGGAGTGTCTCAAAGATGCTGCTCAAGGTGCTACTGGAAATGATCATGATGTCATCCATGTTGACACTTCAGATAATCTAGTAGATGTCCATCATGATGATCCTGACTATGATGATGGAGGATCATATGATCAAGTTGATGCATTGAAGATTTTGAATCAATGTAAATGAGGTAGGAACCCAAGAGGATGTGCTGGTCATCATGGAAGGGGTGGGAGAGGATGTAGGAACATAGGTTGATTATGTTTTGGATTACTTTGGATTTCATTGGTTGTACCCTTAATCTTTATCCTTCTTGTTTGCTTTCACATAATTTTAATAATATTTTCTGAATCATGGACTCTCCTTCATGATTCCACTGTTATGGTATTATAATTTTTTATTTAGTTTTTTATATGAATATTTTAAAATTTTAGTAAACAATTTTGACCCTATATTTGTTGAAATTAACATTTTTAGTTTTAAGTTACAACCTTATGATGTTTCTATTTGAACAATATAATGTTTTTCTTTTAACCTTACAATGTTGTGGTTTGAACCTTACGAAGTGATTTTTTTGACACCGGATAAGAACCTTACATTGTTTCAAAGGAACCTCATGAGTATTCATATGAACCTTATAAATATTTAGATAAACCTTATAAAGTGTGTGATAAACCTCATGAAGATTTAGATAAAGCTTGTGAAGTGTTATACGAACCTTATAAAGACCCAGAAGAACCTTAAAAAGTGTGAGATTAACCCAATGAAGTGTTCAAAGAACCTTACAAAGATCCAAATGAACATTATGAAATTTTATATGAACATTAAAAAGAATGTAATGAACCTTAAAAAGTAAAAAATGAATCGTATGATGTTTAGAAGATTGATTTGTTTTTCAAGTCATTACATAAGGAATACCAAAATGACTCCTATTAAAGACTCTTATATATTTTTCTAAATGAATGTTATGATATTGACTCTTATAAATTTTGTTCTTATATAATTGCATTTGTTTTTTTCATGAACTGACTCACTAGGTCCATCTTGTCTGATGGTAAACTGAGTGTGACACCACAAGACTATCTCCAATAGGCCAGGGGCTAGCGACTAGTTCCTAGTAGGCATAACACACACATGGGATGCCTTAGACTAAGGTACCTGTTCACGTGAACGCATCTCCAACCATGACTATAATATGGAAAATGAGGATACAAATGATTTCAAAATGCATGAATACAAATAAATATTGCATCAGAGAGCAACGTATGTATGAGAATGAATAGGGATAATTACAATCCCACCAAATATTTAATAGAATCTAACCTACTAGTAAGGAGAGTACTGTTATCCAACAAAAATTCTAGAGTCGACTGTATTCCATCTTACCCATCTATACTCCACCTACTACTGGTCCACCATGAAATATTTCAAAAATATTGTCCCTTTCTTAAGTTATGACATGTTTGGGTAGAGACCATGTAGGGGTGAGTGTAACAATACCTAGCAAGACATCATGAATTCACCAAACTTAAAGAATCAATATAGAGTTCAGCTCAACACCACAAAGGCATGTCAATCAGAGTATGAGAAAATAGTAATAATAAGAAACAAAACCAAGATATTCAAAATATAGAAACTATTTATAAAACTAATATCACAACCCTAGTTCCAACCAAGGATTCTGCTCGAGGCTCCGAGGTAATTCCCATCCAAGAGAACACACTCCTCAAGCCTTTTTATGATTGATGAAGCTCATGTGAGATTTTAGTATCATTGATATATTTTATAAATAATTACATGATGTAACCCTAATATTTTCATATAGATATAGGGGATCACACATGGGGAATCTAGGTGAAACCTAACCCTAACTAGATAAACCCTCTAGATAGGGGATCAAACTCTATCATATATAGGTAAAATGATACCTGAACCCAACTTGGAAAAAATATGGAATGAGGATCCATATATGGACATATTAGAGGGATAACTACTCTAATATGTTGAGTGGATCTTACATCCAATACTCTAGACTAAATTCTATACTAAAATACCATGGAAGTGGACTAGGAAAATTATCATGTAATAAGGGAACTCACCCACTCTAGACTGGAAAGAGGGAACACACTCTAAGACAAAGTGAAGATAATGGAGGCTTCAATATTCCTTATAGGGTTTACATATTGTGTATAGGGTATACACAACATGCCTTGGATATCCCAGTTATACCCTTTTACTTTCGGCCATTCCCATGCACTCTAGATTTTTCAATGAATTCTGGTTATGTCTGTGTACTATAGTTGTTTCTGGTTACTATGGTTGTCTTTTTCCCATGTACCATGTCATACCCATATACCCATATCATGACTAAGAACCCAAAAGGTACATGTTGTGTTTCTAGCACCTGATCACATGACATGTGTATAGACCACACAATGTTGATATTTAGCTCGGCACGACACCCTAGTTTCTATATGAGGGGAAAACATATTAGGTGTCCTTCCAAAGTATAAGATGTGTATGTAGGGATTTTATAGAAACAATCATTTTTTCTAGGAATATCTTTCCACACCACTTACTTCATTTATACAACCATGAAATCTACTAAGGAATTCAGATATGGGGTTGACCGAACCTGATTCATCTCCAGTTTCCAAATTCCAGCCACCCGATCTATGTGCTGATCATCCCCCATCAAACCGAATCACTAAAAACAAAAACCTAAAATGAAAAACATCTAATCCATTTCAAATATCCATTCACATCAATTCATGCCTCTATTTTTCTCTCAATTTCAAAACAAAACCAATAGAAAATATCAGTTTCTCTAAATATCGACTATGTAATAATCAATTTCTAGGTATTGTTAAATTTATGTTGAAACAAAACACTACTGATGAATGTGTAAATAATGATAAGAGAAATATATAAAATAAAAGAGTGAGATATGTACATTGGTTTTTGTTTAGTATATCCTCGATCCATTGATGGAGAAAGAGTTTAATTCCTAGAAAAATCAAGGATTAGTATAAAATTATCCATTCATAATTCTATGAAGATAAATCCATACCCATAAATCAATTATTTACCCAAAAATAAATTTTATTTAAAGATTGATTGACATTAGATATGGGTTATTCTAATTTGGGATTAAACAAATAGGAAAAATTCCTAAATCAATATTGGATTGATCACTGATAAAGAATAGTTCTAGTTCATTTTCATTGGTGGGATCCAACAACTTATTTATTAAAGACGATCATTATAGAACACCGATCATTGATCCATGATCCGTTTTCCTTCATCAAAGGTTATCCATCATGAATCAGCCCAATGCCATATGTTTATGTGGATAACCCTAGGTTTTTTTCACAATTGGGATTATATAGGGGAGGGAGTTAGGCCTAGACATTTATTAAATAATAAATAAATATATTTATTTACTATTCCACTAAAGAAAAATATTAAACCAAAAACACTATGTGAACGAAGGTTATTCCACGCCTACGGTAAAACACACATTTTGTTATTTAATGGTGGCATCGTTTTTCCCATTGGAGACACAATTTGGTATTTTTTCCATATTTCAAAAAAAAATACACATTATATAATATATTTAATATTATTATTAAATAAACACTGAGGATCATCGGGACCTAGAACCCCGCACTGACTTTGCTCCTAGATTAGAAAATATTCTTTAAAATACCCAAATATGTTATAAGGTAAAAAGAGTCTTTAAATTATCCCCACTTATGTTATTTTCATATTGAAAGGGAAAAGTCCTACTCAAAAAGATGAGGGTACTGAGATTGAATATAGTTCTCCCACTCCTATGAGTTTTCTAAGAGAATCTCATGTTGCCACCAGAAACAAACCAAGGGAATCTCTCAACCATAAAGGATATTCTCCCAATGACCCTAACTCTATTTTGACCACTCCGTGAATGTAGATCCATCCTTGATGTTCATTTTTTCCAAGTCAATAACCGGTGATGGTTCATGGACACACCTTTTTAACCATAAGACATGGAAGAAATATTTCACCCGATCTAACTATGGTGGTAGGTCAAAGAATTACACCACCTCTCTAACCCTATGAAGTATACATAAAATGTACAATTAATCTTGAATAAAACTTGATGATTTGGCCAAATTTATAAAATCAACATCAAGGGAAGACCATAAGGAAAACATGGTCTCCCCCATCATACTCTGAAGGCCTTTATAATAAGGCTGTATAATACTTCTAATGCCTCTGGATTGTCTTTGTCTACTCTTGGATAATCTACAACTTCTACATCCTCACCCACACAAGCTCTAGGCCCCTAAGTGTTAAATCCATTAGATTGGTACTATGTAGTGGTGGTCTGAATTGTGTCCATTATATTTCCTTGAATAGTGTAAAAATGATTGTGGAGTTTTAGTAGTTGTTTCATGTAAACTCCACAAAGGTATGGTGATCCTCCCTTCTTTGGAAAAATTCTAACATGAAACTCTAAAGCATTTCCTCCAAAACCAGAATATTCCACTCTATTTTTTCGTCTTTTGGGGGATGAAAATCCAAGATCAAATGAAAATGAGTCCCAATGAATTCCTATAATCCTATCAAAAATTACGCCATAAAGTGGGCATCATGGTTGGAAATTATTTTCAAGGTAACTCTTTGAATCTAGAATATCTCATGCGTGTAAAGGCATCTCAATATATCTACTAAACTGTACTCTTGAATGTATAGGATGTAAGCTTACTTAGATAAATTTTCTACAATCACATTGATAGCATTATTATATCTAGATAATTTGGAAGTCTCATAATTAATACCATGGATATGAAATCCAACTTCTATTATAACACCTCAATGGGTTGATCCAATACCACTTGAACCTAGTGTTCATTATTCACTTGCTAATAAGAGTGGAATAAAGAGACCAAATATTGTATACACCTCTTCATATCTGACCACCATAACTAATTTACAAGGAATTGGTACATCTTAGTCACTCTTGGATATATCTCTAAGGGGGATATATGAAAGTCACTTAGTACCTCCTCTTACAGTGTGATTGGTTCCATCATCTACCCTTAGAAAATTATGGCATGTTCCCCACCTTTGGAAAATACATTAGAAGCATGTCTCATGGATATCTGGCCTCAAAAGGCCTCATAATAAATATCTCAAAGCTGAGACTCAATAACACCCTAAAGAAGTGGTGGGGTAATGTAACACCCCGAGCTTCTACGATACGCTTCTCATTCAATAATGCAATAGCTTGCATTGTACGCAACTTTGAGTTCTAAAACACCGCGACTAATCAAAGTAGCCATTATGAATAGTAATAACCACTTTTTAAAATTATAGAAATTTTATATTTCAAAATGGACTTCATTTTTGTATTCGTAATATCGAAATTATCCAAAGTTGAATTTTTTGTAATTTTCTGAGAACTTCCAATTTTTTATGAATAGTGAAAATTACTTAAAAACAAATTTTTTAATAAAAATAATTTATAGTGATAAATTATACTATTTAGTGGTTTTAAAGTATAATTATAATATAATTTTACCATTTTATCCAATGGTGGTCATTATAATTAATTTAACATTGAAATTGGACATAAACAATTGCCAATCTTTTGGTATAAATTGTTTCTTAAAAACACGCTATTTGTTGTAACAGCGGGAATTAATTATAAAATTAATTAATACAACTTATATGTTTGGAATTTTGTAAAATAGACATCATTTTTGAATTCGGAATATCAATTATAGCTTAGGGTGAAATTTTGGCCTTGTTCTGAAAAACTTCAATTTTTGATGAATAGTGAAACCACTAAGTGGTAGTTAAATAACTGATTTTTCGTTTAAATGAAATATTACCACTTCTGTGATTTGATTTTCAAAAATCCGACATACATGGTTGTCATTAAGAAGTAAAATGTGGTTCAATGAGATTAAAATAATTTTTTTGTGAATAGTAACTTTTAAGTTCTTAATCGCGATTAGAGGTAATTAGTGTAGTTTAAGGTACAAATAATGTTTTAATAATATGAGATGAGCATGACACTTGTCCTACTCCTATTGGATGAGTCATGGCCGACCAAGACAACCCATGGGTCAACTTGGGGACCCCATGGAGCCACTTTAGTTGGAAAATGACATTAATATATATTTATTGAATGTTAAAATTAAATTGACACAAACATGAGTTATTTTACTAAAACAGTTTTTAATGGGGGTTACAAAAGTCCAAATTTTGACTATAAATATTCATTAGAAAGATAAAAATATTTCCTACATCATCGTATTTTTTTTTATAATTTTTAGACATTAAATAAATTAAATTATTTATGACATCATTATGATGCAGTGATGACCTCATTATTTAACGATTTAAATAAAATGAGAAGATAATGAAAACTCCAAGGCTTACACTTGTCCAAAGCCTATTGGATGAGGAGAGTTAGAAACCTTATCACCTTATCCTCGAATTATATAAGTGTGGGACCTTTAGAATCCGGAAAGAATTGTGAAATAATGTAACATTTCAATCTTTCCAAAAGTGCCCCTCCTCTCCACTTATAAAAGGCCCCCACCTCTCCCTCCTCATTTACACTTTCAAGCCATTTTGCTCGGCCAACCTCTGCCCAAATACTCTCCCAACTTCCCCCTATTACTCCTAGAAGCCTTACTTTGGGCAGAACTCTTCCCAAGGAATTCTTTGGCTCAAATCAAAAAGAGTTACCCGATTTTGAGGTAATGTCTTTTCTAATGTTGTTTTGTTTTATTTTTATTCTACAACCCCTTAAACTCTTTTCATTCCTTTCTTTTGTAACAACACCAGTATCTACAATATACTAGGATGTTGTTATGATAAGTATTTGGTTTACACTTACACACACATTCGTCTAATGGTTAAAGAACATACTGTTTCTGTGGGTGGCGAAATACTGCCTCACAAAACGATGATTGTTCAAATTCTTTTAACACCTATAATGGTGGCCATTTTGATGAAACTATTTTCATATATGATATATATATTATGTTTATGTTTTCCTTATGCTTCTGTATTTATCATTTATGGCATACTTTATGATTCCCATTATGGGTAAACGCGATAATTTCATTTTAGGAAGTGCGGACTACCGCCCCCTCAAAGTGATTTGAATCGTTAATGCCATATGTGGGATGTATAAAGATGGAGTAAATGGTATTATACAATATATTATACTGGAATTATATTATAAATTTATATCATTATGATTTTGTTCCATTAAATATGAAATTGAAATGAAAGTACAGTTCATGCGTACGTACGGCTTACCGTCTCCATGAACGATGCATTTCATTTCTTACCTCTAAATGTTACGTGACATTATGAATGAATGTATATACTGGATATATATGATATATATGACATCTAAATCATGAATATAATTCTGGAGATAATGGATATTCTACCACATAAACAACTTGTAATTATAAGAAGTTTATTGTTGACTCAAGTACCAAAGATCGACAAAAACGACCGTTATTAACTTAAATAATTACATAATGTTCATAACATTGTAATAAGTGATATAAAAAAATGAAATTAAAAATGGTTCTTAATAAGGTATATATTAACTCTAGTTTATTATTCAGGAGGTTAAAGAACGGTTGAGTCAAGTCAGACACGAGGTAAGGGAACTTCTTAACCCAATTTCTATTCTTTGGGTTAATCTCCTACTTTCAAATTATGTCATGATATTTTTATGTCCTATCTTGTATTTGTACATTATTTATGTGTACTTATAGTGAATACACATTATAGATGTACTTTATTTAAAAAAATGATCTTTTTAAGGACTTCGTCTCAATCCCCTTTCATTGAGGCATATTTGGTTTTATACACAACTTTCTTTTATACGGTGTATAAACCCCTTTGACTTTTACGTTTATTCAAAAGGAATCTTTTTATACGAAGCGTTTACTAAACGACAAAAGGTAATGTTTTTGTCGCACGTATGCGGCGACAACGACTTCTCCGCCGCCTTGAACACTATTTGAGTTTCGTCTTTCTCTACAAGCCATACCCTTTTTTTTAATGAAAAACAAATACCATGTTATAATTTTCTTTTATTTTGGTATTGAAAATGGTTTTGAAAGAGTTTTTATTATATCAATGTGTTGTATTGATATCTTGTGATTGAAATGTGGAAATGTTATGTTTCCTTTATGCGTGTTTTATGTGATACTATTATGTTATGGTTTATGATATGTTTAAACCTATTCATATGAGGAATGCATTGGACTTAATAAGTGACGGGTGGAGCCCGCTATAGCTCCTCGATGCATCGGCAGGTCTTATGAGACAAACTAGTGTCTTGGCACGAGGCCTTGACAAAATCTTATTTGTGGTCTTGGCACGAGGCCTTGACTACGTGGTTATGATAGTCTGGCATTATGCATTCCATCATTATGAAAGTGGTTATTGATATTTTATGTGATTATTCGACCAGTAGAATATCCATGTGAAGAAGTGAATGGCATTATCTCATTTTACTTTTTCCATATTATGTTGAAGTTCAAGTTTAAAAGGCTTTTTTTAGTTATACATTGCCTTAAATGTTAATGTTAATTTATGAAAGCTTCCGCTATATTTGTTAACCTTACTGAGCATCCGAGCTCACCCCTTTCAATGTTTTAATATTTTCCTGGATGTGAAGAAGTATTTTATGAATGACCTTCAGGGATAGTCCGAAGAGGATAGAAGTGTGGACTATGGAGACTATGTTATTATAGTTTTTCACTTTGTGATGTAATGTAACATTTATGAATGTATCTAGTGTTTCCAAGGCTACTAAACTAATCGGTCTTTCGAGACTTGATCTTTTGTGATCATGCCAATGTTACGAAGTAATGCACCGGCTCTGGGTAGCTGGGATCGGGGCGTTACAGTTGGTTTCAGAGGCAGTTTAGTACTAACCTTGGAAGCTAGATTTAGATAAACTCTGATTAGAGCACATAGCCCAAAGATAGACTTTTAGGATTAGTATAGAAGAACTTCCTAGAATTTTGTTATTGTAGAGATTTTGTGAGTTTTACGAGCAATAAATCCCTGTCTGGATACGAGCAAGTAGAGGCGGCTCTGGCACAGATGTACCTAGGGGTAAAACCCGAAAACACCGCTTTGAGCTAGACTCGAACGGGAACTGGTGCACGACAACGGGCCTTGCTGCACTCTTGGTTACGACACTCCCGGGGGATATGCTTTGGATAATTCTCATTTTCTTTATAATCCACTATGAAGGGTTATGAGTATATACTTCCTCAAAGAAAACATTTTTATGGATTATATCCATAAATAGTTCAATTTATGTTAAGTGTCTTACAAGTATGGAATTATGTATTTTGATTTATAAACTAATATAGTTTATGCCATTGTTTAGAAATGGCGCCTAGTGGAAGGAATGGAAACCGTATCAATGCATGCACTCCATGTAGGGATTTCCCTCCTGCTCAAGATAATTATTGTGGAGCTGGAGATACAACTGGTGCTGATCAACTTATTACCATACTGGGACAACTCACTCAGGTTATGAATAATAACCTTACTCGTATGGAGCACCCTGATCCGCAACGTGGAGGATCAATGTTATACCTCTTCATGAGGCAACAACCACCATCCTTCAATGGGAGTACAAATCCTATAGTAGTTGAGCAATGGTTAAATTCCTTAGAGAAAATATTCCATGCCTTGGGGAGTAGTGAAAGGGAGAAGGTTGTCATGGCAGTTTACCGCCTCACTGGAGATGCCGATCAGTGGTGGTCGCTGATTCAAAACACAAAGGAAGATGATGACGTATCAAATATGGAATGGAGGGAGTTCAAAGAGCTTTTCTTAGAAAAATACATTCCTCGTGACCATCGAGCAGATATGGAAAGGCAATTTCTGAGTTTGAGGCAGAAGGAGGATGAGAATGTCGCAAAGTATGAGGCTAACTTTACAAGGTTAGCGAGGCATGCTGCCGATTATATACGTAACCCAAGGAGTAAGATTGATCGTTTCTTTGATGGGTTAAAACCATTTCTCCGTCGATCTTTGGTATCACAATCCTTCTCATCATACGAAGATATTGTCTCGTGTGCTATCAAGACAGAAAAGGAATTCTCTAAGTCTTATGACAACAAAGTAAAGCAAGAGAAGAAGAGAACGGTGGAACAAGAGACAGATAAAGGGAAAAAGGGAAAGAAGGATTTTCCAGTATGTGATAATTGTGGGAAGAATCACCCTGGTACTTGCCTAAAAGGAATGGTAGTTTGTTATAAATGTGGAGAAAAGGGTCACCAGGCTCGTGATTGCAAGGGAAAGAAAGAGGCTATCAAAGTTGAATGCTACAATTATAGAGAAATGGGGCATTATGCAAATGAATGTCCTAAGCGTCAGGGAAACTTACCTCAGAAAAGGACAAGGGATCAAGGACAATCTTATGCTATTACTACAGTTGAAGCAGAATAGCTAATGTATTGGTGCTTTTGGACTCATGGATTATATTATGGTTATTAGAATAATGTGATATATATATAAGGATTGTACTGAAGTACTTGTTGATTTCAGTAAGGTTTTAATATGATTAAGGTAATCATATTTTCAGTATGTGACAATAAGAGAAACTTTTCTTTGTTTGGGGAATCTGATGTTACAATTGATTTTAGAATTAAGAGACCTTTTAAAGAAAGTCTGGACAGAGGTATTTTGGATAACTATAAAGGTTGGAGTGGATTAAGTTGATCTTTGGATAGTATTGTTTAAGGTTAAAAAATTTATGAAGATTATTATTGGAATATTATGATACTATAGTTTTAGGAAAAGGACAACCTGCAAGGTGGGGCATAACCAATCGCGTCGGACAAAGCTGCAGGAATCGAACCCACAATCATAGTGCGACAGGCCTTTATTTCCTACCACTAGCCTACATGAAGTCCCTGGTTAATACAAAATAATTTTACTAATCTAAATGGTATGTGTTAACATTTGGAACCTTATACAATTAGTTTAAGTATAATATTTTTGAGTTCTATTATCTTTTTGAGTGAAAGATGAGTTGATGGTTGAAACTCTAACTGTCAAGCATAAATATATATATACCTATCTCTTATTCAATGAATAAATTAATTCTTAAACTTTAGTAAAGGGATATTAAAAAAAATGTGTTATCCTAATACCTTATGTCTTGTTGAACTGATGATATTTTAAATCAACATAGATTGAAGGCTTTGAGGCCCTCAATTTGATAGTTGATTGTGATTGATGACCTCAATCACTCCCTACAAATATTTACGTTTTTCCTACAATTATATGTCGTTAATTTCCACCAATGTTCTCCTAATCGAGATCATAATTGGGTGGTGACTTTTTCATTTGCCCTTCCCTCTTATTAAGGCTAAATTTTATTAGTCATATTTCCGATGTGGGTTTTCCTCAAAGGTATTTTCTCTTTACAACATTTTATTTTCAAAGAAAAATTTCAAATTGAGAGGATGCAATTTATTGAAGGAGGGGAGAATGTAACACCCCGAGCTTCCACGATACGCTTCTCATTCAATAATGCAATAGCTTGCATTGTACGCAACTTCGAGTTCTAAAACACCGCGACTAATCAAAGTAGCCGTTATGAATAGTAATAACCACTTTTTAAAATTATAGAAATTTTATATTTCAAAATGGACTTCATTTTTGTATTCGTAATATCGAAATTATCCAAAGTTGAATTT
This sequence comes from Viscum album, assembly GCA_963277665.1. Lineage (NCBI taxonomy): Eukaryota > Viridiplantae > Streptophyta > Magnoliopsida > Santalales > Viscaceae > Viscum > Viscum album. Next base: position 782,787,685 of record OY728150.1, on the reverse strand, counting down.
TTTGTAATTTTCTGAGAACTTCCAATTTTTTATGAATAGTGAAAATTAATTAAAAACAACTTTTTTAATCAAAATATTTATAGTGATAAATTATACTATTTAGTGGTTTTAAAGTATAATTATAATATATTTTTACCATTTTATACAATGGTGGTCATTATAATTAATTTAACATTGAAATTGGACATAAACAATTGCCAATCTTTTGATATAAATTGTTTCTTAAAAACACGCTATTTGTTGTAACAGAGGGAATTAATTATAAAATTAATTAATACAAATTATATGTTTGGAATTTTGTAAAATAGACATCATTTTTGAATTCGGAATATCAATTATAGCTTAGGGTGAAATTTTGGCCTTGTTCTGAAAAACTTCAATTTTTGATGAATAGTGAAACCACTAAGTGGTAGTTAAATAACTGATTTTTCGTTTAAATGAAATATTACCACTTCTGTGATTTGATTTTCAAAAATCCGACATACATGGTTGTCATTAAGAAGTAAAATGTGGTTCAATGAGATTAAAATAATTTTTTTGGTGAATAGTAACTTTTAAGTTCTTAATCGCGATTAGAGGTAATTAGTGTAGTTTAAGGTACAAATAATGTTTTAATAATATGAGATGAGCATGACACTTGTCCTACTCCTATTGGATGAGTCATGGCCGACCAAGACAACCCATGGGTCAACTTGGGAACCCCATGGAGCCACTTTAGTTGGAAAATGACATTAATATATATTTATTGAATGTTAAAATTAAATTAACACAAACATGAGTTATTTTACTAAAACAGTTTTTAATGGGGGTTAAACAAGTCCAAATTTTGACTATAAATATTCATTAGAAAGATAAAAAGATTTCCTACATCATAGTATTTTTTTTATAATTTTTAGACATTAAATAAATTAAATTATTTATGACATCATTATGATGCAGTGATGACCTCATTATTTAACGATTTAAATAAAATGAGAAGATAATGCAAACTCCAAGGCTTACACTTGTCCAAAGCCTATTGGATGAGGAGATTTCGAAACCTTATCACCTTATCCTAGAATTATATAAGTGTTGGACCTTTAGAATCCTAAAAGCATTGTGAAATAATGTAACATTTCAATCTTTCCAAAAGTGCCCCTCCTCTCCACTTATAAAAGGCCCCCACCTCTCCCACCTCATTTACACTTTCAAGCCATTTGGCTCGGCCAACCTCTTCCCAAATACTCTCCCAACTTCCCCCTATTACTCCTAGAAGCCTTAATTTGGGCAGAACTCTTCCCAAGGAAGCCTTTGCCTCAAATCAAAAAGAGTTACCCGATTTTGAGGTAATGTCTTTTCTAATGTTGTTTTGTTTTATTTTTATTCTAAAACCCCTTAAACTCTTTTCATTACTTTATTTTGTAACAAAACCAGTATCTACAATATACTATGATGTTGTTATGATAAGGATTTGGTTTAGACTTACACACACATTCGTCTAATGGTTAAAGAACATACTGTTTCTGTGGGTGGCGAAATACTGCCTCACAAAACGATGATTGTTCAAATTCTTTTAACACCTATAATGGTGGCCATTTTGATGACACTATTTTCATATATGATATATATATTATGTTTATGTTTTCCTTATGCTTCTGTATTTATCATTTATGGCATAATTTATGATTCCCATTATGGGTAAACGCGATAATTTCATTTTAGGAAGTGCGGACTACCGCCCCCTCAAAGTGATTTGAATCGTTAATGCCATATGTGGGATGTATAAAGATGGAGTAAATGGTATTATACACTATATTATACTGGAATTATATTATAAATTTATATCATTATGATTTCGTTCCATTAAATATGAAATTGAAATGAAAGTAGCGTTCATGCGTACGTACGGCTTACCGTCTCCATGAACGGTGCATTTCATTTCTTACCTCTAAATGTTACGTGACATTATGAATGAATGTATATACTGGATATATATGATATATATGACATCTAAATCATGAATATAATTCTGGAGATAATGGATATTCTACCACATAAACAACTTGTAATTATAAGAAGTTTATTGTTGACTCAAGTACCAAAGATCGAAAAAAACGACCGTTATTAACTTAAATAATTACATAATGTTCATAACATTGTAATAAGTGATATAAAAAAATGAAATTAAAAATGGTTCTTAATAAGGTATATATTAACTCTAGTTTATTATTCAGGAGGTTAAAGAACGGTTGAGTCAAGTCAGACACGAGGTAAGGGAACTTCTTAACCCAATTTCTATTCTTTGGGTTAATCTCCTACTTTCAAATTATGTCATGATATTTTTATGTCCTATCTTGTATTTGTACATTATTTATGTGTACTTATAGTGAATACACATTATAGATGTACTTTATTTAAAAAAATGATCTTTTTAAGGACTTCGTCTCAATCCCCTTTCATTGAGGCATATTTGGTTTTATACACAACTTTCTTTTATACGGTGTATAAACCCCTTTGACTTTTACGTTTATTCAAAAGGAATCTTTTTATACGAAGCGTTTACTAAACGACAAAAGGTAATATTTTTGTCGTACGTATGCGGCGACAATGACTTCTTCGCCGCCGTGACCACTATTTGAGTTTCGGATTTCTCTACAAGCCATACCCTTTTTTTTAATGAAAAATAAATACCATGTTATACTTTTCTTTTATTTTGGTATTGAAAATGGTTTTGAAAGCGTTTTTATTATATCAATGTGTTGTATTGATATCTTGTGATTGAAATGTGGAAATGTTATGTTTCCTTTATGCGTGTTTTATGTGATACTATTATGTTATGGTTTATGATATGTTTAAACCTATTCATATGAGGAATGCATTGGACTTAATAAGTGACGGGTGGAGCCCGCTATAGCTCCTCGATGCATCAGCAGGTCTCATGAGACAAACTAGTGTCTTGGCACGAGGCCTTGACAAAATCTTATTTGTGGTCTTGGCACGAGGCCTTGACTACGTGGTTATGATAGTCTGGCATTATGCATTCCATCATTATGAAAGTGGTTATTGATATTGCATGTGATTATTCGACCAGTAGAATATCCATGTGAAGAAGTGAATGGCATTATCTCATTTTACTTTTGCCATATTATGTTGAAGTTCAAGTTTAAAAGGATTTTTTTTAGTTATACATTGCCTTAAATGTTAATGTTAATTTATGAAAGCTTCCTCTATATTTGTTAACCTTACTGAGCATCCGAGCTCACCCCTTTCAATGTTTTAATATTTTCCAGGATGTGAAGAAGTATTTTATGAATGACCTGCAGGGATAGTCCAAAGAGGATAGAAGTGTGGACTATGGAGACTATGTTATTATAGTTTTTCACTTTGTGATGTAATGTAACAATTATGAATGTATCTAGTGTTTCCAAGGCTACTAAACTAATCGGTCTTTCGAGACTTGATCTTTTGTGATCATGCCAATGTTACGAAGTAATGCACCGACTCTGGGTAGCTGGGGTCGGGGCGTTACAGGTAACAACCATCAACTGAAAAAAAGATGAACCATCCTCTTCCACTAAGTATGAATATAATAAGGAAAAATACTCCAATGCCTAACTTGATAACTGAGAACGAGGTCTTTTTTTGAGAGAATATGGAACCACATTAACATTTATAGGAGTATATAATATCTCATAGTCCAAATCCTAGAGGAAATATAGCTATCAAATCTATCTCAAGTTAAGATATTTATGTGAAATGTTATACTTGAGACAATTGTGGTTAGAATAGATTATAAACTACTCACACTTAAGTTAGTGTTTCTGTAACATCCCAAGTAATTAATTAATAATATATATTTTTATATATGTCTATTTATGAATTAGATAGTGTTTTAGAGGCTTAAAATGAGAATAAATCCAATCTTAAGCATGGAATGCACTAATATTTTTAAAAGATTGTTTTACTGCCTTTTGATGGAAAACCATTTTTAAATCAAACTTTCGACAATTTTATAAGCTTTATTTGTAAAAATAAACATATTCTTTATGATTGGGACATTGAAATTTACATTGGATAAATTTTTGGTATTTTTCTGACAATGTTCATTTTTTTAATGAATAGTGAAAAATATTGCATTTTACATCAAAGCTGCTTTTTCATATAATTTAATTATATGGATATATTATCTTTTTAATTGGTTTTAAAGTTTAAATAGAATATATTTTTACCATGTAATCCAATGGTGGTCATTAGGATTAATTTCACTTTATAATTGGGCATAAACTAATGCCAAACTTTTCATAGATATTGTTTCAAAAAAACCCGCTATTTGTTTTGACAACGAGAATTATTTTTAAATTAATTATTGAAATTTATATTTTTGGAATTTGGTAAAATTGATTACATATTTGGAATCAGAAGGTCCAAATTATGTAATTAATACTCTTTTGTTTTTGGACATTATGAATAGTAACGACGGTAATTATCTTTAATTATCTTGATTAATGAGTAATCGGGTAGTTAAGGATAATAAAATAATATCATAATAATAAAAAATGACACTAACATGTGTCCTAATGCTACTTGTTGTCTCATTGCCGACCATGGGATGCCTTGTACCAGACTTGGGGACCCTGTGGAGTCACTTTTGTGGGAATGTGACTTTTTATCTTTTTATTTTTAAAGAAAGTAAATATAACAAAGAAGGTATCACCTGAGTAAAAAAAATTTCATTTTGTCTAAATAGATGATATTTTAGAGTATAAATATTAATCGGAAATATAAAATGATTTGATACATCATTGTATTTTTTTCATATTTTTTAGACATTAAATAAATTAAATTATTTATGACGTCATGATGATGCAGCGATTACCTCATTATTTAACAATTTAAATAAAATATGAAGATAATGTAAAATCTAAGACCTAAACTTGTAAAAAACCTATTGGATGAGTATATTTCGAACCATTATCACCTTATCCTCAAAATACATCAATTTGGGACCTTTAAAATCCGAAACATATTTGAAAATAAAGTAACATTTTGTAACTTTCCAAGAGTGCCCCTCCTATCCTCTTATAAAAGGCCCCCACCTCTACCTCCTTACCCACACCTCTCAAGCCTTTGTCTCAGCCAAACCCTGACCATTTTGTCTCTACACATCCCTATCTAACTCTTATAATCCTCACTTTGGGCAGAAGTCTTCCCAAGGAAGCCTTTGAGCTCAAATTAAAAGGAGTTACCTGTTTTAAAGGTAGTGTTTTCTCTTGTGTTCTTATGTTTTATTTTGCTTCTCCAACCCTCTAAACTCTTTTTATTCCTTTATTTTTTAACAAAAACAATATCCTAAATATACTAGGATGTTGTTATAAGAATTATTTGAGCTACACTTACACACAGCTACATCTAATGGTTAAAGAACACACTGTTTCTGTGGATGGTGAATTTCTGCCTCACGAAACGATGATTATTCAACACTCATATAACACCTTCAATGGTGGCCATTAAGATGTCACTATATTTATATATTTTATATAATATGATTATTCTTTACTTAATCTTCTGTATTTTTCATTTATGGCATACCATTATGGTTACCATTATGAGTAAACGCGATATCTTCATTTTAGGAAGTGCGGACTACCGCCCCCTCAAAGTGATTTGATTTCGTTAATGCCATATGTGGGACGTATAAAGGATTTAATTAATGGTATTATATATCATATTATAATATAATTATAATAAACCTTTATATTATTATGATTACATTCCATAAAATACGAAATAGAAATGAAAGTAGCGTTCATGTGTACGTACGGCTTACCGTCTCCATGAACGGTGCATTTCATTTCTTATCCCCAAATGTAATGTACTATTATAAGTACATATATATAATGGATATATATGATGTATGTTACATCTAAATGATTAATATAATTCTGGAATTAAAATATAAATATCTCTCATTTAGTTTTAATTCCATTAATATGACATAGAAATGAAAGTAGCGTTCATGTGTACGTACGGCTTACCGTCTCCATGAACGGTGCATTTCATTTATTACCTCAAAATGATTTTGTACTATTATAAATGCATGTATATACTAGATATATATGATATATATGGCATCTACATCATGAATATCATTCTTGATATAATTAATATTTGACTACGTGAACAACTTGTAAATATAAGAAGTTCACTTTTGACTCAAGTACCAAATATCGACAAAACGATCGTTATTAACTTAAATGATTACATAATGTTCATAAAATGTTAATAAGTGATTTAAAAGGAATAATTAACTTGAAAAAGTTCTTAATCAAGTAGAAATTAACTCAAGTTTATTATTCAGGACATTAAGGAACGATCGAGTCTAGTTGGACCCGAGGTAAGGGAATCCGTCTCAATCTCCTTTCATTGAGGCATATTTAATTTTATACACAACTTTATTTTATACGGTGTATAAACCCCTTTGAATTTTATTCTTATTCAAAAGGAATCTTTTTTATACGAAGCGTTCTATTAAACGACATAAGGAATGTTTTTTTTGTCGTATGTATGCGGCGACAACGACTTCTCCACCGCCGTGACCATTATTTGAGTTTCGGGTTCCTCTACAAGCCATACCTTTTTTTTAAAAGAAAAACAAATACCATGTTTTACTTTTCTTTTATTTTGGTATTGAAAATGGTTTTCATAATGTTTTTATATCAATGTGTTGTATTGATATCTTGTGATTGAAAAGTGGAAATGTTATGTTTCCTTTATGCATGTTTTATGTGATATGATTATGTTATGGTTCTTAGGAATTGTTATGAAAAAGGGTGGTTCCGTGATAAACTAAGGGTGGGTGAGCGCGATATAGACCTCCAATGCATTGGGTAACGCAAAGGAGTTAAACGTTAAGGTTTCTACGAAGAGATTTAGGGAATATACTGTGATGGGTATTCCAAACGTAACCAAGAGGGTTACTCCCTATGTAAGAATGTTATGAATGCCTCAAGTTACCTTTTTGTCTTATGATTTCTATGATTTATTCATGATTTGATGAGGCATGTTAATGTGCTTATGTTTTATGGGAAAATTATGATTTCATTCTTATGTATATATGTACTCATGTTTCCTTTCCATATTTTTTTATACCCCTTACTGAGCTTTTTATGCCCATCCCAAGTTTTTGAAATGATTTTCACAGGTCAAGGGAATGGTACATGATATGATGATAGTGTCAAGAAAGTGTCAAGAAAGAAACCATGTTTTATTTTAAATATGTTTCTGTTGATGGGAAAAATGAGTACTATCTTTTATGTAACCACTTTGTTTAAATGTGGAATGTAATGCATGTTTTATGATCTAATTCTCTAAAACTCTAAACCTGAAAAGATCCTCAAGGTGTATTCTTGAAATATCTCAATATTAAGTAAGGTATAAAGCTTGGGCCTTATAGTTGGTATAATAGGTCGGTTTAGATAACTTTAGGAGTTAGAATTTTATTAAATCATTATCCAAATATTTTTTTTATGGTATGATTGAAATGATAGAGCATTTAAAGATTACCATGTTGCTTCATCTAAGACATGTTTGTTCAGAATGGTTTTCCATAGAGGAAACAGGGAAGCAGTGATAGGAAGGAATACAGAAGGAAATGACCTTCCGAATCAGCATCCTGAGATAGTCAGAATTGGAACTGAATAGTTTGTTGCAGAAATGGCGCAGTTGACTCAAGCGATAAATGGTGGTGGTATCCATGCACGAGATCAGCCAGATCAACCACAGAGGAACATGTTAGTGGTGGAACATTTCATGAGGAGACATCCCCCATCATTCAGAGGATCATCTGACCCTATTCTAGCTGAAGGGTGGATTAAAGCACTGGAGAATATTTTCGATGTCATGGGGTGTTCAGACAATCAAAAGGTTAGTCTTTCTATTTACCATTTGGAGGGTGAAGCAGATCAGTGGTGGTTGATGGTTAAAAATATCAGGGATGCTGATGAGATTGATGCTCTCGACTGGGATGAATTCAAAGGTATGTTTCTTGAGAAGTATTTTCCTAAGGCTGTTCGACTTAGGATGGAAAATAAATTCCTTGAATTGAGGCAAGATGAGGACTCAGTGGCTGCCTATGAATAAAGGTTCACTCGATTGGAAAGGTATGCTCCAAATTTTATCCGAGACCTTGATAGTAAAATCAATCGTTTTTACTCAGGATTAAAGCCAAAATATAGAGGGGCATTGGATTCTCGTGAGTTTAAAAATTATGAAAAGCTTGTTCGATGTGCTGAGAAGGTGGAAATGGAGTTTACTGATGATCAAATTTTCTATAACAACCAGCAGAAGAAGAAAATGAGGTGGAAGGAGAAAGGAAAGAATTCTTCAAAAAGGTCTGACGGTAAGAAAACTAAGTTTCCAGTTTGTGATAAATGTGGTAAAAGGAATGCTGGGGAATGTCTTCTGAATTCTAGAAAGTGCTACCGATGTGGTAAGATGGGACATAAGGCTCGTGATTACACTGAAAAATATCAAGGTGATGGTAAGTCCAAATTTTATTTACAGTTAGTGAAATGTTTTAAGTGCAATGAGATGGGTCACTATGAAAATGACTGTCCGACAAAGAGCTCGAGTGATGGGAAACAGTTAGAATACAAGTAGAAAGGGGTGGTGAAATCCTTTGCAACTACTTCAGCAGATGCCGGGTCATCAAATGAAGTTGTATCAGGTACTTTTTTTTTCAGATTATGCCAGTGTGTTGTTTGATTCGGGGTCTACACATTCTATCATCTCTGAAAACTTTTCTAATAAAATGGGAATACCATATCAAGAAATGACTCCTGAACTTTTGGTAAAAACACCTGGGGGAAATGTTGAGGCCTGAAGAATTTATAAGAATATTCCTATCCTTATCCATGGAAAGAACCTACTTGAGAACATTTACCTGTAGTAGAGTTTGATGTTATCCTGGGTATGGATTGACTCTCTATTTACCATGCTAAGATTGACTGTAGAGCTAAAGAAGTTTCTTTTCAGAAATACTTTCAGTTTGTGTACAATAATGAACCCTTAATGTTGATAACATATCAAGAGGACAAGAAACTTGTAAAAGATGGAAATTAATGTTACCTTTCACATATTGTTGAAAACAAAGGAACTATTCAGATTAATGATGTGCCAGTGGTAAATGAGTATCCTGATGTTTTTCCTGATGAGTTGCCTGGAATAATACCAGATCGGGAAGTTGAGTTTACTGTAGACTTAGTTCCTGATGATACGCCAATTTCAAAACCCCCTTATCGAATGGCTCAAATTGAACTTTTAGAGTTGAAGGATCAATTGAAAGATTTATTAGATAATGGTTTAATTCGACCTAGTACATCACCATGGGGTGATCCTGTTTTATTTGTTAAAAAGAAAGATGGTTCTATGAGACTTTGCATTGATTATAGAGCCTTGAATAACATTACTGTTAAGAACAAATATCCTTTTCTTCATATCAATGATTTGTTTGATCAGCTACAGGGAGCTCAGTATTTTTCAAAGATTGACCTGAGATCAGGGTACCATCAGTTGAAGGTAAAGGAAGGAGATATTCCGAAGACCGCATTTCATAAAATATATTGCCATTATGAATTTGTAGTAATTCTTTTTGGTCTAACCAATGCACCTGCTGTATTCATGGACTTAATGAATAGAATTTTACATGAGTTTTTGGATAAGTTTGTGGTTGTTTTCATTGATGATATTTTGGTGTTTTCTAAAAGTAAAGAGGAGCATGAAATGCATTTAAGGGTTATTTTGAAAACCTTAAAAGAAAAGAAATTGTATGGGAAATTCAGAAAGTGTGAGTTTTGGTTGCAACAAATTTCTTTCCTTGGTCACATTGTTTCTAAAGATGGGAAAACTGTTGATCCGGAACAAAACAAAGGTTGTTGAATAATGGCCAAGACCCACAAATGTAATGGAGATCCGTAGTTTTCTTGGTTTGGCAGGCTATTACCGAAGGTTTGGTAGAAATTTTTCACGGTTATCTAGTCCAATGACTAAGCTAACTCGGAAGGGTTTTAAGTTTATCTGGACAAAAGAATGTGATGATTGTTTTCAGGAACTGAAAAGAAGATTGGTGAATGATCCAGTTTTGGCACTACCTTCTAGGAATAGTGAGTTTGTTATATACAGTGATGCTTCATTTAAAGGACTTGGTTGCGACCTAATGCAGAATGATCAGGTAATTGCTTATGCTTCACGATAGTTGAAAACTCAAGAGGTAAATTACCCTACACTTGATTTGGAATTAGCTACTGTTGTTTTCTCTTTAAAAATTTGGAGGCATCATTTGTATGGAGTAAAGTGTGAAATATATACCGATCACAAATGTTTAAAGTATATATTCACTCATAAAGAATTGAACATGATATAGAGGAGATGGCTAGAAATAATCAAGGATTATGATTTTACAATTCATTACCATCCGGGAAAAGCAATTAAAGTGGCTGATTCTTTGAGTCAAAAAAGTAATGCTTCATTAACAATGTTGCATTTGGAACGTGATCCTTTGGTTAAGGATTTGATGAACTTTGACATAGAAGTTTTTGGTGCAGGATGTTCTTCTGTTTTGTTTTAGGTATCAGTGAAATCTTATCTATCAGACAGAATCAAGCAAGCACAGAAGCAAGACAGTGAGTTGCAGAAAAAGGTAGAGCTGGTTCAGAAGGGTAAGTTGCCTTAATTCAACATTGATAATGATTTTTTTTGAGATTTGGGAAGATATTGTGTGTTCCTTGTGACTCAAAGTTGAAGAGAGAGTTGTTATGTGAAGCTCATAGTTCTCCATTTTCAGTTCATCCTGGCAGTACTAAGATGTATAGAGATCTTCGGGAGTATTATTGGTGGGATAGAATGAAAAGAGATATTGCTGATTTTACTGTAAAGTGTCTGACTTGTCAGCAGGTTAAAGCAGAGCAGAGATTACCGAAAGGGATGATTCAAACTTTACTAGTTCCAGAGTGGAAATGGGAAAATATATCCATGGACATTGTTGTGGGATTGCTGAAGACATCTCGAGGTAATAATGCAATCTGGGTTATTGTTGATCGCTTGACTAAATCTGCTCATTTCCTTGCTATACGAGATACTTTTTACCTAGATCAACTTTCTCGATTGTATCTTAAAGAGATAGTCAGGTTACATGGAGTTCCTCTCTCCATTGTATCTGATCGTGATCCCAGGTTCACTTCTAACTTTTGGAAAGGCCTTTTGAAGTCATTGGGTACTGAATTAAATTTTAGTACAACTTTTTATCCTCAATCATATGGGCAGTCAGAACGAACAATTCAGACTTTGGAGGATATGCTACGTGCTTTTTTGATGGATTATCAAGGATGTTGGGACCAACATCTTTCTTTGGATTAATTTTCATATAATAACAGTTTTCATTCCAGTATACAGATGGCTCCGTTTGAAGCATTATATGGGAAGAGGTGTCAAACTTCAGCATTTTGGGATGATGTGGGTGAAAGGAAGTTGATGGGACAAGAATTGGTGGAAGAGTTGGAAGAAAAAGTTCTGTTGATACAGAAACACATGAGAACGGCTCAGAGTAGGGAGAAGAGTTATGTGCACAACAGGAGGAAGGATCTATCTTTTGAGGTAGGTGATCATGTTTTTCTCAAAGTATGACCATGGAAAAGTGTGATGCGATTTGGTAAGAAAGGAAAGATGAGTCCAAGGTTCATTGGACCATATGAAATTCTGGAGAGAGTTGGATCCGTTGCTTACTGAGTGGCTTTACCTCCGAGTTTATCTTAGGTACATAAAGGTTTTCATGTTTCAATGTTAAGGAAGTACATGCGAGATCCATCTCATGTTTTGAGTCCAGAGGTGGTTCAGCTGGAAGAGAATCTATCTTATGAGGAACAACCAGTCCAGATTCTTGATCATAGGGAGCAAGTGTTGCAGAATAAGGTGATTAATCAAGTAATGGTTTTGTGGAAAAACCACATGAGTGAAGACGAAACATGGGAATCTGAAAATGCTATGAGGGATGAATACCCCCACTTATTCGATAAGTAAAAAAATTACGGGGACACAATTTTCTAAAGGGGAGAAGGATGTAACATCCCAAGTAAGTAATGAATAATATATATTTTTATCTATTTCTATTTATGAATTATATAGTGTTTTAGAGGCTTAAAATGAGAATAAATCCAATCGTAAGCATGGAATACACTAATATTTTTAAAAGATTGTTTTACTGCCTTTTGATGGAAAACCATTTTTAAATCAAAATTTTGAAAATTTTATAAGATTTATTTGTCAAAATAAACATATTATTTATTATTGGGACATTGAAATTTAGATTGGATAAATTTTTGGTATTTTTCTGACAATGTTCATTTTTTAATGAATAGTGAAAAATACTGCATTTTACATCAAAAATGATTTTTTATATAATTTAATTATATCGTTAGATTATCTTTTTAATTGGTTTTAAAGCGTAAATAGAATATATTTTTACCATGTAATCCAATGGTGGTCATTAGGATTAATTTCACTTTACAATTGGGCATAAACTAATGCCAAACTTTTCATAGATATTGTTTCAAAAAAAACCCGCTATTTGTTTTGACAACGTGAATTATTTTTAAATTAATTATTGCAATTTATATGTTTGGAATTTGGTAAAATGGATTCCATATTTGGAATCATAGGGTCCAAATTATGTAATTAAGACTCTTTTTTTTGGACATTATGAATAGTAATGACGGTAATTATCTTTAATTATCTTGATTAATGAGTAATCGGGTAGTTAAGGATAATAAAATAATATCATAATAATATAAAATGACACCAACATGTGTCCTAATGCTACTGTTTATCTCATGTTCGACCATGGGATTCTTTTTTCCAAACTTGGGGACCCCATGGAATCAATTTTGTGGGAATGTGACTTTTTATCTTTTTATTTTTAAAGAAAGTAAATATAACAAATAATGTATCACCTGAGTATTTTTTTTTAATTTTGTCTAAATATATGATATTTTAGACTATAAATATTCCTTCGAAATCTAAAACAATTTCCTACATGATAGTATTTTGTTAATATTTTTTAGACATTATATAAATGAAATTATTTATGACATCATGATGATGTACCGATTACCTCATTATTTAACGATTTAAATAAAATAGAAGATAATGTAAAATATAAGATCTACACTTGTCAAAAACCTATTGGATGAGTATATTTAGAACCCTTATCACCTTATCCTAGAAATACATCAATGTGGGACCTTTAAAATCCGAAAATCATTTGAAAATAAAGTAACATTTTGTAACTTTCCAAGAGTGCCCCTCCTCTCCTCTTATAAAAGGCCCCCACCTCTACCTCCTTACCCACACCTCTCAAGCCTTTGGATCGGCCAAACCCTGCCCATTTTGTCTCTCCACATCCCAATATAACTCTTAGAAGCCTCACTTTGAGCATATGTCTTCCCAAGGAAGCTTTTGAGCTCAAATCAAAAAGAGTTACCCGTTTTAAAGGTAGTGTTTTCCCTTGTATTCTTATGTTTTATTTTTCTTCTCCAACCCTCTAAACTATATTTATTCCTTTATTTTGTAAAAGCACCAGTATTCTCAATATACTATGATGTTTTTATAAGAATTATTCGAGCTAAACTTACACACACCTACGTCTAATGATTAAGGAACATACTATTTATGTGGATGGCGAATTTCTGCCTCACGAAACAATGATTGTTCAACACTTATATAACACCTTCAAAGGTAGACATTAAGATGTCACTATATTTATATATAATATATGATATGTTTATGATTTACTTAAGCTTCTGTATTTTTCATTTATGGCATACCTTTATGGTTACCATTATGGGTAAACGCGATATCTTCATTTTAGGAAGTGCGGACTACCACCCCTCAAAGTGATTTGATTTCGTTAATGCCATATGTGGGACGTATAAAGGATTTAATTAATGGTATTATATATATATTATATTATACTGGAATTATAATAAACCTTTATATCATTATTATTCCATTCCATAAAATACGAAATAGAAATGAAAGTAGCGTTCATGCGTACGTACGGCTTACCGTCTCCATGAACGGTGCATTTCATTTCTTATCTCCAAATGTAATGTACTATTATAAGTACATATATATAATGGATATATTTGATGTATGTTACATCTAAATGATGAATATAATTCTGGAATTAAAATATACATATATCTCATTTAGTTTTAATTCCATTAATATGACATAGAAATGAAAGTAGCGTTCATGCGTACGTACGGCTTACCGTCTCCATGAACGGTGCATTTCATTTCTTACCTATAAATGATTATGTAATATTACAAATGCATGTATATACTGGATATATATGATATATATGTAATCTACATCATGAATATCATTCTTGAGATAATGGATATTTGACTACGTGAACAACTTGTAAATATAAGAAGTTCACTTTTGACTCAAGTACCAAATATCGAAAAAACAACCGTTATTAACTTAAATGATTACATATTGTTCATAAAATGGTAATAAGTGATATAAAAGGAATAATGAACTTGAAAAAGTTCTTAATAAAGTAGAAATTAAATCAAGTTTATTATTTAGGACATTAAAGAATGATAGAGTCAAGTTGCACCAGAGGTAAGGGAATCCGTCTCAATCTCCTTTCATTGAGGCATATTTCATTTTATACACAACTTTCTTTTATACGGTGTATAAACCCATTTGACGTTTATTCTTAATCAAAAGGAATCTTTTTTATATGAATCGTTTTACTAAACGAAAAAAGGAATGTTTTTTTGTCGTACGTATGCGGCGACAACGACTTCTCTACCACCGTGACCATTATTTGAGTTTCGTCATCCTCTACAAGCCATACATTTTTTTAAAGAAAAATAAATACCATGTTTTACTTTTCTTTTATTTTGGTATTGAAAATGGTTTTCATAATGTTTTTATATCAATTTATTGTATTGATATCTTGTGATTTAAAAGTGGAAATGTTATGTTTCCTTTATGCATGTTTTATGTGATACGATTATGTTATGGTTCTTGGGCATTGTTATGAGGACAGGTGGTTTTGTGATAAACTAAGGGTGGGTGAGCCTGATATATATCTCCAATGCATTGGGTAACGCGAAGGAGTTAAACATTAAGGTTTCTCCGAAGAGATTTATGGAATATACTGTGATGGGTATTCCAAACGTAACCAAGAGGGTTACTCCCTACATAAGAATGTTATGAATGACTCAAGTTACCTTTATGTATTATGATTTCTATGATTTATTCATGATTTTATGAGGTATGTTAAAGTTCTTATGTTTTATGGGAAATGTATGATTTCATTATTATGTATATATGTACTCATGTTTCCTTTCCATATTTTTTATAACCCTTACTGAGTTTTTTATGCCCATCCCATGTTTTTGAAATGATTTTCATAGGTCAAGGGAATGGTACAAGATATGATGATAGTGTCAAGGACGGGTCAAGAATGAAAACATGTTTTATTTTAAATATGTTTCTGTTGATGGGGAGAATGATTACTATCATTTATATAACCACTTTGTTTAAATGTGGAATGTAATGCATGTTTTATGATCTAATTCCCTAAAACTCTAAACCTGAAAAGATCCTTAAGGTGTATTCTTGTAATATCTCAAGATTAAGTAAGGTATAAGGCTTGGGACTTATAGTTTCGATATATTTAGTGAGAAGACCAATGCTTCTAGATATAGATCATGGTCTATATAGTTATGCTCATGGGGTCTCATCTTTCAGGAAACATAAATGATTAAAACCTACCTCTGCATCAGAATTCATACAAGACCAATCCCGATTGAATTGTAGAACACCACATACTAAAAACCATCCATTGACAGTCTCACTATAGGGTAACTCAAAAACCTTTACCACAACTCTAAAAAGACTAGTGAAACCCCTCCATCTCCGTGTAATGTTTCACGTTTCGAGTCAAGCCAGTCATGAGTGCTAAAATCCTAGAGAAATCAATCATGAATCTCTAAAATTGGACTCCCATCCCAAGGAATCTCAAGACCACATTCATGATCTTGTGTGGTTCCCAAGATAGAACTACCTCATCCTTTATAAGGTCCTCAGTTACTCGCTATTTTGAGATGACATGTCCTAGGTTGTTTTCCTATGAGATCTAGAACTAACACTTCAAGAGATTTTCATAAATCTAGTGCCCTTAGAGTATATCTAGGACCATTTTGATATGTCTCATGTGCACCTCCTTTGATTCCATGTAAATTGGGATGTCTTCAATAAAGACTACAATGAACTGGAAAAAGACATTCTGAAAGAACCAATTCATGAGTCTTTTGAACACTAATAGGGTATTAATCAAGAAAAATGGAATAATTAATTAATCTTAGTGAATATAGTGACAATGGGATTTCGTCTTCAGTATATCCTCTTCTCACACTGATATCTAGTGATAACCTGACCTAAGGCAAATTTTCAAGAACCAGCCTTCCCCTTTAAACTAGTTGAAGAGGTCAATTATTCTCAAAAGTGAATAATTATTCCAAATGGTAACCTAATTTTGGAGATAATAATATACACATAACCTCATGCTCCATTATGTATTCTCAGAAAACCAGGGCTTCTATGGGGAACACACTAGGTTTCATTAATCCATTCCTCTATAAATCCTCCAACTCCACCTTCAACACTCAAATATCTACCAGATACATCATATATGCTAATGCATATATCTTATTATTCCAAGGGTGAAGTTCTATGTAGAAATATATCTCTTTTTGGGGAGGTAATATTGACACATCCCTAAGGAATAAATCCTTATACTCTTCCACCACTATAAGAAAATGAATGTTATAACATATAATTATACATGGGAAATACTATACCACTGATCAGTAATCAGATGTATACTTTAGTGTACTATCTCATTATACTTTTCCTAGTCTTCCTTCTCATCGATGAAGGAAAACCTCATCCCATCAACTTTGATGAAGCAAATCCTCTATATAAAATAGTCTATTAGTGAATTAACTATAAAGAGATAGTACATAGCTATAATTTCATCATAATTCACCATAATTAAAAAAAATCCATAATAGGATCTCACCTTTATGGGTTATGTCACACTATCAACAAAAGTGTGTGATTGTTGAATCTACCCCGATATAAGTCTCTAAACAGAAGGGTCATGCCAAAGGATCTATTAGAATCTATAGATCTTGAGAAAGGAATGTGCATAGAAAATAGTGTCTCACAACTTTTTATTTAAATACTACAAATAAAGTATAAAAGACATAGATAAAACCTCAAATCATCTAGGGATATACTGGGTCATAGGCTTCCACTACATGAATCTACCTTTATCCCTTAACACCAGATCCCCGAGTCAGGTGCGGACCACCTAGGGGTGGTGGTGGAAAAAGATAAAAACATCATCCATCTCTAAATTCTATCTTATATATTCTTCCATGACCACCTCTCTATGGACCTCCCTCTTTTAAATTCTACCTCTACCTGGGGGTTTATTGACCATATCCCTGTCAGCGGCACAATCATAATAAGAGTAGTATGTCCTCTCCCTCAATTTTATGGAACCATATTGAGAGATTTTTACTACATTCCATCTATCCTGATATAGTCTCCAAAATTCCAGGCATGCCTAGATCCACGAGCCTTTTGTTGACTACCAGTTATCGATGTCTCAGCTCTTGGGAACCCACTACCATCACCAACATTCAATGAATACTTTTCTATGAATCCTTTTACCACCAAGTATATCTTTATTACCAGATATTAAATATTAATTAATGATTTTACATTACTACCATCATATAATTGTTACTTAAAAATTATTAATTTCCAATCAATGTTCATGTTTTGATCATAAACATATATTAAGAACATTTTTTGAGTTCATTTAATTAAACTATAGTTTAATGTTTTGATCATGTCATTAAAAACATTAATACCAATTATTTTATTCTTTATTTCTAGTGTTCTTTATGAAAATTAAAACATATCATTAGAAGGGATCTTTGGACAATTTGGCCAATTGAAGGGCCATATGGACCATACAAGAAGGCATAAGAAATATGATGAGAAAAATGGACTAGCATCAATGATTCAATTTCTTGGATCCATCCAGAATCCTAAATTTTATGTAACTCCTGAATATATTTTTGAATATCCAAAATAATCATGGATAAAAATTTTAAGTCCCAACTCTACTAAAATAGAGACCGAATTATGCATTAAAGTCCATCCAACTATTATGTACAAGAAATGAAAATATCCCACCATTCATAACTATTATCCTAATACAATTATCTAATTGAGATGCTATTTTGTGGTATTAAATATTATATATATAATAAATACTTTTTATAAGAAATGGTTCATATTTTATGGAATATTCCTAGCCTTAAATTCATTCACATTTAGATTTTAGAAAAGAACTCGACACAAAAATAGACAGTAGAACATGGTTTACTAAAACAACCATAACTTTGGATCCAAAAGTCCATTTTCCGCCATCTTTGAAGGTTATAATTTAAAATATTTAAAAAATTTAAGAAAAATATATCTTGATATTCTAATGTATAAATGGTCAAATTGGTGAGCCAAATTCTGGGAGGATTTAGAATGAAAATAGTCCACCACCTTGGGCTATAAATACACCCACTTTTCTCTTTGAAAGGATTTCGAAATTCAAAATAGTGGAGTTTACATTATCATGGAAAAATACTTTACAAAGGCTTGGAAGGACCTAGAAAACTCAAGTGTTCACTTGAGATACCTTTCCTCCTCTCTTTGTTTTTATTTTCTTTTGTGTTCTTATTTATTTGTAATCATGTATGTTTATTTTCATTTTAATTGAATTTTAATGTTTTTTTTATTATTTATCATATCTTATTCTCTTACACCATATGTTAAAAAATATTAAAGGTCTTAAAATAGTTTAACAAAATAAAAAATAAACCCCTTTTTTATTTCTTATTCAATTGAATGTCCTTGTTTAATTATTTTCATGGTTTGTGTGTGTGTTCCGCGCAATAATATTATCTTGTCCCTTTATTTTTCATATCTTTTTAACTCGTCACTATAAAAATTTTAACCAGATTATCAATCTCCTAAATATATGAGTAAATATACGATTGGGGTGAGTCATACTTTTAGGATGTTAAGTGATTGAGAAATTTTTCTTGATGAATATTCTTTAGGTTAATATTGTGTATTTAAAACTTAAAATGTCATAGATAAATGAAATGTTATGTTTAACACATGGATTCCATGGATTATTGGAAACAAAAATACACTACCATAAACAAGATTTGATTGAGATTATAACTATAGTTAAGTTAAGTCTTGTATTAAAGCCCGAACTATTGGGAATTATGATCAGAATCATCTTCTGAAGTAGGTGTTAATATAAAAAAATATAAAGAAAAGCTCAAGGATATCATAAGGCTAAATCCCAAATGATGAACTCTCCACAATATTAATTAAATTATTAAATAAATATTCTTCAATAAATAATTTAATCTATGTTCTATTGTCATGACTGATCCCAAGAGCTCTTGTAACTTGATAACTAATATGGACCTAACATATACTGAAGGGCGTTCTCGATCTCCATGGGCCAAAGACCAGCACCTAGAACCATACAACTTGAAATTGGGAAGGGAATTTCCACAAACAATACAGAATCAAAAGAAACAAGTATGCATAACAAAAGAAACTCCACTAGGAGTAATGTACTAGAATTCAATAAGGAATTAAAGCCCAATGTACCACAACCAAAGTACCAAAATAGAGGTAAAACACCCCAAGTCCCTAAGGCATAACTCATCAAGTACAAATTTCAATAGCTGAATCCAACTCTAAGTGATCCTTTCTAAATTCTTGAATCTAGAAGGATATAATTTAAAAAAAACTGAAGGAACAAGTAGGGTGTGAGATAAAAATCACATTAGGGTCTAACCAAGGATTCCATAACTGTTTCCAAATATAGATTAACCAAAAGAATGCTTTCAATTTTAAAAGTAAACAGGTTTGGAATTTTAAAGAATATTTAAAAAAATCATGCAATATAGATAAAATGATAAAAAGTGATTTAATAAAAGGATTTACAAGTGATGTAATATTTATAATACAATATATTAAATAAAACATTTTTATAAAAAAATTTATATAAATTCAAAAGCCACATAAAGTAGTTTTGCAACTTTGGCATACATTTATATCTCAAATATAAATAACAAGCACGCAACATGGTCAACTACCAAATAGGTATGATAGTATTTCTAAATATATGACTCCACACTCTCTGGGTGATCAAAAAAATAAGTGTATACACACATCCCACTAACACTAGCCATAGGTGACTCTTCACCCATCCATTGGGGATGTGACCCGCTGCAGGTATGTTTTAGAACATTGTAATATCATAGAGTCTCCAAATAACTCACCAACTACCTAATGATTGGGTGCACTATTACAACATCAATGATAAGATATTTAATTTAAGACTACTTAAAATTCAATTAAATCCCATTCTTATATTTCAAAATGTTGATTTTACATTTGAAACCAAAATGAGTTTTAATAAAAAAACACACCTCTTTCACAAGATAAAACCACTAGATTTCTAGGAAAACTTCTTAATCTATTTTCAAAAGTTTAAAATATATTAAAAAACAATTATATAAATTTCATAATTCATTTTCAAAATTAAATTAAAAAATTTAATTTAAAACATTTCCATCAAATCTACAATTTAAATTCAACAAGTTAAATCAACCAATTTTCATAAACAGACCCCAATTCAAAGGAATTAGGGGTTTTCTGAATTTCTATGCCAAAACCATTTCAAATATCCCAATTCACTAGAATTGGGTTTTATAGAGTCAATTTAAATAAATTTTAAGAAACTGAGTTTAAATCAATAGTTTAAATAAATCAAGCTATGTAAGGTTAATCTATTTGGCGAATCGGGACGGAACCACCTACCGTTTTCCTGAAAAAAACACTGGAAATGACACTTTTCAATAAGAACAAAGGTGGATAAGACCTTGAAACCCAACATAAAAATGAGATAGAAATCCAAATAAGATATATCCATCACTATCAAGATAACCTATTGAAATCCCAAATGAGGATAAAGAGATATAGATGAAGAGTGAGAGAGAACGCATACCTGGGAATCACACCGTAAGCGCCGTGATGATTGAACAACAAACTAGAAGATACAAAAGGGTTTGAAGGAACAAATATATCTTAGGGAAAGACATAGTATGAGGGAGTCAAAACTAGAGTGGAGTAAAGAAAATATCTCATCTGTGCATCCCGTTTAAAAAAATAAAATCAGGGTATTTCACGACGTGTAATATAATTTCCTGTCATGAAATAGTTAATATATGAAATTACTGAAAAACATGTCACTTGGAATTAAAAACCATAAATTAAATAACTCATTATGTTTAAAGATATTCATGATGCTTAACCTTCACAACATAAATCATTTCATGTCTTATATCCAGAAATCCTTAAACGTAGTGTATCCTAGTTACATGGTGTGTAACCCTCTTACAGCCTGTAGAAAAGGTTGGTCAAGGTTGAGAGTCCAAAAAATATCTAAATTCACCACTATAGGTATAATCCCATCTCATTATCAACCCTATCCTAGTAAAAAACAAGAATAAACTAGGATAAGGTTAAATACATATCTATCAGGTTGGTAATGGGATGTTACATTTGTAAATAAACCCCTGATCAAAAGATAATAAATTAAAAAAAAGCCTCTAAATTTTTTTCCATCACTAAGGATTTGACCAGAGTGATTCTATACACATTATCAGAGTACCAAAACTTTGAATAGTTGATAGGATACAATCAAACATGGTTCAAATGGTGTCATTACCAAGGATGGTGAAACTCGTAGTCTGTAGATTTTGATTTAAAAACAAAATAAAAAAACTAAAAAATTAAAATATACCAAGAAAAATCTAAAAAAAATAACCTTCTCATAAAAATAATAAATGAAAGAAACCCTAAAACACCCCACTTTTATCATCCTTTCCAAACTTCTCATAATTCCTTATATCCTCCCAAACAATTGATCAGATTTGTTTGAATTGAAAATCAGCTGAACTCTTCATCGACTTAGGAGGAACATTAGAGATAATAAAATAACTCCAGACCCATTCATTACCCATCCAGTTGTTCTAGATATAGCTAATCCTAAGGAAAACTCAAAAAATAAATCGATTCCCCTAATATGAATTACCAATTCCATAGTATTCAATATCGAAATATTAAGGCTGATTTCGAACTCAAATCATATTTGATTCATCTTCTACCTAATTTCCATGGGCTAGAAGGTGAGGATACACATCTTAATGTCAAAGAGTTATAAGTGTTGTGCTCTACCATAGAGCCTCAAGGGGTTCATGAATAAAAAATCCAACTTCATGAATTCCCTTTCTCCCTAGCTAAGCCAACTATGTAATGGCTCTACTACCTCCCTCAAAGTTCCATAACAATATAGAATGGAATGATGTGACTCTTTTTAGAGAAATTATTCCTTATATTTAGTGATTTATTTTAAAATAATGAAGGTGGTTCCTTTCTAATAAGATAATTAACATTTTAATTATTTTATCCATTTATGTCAGGTGATATATTTTAATGAAACAAAGATGTATCAGGGATTTAGATGCCAATTCTGGTGGATGTGAATGATGAATGATATGATAATATTTGTATCTTAATGATTTGTTTGTTAATAGGTAATTGTAAAACCTTAATGACCAATAGGTTTATTATAGTGCTGACCCATATTGATATATATTGGCATAAAAACATTGTTCTACTCACTTTATTGTAGAATCTGTGATACAACCCTCACTCAAATGACATAAGTCAAATGTGGGAAGAAAATTATGTTTCTACATGAAAAATATATGAGTTATATCTCCATGTGGAGCATGATATCTCACATGGTAAGGGATGATTATTCCTAAAAAAATTCTCTATCTGATGTGGTGGTGAGAACTTCCCACATAAATTAAGAAATGTATTTCATTCACTATTAGCATAAAGGGTGTTGAAACTAAAAAACAATATTTTGAGAGTCCTAAGGGAACTTTTTGGATTTCAAAAACAATCATTATATATATAATCTAAAAATTAGGATATATTTAATTTCATATTATTTGATTTGACTAGACATAGATCTCAAAATAACGTCTAGATCAATTTTTATGGATATTTGAAGAAGGAAGGGGCTTTGAAGAATTTTTGTTTCGTACAAAGGTGCACTTAACTTTTAGATCCCTGATATTTTATGATGCATGCCTCAGTTCATGCTTCTTGGTGTTTTTTGATTTTGGGTTTTCAAATATTCTATGCCCCGGATCGTGCACATAGTTTTCATTATCCCAGGTTTTGGTTGGCCTGAATAACCCTCTTAGAGAAATTAGAATCATCACACCCACATTACATGCCCATGTACACCATGTGAAGTGACAAGTATTAGTCAACCTAGTTTAATAAAAACACCTCCATGGCCCCGATTTTTATGAATTTTGGGAGAGAAAACGATTTAGGATATCCCTTCTCCATAAATATTTTGTTACCTTCTCTCTAGGGCTCTATTCACCCTAATCCTGTTGAGGATCATATGATAGGGTACCACATGCTTTAATCATCCTTGGATATTCCTAACAGGGAGTGTCCTTTCCTAGATCTCCCATACTTGGAAGATCCTTCTCCCATGCTCATATACTTTTGTGATCCTTCTTCTAGGCCTCCCATACTAGTGTGAGCCTTCACCCCAGACTCCCATACTTGGGTAAACCATCACCCATTCCCCTATAATATGGAAATACTTCACCCAGGTCTCCCATACTATGGTGAGACTTTACCTTGGCCTCTATAATATGGTAATCCATCACCCATTTCTCCTACCTAGGCATAATCGCTCCACTTCCTTCACTAAACCCCATGAAAATTTGAGACTTTCACGATGAAAATTTAAATTAAGGTTAATTGGGATTTGGGTCATGATACTCATAACCCCCACCTTGAATTGAAATATACTTTTGGGTTTCCCAAAATTCCTTCAGGTGAGATACTCCACTTGGTTCCCAAAAATGCCTTCACCTAACTTAGTTTCCAAAGTGAACTAGGCTTGGGGCTCCCACCAAGTGTAATCCCAAACCCTTCCTACCTTTACCCAAGTCACTGACCAGGTTAAGCACATCCAAGAAGAATATATGTAACCCACACATATATCCTTCCTACTCCAAGGTAGGTTAAGGGCTTCCTACTTGGTGTAATTCATATCTATACCTTCTTATTTTTAGTTACTGATGGACATGGAAATCCCAAAAAGGTATCACACATGTAGAATCTCTCTATAATTTCCTTAAGGTGAAATAATACTCTTGGTTTTACAAAATTCTTAGATTCATCATACTCCTCTCAAAAACCAAAAACACCTTCATCTTGTTAACTTTCCAAAGTAAGCCATACATGGTCCTCCTACTTAGTATAATCCCAAACCATTCCTGCCTTCAATTGATTCATAGACCAAGTTAGGTATGTTCAATCAACATATACAAATACACCACATACATCCTTCCTATACAATATTAGGGAACAAACCTCCTAATAGGTGTAATCCCCAACCATACCTATACTTATTTAATTACCCATAGATTGTATGTACCCAAAAGGGTAGAACACATGTATAATCCCCATAAAATAACTCTGATCTAAGATTAACCAAACTGGATCTATCATATATATTTAGGAATACATACACCTCTTGGTTTCCGAAAATACCCAGATTTCAGATAATCATCTCAACACACAAAAATAACTTCACCTAGCTCATACTCTAGAGTAAAACAAAAAGAGAAGACCCTGAATAAGCCTCATTACATCCTTTGTTGTCTAACATTTTCATGATATAAATATTCTTATAATGAGATATAAAAATGCATGAAAATTTCCTTACTGCATGAACCAAAACCACATGTTAAGGTCCTAATACATGGTCTGAAATTAGGAAACTCAAACAACATGAGATTTGATTCATGTTAACCAATATATATAGGATTCCTCTTTAATGTTCAAATGAAACATGAAATTTTAAATCATGGTCCTCCTAAAAGGTGTAATATTTAACCATATCATCTTCCTTTCTCATATTACTACCAACAAACAAGAGGGTAGATAAACATAGATTAGAATCCAAATAGGCGTACACCAAAACCATATAATCTTTCTTCCCCATCTAGTTACCAAGGAACATAAGGGTAAATAACTATATAAAGGCCCTATACTTGGTATAATCCCCAACATCTATAGTATATCTTCTTCATATAGTTACCAATATTCATAGGGGTAGAAATTTATACATGATCCTCCTACTAGGTGTAAGCACCAGCCATTCCTTCTCACCCTTCTCTATTACCAATATACTAGATGAAGCACCATGGGACTCCTACTTTGTGAATCCACCATACATACCTTCTCACCCAACTCTACTACCAAAATATTGGATGAATCACTATAGGTCTTAATGTGCATTTTATTCGATACTTGTTTCCCATTCCTATTTCAGTGAAGTAATTCCTATTATATTTTAAAATGTTCATATAAAGAATATATATTTAATATTGGCTAATTTATTGTTGAAACTCTTATTAATTGAATATCTTGATGAAATTATATTATTTTTTTTACTTAATTCATTAAAATATTTATGGTTTTATTTTCCTATTCTTTTAAGGATAAAATATTTTCCATTATTTTTGAGGAATTTCTATTGACATTAATTTTAAAATAGATTTATGTGTTTCAAATATTGGATTTAAAATGTCCAAAATTCCGTGACTTTATCAAAAAATATTTTTGGGGAAAAATTATCATTTTAATATTTAATGTAAGAAATGTACTTAAAAAAATTGGCTATTTTTTTAAATTCATATGACTTTGTGTTTCATTTTCTATGACCTTAAAATCCATTATGATTTTTTCCATTTTTAGTAGACATCCTCTTTCTTCTTTTGACATATTTTATTTTCTCATATAAATTTTTTACAACACACATGTAGGATTGTAATCTAATTATGAAACCACTATGTAAGACTTTTTCAAATGTCTTGTATGAATTTATTTAGTGTGATGATATATGTGTTTTATCAACAAAAGGTATGAATTTCTAATGTCACACATGAATTATGACATACATTTGTCATATATGATTTTTTTTAGATTTAGAGCTCAACTTCCATGATGGATTAAAATACTAAATTATTCCTAACTTTTCACCTAGAGTTTGAGCTCAGTGATGATAAGTTCATATGTATCTATTGAAGATTTCTGGGGAACACATTATGTTAGAAGTATTATTTGTGTCACTATGAGGAAGAACCTATGCAGTGAAGGTCACCATATAGAGATCAATGACTCATGAATGGGGCACTAACCGTGAGATCAATGTTGGGATTTGGAGTGTGACTTTATTCAAAATGGGGGAAACTATAAATATGTGAAAGGAGTCTTTATAGGGAGACTGACAATATAATTCTTGGATAGAAAGATTGTGACTAATAGGATCAAGAGAGAGGGGAAAGAGAAAGTGGAAAATGACCTGATTTAATAAGAAATAAAGTAGAATATAGATGTGGGAGAAGTGCTATAATCTAAATATAGAAGAAACCACCATGACTAATTTACTTTATACTAAATTTTAATTATTTTTCCTCATGTTGTCCTCAATTATTATAAACATAAAATGATAAAAATATATTGGAGGTGAAATAAAGCCTTTATTGTTTATAAATCATTAATGTTGTTTGATCAATTATTAATTGAAATTCATTATTCTTGGTTAGTTTTCTTCAATTTATTTATTTTTTTATTTTGTTTTATTGACAAGAAAAAAATTGGATTACAAATTTTTTAATCCATTTTAACCATTTCTGTAAATTAATAAATTAACTAATGGAATAAAAAGAATAAAAATTAAAATTTTAATGATAGATTAATCTATGAATCACTCATCAAGTTTTAAAGTTAGTTAAAACAATTTTTAAGAGTATTATTATTCAAATAGGCTGATTTATTTTCACATTTACCTCTGCATAATTTGTAGTTCTATTTTCTATAACAAGTAGTGTCTAACTTATCTAACTCTATTAAAAACATAATTTCTTGAATTTATTCTATAAAAAACTATGTTTACATTCATTAATCATTTACCCCATAGTTTTAGTCATTTAGTTTTTAATAAAATAACTTTAAATACTTAAACACATTCCCTTGTGTTTGATCCATCATAAATATGATTGTGTATGAGTTTTTATATGAAATTTTTATTATCGTGACGACCTCCAACATTATAAAAAATAGGTGTTATTTTTGGGGTAGGATTGGTGTTGAATGACTTATAAATAAAAAAATCAAATAAAAATTAAAAAAATAAATCTATTGTTTAGGGTATAAATTTTAAAAAATATATTATTATTTTTTATGTTTTTTCTATATTTTCATTTTAAACATTTTCTTCTACTTTAATTTTTTAATTTTTTTACATTTGAATTTTAATCAGATCATTGAAAATTTAAAATATATATTGGATATCTAGTGAACTACATAATAATCATAGGTACATGATTATTAGGTTAATTAATGGTAGTGGGGATAGTTTCTCTATTTCATGGGATAATATTATATACACTCTTATTCTATAACCTGAACATATAATTCCCTAAATATTTATTTTTCACTATTTTTTATTATAGGTAAATGATGATTAGTAATATAATTTTGTAAAACTCATAAATATATTTTTAGTAAATTTGGTGAGGAAAAACTATGGGATATATGTGTTGATTTCAAAATAGAAGATTGGAACAACTCTTAAATTTTGAATGATAAATTCTAATCATTATAGTATTTATGTGAGACTCTATTAGAAGTGGTGATGAGTTAAAGATTTTTTTTACAAATTTCTCAAAAGAAAAAATTGATAAATTTAAGTAGAGTATATTTTATCTAATTGATATATGAAAAGTGTGATAAATTGGACATGTTTTTTTGGAAGTGAACAGATAAAATATATTAGTAAACAGAAGTTGAAAATAAACATTTTTAGATTAAAAGTTTTAAAATTTGTCAAAAAATTAAATATAAAGAGGATAATATTAGTTCCCTAGTTTTGGAAGAAAAAATCAAACTTTTAATGTTTTAATGTGATGTGGGTGATCAAAAACATGTGAAAAGGATTGTGATTGAATTTGAAAGAGGAATATTTAATCACCTTTTGATAAACATCATATTTGGATATTGAGATGGAAAATATAATTATTAAAATTAATTATGTGGGTGAATAAATATAGAGAGATCACATATAGTTGAATACATGTGTTTTTAAAACTTTTAAAACCATCATGTAAGAAGTTCCTTCTCTTGAAATTTAATTTCAAAATTTAGCAATTTTATATCTGTTTCCATGGAATTTTAAAGTGTTTTTAGTGAGGAAGTATTTCAGAGTTTAAAAAAAACTTGGAAGTACACTACACCATTATAGGTAACAAACCATGATTTAAAACCATATATTTTATTTCTTTTAGAACCTAATACATTCAATATCTTGTAACACACCCAACACTAAACCAAAATAGACCACTGAGAAAAATATAACAATTAAAATGAAGCCATATAGTTTATGGGTAAAAATAGATATAGTTGAATTAGGAAATATATGTATAAATAAAACTAAATTTCATTATGAATTCTAAAGAATTGATAAAATAGATTATTGTACATAAATTACCAATAAGACTGATTTATGCATTAAAATGTTAGCTTTGTAAAAATTGACTTTTTATATGTTTTTTAAGAAACTAAATATTTTATTGATAAAATATTTTATTAATATGAATAATATATTAACTCCAATATAATTATTAATTGATAGGAAATATGAATAATAATTGTTACTATTTAAAACAAATGTTATTTTCCTATGAAAAAAGTTTTCATTATATGTTTATTTTTTATTTAGAAGCAAAATTATAAAATTTTATACTTTTAATTTTACCAAAACAATTATTTATTATATTAAAAAAATTAAATATTATCTTTTTATGGAATTTTTGGATTTTTTAAGAACAATTTAATTTTCATTGAATAATGATAAATAAGGTTTTTCCCTAAACTATAAATTTAAGGACTTTATCATTATATAAGAAAGATCCAAAATTTTATAGAACCAATTAATTTATTTTACATATATTAATATAGTAGTATTTTATTTTTTAAATAACAGTTTGAATTTATAATACCTATATTTAACATTTTATGAAAATATGTAATATTTTTCAATAAAATAAACTATTTTTGGACTTTTCTTTAATTAAATATTATTTTGGTAAAATTTAGTTTTTGATTGCTATGATATCCACAAAATTTTTATTTTATTTTATAATAAACCAATTTGTATCCTGAAAACCAAATAAATATTTTTATCCTGTACCTAAATTTTAGGTTTAAAAATATTCTTTTTCTAAAAAACAAGTTTTTTCATGTTACAAGCACTAATATATTTTATATATATTTATATACATTTTATATAATGAAATTTATTTAACTTTTTGAATACTTAAGTCTAAATTATGTAATAAGGGCCATTTTATATTTAGGCATTAAAATTTAAATTTTAAGGTAAAAACTATTTACAATGGTAAAAGAAAAAATGGTAAAAATGAAAATTATAAGAGTAATGGACATAGAAAACATGTTTAAAACATGTTTTAAAAATTAATGATTAAGGGATAATCATCTTTATAACATAAAAAAAAAATTATTTTTCATTTTTTGAGCCACTTGACTTGTGAAAGATGCGATCTCTTAATATTATGTTAAAATATTTACAAAAATTATGTTCTTAACACTTTTGAAAGGGGGATCTTAACACACTTTTAATAACACCCAACAATTATTTTTTATCTTAAAAATATACCCTTATTACTCCCACTAGAATTTTATTTTATCCTAATATGGTTCTCATCACAAGGTATTATACTACGGTCTCCCTTTATAAAGAGTCCCCCAATGGGAAAGACCAAGTCCTAAATGTGAGTAATAATGTTCCACAATTTATTTTATTTTCTATATTAATTTTCCAATTAAAATTTTATCATTATTATATATTGAAATAATTATTTTTTTCATAATGAATGTTATTATTATAACTGAAAAATATAAGTAAAATCTATTATCTCTTCTAATGCTTAAGTGTGTTTGCCTTTGGTTCCGAGGGTGTTAGAGATTATTTAAGGAGTTCTGGGAGTTTTATTTTAGGTCATGTATAGGACACTAGTTTCAAAACCAACACACACCATGAAATTGATTCGTAAAGTGGGTTTTATTTTGGAAATAATCATTTAATGATCAGTTTATAGTGCGAAAAAATTTCATGATGTTGAAGTTATTCACAACATGAGTTCAACATCCAATTTTTTTTAAATAATGCGACAAATTTTTTAGTATATAAGTAATTCATAGAATTAATGTTATAAATCCATCATTCATAACATGAATATATTCTACCCATAGATTTCATATCTATAACTTTACTAAATCCTCTTGTATTTTATTAGTCCTCTCCCCTTCGAACCGTAGGCATCTTCCAGCTGCTTTGGGTGGTTTCAGTCCTTCTAGGTTCCTCCAATTGGTGTCTTGGTATCCAAAATGGTTGGTTTCCTCTTCTATGGTGAGAGTTTTGTTCTATATTATAGTTTATAATTTTCATTGGGAATTATAATTAGTTTTGGGTTGTGTGTTTGAGATTTTTAATCATGTGATAATTATTCTTCTATCCCTTTTAGATCTATTATGTGATTGTCTTCCAGGGGTCAGTCGTTGTGTTGGTTGTGGTGCGACTCATGATTTTCTCAATGTATGTGTTGATATAACCTATTCACCAATAATTATTATAAGTTAATTAAATTAAAACATTTTTTAATCAATTATAGGAAATATGTTCTTTGTTTTGGAGTTCCTTGTGGTGTGTGGAACCCATCGTGGTTGGTGTTCAACTCAAGTTTGAAGTAGGTGGTTCAGTCTCTAGTTTATACTGGGTGAAATTTTAATGATCTTGATTAGTGAAATAGTTTATAAATGAATTGGAATTATTGATTTATTTTTATTTTTGTAAATTTATTTTTGAGAAAAAATGGATTCTCCCTTCATTTTGGTAAGGTAAAGGTGTTTCTCAAAGAATTGTCAAATGGATTTATGGATTTTTTTTTCAAAACATGTTTTTATATAAAAAGGGTTGTTTGCAAATTCATTGTGAAATGTTAAAAGAAATTTGGAATGATTTGAATAATTGGTAATATGGGAGCCTTATGTACCTCGGAAGGGGTTCAATATTGGGCCTCTTCATTGATTCTATCGAGGGGTTAACTCATGGGATACTCTCTTTTTACCCAGGACATGTGTCCTAGGGGCTCATTCATCTGACAAGGTCAAGGGGTTCACTCTTGGGGTATTCCTATATTCCTTAGGACCTATGTTCTGGGGGATTATTTCTCACATAGTAGTCATATCTTGATTATTGATGTATGAGTGACCTAGCTATCCTAAACGTATGATATCTTATGGGTCATCTATATTGTGTTGTGGTTTGTATTATTTTGGATTTGATTTACATGATTTGATAAATTAGAATGGTATGTTAGAATAATTATTTGAAACTATTTTTCCATGATTATTTTTGTAATTATGGAATAAGGGTAAACTATATACCATGTTTTGATATGAAACAAATTCACTCATTATCTTTCCATGTTTTCTCAAAACTGAGAATATTGGGATCATTGTATAGAGACTTGATATTAAAAACCCGTGTGGGATCCAGGTGAGATTATTTAGCTCACACCCTGCACATACCCTCAATAATGTCTTTAACATATATTTTATTTTGATTTATAAATATTCAGGGTTTTATAGTGAGGTGGTGAGGTCTATGGCAGCTGGGTATGGGTAGTTGGTGGTGAGCTGGTGGGACCTTTCCCACATGTCACATAGTGTATGGATTTTCGACTCTAGTTTTATTTTTTATTGTTAAACATGTTCCTTAGAATTTGTATTTCTACATTTAGGTTTCGTCACTACATTTATATTTATTAAATTATGGAATGTATTTTATTTTTATTTTTCTCATATATATATTTTCCAGGCATCGTGTTTCATATTGGGTGAAATCATTCCCACTATTTGTTGTTCGAGGTTTGGGTGCTAGTCGTTAGCTTGTGGGGATTGGGAACACCATTCATGTCAGTGGTGAATCAGTTCATGTACCAGTTTATAGGGTATCATGATTTAGTTCATTACACTAAGGGAATACCTATTAACCACTTTCCCCCTCTTCCCTTAAGGTAAATGAAAATGACATTCATCCATGTTTGCATACTACCACATCCATGAAGATTCATGTTTCATTTTCCATTATCCACTTACATGTATGGTACTAATTTTGAATTTAATAAATTAATATTATATTTATAACATATTTTACATTCTAAAAGTATGAAACATATAAAACACTTCTCTCATTCTATGTAAATTTAAATCATTAACCATGCGTACATGCAGACTACCTCCTCTATGGAATAATTGATTTCCATTTTTATTTATTTTCATACCTGCCTTACATGGATGGTAATTATAATTATTTTAATGGATAAATATTATTTTAAAAAAAATATTAAGGTCTTTTTAATAAAATTGGGTAACCTTTTAACAGTATGATAAATAAACAATAGTGGTAAATTCAGCTATCCAAAATGGTGGTCTAAGAGAAAAAATGATTTCTTATTACTATGTAATAACTTTTTATAGGTCATAATATTCTTATAATTATTTATAATGTTGATATATGACACTAATAAATACTATATAAGGTCATTATGTTTTGGAATAATCATTTTACCACTAAATTAGTTCATAATCATTCATTAATTATGGTATGTTTTTTGTTTGGGTCTGTTTATCCACCTACTGGAACAATGATATAAATTAAAATCAAGGATGAATATGGGAATATAATTTATATAATTTTATGATATAAATACATAAATAAGAATTTTATTTTACTATTTTAATATTAAAATTAATATTAAACACATTATCTGAGATACCAACATCCATTCATGAAAAATCACAAAAACATTCTCATCATTGATTGCATATTTAAAGATCATAAAAAAACTAACATAGAATTAAATAATAACATTATGAATAATTATAAAATATAAATTAAAAAACCTATTATTATTTTGAAATTATAAAAATTTTAAAATGAAAAAAATTAGAACACAACTATTATGAAACTAGTTTAAAATGACCATGTTTACTCATACATGATATTGAAAACTGATAATAACTAACTAATATACATGTAGACAATAACTATAAATAATGTTTATAAAAGGTTATATGTTTTAAAATGGTACTAAAATGATTTATTAGGATAGTTATTTTTTTATACAGTAGGTTAGAGCACATTTTAAGTTAGTAGTAATTAAAATAATGGTTTGTGCTAACTCAATTTTCTTCCACTGAGTTACAAACTTACATAATGAAACTCTATTGTTCCAAATATGATTTATTATGACTAAATATTAATTTTTATTTTATAAAATCTATATTTTTTTTGTGTTCTACAATTTTTTCATTACATTTTATTATTAAATGGTTGTTACCATAATGATTATGCTATATGTTAGGGTTTCATGTCTCAATTTTCACCCATTGATACTTATTTCTTATCATAATACATTTTTTTATATTTTATCATAATAGAATATCCAATTAATATTTTATTATCATTATCCTTTAATTATTTATGATATTTTTTCATTTGAAATTCTTTCCTTCAAGGGGTTTTGATTTGATGGTTTTTAAAGTCGTAAGTGATATTTTTTTCCATCTTAAATTCCATGTAAAATGTTTTATATTATGTATCATATTTTCTATTATATGGTATATTAAATTGCATACATACATAAATTATAATTTATATATTTTATTTCATAATATTTTAATTTCTTGGTATCCCTCCCATGTTATTTTGATTCTTACATTACCATTTCTATAAGGGTATTTGTATATCAATTTTGGTTCATTGAGATATGATTAATATTCCCCACTTATTTTATTTTCATGATATATATGTCAACCATGGATTATTTTATAAATCATATCATTATGTTTTTATTTGGGGGATTAAACTTGTGGAAAACCATAACTACATTTTTCTTCCCAAATGAGGCTCTATTATAGGCATGATTTTTCTTCCAATGCCTTTCTTAAGTGAATACCCTATATTTCATTAAATTGTTTAAATATAATTCACTTATAATGCCAAAAATGAATTGATTGGGAAAACAAGTTTACATAAATATGTAACATTATTTTATATGGTGTTAATTTAAGGGATTCTTATATAAAAAACAATTCCATTTATTGATTGGGGAAATACTGATAATTCATATACTTATTACTTAAATATGAATGTTTTTTGATTGCTAATGAATTTTGATTATGTATTTTATAGTTTATCAATTAATAATATTATTAATTAATTGTAATTAATTAGGAATGGGTGGAGCCCTATATATAAATCCCCTCAATACATTGATAGGTCTAAAGAGATAAACTAGCTTGGGTATTTTGGAGTATGCCTGCATATAATAGAATATTTCCTAAACATAATCCCTCTATGGTATAATTAAGATGTATAAGGACATGATGTCTTGGATTATGGGAAGGAATTAGTTATATGGAATTATTAATTTCAATTATAAGGAACCATTTACTAATACCCTTGATTTTATTTATTGATATACCGACCATGGATATGTTATGCTCATAGTTTCCTTTAATTATTGAATTATTTTGATTATATATTCCAACTATATTATTAATAATTATATTTTTATTACTTATGATATTTTATTTTTATCACTTTTTCTACCCTTACTAGGCATTTTATCTTACCCCTTATTATATTTATGTATACCCAAGTTATAAAGAAAAGTATTACACATGATGCAGATAACATAATACATTGTAGGGATAATTTTTGTAAGAGATATTTAAAATTATTAAAAACTAAATTGTTTATTATATACGGGAAATAATGTCCATTTTATGAGATATAAACGGTCATTATTATTTAAAGTTTTTATTAACTCTCTAAATATCTAAACCTAAAATTCCCTTCGAAGGGATGTGACTTAATATTTCTTGGAGATATTGTAATCCTTGATGGTTAAAATTGGGTCTCTTAGATTCATTTAAAAG
This sequence comes from Viscum album, assembly GCA_963277665.1. Taxonomy (NCBI): domain Eukaryota; kingdom Viridiplantae; phylum Streptophyta; class Magnoliopsida; order Santalales; family Viscaceae; genus Viscum; species Viscum album. The sequence goes on along the minus strand of OY728150.1, from coordinate 782,752,270 downwards.
ATAGTATGTGAAGAAGGTGATTATTCACAGAAGATTATTGGAGTGCAAGTCTGAGGTGAAATGACCATAAATTCTTAAACATGAAAAATTGAGGTTATATTTGATAAGTTTCATTACATTATACACACAATATATAGAACTATAAATTTTTAAAAGAAAATTATTAATAAAGATATAGTAAAGAATAATATAGAAAACCAATAAAAGTATTTACCCATAAAAGATAAATAATTAATATGAGTTAATATTGAAAAGGTTATTTTCAATAAATACATTTTATCCATATTATGTATTATCTACAAAAAAAATAAATTTAAAAATTATATAATTTAAATTTGATAAAATAAAATTTATTTTCAAATTACTCACAAAAAAATTATATATTATTAATTTTTTATTTTATTCTGTAAATGTTCATTTTAAGTCATAATATATGGTTTTTACGCAATTTAAATTATTATGATGTTATAATTATGTGAGAATATCTTGAAGGACTAAAAAAACCTTTTAAGTAATAATTTTTTTAAGTTATAAAATTATGCAATTTAAAATATTGTTTTAACTTGTAAAACACAAGTTAAACATTTATAGAAATAAATTAATTTGTAACATTATTTTAAAAAATGGGTTTTGTTTTCTTCTTTTAATTATGTTTTTAGATGGTAAAATTCAGTTTTGGATTGCTTTAAATGATATAAAACTTGTATTTTTTTATAATAAACCAATTTATTTAATAAAAAAAAGTATCTATGGAAATATTATTTTTTATAAAAATTTTTAAACTTAATAACAAACATTTACTAAAATCTATTTTAACACGTTATTTATGTTTATTTAAAAATTAACACTTCAAACCCTTAAAAAATTAATTTAGATTTTGTTATAAATTTTAAATTAGAAGGTTCAAATTAGGTAAAATGACCAATCATATTTTTTTCTGTTAACATTAATTAATATGTTTGAAAATTATTTACCAAGGTAACATTATAATAGAGTAAAATAAAAAAATTTAAAAGAACAATCCTATAAACACTATATGTTATCTTAAAAATGATAGGATGAGGAGAATATTGACCCACACACACTTTCCTTCAACTTATTTTAATTTTTTAACCATTGAAATTTCAATAGTAATATTAGACTTATGAAAATGTAATGTTTACTTCCAAAAATACCCTTCTCTTCACTTTTAAAAATGTAACATTTATACCACTTTAAGACTCTCTTATCCATAAAATTTATTTAAAAAAAATTAAATTCGATCCTAATATAACCCTATATCAAATTTAAAATATTTTTGCCTCCTTTAGTTTGGTTAAGGCCTTTATTTCCAAGTATTTTTTCAAGAAACAATTCAGGAATCGAATGAAAGTATCACTTTATCTAAGTCTTTTATTTTACTTCAGTACTTAGTAAATAATATCAAAAATTATTAATTTAATAAAAAGTAACCTTATTATACTAAAATTTTATTATATTTATTTTAAGACAATTATTCAATCCTTTCCATCCACTAATAAAATAAAACAATATTGATCATGCATTTGTGAAGACTGCCACCTCCAGGAAGTGATGTTGTTTTTTAATAACCACCTATAAAAAATGGTATAAAGGATGGATTTTATGAATAAATACATATTATGTTTGAGAAATAATATTTTTAATGATAAATTTTTATATACCATTATTTCATTTATTTACTGATAAATAAGATCGTTAATCATGTATAGGGGGGATTACTACCTCCATGAATGATGAATTCCATTTTTCTTCACCACACTTAATTCATTACTCCTAGAACTTTTTTAATGTGGATGTATTATTTTTATTAAATTTTAATGTTTTTATTTATATATATATATATATATATATATATATATCACATTATCATTATCTAAATAAATGCACTGACCCTGTCAATAATTACAACTTATTATCATTTGGGTCGATTTAACTATCTATGAAAACTATGTTATAAAAATTATGTCATAATTTATTATGGGATATCATATAATGGAAATATCATAAAAAATATATATTTAATATGTTTTAATGATTTTATAATATTTTTTTTAATATTTAAAATATTTATTAATATATCACCTTTTGATTTTTATACATGTTGAAAACTTGTTTATCATGATTTCCATTTTTAAAATATGTATTCTTTTATTTTATCAAATGGAAATTAAACTTAGGTAATCATTGAAAAAAATTATTATATTTTTAATTATATGGTAATGATGAAATTGAAACCACTTAGTGATAATTGATCTCCTCTTCAAGAAATATGTATGAAACAAACAACCAAATGTTCTAACACTCATTATTGAGAACAAAATATAATATTTAATATATTTTTAGTTTATGGTTATAAAATAATTATAAAAAGAGGAGTATATTTATATAAATGTTTTGATATAATTTATAAATATATTTATGTTCATTAAATACGAGGTTGGAAAACCTTTGAGTAAGTGGGAATACATGGTAAGGGATTTTTATCTCAAGTTCCTCCCTTTGAGACATGTTTTCTATTATACACCAATTTTATATTAAGTGGTGTATATTATACCAAATAGAAATTTTATATAATAAAATAAACTTTACTCGTGGTAATAGAATATCTATTTAAATCCCTCTCCTTCAAGTTGTTTTGAGTTAATTACCATCAACTTTTTTGGTTTTATTTTTCCCATTTTCAAATCCATGAGACATGTCTGATATTCCACACTGCAAATTATTATATATTTTTTATTAAATAACTTATTTAATTAAAGTTTAATGAATATCTATAATTTCATGAAAATTTAATTTAGATCTCATGGTAACTCTCTTATTCTAATGTTACTATTATTATAAGGTTTTTTTGGAAACTCAATTCTCATTCCTTTAGTTATGATTATTATTCTTCAACATATTTCATATAAGTCAGGTATATTAACCCTTTTATTATTTCATTTAAAGGTTGTATTATATTATAATAATTATTATCATAATAAAAAAGTAGATTAAAATATTTTTTTGATTATATTTTATGAAAAATATATGAAACCTATGTAACACACATAAATGATGAACACTATAAACTAGAATATCTTACACCGAAGAGGCTGTTGAAACTCTTGATCTTCATATGTGTTTGATAAGGATCAAATAATTGGTAAAAATAATCACCCCACATAAAAAACATATCCACGGGTTCCACCTAAACCACACAATGTTCAAGAAATATTTTTCTTTCTCCCACACTGTTCTAGCGTCTCTGCATGAAAATGATGAATTAGAAAGTGATCTTTAGGTACATGATATTTTGGCCAAGCTTAAGTATAACCCCACAACTTAAATCATTTTGATGTTATTTTATATTTAACTGAATTAAGATAATAAATAGTTAATTCATTAATTAATGTGTTTATAATTCATTTATTAATTCCTCAGTTAATTCATGCATCATATATATGAATGATTTTAACTCCAATTCATTTAATCTTATAAAATAGCTTCTTTTAATGATATAAAAGGTGGGGGATATATTTTATTTATATCCAATACTAACTGTGAAGGCATTATAATATATATATATATATATATATTCTTTTATGTAGGTATAATACAAATTTTCCTTCACCTCTTTCAAAATAGATGTTTTACTATCAATTTTACTATTGTGGATTATCAATGAAGGAATTTAAAAATATTCAAAAGGTTTTCCTTTATTATAAAATAAAATGATATATCTTCCACTCCACATATATTTATAAAGATTATATATTTTAAAGGATATTAAAATTTTAATTAATTCTAATAATATTTTCAAAATTCTGCTCTGTCCCTTCAAAATTTGTTTTTTCAAAATTTATTTGTAAAGAAGTCGATTAAGAGGATTAGTGAAAAACTTTTTATTTTCACTTATATTTATCCTAAAAGGTTTATTTTTAATGAATAAAGTTTTTAATATCCCCCTATATTTTATTTTATCATGTTTAATTTTGTAAAATGATATTTTATTGCATCATATAATTTATTTGGTTCATGTTCTATGTTTTTTTCGATGGTTTTTGAAAACCATTATTTTTTCCAATGGATATTTATGATATAATTTATGTTTATTTTCAAATGAAACAAATATGTATGTATATTTTATGGGTATATAACTACATATACCTCTAATAAATTCATTATAGTTTTGAATCACATGTGATGAAGAAATATTGAATAATGAGATATAGTAATATTTTTTCACAAATATATTTTTTGAATGTGATGTGTTAATATATGTTCACATGTTTATTTTGTGAATGAGTTGCATGAATATTTTTTCACATTATTTTTTGTGTGTATTAGGTGTGAGAACATTTTTTTAAAAAAAATTTATGTGAATGGGGGGGGGAGATTTATTTAAAAGTTTTTTTTAATGTGATGTTGAAACCTTTGTTCACATGATCTTCTAAACTCATGTTTGTGTTATAATTGTTTGTTATACTATTATTAAATGAAATTTATATTTATATATTACTATTATTATGATAATTGGATGATTTTTAATGTCTCATTATTCTACAATTTTATTCCAAGGGATATGTTTGTTCATTTGAGATTATGTGTATTTATATCAAGACTTATGAACAACTCATATTATTTCAGGTGAATTTTAATAAGAAGTTTTCTCTCTATCCATATGTTCTCATTTTCTTATGATATAACCATTTATAACATACTGACAAGTATTCCATTACTAATAATTCTATCTCACCAATTTTTTATGATATCTTTCACCATGTTATAAAGATTAGTATAACCATGGAGATGTCTAAATGTAGAAACTGTGGTAATATAATATATAGAAATATTACTATGTATCATAAAATAAGTTTCTTAAGATTTTTATCTTCATTGAAGTTAAACCTAGAATTACTGGTATTGTGATATGTTTTAGGATCTTTAATTATTATCATATAGTAATGTTTTGAAATAAAGATAGTTTCATCTCACATTGTGTTAATGATAACGTTTAATGAAGAAATTTTTAGAACCATATTTGGCAGTGATGGCTTGGGGTGCTATATAAACTATCATAGTTGGTATAAAGGAATGTTTTAATAACTTTTGAAGTAAGTATTTTAGTAAAGGATAATTTTAGAGTTATAAATGTCATCAATGGTTGAAAAATTTAGGTTGATCATAATTTCTATGGAATAGATAACCTTTTTGGATTGGTTGATGTAGTATTGGATAATTTATGTTTTTGTGGATTAAGATAAGATAATTTTAATAAAAACCCTTGGGATAAGTACAAGAAAAGAATATAAGTATAGGATAATATCCTGAAATTTTGTTCATGTAGATATTATGTGGATTTACTAGAAATAAAATTTATTATTAGACAATACATGTTGATGAAGGCTTTGACATAGATGTGATTATGAGTAAAATATGACAACCATACTCTTATTACAAGCATAAAAATGATTTATTATATAAAACATCACTTCATACAACAAAGAAGATAGAGAGGTTTAGTGTCTTTGGGGCTTAGGATCATTACATAAAAACATAAAACATGAAATACAACATCTTTATTTAAAACTTCCTTTACATGACCACTACATTCCCTCGTACTTAGCATTGCATGGGATAACATGAGGACATGCATAAGAAAAGGGTGAGCTATAAATCTCAGTAAGGGAGTACACATGGAATAACATGAGGAGTAAAATACATGTTAGGAAATAGTAATATCAATAGATCATAAGAGAAACATGAACATAAAGGCATGATAAAGCATGATAATCATAACATGGAAATGTGGCGACAACACTTAACATGGAATTAGCATGAGCCAAGGCTCATTGCACATGGAGCATGAGTAAATCCTCATTTCACATAAAGAACGAGTAAACCCTCATTTAACTTGAATTAGAATGAGTCAACACTCATTGAACATGATGTATCATGATACTATACTTTACCCAATGCATTGGAGTGCTATAAGGGTGCACCCTTCTAAAACATTTCATTTCATGCATAAGTGTGCCACATGGATCATAAAACATGGATTCATAAAACATTATAATTTATTACAAGATAAAGGAAAGTGGAATTAATACATGAAACTTTATAGTCAATAAGTAAATTTGAATAAAGGTGAATACCCTTGATGGAGGAATGAGAATGGTATTCACTACACAATGGCATTGGCTTAGAAATCGGTGCGATTTCGGCTGCGTAACGGCGTGACATAAGAATTCATAAAAACGGTTGATGAGAGAGAAATGGATTACTCATCATATATAAATGTAATGGATTTTAATTTAGTCATATAGATAAAAGTCCCAACAATTGTAATGAAATTTAGATTCATGATACAAAATTATTGCTTGAATGTAAATGAGGAGAGAGAAGTTCCTTTCGGAATTTCAGCATAGTAATAGGTGTACATGGGAGGCATTTAATGAGAGATAAGGGTCTCCCATCATTAAAACATAAATATTGAAGTATTAGGGAGGTGTGAAACCATACCCCAACATTCATAATTGAAATTAAAATGGAAAAACAACTTAAAGAAAATTGGACAAAAATGAGAAAGGAAGAAAAAACCCTTACTTAGAAGTGTGCTTCCAAAGGCTAGAGAGAGGCTTGTGAGAGGATTCTTGGGAGCATGGGGAACCTTTGGAGGATTATAGAGAGAGTAGGGAAGAGGTTGGACGAACTCCAAAGGCTTTGAGTGAGGAGGAAGTAGGATCTTGGGTGGGTTTATATAGGAAAGGTGAGAGAATTCTTTATTATTTAGGTTTGGGACCCCTTACATTAAATTAATCCAAAACAAAAACCATCCCACGGTTTTTTCCCATGGTTTTTTTGAAAAGGGAAGAGGAAAAATATATTTTATAAGTCCAAAGTCAGAACTTCTTAAAATAATAGGGTTGCTTATGTGGAGGTGAGTCATACTCCCATGGAAATTAATTTAAAAAGACAAGGTGTTTAATAAGTCTTGAGGGGTCCATTAATGCTTTGAAAAGTAATCCAAAAAAACCCAAAATCACATTATTTTAATGGTAAAACATATATTGGACGAACATAAATATTATAGTATTTTATTACATCACTATTGGGTCATTATGATGTCATAAAACACATTATATATTTAAACGATATTTAATTTTTACCCAAAAATTTGACTGTCTCAGAAAATTCTGAAAAATTTACCGTTGGATAATTTCGATGTCCTGATTCCATAAATAACACTTATTTTATCAAAATAATTTTCTAAATATGTTAATTTTTAATTTTAAAATAAAAACCGACATTTATCGAAAATTCACTGGTTTTGACAGAAATGGCTTTCAAACCTTAATAAAAATTACAATTACATTCATAAAATTATAAGATCATTTATATTTAATAAAAATTAATTTAATAATAATAATAATATTTTATTAAAATATTATTTAATTCAAAAATCCCTTAATTTAATAAAATATAATTCTTAATTAAATAATAACTAAAAACAATATTTGTACTTTAAAAACTATTTACAATGTATCAATAATGACAAGAAAGTATATTCATTATTATATACAAAAAATAATGTACATGAACATAATTCTATTTATTTGTCACATAACCCCTTAAAACAGCTGCATAAGACCTAAGGGTAAGGTTTGCGATGGTGACAGACTCTTGGGGTGGCTCAGATAACATCGCTCGAGTGGTAATCTCTAACAACTTATACTTTTTCCGTAGATAGTACCATTTGAGCTTAACATGATGAAGCTCAGCTTGGGATTAGTCAAGAGCGAAGCCCAAGGACACAACCTCTTTTCCAAGCTCCGACAAATGGGCTTCGTATGGTGCAATTCTACTGGATTAGGCCATCGCTTCTTTTATCTGAGTAAATTGGATTTTTTTAAATCCCTGTATTTATACTAATCATGTGATCACTGTTCAACGACTATATTAGAAACATTTAAAATTCTTAACATAAAAACAAAGAAGTTGACATTTTATATAAACATATAGAGACATTTATTTAGATCAAGAGGGATTTCCATTAATGAATCTTTGGGTCGTTAAAATATTCCCCCCTTAAGAAATTTCGCCCTCGAAATTTTCCTTTTCCAACACTAAAACAAATGTGCGTAACTCAGCTTCATAATTTCCTCCTATTCCCAAGTCGCTTCTTCAAACTTGTCGTTTCTCCAAAACACCTTGATGAGGGGCATTATCTTATTTCGTAGAAATTTTTCTCTACGATCTAAGATCTTCACTGGTTGCTCCTCATAAGAAAGATCCTCTTCCAATTGTACCACCTCAGAAGAGAGTACATGTGAAGGGTCTGGTATGTACTTCCTTAATAGGGATACATGAGAGACATAATATACTTTGGCCATGGTAGGTGGAAGTGCTAGTCGATAGGCCATAACCCCGACACGATCAAGAATCTCGAAGGGGCCGATGTACCTTGGAATTAACTTCCCTTTCTTTACAAACCTCATGACCTTCTTCCACAGAGATATGCGTAGAAACACCATGTATCCAACTTTAAACTAATGTTATCGTCGACGGTTATCTGCATAACTCTTCTGTCGACTCTGGGCTACCTTGATATGCTTCTGAATGGTTTTTACCTTCTCTACCATTTCTTCGACCATTTCGGGTCCAAGAAGCTTACGTTCATCGACCTCATCCCAATATGCCAGTGTTCTGAAACTTTTCCCATATAGGGATTCATATGGTGCCATTTGGATGCTCGAGTGGAAACTGTTATTATAAGAGAACTCAACTAGAGGAAGATGTTGATCCCATCCTCCTTTAAAGTCCATTGAGTAAAATCTCAACATATCCTCAAGTGTTTGGATAGTCTGCTCAGATTGGCTATCAGTTTGAGGATGATAGGCTGTAATAATGTTCAATTTAGTATTCAGATCATGTTGTAGAATCTTCCAAAATTTAGAGGTGAATCTTGGATCTTGGTCAGACAAAATAGATAGTGGTACTCCATGCAACCTTACCACTTCCCGGATATATATCTGTGCCATTTGATCCAATGAGAAATCCTCCCGAATAGCAATGAAGTGTGCAGTCTTTGTAAGACGATCCACAACAACCCAGATTGTATTATTTCCTTTGGATGTTCTTGGAAGTCCGGTGACAAAGTCCATGGTGATGTTCTTCTATTTCCATTCTAGTATGGGCAATGGTTGCATCATCCTCTTAGACATCTGCCTCTCTGCCTTCACGTGCTGGCACACTAGGCACTTTGATGTATATTCAGTGATCTCCTTATTCAAATTATCCCACCAAAAGTTTTCTTGGAGATATCGATACATCTTTGTGCTCCCTGGGTGAATAGAGAAATTTGAACTATGTGCGTTATCCAAAAGTTCCTTCTTCAGCTCTGGACATGATGGAACACATAGTATTTTCCTAAACTACACAATTCCTTCTTCATTAACATTAAACTCAGAGGATTTCCCCTTTTTGATAGCTTCCACTTTTTCCTGAATTGCCACATCATCCTTCTGTGCATCCTTTAACCTTTCCAAAAGAGATGGTTGATAAATCATTTGTGAAAGGATTGATGATTTTCCCTTCTTTATGATTCCCATGTCCATCTTCATCAATTATAAGAAGATTGGATCCTTTTCAATTATCATCATTAATAGAATCATTGGGTACTTTCTACTTAGGGAATCTTCCACCATGTTCACTTTACTAGGGTGGTAATGTATTGAACAGTCATAATCCTTGATGAGCTCTATCCATCTTCATTGGAACATATTAATATCTTTCTGTGTGAATATATATTTAAGACTCTTGTGGTAAGTATATATATCACATTTCTCCCCATAGAGATAATGCCGCCAGATTTTCAAGGCAAAGATCACTATCGCTAACTCTTGATCATGCGTTAGATAGTTTCTCTCATGGATTTTCAACTTCCTTGAGGTATAGGATATCACTTTATTATTCCGCATCAGCACACAGCCTAAGCCCTTCTTTGAAGCATCACTGAATACTATAAAAAGTTACCCACTTGTGGGTAAAGTGAGCACATGCATATTGATAAGCCTCCATTTCAACTCCTTGTATATTTCTTCGCATTCATCACTCTAAGAAAACTTTAATCCCTTTCGAGTTAGCTTGGAAAGAGGGTTGGGAAATCGTGAGAAATTCCTCACAAATCGTCGATAATATCCAGCTAACCCCAAGAAGCTACAGATATCCATTACCAATGTTGGCCTCGACCATCCCTCAATTGCATCTGTTTTGGAGGGATCCAAAAATTTCCCATTGCTTGCGATGATATGGACCAAGAATGAGACTTCCTTCAACCAGAACTCACACTTGTTGTACTTTGCGTAGATCTTCTCCTTGGGCAAAGTCTCTAGTACAGTTCTTAAATACTCCTCATGATCCTCCTTAGTTTTGGAGTATATTAGAATATCATCTATAAAGACTACCACAAATTTGTCTAGTTAATCTCTAAAGACTCTATTCATTAAGTCCATGATGATTTCTGGAGCATTAGTGAGTCCGAAAGGCATTAATATGAATTCATAGTGCCCGTATCTTGTGCGAAAAGTATTCTTGGGGATATCTTCCTTCTTCACCCTTAGTTGATAATATCCCGACCACAAGTCCACTTTGGAGAAGAATTTTGCTCCACGCAGCTGATCGAACAAGTCATCAATTCTTGGGAGATGATACTTGTTCTTTATCGTGATTTTGTTAAGTTCACAATAATCGATGCAAAGCCGCATTGACCCATCCTTCTTCTTGACGAAGAGGACTGGTGCACCCCATGGTGAAGCACTTGGGTGTATAAATCCTTTATCCAGATTCTCCTGTAGTTGTTTCTTCTGCTCTTCAAGCTCTACAAAAGCCATTCTATCTGTATTATTGGATATTAGTAAATCCCCGGGTATAAGTTCAATTGAGAATTCAAAATCTCTTCTAGGAGGAAGACCAGACAGTTCCTCGAGAAACAGTTCGGCGAATTCCCTCACAATAGGCATTTCTTCAAGGATGGTTTCTTCCTTGGACTCAATCATCTGAGCTAGATACATGTGCTCATAGGGTATTAATATGAAAGCTTGAGATGATGGAGCTAAAGGAGATCCATCTTCCTCCTTATAATTGTAAATAATCGGGGGTCGATTCTCTATATGGAGTGTGATTTCCCTCTCCCGACAATTTATTTAGCTCTATATAAGGAAAGCCAATCCATGCCAAGAATTGCGTCAAATTCCACCAGAGGGAGTATGATGAGGTTCACTGGGAAATTCAATCCAAAGATTATAACAAGGGAGGACTTATATTCATGGGACGCAATGATTTCCCCATTTTCCGTACTCACTGACATCTTCACTTCCATTATTTGTGGTGGTGCTGGGATTGTTCTACTAAACTTTAGAGAAATAAACGAATGCGTAGAACCTGAAACAAAAAGTACATTCGCTATTCTTGAATGAATAACTATCATACCTGTCACCACTTCATTTTCGGGGTTCACTTCAGTGGAAGTGATGGAAAAAGCTCTTCCTTGCTGCCTTGGAGGTTGTTGGTTGCCTCCGAAAACCCTTAGATTAGGGAATTGATTTGTAAAATGACCTGGTTCTTTGAATTTGTAGAATTTAACAATGCGTTGAGGTTCAAATAGAGCGTTCCTCTCCTCTATCACAGCCGCAAGTCTTTCTTGCCGACAGTTAACAGCTAGGTGCCCTTATCTTCCACACCAGAAGCATTTCCTCGTCTTCTTAAGGCAATTTCTAGGGTGCTTCTTTCCACACCTTTGGTAAGTGGGGTGGTGGATCTTCCTAGCACCGTTGGATTTATCCATCGGACCACCAACATTGAAGTCCACCTTACACTTATTATCCCCATGAAAGCCTTGTGATTATCCGATCTCCATTTCGACCTTGAGGGCACATCAGACAATTTCCTCATAGCTGTCTAAGTCACGGATTGCTAATGCTTTCAATAGGCTAGGCTTCAACCCACCAAATAAGCGGTCAACTTTGCATTCTGGGGTAACAACAAAGCCTAAAGCGTATCGTGCAACCCTTGTGTAGTTTTCTTCATATGCTCCAACAGATTCTTCATCTTTTTGCTTGAGGGAAAGGAAGTCCCTTTCCATCTTAAGCTGGAGGGTGCGTGGAAAATATTTATCGAAAAACATCTTCCGGAAATCCTTCCATTCCAACGCCTCGATCTCCTCATCAGGCTTAGTATTTTTGATCAACCTACACCATTGATCAGCTTCACCCTCAATACGATAAGCCTCCAGGAGAACCTTCTCTTGTTCATAACATTGAAGAATGGATAAGATCTTTTCAATGGAGTTGATCCATTGTTCAACGATCGTGGGATCAGATGATCCACTAAAAGTATGAGGCCTTTGTATCATAAAGCTCTCGATAGCGACATGTTCTTTCTTAAGGGGTGTTGAACGTTCCTCTTGACCCGTGTTTTTATTCAAAACCTGAGTTATCTAAGAGAGAAGCATGACAAAGTTCGCGATTCCCGCTCCCATTGGATTGGGCATCTCCTTAGTACAGTCATCACACTGATCTTCACAACGGTTGTTAGCCTGAGTCCTCCTATTACCGGCCATTGGCTGGAATAAAAGGAAATATAGGGGTATCACATAAAGGGTAATCCAAAGACAAAAGTTGATGACTTATAAATAAACTTTTATTTCCTTAACTCATGAGTCTATAGGCTTCAATCTAGGATTTTCATGATCTACTTTATAACATATATTCTTAGGGGAATTTTTTTAATTCCCTTAATAAGGGTTCATACTAAGCTTGTGAATTTATCAAAACATATCCCTTGGGAGTGTCGTAACCAAGATTACATCAAGGCCTATTTTCATGTGTCATTTCCCCTTCGAGTCTAGCTCAAAGCGGTGTTTTCAGGTTTTACCTCTAGGATAGATCTATGCCAGAGCCGCCTCTACCTGCTCGTATCCAGAAAGGGATGTATTTTCGTGATAAACCACTTACTCGGTACTTACCAAAACTTAGGGATGTTTTTATTATACTTAGTCTTTTATCTAAGGCTTTACTGGGTTTTTCTAATCCTAATCCCAAAAATAACTAAACCTATGCTTTGATACCAACTATGACAACCCTGCTTTTATTACAAACTTAAACATGATTAATTATATAAAACTTCACTTGATACAACAAATAAGATCAAGAGGTTTAGTGTCTTTGGGTCTTAGGATCATTACATAAAAACATAAAACATGAAATACAACATCCTTATTGAAAACTTCCTTTACATGACCACTACATTCCCTCGTACTTAGCATTGCATGGGATAACCTGAGGACATGCATAAGAAAAGGGTGAGCTATAAAGCCCAATAAGGGAGTACACATGGAAGAACATGAGGAGTACAATAAATGTTAGGCAATAGGAATATCAATAGAGCGTAAGAGAAACATGAACATAAAGGCATGATAAATCATGATAATCATAACATGGAAATGTGGCAACAACACTTAACATGGAATTAGCATGAGCCAAGGATCATTGCACATAGAGCTTGAGTAAATCCTCATTGCACATAAAGCACGAGTAAACCCTCATTTCACTTGAATTAACATGATTCAACACTCATTTCACATGAAGTATCATGATACTATACTTTACCCAATGCATTGGAGCGCTATAAGGGCGCACCCTTCTAAAACATTTCATTTCATGCATAAGTGTGCCACATGGATTCATAAAACATAATCATTTATTCCACGATAAAGGAAAGTGGAATTCATATATGAAACTTTATAATAAATAAGTAAATGTTTATAATGTTTAATACCCTTGATGGAGTAATGTGAATGGTATTCACTACACAATGGCATTGGCTTAGAAAATCGGTGCGATTTTGGCAGCGTAACAACGTGACATAAGAATTCATAGAAATGGTTGATGAGAGAAAAAAGGGTTACTAATCATATCTAAATGTAATGGACAATAATTAGGTCATATAGATTCATTTCCTAACAATTTTAATGGAATTTAGATTCATGATACAAAAGTATTGTTTGAATGTAAATGAGGAGAGAGAAGTTCCTTTCGGAATTTCGTCATAGTAACGGGTGTACATGGGAGGAATTTAATGAGAGAGAAAGGGTCTCCCATCATTCAAACATAAAGAGGGAAGTTTTAGGGAGGTGCAAAACCATACCCCAATATTCATAATTGAAATTAAAAGGGAAAAACAACTTAAAGAAAATTGGACAAAAATTAGAAAGGAAGAAAAAACCCTTACTTGGAAGTGTGCTTCCAAAGGCTAGAGAGAGGCTTCTGAGAGGCTTCTTGGGAGCTTGGGGAACCTTGGGAGGATTATATAGAGAGTAGGGAAGAGTTTGGACGAACTCCAAAGGCTTTGAGGGAGGAGGAAGTGGGATCTTGGGTGGGTTTATATAGGAAAGGTGAGGGAATTCTTTATTATTTAGGTTTGGGACACATTACATTAAATTAATCCAAACCACAAACCATCCCATGGTTTTTCCCATGTTTTTTGGAAAAGGGAGGAGGAAAAAAATATTTTATAAGGCCAAAGTCCTAACTTATTAAAATAATAGGGTTTCTTATGTGGAGGTGAGTCATACTCCCATGGAAATAAATTAAAAAAGACAAGGTGTTTAATAAGTATTTAGGGGTCCATTAATGCTTTGAAAAGTAAGTCAAACAAACCCAAAATCACATTATTTTAATGGTAAAACATATATTGTCCTAAAATAAAGATTATAGTATTTTATTACATCACTATTGGTTCATTATGATGTCATGAAACACATTATATATTTAAACGATATTTAATTTTTACCCAAAAATTTGACTGTCTCGGAAAATTATGAAAAATTCACCGTTGGATAATTTTTAAATCATGATTTCAGAAATAACATTTATTATATCTAAATAATTTTCTAAATATGTTAATTTTAACTTTTGAAATAAAAATCTACATTTATTGAAAATTCACGAGTTTTGACAGAAATGGGTTTCAAACCATAATAAAAATTACAATTGCATTCATAAAATTATAAGATCATTTATATTTAATAAAAATTAATTTAATAAGAATAATAATATTTTATTAAAATATTATTTAATTCAAAAATCCCTTAATTTAATAAAAAATAATCCTTAGTTAAATAATAACTAAAACATTATTTGTACTTTAAAAACTATTTGAAATATATCAATAATGACAAGAAAGTATATTCATTATTATATACAAAAAATAATGTACATAAACATAGTACTATTTATTTGTTATATAACCCATTAAAACAGCTGCATAAGACCTAATGGTAAGGTGTACGATGGTGACAGAATTTTGGGGTGGCTCGGATAACATCGCTCGAGTGGTAATCTCTAACAACTTCCACTTTTACCATAGACGGTCCCGTTCGAGCTTGACATGATAAAGCTCAACTTGGGGTTGGTCAAGAGAGAATCCCAAGGACACCACCTCTTTTACGAGCTCTGAAAAATGGGCTTCGTATGGAGCAATTCTACTGGATGAGTCCATCGCTTCTTTTGTCTGAGTAAATTGGATTTTTTAAAGCCCTATATTTATACTAATCACATGATCACTGTTCAACGACTATATTAGCAACTGTCAAAATTATTAACATAAAACCAAATAATTTGATATTTTATATAAACATACAGAGAAATTTAATTAGATCAAGAGGGATTTCCATAAATGAATCTTTGGGTCGTTACATAAAAACCCTAAAAGGGTGTGTTGGTTATTAACTAAATCATCATCTGGTGCACAAAAAAAAAGACCTAACAACACACCAGGTTTGAAAATCCTGAGGGATTTGAGTTTGTTAATAAAATTAATTTTATAATATATTATGAATTATTTATTATGTTAATAATTAGGATAATATGTATGAGAGAAGTCAACATAACGAAACCTATATTAAACCAAGAGTAATTTTGGTTGAAAAAAATTAATATAATAATTTCAGAGAGTATGAAATTTTGAGGTTGAATTTTTTCATGTGATTTAGAGAAATAAATTCTTATATTGTGATCATCACTAATAATTAAATCATTTATTTATTATTAATGGATAGATACCAAAGGAACCGAGTTAAAAATAGATCCCATGGATAATTTGGAGATTGTCTCAATAAGAATACTAATGGGATAAGTGTTGGAGTGAGAAATATTATTATTATGTAAAATTGGCTATCACCAATTATGATTATCAATTTGAACATAATTGAATAAAAAGATACACCAAAGAAGATGAAGGAATGGTCTTGTGGATGTTCGGATGGAAAATTGATGACAGAGAGAAGATTAAAATTTTTACGTGTCAACAATGTGGTATGAAACACCTTATGTGTAACGCCCCGACCCTAGTTACCCAGAGTCGGTGCATTATTACATAACATTGGAATGATCACAAGAAAGATCAAATCTCGAAAGACCGATTGGTTTAGTAGCCTTGGAAACACTAGATATATTCATAAGTCTTACATTACATCATAAAATGAAAAACTACAACAATAACATAATGTATCCATAATCCACACTCATATCCCCACATAATATCCCTGTATGTCATTCATAATTTACTTCTTCACTTCCTGGGAAAAATAAAACATATAAAAGGGGTGATCTCAAATGCCCAGTAAGGATAACAATATAGCGGAAACTTTCATAAATAAGAATAAACATTTAAGGAAATGTATAACTTAAACAAAAGCCTTTCAAACTTGAACTTTCAACATTGTATGGAATAAATAAAATGAAATAATTCCATTTACTCAGTCACATGGATATTCTACTAATCGAATAATCACATGCAAAATCAATAACCACTTTCATAATGTTGTAATTCATAATGCCAGACTATCATAACCACATAGCCAAGGCCTCGTGCCAAGACTACAAATAAGATTTTTCCAAGTCCTTGTGACAAGACACTAGTTTGTCTCATGAGACCTACCGATGCATCTAGGAGCTATAGTGGGCTCCACCCGTCACATATTAAGTCTAATGCATTCCCATATGAAAAGGTTTAAACAAACATAAACATTCGTATTAAAACTAGCATACGAAATGTCAATAATTACACCATAAACTATGAATGGTATAAAAATATCACATCCACAGTCAAACATATCACAAAACCTTCAATACAATATATATTTTTTGTATCATAATAAATCAACTTCAAATAAGCATAAAATCCATCAAAGGATGTTGACATAGATGAAATCAAAACTCTTTTTAGAGAAATATCTATTTCTATTTTTTTAAATCATCTAAGATCCATACAAAATAAAACATTTTCTTTGAAAATATTCTTATAATCTTGTAATTAAAGCTTTGAAGATTTTATAACGGCGGAAAATAACCGCACCCGCCGTATAAGTTAAAAAAACATTCTTACCTTAATTCTGTCGAAAAGGTTAAAAAGGACCTTGTTTTGAAAACGACGGAAAGATTACTCTTATAAAAAGTCAAACAAGGGTATAAATTACTTTAACCCATATTCCTGTAAATAATAAAAAATTTTTGAAATACATTTTGAAGAAACATGGTTGTGGATGATAAAGAGATCCCAGTAGATTATTACGTATAAACAACCTCGGATAATGAAGAGATTGTGAAATAACCCTTACCTTGTACTTTTCCTTGGTTGGGGTAGATTAACCTCCTGTATAATGGTGAAATAATTGTTATTAAATTATAAAAGAATCATATACATTAATATGATATCATATATGATCTTTTAATATTGATTTGATAATAATATCTTAGTATTATCGTTGTTTCGGGTGTTAACTTACTTTTATTTTATATGTTTTGTTATGTAAGACATGTTTGTAAAGGATAGGTTGTATATTATTCATATACAGAATGATATCAAGTCCTTAAACATCATTTTTAAATCATCAAATGATAATTATACTTTAATGGTTACGATGGAGAATGAATCTCATCGCGTTCGTGGAGACGGTAGTCCGTACGTACGCACGAGCGACAATATCATTATTTTGATATTAAAATAATATATAAATGGATGGTATATCATATATACAGAATCATTAACATGTTATATTTATTATTTAAATGAGTTACACATCATTATTATACCCATCCAAATAATATATTATTGAATAACAATTACACCACGACGTGGAGACGGTAAGCCGTACGTACGCACGTATGGTGACATGTTATTCAAAGGGTGGATAGAATACTGAATATGGTTGTACCATATTTATAATAACATCACAGTATATATATGATACTGGAGTTATTATTTTAGAATGGTAACAAAAAAGGAAGAAGAAGTGGAAGAAGAAATGAACTTGGAAAAGGGTGGTGAAATCATTACCTCTTCTTCGGGTTCTTCCTTTTGATTTGATCAAAAGGGATCCTTAGGTTGGATTTATGATCAAACTAAGGCCTCTAGGTTGTAGTGAGGGAAGTTGGGAGAGTAATTTGTCAGAGTTTTTCCGAACAAAAAGGCTTTGAAGGTGTGAAGAAATGAGAAGGAGGAGTGCCCTTTTATAAGAGGGGTGAGGGGCACCTTTGGAAAAGCTAGAAATATTAGTTTATAATAAATTCATATTCGGTTTCCAATGGCTCCAAAGATCATTATTTAAATTTTAAGGTGGGTATAGGTAGAAAAAAACTCAACCAATAGAATTTATAGAGGTTTGGGTACTTATATTAACCTTATCTTTAAGTATTAACTCTAAATTAATTAGTTTCACTTTTACAATGTCTCTTTGTATTTTTATATAATATGGTTAATAAACTTATTATATACATCCAAGAAACCCCCAAGTGGTCCATTAATTATGAACCTATCATGATATAAGTCTCTTGGCCTAACCTTAGATTTTTATGAATTTAATTTCAATTAATAATATAATATTTGTTTTAAGAACTCTTTTATGTCAATTTTGACACTATTCAATAGTTGATTTTTGTGAAACTCATAACAGATTGATTACTTAAAATAAAGTAAATTAAATAAATCCTAATATATCATATTATCCTAGAAAATTAGTTTAATTCATTAAAAGTTTCATATTATATTTATTTGGGTATTTATAATATCAATTATTTTAATTTTTCACTATTATAGTAATTACTACATCATCATTGTGTCATAAATAAATTAAATTAGTTAATGTCTAAACATTATAAATAAAATATAATTATGTAGGAAATAGTTTTATCTTTCTAATGAATATTTATAATCTAAAATCCAACATATATAACCCTATGTAAAAATTGTTTTTCTAAAAGATATATGCTTGTGTCATTTTTCTATTCATTTTAACTTAATTAAAAAAATGTCCCTATCACCTACAAGTGGCACCATGGGGTCCCAAAATCGACCAAAAGATTCCTATGGTCGAACATGTATCAAAAAATAAGGCTAAGACATGTTTTAGGGTAATTTAGTATTATTATAATATTATTTTTTAACCCTTATTTATCGGATTTACCCTTAACCATGGTAAATAAAATATTTACCGCAGTAATTATTCAAAATGTCTAAAAATAAAAGTTACATATTTACACAATTTGTAAATCCTGATTCCAAATATGGAATCCATTTTTATAAATTAAAAACATAGAAGTGGCAGAAATTAATTTAAAATTAATTCCCGCTGTCAAAACAAAAAGCGTATTTTTAAGAGATAATAACTATCAAAAGATTGACACTTGTTTATGTTCGGTTTAATTGTAAAATTATGTCCAATGACCAACATTATATTAAATGGTAAAAATATATTCTAGATATACTTTAAAACCACTCAAATTCATAATTTATCACTATTAATTATTTTGATTAAAAAAGTTGTTTTTAATTAAAATTTAGTAATTTTCACTATTCATCAAAATATTAAAGTTATCCGAAAAGTACCAAAATTTCATCTTAGGCTAAATTCGATATTCTGAAACCAAAAATGAAGTCCATTTTGAAATATAATATATATATAATTTCAAAAAGTAGGTATTACTATTCATAACGGCTAGTTTGATTGGTTGTTAGAACTCGGTGTTGCGTACAACACACGCTATCGCATTATTCAAAGAGAAGCGTACCATAGAAGCTTGGGGTGTTACATTCTCCCCTCCTTCAAATAATTTCGTCCTCGAAATTTCTAGAATACTACCGCATGAAAAGACTCGGGTGGTTCTTCATCATAAGTTCCTCGGGTTCCCACGTTGCCTCTTCCATCTTATGGTTTCTCCACAAAACGTTTACCAGACGCGTCGTCCGGTTTCTCGGTACTTGTTCTCTCGTATCAAGAATCCTAACGGGATCTTCACAATAGGAAAGATCGGGTTCTAGTTCTAATTCCTCATAGGTGAGTACATGCGTTGGGTCAGACATGTATTTCCTCAATAGAGATACGTGGAACACATCGTGAACTTTGGAGAGACTTGGCGGCATTGCCAATCGGTAAGCCACAGCCCCAATTTGTTCTAGAATTTCAAAAGGTCCGATGTACCTGGGACTCAATTTACGTTTCATACCAAAATGTATGACTCTCTTCCATGGTGATACCTTCATGAAAACATGATCACCGACTTGAAATTCCAAATCCTTCCTTCGATTATCGGCATAGCTCTTCTGCCTACTTTGAGCTGCTTTGATGTGATTTTGGATTACCTTCACCTTTTCCACCGTTTCCTCCACCAATTCTGGGCCTACAAGTTTTCTTTCACCAACGTCATCCCAACAGGTTGGTGTATGACATCTCTTCCCGTATAATGCTTCATATGGTGCCATCTGAATACTCGAATGGAAGCTATTGTTATAGGAAAATTCTACCAGTGGTAAATATTGATCCCATATACCCTGAAAGTCAAGTGAGCAAGATATCAACATGTCTTCTAAGGTCTGAATAGTCCGTTATGATTGTCCGTATGTCTGAGGGTGGTAAGCAGTGCTCAAATGAAGTTCAGTATCCAGGGATTTCTGAAGACTTTTCCAAAATCTTGAAGTAAAACGGGGATCACAATCAGAAACAATCGATAGGGGTACTCCATGAAGTCTCAAAACTTCATTAATATATAGTCTTGCTAGACGTTCCAGGGGTATATCTTCTCTTATAGCAAGAAAATGTGCTGACTTGGTAAGACGATCAACAATAACCCATATTGCATCGTTCCTTCTAGGAGTCTTTGGTATCCCCATGACAAAGTCCATCTTAATATTGTCGCATTTCCACTCCGGTATGGGAAGAGGTTGCATGACTCCTCCAGGCTGTTTCCTTCCAACTTTCACTTGTTGAAAAACCATACATCTTGACACAAAATCAGCAATCTCCCTCTTCATGTTGTCCCACCAAAAATGTTCCGTCAAATCTCTATACATTTTGGTGCTCCCAGGGTGTATAGAGAAATTGGAACTATGAGCATCATCCAACAATTACCTTTTTAGATCAGGTATATCGGGAACACAATGTATCTTCCCTAATTTCAAAATTCCATCTTCATATACAAATTCTCTCAATCTCCCATCATTCACAGCTTTAATCTTCTTTTCAAATTCTTCATCATCGGTCTGAGAACTCTTAATCCTTTCTAGTAAAGATGGTTTGGCAACCATTTGAAAAAGAATTGATGTTTCACCTTCCCTGGTTATTCCCATGTCCATCTTCACTAGATCCATGAAAATTGGATCCCTTTCAATTCTCATCATGTTCAAAACTCCATGGTATTTTCTGCTCAAAGCATCTGCCACCTTGTTTGCTTTCCCCGGGTGGTAGTGTATCGTGCAATCATAATCCTTGAGTAATTCAAGCCATCTCCTTTGCCTCATGTTGAGTTCTTTTTGTGAGAAAATATACTTCAAACTCTTGTGGTCAGTATAAATCTCACATTTTTCACCATATGGGTAGTTCCTCCATATCTTCAAAGCAAAGATCACAGCTTCTAAGTCGAGATCATGAGTAGGATAGTTTTGTTGATTAATTTTCAACTGTCGTGATGCATAGGCAATAACTCTATCATTCTGCATAAGGACACAACCAAGTCCTTTCTTTGATGCATTACTATAAATAACGAACCCATCATTCCCCGATGGTAGAGTCAATATAGGTGCATTGACTAATATTCTCTTCAGTTCTTCGAAACATTCTTCACACTCTTTTTTCCAAACAAATTTAACCCCTTTACATGTGAGCTTCATTAATGGGTTAGCCAATCGGGCAAAATTCGGGACGAAACGTCGATAATAACCTGCCAAACCAATAAAAATGCGTACCTCAATTATACTCGTAGGTGCTGGCCATTCTTGGATTGCCTTGGTCTTAGAAGGATCAACAGCGATTCCATCTTTAGAGACAATATGGCCAAGAAAAGAAATCTCCTGAAGCCAGAATTCACACTTGCTAAACTTCCTATATAATTCATGCCTCCTCAGAGTCTTCAAGATAATGCGCAAGTGATTTTCATGATCTTCGTAGGTTTTGGAGTATACCAAGATATCATCAATAAATACCACAACAAATTCATCAAGATACTCCTTGAAAACTCTATTCATCAGATCCATGAATACATAGGGTGCATTAGTCAATCCAAAAGGCATTACAGTAAACTCGTAATGCCCGTACCTGGTTCGAAATGCTGTCTTCGGAATTTCTTCCTTCTTTACACACAAACGATGGTATCCAGATCGAAGGTCAATCTTTGAAAAGTATTGAGCTACATGTAGTTGGTCAAATAAATCATCAATACGAGGTAGGGGATACTTTTTATTTATCGTTATAGCATTGATCTCCCTGTAGTCGATACATAACCTCATAGATCCATCTTTCTTTTTAACAAAAAGAATAGGGGCTCCCCATGGAGAAACACAAGGGCGAATAAATCCCTTATTACTCAATTCCTCTAGTTGTTTCTTTAGTTCAACTAATTCTACAGTGGCCATTCTATAAGGGGTCTTCGATATAGGCCTTGATCCAGGAATCAAATCAATGGAAAACTCAACATCTCGTTCTGGAGGATATCCAGGTAAATCTTCCGGAAATACATCTACAAATTCTTTCACAACAGGTACATCCTCTATTTGAACATTCCTTTCCTCACCGACAATTATTTCATTCTATTCCTCCCCAATAATTGAATTTAGTTGAGCTATTGAGGGTGGATCTAAATAAGAATTAGGTGGTGACGATTCTGCTCTAAAGATAAGGTGTTCGTTAACATTATCATCAAGAATCGTAACCTCTTTCTTCTTGCAATAAATAGTCACATCATTGTCCGAAAGCCAGTCCATACCAAGGATTATATCAAACTAAATCATAGGTATGACGATGATATCGGCAGATAACGAACATTTATGTGATCTAATGGGGACTGATTCACAAAACTTTATTGCAATGATACTTCCCTTAGGAGTTTTAACTGAAAACTCCCTTATTATATCAAATTGGAAATTGTTGGGAAAAAATCTCTCAAGGTAACATTGCAGTATTTTTGGGTTGATTGTGTTTGTTGACAAAGCAGGTTTCCATGGAGAATTGTCGAGTTCCCAAGAAGTTGTTGACATTCCAAGTTGACAAAGAACTATGACAAAGGAAAGGACGATCTGGAGGTGGTACAAAAGAGCAGTACAAGGTGGCGCCGTTTCCCAGTGTTTTCCAAATTTTTGGGGTCCAAAATTTGGAGTTTGGTGAGCATTGCGAAAATAGGATTTCCCTGAAGAGCATAATTTAATATGGAAAAGGCATGAATTTCGTGAAGATAGGATGCATGGTTTGGAAATTGCGAAGACCAGAAGAATGGAGGCGGTGATGCTCCGCGATTACGTCAAGCATCGCGAACGGCAGAGGCTGAAGCGCATCGCGACGGAGAAGGGATTTGCGAGAGAGCTTCGCGGTGAAGGTGCGAAGGAATGTTGGGATTCGCGAGGGAGCTTCGTGGCGAAGGCGCGAGCCGCGAAGGTAAGTTGACGGTGATTCTTCGCGACTACGTCAAGCTCCGCGAATGGATAATTTCTGTGGAGCTTCGCGATTTGGACAGAATACCTGCAGAAACTTTGGAGCTTCGCGATTTGAGATGACGTGGCATTGACTTCGCGCGGAAAGTTCAAGGGTCGATGGAATCGCCTATAAATAGAGGCCGACCCCTTCGAGCAAAGTAGAGAGAATTTTCAGAGAAAATACTTTGCTCTAGATTTGCGAAGGTGGTTCGTGGAGCCAGTGTGCTTCGCGAAAGAGGTGCTTCGCGGAGGCTATTGTAGCTCCGCAAAACCTGCGAGCTCCGCGTTGGCTTACTTAGCTTCGCGAGGGTCGTTGCTTTGCGACGGCTTGAGCATCGCGAGAGTGCTTCGCGAAGGAGCTTCGCGAGTGAGCTTCGCGAAAAGGCAGGAGCTTCGCGAAGGCTTGTTTGAGCTTTGCGAAATTGGGAGCCTCGCATTGTTGGGTGCTTTGCGAAGGTCTTTCCAAAGGTTGTTTTCCCAGTGGATAGTGGCAAAGGGGTATTCATCTACGGGTGAAAGTTGAACTTCAACAGAGCATCTACATACAGAGAAAGATGAATTCCTTAATGGAAATGAAGAGACCTACAGGTCTATAAACTGTGAGTGGATTCCCTTCCAAGAGAAGTGAGCTCAGGAAGAGGAAGAAGGTGATCCTCTCCACCGGCAGTGAGCCAGAGAGAGAGAAATAGGGAGTGACCCTTGGGAAAGCAGTGAGCTGACCCTAAACATTGTAAAGGCAGTGATCCTGGGCATAGAAGTGATCTAGCCCGAACCTTGTAATCCATAGCTAGTGAAGATTAGTGGAATTTGGTACGACCGGCAACCTGTCGGCGTATGCTCCTTGGACGTAGCCCTTAGCGGTGAACCAAGTAAAATTGCTGTGTCCTGCGCTTGCTTTACTTTCTGTTTATATTGTGTAGCAGGAAAGAGAGAGAAGAGTGTTTTGCTTAACAGCGAAACAAGATCAGAACGGGCATTAATTTTTAATTAGTCATACCCTGATTCACCCCCCCTCTCAGGGTATTCATCCTAGTGGACCTAACAAGTGGTATTAGAGGGAAGGTTGAAAGTTGTTCTTCTCTCAATAGAGGTAACCAATCATAAAGGGATTCCTATCTTCGACGGATATAATTTTCAGATATGGAAGAATCGGATGCAACACTATTTCCGATCCTTGGGAATGGATGTGTTTTCAGCAGCTATGCATGGTATCACAGTTGATATTAATAGTGGTGCCTTATCAGAAGCTTAGCATAGAGAGTTGGATGCTGATTCCAAAGCAATCAATGCCTTAGGGGGAGCTCTTTCCAATCCCATATATACAAAGGTGATGTCATGTAAAACGTCACATTCCATGTGGGAAAAGCTTTTGAATATATATGAAGGGGATACAAAGGTCAGAGAGGCAAAGCTGCAGGTGTTGTGGAACAAATATTAAGATCTGAAAATGAACCCGAATGAGTCTGTTGACACATTCTTTGACCAGGTAAACACTGTGGTAAAAGATATGCGAGGTCTTGGAGAAGTCATTGAAGACATAAAGATTGTAAAGCGCATCTTGAGGAAACTTCCACCTCGGTTCAATCCGAAAGTTTCAGTACTAGAAGAAAAAGATCCAAAAGAGATAACACTGGACAACTTGCACAGTACCTTGGTTGCATATGAAATGAGGAACGATGATAATGAGGCTGTGGAAAAGGGGAAGTCCAAAGAAGTGGCATTTAAGGCCATGAAGAAGCTTAACATTGAAGATTCTCAGGAAGAATAAGAGACAGATGAGGTAATGTCATTCCTCTTCTCAAATCTTCAAAGAGGAAAAGGAAAGTTCAAAGGGAAGCTTCCACTTGCTTGCTTTAGATGTGGAAAAGTTGGTCATCTTGCTGCAAGGTGCCCCAAAAAGTTTCAAGAAGATAACGATGAAGATGAAGTTGAAATTCCCAAGAAGAAATCTTCAGCCTATGTGAAAGGGAAGAAGCAGTTCAAGAGAAATTTCTTCAAGAGGAAGAATCTTCTTTCACAAGAAATAGATAGTTCAGATGAGCCTGAGGATGAAGAGGTTGAGGAGTTTGAAAATTTTAAAGATCATAGACAAAATGCTATGGTAGCGGTCGTCGGTAGTTCTCAGGAAAAGGAAGAAACTGACTTTGGAGAAGAGGAAGAAGAAGTTGAAGGAAGAGTTGATATGGAAGCCGAATTTGAAGCATCTCTTGAAGAGATAGATTTTTGGAGAGCCAAAACGAAGAAATCCAATAAAGTGGTTCGTGATTCCAAACTCTATATGCAACAACAGGATGAAGAAAAGTCAGAACTGTTAGAAGAAATTGAAAGACTAAAATCCTTAACACCAGAGAGCTCAGAAAATATTGCTAAGCATAAGCTTAAAATTGAGGAACAAAAGAAGTAAATTGATTGTTTGACTAACACAGGAAAGGAGCAGGTCAGACATATCAAAGAGCTTGAAGAAGAAGTGGTCAGTCTACGACGAAAAATGAAGGATCAAGAAAAACTCTTGACCCCCAATGTGATATCAGAAAATCAGGACATTCAGAAGACAGAAAAGATGAAAGAGGAGGCTCGTAGTTCATCAGGAGTGAAGCACCAAGAAAGCTCAATTGATAAGGTTGATTCAGGGCATGATAAGAAACAAAAATCGGTGGCAGTTAATGTCAGACCACAAGCACCCGTTCCGAATTTGAAGGTTGATTTGGGCACAAAACAGAATCAGAATATTTATAGATCCCAAAGGGAAAATCATAGTGCTGAAGTATCACGAAGGAATGTATCCTATATCAGGTGTTATTTCTGTGGGAAAATGGGACATTCATAGTATGTGTGTTCCATAGCCAAGAGATATAGAAGGGAACAAGAATAGAGATGGAAACCAAACAGAGAACGGTTTTCCAGAACATATTTTGAAGGTCACTGTTTTTGGTGCGGAGGATTTGGGCACATGGCTAGGTACTGTACTTCGACCATTCATAGAAATGTGCCAAAGTATAATCAAAACACTCGCAAGCAGCAGGTCAATAAACCGGCAGGTGAATTTAAAATGCAGAATAGATTTGCGGTTTTGCAAGATGAGGGTGGTCCATCATACTCTGAGAAAGAACAGAAGCCTCAATCCATGCCGAGTGTGAAAGAAAAAGTATGGACCAAGAAGAAGAAAAATGAGAAGGTTGTGGTGGCAGAGATTTCCCTTAAAGCATCAGATCGATCTGGTGTTTGGATCCTTGATAGTGGTTGCACATCCCACATGACGGGTAATAAGGATCTTGTTACAGGCATCAAATATGACAAAGAAGGAGTTGTCAAATTTGGAAATGATCAAGGCCTGAAGATTGTTGGCTCAGGGAAATCCAAGTTTGGGGGAAAAGAGATGAGACGTGCTGATGTCTTGGTAGTAGAGGGTCTCAGTCAAAACATACTTAGTGTCAGTCAACTATGTGACTCTGGGAACTCTATCCAATTTACTAAGAAGATGTGTGTTGTGAAAGGAAAAGATGGAGAAGCTGTTCTGTAGGGAAAAAGGTCAAAGGGAAATCTCTATCTTTTAGGTGGGGAAGAAGATACTTGTCTTTTATCCAGAGAGGAAGAAAACCAGCTGTGGCATAAGCGACTTGGTCATCTATGCCAACCATCTATGGAGGATCTCGTTAAATTTGATGCTGCTAGAGACCTTCCCAAACTATCATGTGATCGCACTCATACGTGTGATGCTTGTCAACAAGGGAAAATCATCAGAAAGACATACAGGCCAAAGGAACAAAAATCAACTAGAGTGCTCGAATTGGTGCATGCTGATGTATGTGGACCTATCTCACCACGAGCTATAAATGGGAAAAGGTACTATGTTCTTTTCATTGATGACTATAGCAGAATGGAATGGGTATTCATCATTACCCATAAGACAGAGGTGTTCAGTTGCATAAAGCAGTACAGGAAGGAATCAGAAAAGATTCTTGGGCAGAAAATTCTGAAGTTTCGTACTGATAACGGTACGGAATTTACAAACAGTCAGGTTGAAAACTATCTCGAGAAACATGGGATAAGGCATCAAGTTTCATCAGTAAGAACTCTCCAACAGAATGGAGTAGTTGAAAGGAGAAATAGGATCATCAACAACATGGCCAGAACAATTCTTATTGATAAGGACCTGCCAGAGAAATTTTGGAAGGAAGCAGTTTTGACATCGGTCTATGTTTCAAACAGGTCCCTGTTATGTCCGAAGCAGGGGAAGACTCCGTATGAACTGTGGTACGGAAAGAAGCCAACGTTGAAGTACTTTCGAATCTTTGGAAGTAAGTGTTTCATTCTCAACAAAGAACATCATAGGAAGTTTGAGTCACGAGGAGATGAAGGGATATTCCTTGGCTATTCCAGGAAAAGTAAAGCGTATAAATGTTTCAACAAAAGGCTGGGAAAAATCATTGAAAGCAATGATGTCACTATAGTTGAAAATGAGCAGAATACTCAACGATCCAGTGAACAATTCCTAGATGAAAGTGATGATGAGGTAAGCAACCCAGGGGGAGCCGAAGTGGCAGAAGCTGACTCGGAAGAAGATACTGATGATGAAGAGGAAAGTGTCAAGTCGGTGTCTGTGAGAAAGCCAAAGAGTCGAGCTGAAATTGATAGGCAGAATATCATTGGTGATCAAACAGCTCCAGTTCAGACTCGAAGAATGAAATCATCACAGCAAGCATCGTTTTTGTCTCAAGTGGAGCCGAAATGTTTTTCTGATCCAGCTGAAGATGAAAAATGGGTTCAGGCCATGAACGAAGAGGTTGATTAGATTGAGAAGAACCAGACATGGGAGATTGTTTCGAGGCCAGCAGACAAGAATGTCATCGGGACTAAATGGGTCTATCGCAACAAGATGAATGAAGATGGCACAATGATTCAGAACAAAGCACGAATAGTGTGCAAGAGATACTCCCAGATAGAGGGAATAGATGTTGATGAGACATTTGCACCGGTTGCAAGGCTGGAGACAATCAGATTATTTTTGGCCATAGCCGTGCAAAGAAAGTTCAAAGTGTTCCAGATGGATGTCAAATCCGCATTATTGAATGGGGTTCTGGAAGAAGAGGTGTATATTGAGCAGCCAGATGGTTTTCTCATTCATGAGGATGAGAACAAAGTTTGCAGGCTGAAGAAGGCGTTGTATGGGCTGAAACAAGCACCAAGGGCATGGTACTCAAGGCTTGATCAGTACTTGAAGAAGCTTAGTTTCCAGCGTGGAGGAGTTGACTACAACCTCTATTTCAAGAATGACAGTAATCAAAGGATGATGGTTCTAGTGTATGTCGATGACATAATTTTTATCGGATCAGATGAAGCTCAGTGCAGACAGTTTTCCGAATTCATGAAAACTGAGTTTGAAATGTCAATGATTGGAGAGCTAACATTTTTCCTTGGTCTACAGGTGACACAAGGAAGGAATGAAACTTTCATTTCTCAATCCAAATATGCCATGTAGGTTCTAAGAAGGTTTGGAATGGATAATTCCAAGGAAATGAAGACTCTGGTTGCTACCCGGATGAAATTATCAAAAGATGAGGATGGGAAGACAGTTAATATCACAGAATACAGGCAAATCATTGGAAGTCTGTTGTACTTAACCGCAACAAGGCCTGATATTGTTTTCACCACATGCCAAGCAGCGAGATATCAGAGTAATCCCAAGAAAAGTCACATGCTTGCAGTGAAAAGAATACTTTGGTATATCAAGGGCACGGTGGACTTCGGCTTGACATACAACGACAAATCTCAGACAGAGTTATTGGGATATACTGATGCAGACTGGGCCGGTTCAGCAGATGATAGAAAATCAACGTCAGGTGGTGCATTTTATCTTGGCGGACTCTGTATTGCTTGGTTAAGCAAGAAGCAGGATTGCATTTCATTAAGCACCGCAGAAGCTGAGTAAATTGCGGCCACTCAAACATGCACACAGTTATTGTGGATGAAGCAGCAGCTTGAAGATATGGGAGTTAAAGTGAAGTCTCCGATCGTAATCCAGTGCGATAACTCAAGTGCTATAAATCTCAGCAAAAATCCAGTCCATCACTCTAGGAAAAAGCACATTGAGATAAAGTATCATTTTATCAAGGAGAAAGTTGAGAAGGGGATCGTGAAGTTGGAGTATGTGCCTACAGAGCTACAGGTTGTAGACATTCTGAAAAAGGCCTTACCAAAAGAAGCTTTTGAGAGGCATCGACTGGCTCTGGGAGTTCAGTTGATTCCCTACACTTGAAATAGTGTGGATATGGGACCCCCCCTCTCCCCGAGGTATGGCGTGTTTTTCCCTATTGTGCTGATCTGTGTTCTCTACCATGTTATAGACTACAACGGCGTGACCTTTGGGTTCGTTGACAAAAGGGGAGAAAAGTGTTTGTTAATGGGGGAGAAAATAGTGATTGTTCAAGGGGGAGACAATGCAGAGATTTGATAGATCATAATTGATACGGGGAGAAGCTAATAGGTGGAGCAGCCAGAAAGGGGGAGCAATGAGAAAGGGGGAGAGATTTTCAAATCTGACAATGCTATAAGTGATCGATCAAAGCATAGAAATCACGACAGCTGAGGATCGTGATAAAAGCAGAACATTGGTGTTGGAATGGTGTGAGACAGTGTCCAGCTATCAACAATTGGTATCAACATAAGAATTCACCAATTGGTATCAGTGTGGTTCAACAACTGGTTTTATTTTAAGAATTGGTATCAGGGTGGAATCGACAACTGGGGTCTGACATGAAGTGATTCATTAATGAACTTTTCATACTACTCTTGTTTCTCACGCCGAGCATTGCTCATGTGGGATTAGAGTACGTGTTAAGTGAATCCTTGAACGCTATCAGAATCGCAAGAGGCGAATGGTGGTAGCGGCTGGAAGAAGACACATTGAGGTATCAAAGTGCAGAAAATCATCCTGAGAAGAATTGTGAAGAGTTTTCAACAAACCCAAAGGGGGAGATTGTTGGGCAAAAATCCTTCAAGGTAACATTGCAGTATTTTTGGGTTGATTGTGTTTGTTGACAAAGCAGGTTTTCATGGAGAATTGTCGAGTTCCCGAGAAGTTGTTGACATTCCAAGTTGACAAAAACTATGACAAAGGAAAGGAAAATCTGGAGCCGGTACAAAATAGAAGTACAAGGTGGCACCATTTCCCAGTGTTTGCCAAATTTTTGGGGTCCAAAATTTGGAGTTTGGTGAGCATCGCGAAAATAGGATTTCCATGAAGAGCATAATTTAATATGGCAAAGGCATGAATTTCGCGAAGATAGGATGCATGGTTTGTAAATTGCGAAGACCAGAAGAATGGTGGCGGTGATGCTCCGCGATTACGTCAAGCTTCGCGAACGGCAGAGGCTGAAGCGCATCGCGACAGAGAAGGGCTTTGCGTGAGAGCTTCGCGGTGAAGGCGCGAAGGAATGTTGGGCTTCGCGAGGGAGCTTCGCGGTGAAGGCGCGAGCCGCGAAGGTAAGTTGACGGTGATTCTTCGCGACTACGTCAAGCTCTGCGAATGGATAATTGCCGTGGAGCTTCGCGATTTGGACAGAATACCTGCAGAAACTTTGGAGCTTCACGATTTGAGATGACGTGGCGTTGACTTCGCGCGGAAAGTTCGAGGGTCGATGGAATCGCCTATAAATAGAGGCTGACCCCTTCGAGCGAAGTAGAGAGAATTTTCAGAGAAAATACTTTGCTCTCGATTTGCGAAGGTGGTTCGCAGAACCAGTGTGCTTCGCGAAAGAGGTGCTTCGCGGAGGCTATTGTAGCTCCGCGAAACCTGCGAGCTCCGCGTTGGCTTACTTAGCTTCGCGAGGGTCGTTGCTTTGCGACGGCTTGAGCATCGCGAGAGTGCTTCGTGAAGGAGCTTCGCGAGTGAGCTTCGCGAAAAGGCAGGAGCTTCGTGAAGGCTTGTTTGAGCTTCGCGAAATTGGGCGCCTCGCATTGTAGGGTGCTTTGCGAAGGTATTTCCAAAGGTTTTTTGCCCAGTGGATAGTGGCAAAGGGGTATTCATCTATGGGTGAAAGTTGAACTTCAACAGAGCATCTACATACAGAGAAAGATGCATTCCTTAATGGAAATGAAGAGACCTACAGGTCTATAAACTGTGAGTGGATTCCCTTCCAAGAGAAGTGAGCTTAGGAAGAGGATGAAGGTGATCCTCTCCACCGGCAGTGAGCCAGAGAGAGAGAAATAGGGAGTGACCCTTGGGAAAGCAGTGAGCTGACCCTAAACATTGTAAAGGAAGTGAGCCTGGGCATAGAAGTGATCTAGCCCGAACCTTGTAATCCACATCTAGTGAAGATTAGTGGAATTTATTACGACCGGCAACCTGTCGGCGTATGCTCCTTGGACGTAGCCCTTAGCGGTGAACCAAGTAAAATTGTTGTGTCCTGCGCTTTCTTTACTTTCTGTTTATATTGTGTAGCAGGAAAGAGAGAGAAGAGTGTTTTGCTTAACAACGAAACAAGATCAGAACGGGCATTAATTTTTAATTAGTCATACCCTGATTCACCCCCCCTCTCAGGGTATTCAGCCTAGTGGACCTAACAAGTGGTATCAGAGGGAAGGTTGAAAGTTGCTCTTCTCTCAATGGAGGTAACCAATCATAAAGGTATTCCTATCTTCGACGGATATAATTTTTAGATATGGAAGAATCGGATGCAACACTATTTCCGATCCTTGGGAATGGATGTGTTTTCAACAGCTATGCATGGTATCACAGCTGATATTAATAGTGGTGCCTTATCAGAAGCTAAGCATAGAGAGTTGGATGCTGATTCCAAAGCAATCAATGCCTTAGGGGGAGCCCTTTTCTAATCCCATATATACAATGGTGATGTCATGTAAAACGTCACATTCCACGTGGGAAAAGATTTTGAATATATATGAAGGGGATACAAAGGTGAGAGAGGCCAAGCTGCAGGTATTGTGGAACAAATATGAAGATCTGAAAATGAACACGA
Organism: Viscum album; assembly: GCA_963277665.1. NCBI lineage: Eukaryota > Viridiplantae > Streptophyta > Magnoliopsida > Santalales > Viscaceae > Viscum > Viscum album. Next base: position 782,719,277 of record OY728150.1, on the reverse strand, counting down.
ATGAGTCTGTTGACGCATTCTTTGACAGGGTAAACACTGTGGTAGAAGATATGCGAGGTCTTGGAGAAGTCATTGAAGACATAAAGATCGTAAAGCGCATCTTGAGGAAACCTCCACCTCGGTTCAATCCGAAAGTTTCAGTACTAGAAGACAAAGATCCAAAAGAGCTAACATTGGACAACTTGCACAGTACCTTGGTTGCATATGAAATGAGGAACGATGATAATGAGGCTGTGGAAAAGGGGAATTCCAAAGAAGTGGCATTTAAGGCCATGAAGAAGCTTAACATTGAAGATTCTCAGGAAGAAGAAGAGACAGATGAGGTAATGTCATTCCTCTCCTCAAATCTTCAAAGAGGAAAAGGAAAGTTCAAAGGGAAGCTTCCACTTGCTTGCTTTAGATGTGGAAATGTTGGTCATCTTGCGGCAAGGTGCCCCAAAAGGTTTCAAGAAGATAACGATGAAGATGAAGTTGAAATTCCCAAGAAGAAATCTTTAGCCTATGTGAAATGGAAGAAGCAGTTCAAGAGAAATTTCTTCAAGAGGAAGAATCTTCTTTCACAAGAAATAGATAGTTCAGACGAGTTTGAGGATGAAGAGGTTGAGGAGTTTGAAAATTTTAAAGATCATAGACAAAATGCTATGGTAGCGGTCGTCGGTAGTTCTCAGGAAAAGGAAGAAACTGACTTTGGAGAAGAGGAAGAAGAAGTTGAAGGAAGAGTTGATATGGAAGCCGAATTGGAAGAAGCTCTTGAAGAGATAGATGTTTGGAGAGCCAAAACGAAGAAATCCAATAAAGTGGTTTGTGATGCCAAACTCTATATGAAACAACAGGATGAAGAAAAGTCAGAACTGTTAGAAGAAATTGAAAGACTAAAATCCTTAACACCAGAGAGCTTAGAAAATATTGCTAAGCATAAGCTTAAAATTGAGGAACAAAAGAAGTAAATTGATTGTTTGAATAACACAGGAAAGGAGCAGGTCAGACGTATCAAAGAGCTTGAAGAAGAAGTGGTCAGTCTACGACGAAAAATGAAGGATCAAGAAAAACTCTTGACCCCCAATGTGATATCAGAAAATCAGGACATTCAGAAGACAGAAAAGATGAAAGAGGAGGCTCGTAGTTCATCAGGAGTGAAGAACAAAGAAAGCTCAAATGATAAGGTTGATTCAGGGCATGATAAGAAACAAAAATCGGTGGCAGTTAATGTCAGACCACAAGCACCTGTTCTGAATTTGAAGGTTGATTTGGGCACAAAACAGAATCAGAATATTTATAGATCCCAAAGGGAAAATCGTAGTGCTGAAGTATCACGAAGGAATGTATCCTATATCAGGTGTTATTGCTGTGGGAAAATGGGACATTCACAGTATGTGTGTTCCATAGCCAATAGATATAGAAGGGAACAAGAACAGAGATGGAAACCAAACAGAGAATGGTTTTCCAAAACATATTTTGAAGGTCTCTGTTTTTGGTGCGGAGGATTTGGGCACATGGCTAGGTACTGTACTTCGACCATTCAGAGAAATGTGCCAAAGCATAATCAAAACACTCGCAAGCAGTAGGTCAATAAACCGACAGGTGAATTAAAAACGTAGAATAGATTTGCGGTTTTGCAAGATGAGGGTGGTCCATCATACTCTGAGAAAGAACAGAAGCCTCAATCCATGCCGAGTGTGAAAGAAAAAGTATGGACCAAGAAGAAGAAAAATGAGAAGGCTGTGGTGGCAGAGATTTCCCTTAAAGCATCAGATCGATCTGGTGTTTGGATCCTTGATAGTGGTTTCACATCCCACATGACGGGTAATAAGGATCTTGTTACAGGCATCAAATATGACAAAGAAGGAGTTGTCAAATTTGGAAATGATGAAGGCCTGAAGATTTTTGGCTCAGGAAAATCCATGTTTGGGGGAAAAGAGATGAGACGTGCTGATGTCTTAGTAGTAGAGGGTCTCAGTCATAACCTACTCAGTGTCAGTCAACTATGTGACTCTGGGCACTCTATCCAATGTACCAAGAAGATGTGTGTTGTGAAAGGAAAAGATGAAGCAGCTGTTCTGCAGGGAAAAAGGTCAAAGGGAAATCTCTATCTTTTAGGTGGGGAAGAAGATACTTGTCTTTTATCCAGAGAGGAAGAAAACCAGCTGTGGCATAAGTGACTTGGTCATCTATGTCAACCATCTATGGAGGATCTCATTAAATGTGATGCTGCTAGAGACCTTCCCAAAATATCACGTGATCGCACTCATATGTGTGATGCTTGTCAACAAGGGAAAATCATCAGAAATACATACAGGCCAAAGGAACAGAAATCAACTAGAGTGCTCGAATTGGTGCATGCTGATGTATGTGGAACTATCTCACCATGATCTATAAATGGGAAAAAGTACTATGTTATTTTCATTGATGACTATAGCAGAATGGCCTGGGTATTCATCATTACCCATAAGACAGAGGTGTTCAGTTGCATAAAGCTGTACAGGAGGGAATCAGAAAAGATGCTTGGGCAGAAAATTCTGAAGTTTCGTACTGATAACGGTACGGAATTTACAAACAGTCAGGTTGAAAACTATCTCAAGAAACATGGGATAAGGCATCAAGTTTCATCAGTAAGAACTCCCCAACAAAATGGAGTAGTTGAAAGGAGAAATCGGATCATCAACAACATGGACAGAACAATGCTTATTGATAAGGACCTGCCAGAGAAATTTTGGAAGGAAGTAGTTTTGACATCGGTCTATGTTTCAAACAGGTCCCTGTTATGTCCGAAGCAAGGGAAGACTCCGTATGAACTGTGGTACGGAAAGAAGCCAACGTTGAAGTACTTTCAAATCTTTGGAAGTAAGTGTTTCATTCTCAACAAAGAACATCACAGGAAGTTTGAGGCACGAGGAGATGAAGGGATATTCCTTGGCTATTCCGGGAAAAGCAAAGCGTATAAATGTTTCAACAAAAGGCTGGGAAAAATCATTGAAAGCAATGATGTCACTATAGTTGAAAATGAGCAGAATACTCAACGATCCAGTGAACAATTCCTGGATGAAAGTGATGATGAGGTAAGCAACCCAGGGGGAGCAGAAGTGGCAGAAGCTGACTCAGAAGAAGATAATGATGATGAAGAGGAAAGTGTCAAGTCGGTGTCTGTGAGAAAGCCAAAGAGTCGAGCTGAAATTGATAGGTAGAATATCATTGGTGATGAAACAGCACCAGTTCATACTCGAAGAATAAAATCATCACAACAAGCATCGTTTTTGTCTCAAGTGGAGCCGAAATGTTTTTCTGATGCAGCTGAAGATGAAAACTGGGTTCAGGCCATGAATGAAGAGCTTGATCAGATTGAGAAAAACCAGACATGGGAGATTGTTTCGAGGCCAGCAGACAAGAATGTCATCGGGACTAAATGGGTCTATCGCAACAAGATGAATGAATATGGCATAGTGATTCAGAACAAAGCACGACTAGTGTGCAATGGATACTCCCAGATAGAGGGAATAGATGTTGATGAGACATTTGCACCGGTTGCAAGGCTGGAGACAATCAGAATATTTTTGGCCATAGCAGTGCAAAGAAAGTTCAAAGTGTTCCAGATGGATGTCAAATCCGCATTCTTGAATGGGGTTCTGGAAGAAGAGGTGTATATTGAGCAGCCAGATGGTTTTCTCATTCATGAGGATGAGAAAAAAGTTTGCAGGCTGAAGAAGGCGTTGTATGGGCTGAAACAAGCACCAAGGGCATGGTACTCAAGGCTTGATCAGTACTTGAAGAAGCTTGGTTTCCAGCGTGGAGGAGTTGACTACAACCTCTATTTCAGCAATGACAGTAATCAAAGGATGATGGTGTTAGTGTATGTCGATGACATAATTTTTGGCGGATCAGATGAAGTTCAGTGCAGACAGTTTTCCAAATTCATGAAAAATGAGTTTGAAATGTCAATGATTGGAGAGCTAACGTTTTTCCTTGGTCTACAGGTGACAGAAGGAAGGAATGGAACTTTCATTTCTCAATCCAAATATGCCAATGAGGTTCTAAGAAGGTTTGTAATGGATAATTCCAAGGAAATGAAGACTCCGGTTGCTACCCGGATGAAATTATCAAAAGATGAGGATGGCAAGGCAGTTAATATCACAGAATACAGGCAAATCATTGCAAGTCTGTTGTACTTAACCGCAACAAGGCCTGATATTGTTTTCGCCACATGCCAAGCAGCGAGATATCAGAGTAATACCAAGGAAAGTCACATTCTTACAGTGAAAAGAATACTTCGGTATATCAAGGGCACGGTGGACTTCGGCTTGACATACAACGACAAATCTCAGACAAAGTTGTTGGGATATACTGATGCAGACTGGGCCGGTTCAGCAGATGATAGAAAATCAACGTCAGGTGGTGAATTTTATCATGGAGGACTATGTATTGCTTGGTTAAGCAATAAGCAGGATTTCATTTCATTAAGCACCGCAGAAGCTGAGTATATTGAGGCCACTCAAGCATGCACACAATTATTGTGGATGAAGCAGCAGCTTGAATATATGGGAGTTGAAGTGAAGTCTCCGATCGGAATCCAGTGCGATAACTCAAGTGCTATAAATCTCAGCAAAAATACCGTCCATCACTCTAGGACAAAGCACATTGTGTTAAAGTATCATTTTATCAAGGAGAAAGTTGAGCAGGGGATCGTGAAGTTGGAGTATGTGCCTACAGAGTTACAGGTTGCAGACATTCTGACAAAGGCCTTACCCGAGGAAGCTTTTGAGAGGGATCGACTGGCTCTGGGAGTTCAGTCGATTCCCCACACTTGAAATAGTGTGGATATGGGACCCCCCTCTCCCCGAGGTATGGCGTGTTTTTCCCTATTGTGATGATCTGTGTTTTCTACCATGTTACAGACTACAACGGCGTGACATTTGGGTTCGTTGAAAAAGGGGGAGAAAAGTGTTTGTTAATGGGGGAGCAAATAGTGATTGTTCAAGGGGGAGACAGTGCAGAGATTTGATAAATCATAATTGATATGGGGAGAAGTTGACAGGTGGAGCAGCCAGAAAGGGGGAGCAATGAGAAAGGGGGAGAGATTTTCAAATCTGACGATGCTAGAAGTGATCAATCAAAGCATAGAAATCACGATAGCTGAGGATCGTGATAAAAGCGGAACAGTGGTGTTGGAATAGTGTGAGATGGTGTCCAACTATCAAAAATTGGTATCAACTTAAGAATTCACCAATTGGTATCACTGTGGTTCAACAACTGGTTTTATTTTAAGAATTGGTATCAGGGTGGAATCGACAACTGGGGTCTGACATGAAGTGATTCATTGATGAACTTTTCATACTACTCTTGTTTCTCACGCCGAGCGTTGCTCATGTGGGCTTAGAGTACGTGTTAAGTGAATCCTTGAACGCTATCAGAATCGAAAGAGGCGAATGGTGGTAGTGGCTGGAAGAAGACTCAGTGAGGTATCAAAGTGCAGAAAATCATCCTGAGAAGAATTGTGAAGAGTTGTCAACAAACCCAAAGGGGGAGATTGTTGGGCAAAAATCCCTCAAGGTAACATTGCAGTATTTTTGGGTTGATTGTGTTTGTTGACAAAGCAGGTTTCCATGGAGAATTGTCGAGTTCCCAAGAAGTTGTTGACAATCCAAGTTGACAAAGAACTATGACAAAGGAAAGGACGATCTGGAGGCGGTACAAAAGAGCAGTACAAGGTGGCGCCGTTTCCCAGTGTTTGCCAAATTTTTGGGTTCCAAAATTTAGAGTTTGGTGAGCATCGTGAAAATAGGATTTCCATGAAAAGCATAATTTAATATGGAAAGGCATGAATTTCGCGAAGATAGGATGCATGGTTTGGAAATTGTGAAGACCAGAAGAATGGAGGCGGTGATGCTCCTCGATTACGTCAAGCTTCGCGAACGGCAGAGGCTGAAGCGCATCGCGACGGAGAAGGGATTTGCGAGAGAGCTTCGTGGTGAAGGCGCGAAGGAATGTTGGGATTCGCGAGGGAGCTTCGCGGCGAAGGCGCGAGCCGCGAAGGTAAGTTGACGGTGATTCTTCGCGACTACGTCAAGCTCCGCGAATGGATAATTGCCGTGGAGCTTCGCGATTTGGACAGAATACCTGCAGAAACTTTGGAGCTTCGCGATTTGAGATGACGTGGCGTTGACTTCGCGCGGAAAGTTCGAGGGTCGATGGAATCGCCTATAAATAGAGGCCGACCCCTTCGAGCGAAGTAGAGAGAATTTTCATAGAAAATACTTTGCTCTCGATTTGCGAAGGTGGTTCGCGGAGCCAGTGTGCTTCGCGAAAGAGGTGCTTCGCGGAGGCTATTGTAGCTCCGCAAAACCTGCGAGCTCCGCGTTGGCTTACTTAGCTTCGCGAGGGTCGTTGCTTTGCGACGGCTTGAGCATCGCGAGAGTGCTTCGCGAAGGAGCTTCGCGAGTGAGCTTCGCGAAAAGGGAGGAGCTTCGCGAAGGCTTGTTTGAGCTTCACGAAATTGGGAGCCTCGCATTGTAGGGTGCTTTGCGAAGGTCTTTCCAAAGTTTGTTTTCCCAGTGGATAGTGGCAAAGGGGTATTCATCTACGGGTGAAAGTTGAACTTCAACAGAGCATCTACATACAGAGAAAGATGCATTCCTTAATGGAAATGAAGAGACCTACAGGTCTATAAACTGTGATTGGATTCCCTTCCAAGAGAAGTTGGCTCAGGAAGAAGAAGAAGGTGATCCTCTCCACCGACAGTGAGCCAGAGAGAGAGAAATAGGGAGTGACCCTTGGGAAAGTAGTGAGCTGACCCTAAACATTGTAAAGGCAGTGAGCCTGGGCATAGAAGTGATCTAGCCCGAACCTTGTAATCCACACCTAGTGAAGATTAGTGGAATTTGGTACGACCGGCAACCTGTCGGCGTATGCTCCTTGGACGTAGCCCTTAGCGGTGAACCAAGTAAAATTTATGTGTCCTGCGCTTGCTTTACTTTCTGTTTATATTGTGTAGCAGGAAAGAGAGAGAAGAGTGTTTTTCTTAACAGCGAAACAAGATCAGAACGAGTATTAATTTTTAATTAGTCATACCCTGATTCACCCCCCCTCTCAGGGTATTCAGCCTAGTGGACCTAACAGAAATATCCAATTTTCTTAGCAAATTGGGAATATATGAAACAATGCGATGAACCAGAATCAAATAATGCATTTGCTAAACTTGAGGAAACCATTAAATTACCTGCCACCACGTCTTTCGAAGCATCTACCTCAACATTAGTTATAGCATAAGCCTGGCCTTGATCTCTTTGAATTTTCTGAGGTAAGTTCTCCCGACGCTTAGGAAATTCATTTCCATAATGCCCCATCTCCTTGCAATTGTAGCACTGAACATTGGTAGCTTCCTTCTTCCCCTTGCAATCATGAGCTTGGTGGCCTTTTTCACCACACTTGTAACAAACTCCCTTTCCCTTCAAGCAAGTACCAGGATATTTCTTCCCATATTTACCATAGGATGGATATTCAACCTTTCCCTTTTTCCCCTTATTTCTATTCCCAGATTGATCAGCAGGTCTCTTCTTCTCTTTCTTTGCTTTAAAGTCATAAGACTTAGAGAATTCCTTTTCGGTCTTGATAGCACATGAGACAATTTCTTCTTACGACGAAAAGGATTGTGAGACTAATGCTCGATGAAGAAATGGTTTTAACCCATCAAAGAAATGATCAATCTTAATTCTTGGGTTACGTATATAATCTCCAGCATACCTTGCTAACCTTGTAAAGTTAGCCTCATACTTTGTGACATTCTCATCCTCCTTCTGTCTCAGACTTAGAAATTGCCTTTCCATATCTGCTCGATGGTCTCAAGGAAAGTATTTTTATAAAAACAGATCTTTAAACTCCCTCCATTCCATATTTGATACTTCATCATCTTCCTTCGTATTTTGAATTAATGACCACCATTGATCAGCATCTCCAGTGAGGCGGTAAACTGCCATGATAACTTTTTCCCTTTCACTGCTCCCCAAAGCCTGAAATATTTTCTCTAGGGAATTTATCCATTGCTCAACTACTAAGGTATTTGTACTCCCATTGAACATTGGTGGTTGCTGCCTCATGAATCGATCTAACATCGATCCTCCACTCTGTGGATCAGGGTGCTCCATAAGGGTAAGGTTATTATTCATAACCTGAGTAAGTTGTCCCAGTATGGTGATTAGCTGATCGACACCAGTTGCATCACCAGCCCCACTATAATTATCTTGAGTAGGAGGGAAATCCCTACATGGAGTGCGTGCATTGATACAGTTTCCATTTCTTCCACTAGGCGCCATTTCTAAACAATGGCATAAACTAGATCAGTTTATGAATCAAAATACATAATCCCATACTTATAAAACACTTAACATAAATTGAACTATTTATGGATATAATCCATAATCATAAAAATGTTTCCTTTGAGGAAGTATATACTCATAAACCCTTCATAATTATTTGTAAAGAAAATGAGAGTTATCCTAAGCATATCCCCCGGGAGTGTCGTAACCAAGAGTGCAGCAAGGCCCGTTGTCGTGCACCAGTTCTCGTTCGAGTCTAGCTCAAAGTGGCGTTTTCAGGTTTTACCCCTAGGTACATCTGTGCCAGAGCTGCCTCTACCTGCTCGTATCCAGATAGGGATTTATTGCTCGGAAAACTCACAAAATCTCTACAATACCAAAATTCTAGGAAGTTCTTCTATACTAATCCTCAAAGTTCATCTTAGGTCTACGTGCTCTAATAAGAGTTTATCTAAATCTAGATTCCAAGGTTTGTACTAAACTTCCTTTCATACCAACTGTAACGCCCCGACCCTCGTTACCCAGAGTCGGTGCATTATTACATAACATTGGCATGATCACAAGAAAGATCAAATCTCAAAAGACCGATTAGTTTAGTAGCTTTGGAAACACTAGATATATTCATAAGTCTTACATTACATCATAAAATGAAAAACTACTACAACAACATAATGTCTCCATAATCCACACTCATATCCCCACATAATATCCCTGCAGGTCATTCATAATTTATTTCTTCACTTCCTGGGAAAAATAAAACATATAAAAGGGGTGAGCTCAAATGCCCAGTAAGGATAACAATATAGCGGAAACTTTCATAAATAAGAATAAACATTTAAGGAAATGTATAACTAAAATAAAAGCCTTTCAAACTTGAACTTTCAACATTGTATGGCATAAATAAAATGAAATAATGCCATTTACTCATTCACATGGATATTCTACTAATCGAATAATCACATGCAAAATCAATAACCACTTTCATAATGTTGGAATGCATAATGCCAGACTATCATAACCACATAGCCAAGGCCTCGTGCCAATACTACAAATAAGATTTTGCCAAGGCCTTGTGCCAATACACTAGTTTGTCTCATGAGACCTACCGATGCATCGAGGAGCTATAGCGGGCTCCACCCGTCACATATTAAGTCCAATGCATTCCCATATGAAAAGGTTTAAACATAACATAAACATTCGTATTAAAACAAGCATACGAAATGTCAATAATTTCACCATAAATTATGAATGGTATAAAAATAGCACATCCACAGTAAAACATATCACAAAACCTTCAATACAATATAGAAGTTTTGTATCATAATAAATCAACTTCAAATAAGCGTAAAATCCATCAAAGGATGTTGACATAGATGAAATCAAAACTCTTTTTAGAGAAATATCTCTTTATATTTTTTTTGAAATCATTTAAGATCCATATAAAATAAAACATTTTCATTGAAAATATTCTTATAATCTTGTAAGGAAAGATTTGAAGATTTTATAACGGCGGAAAATAACCGCACCCGCCGTATAAGTTAAAAAAACATTCTTACCTTAATTCTGTCGAAAAGGTTAAAAAGGACCTTGTTTTGAAAACGACGGAAAGATTCCTCTTATAAAAAGTCAAACAAGGGTATAAATGACTTTAACCCATATTCTTGTAAATAATAAAAATGTTTTGAAATACATTTTGAAGAAACATGGATGTGGATGATAAAGAGATCCCAGTAGATTATTTTGCATAAACAACCTCGGATAATGAAGAGATTGTGAAATAACCCTAACCTTGTACTTTTCCTTGGTTGGGGTAGGTTAACCTCCTGTATAATGGTGAAATAATTGTTATTAAATTATACAAGAATCATATACATTAATATGATATCATATATGATCTTTTAATATTGATTTGATAATAATATCTTAGTATTATCGTTGTTTCGGGTGTTAACTTACTTGTCTTTTATATGTTTTGTTACGTAAGACATGTTTGTAAAGGATAGGTTGTATATTATTCATATCCAGAATGATATCAAGTCCTTAAACATCATTTTTAAATCATCAAATGATAATTATACTTTAATGGTTACGATGGAGAATGAATCTCATCGCGTTCATGGAGACGGTAGTCCGTACGTACGTACGCGCGACAATATCATTCTTTTGATATTAAAATAATATATAAATGGATGTTATATCATATATACAGAATCATTAACATGTTATATTTATTATTTACATGAGTTACACATCATTATTATACCCATCCAAAGAATATATTATGGAATAACAATTACACCACGACGTGGAGACGGTAAGCCGTACGTACGCACGTATGGTGACATGTTATTCAAAGGGTGGATAGAATACTGAATATGGTTGTACCATATTTATAAAAACATCACAGTATATATATGATACTGGAGTTATTATTTTAGAATGGTAACAACAAAGGAAGAAGAAGTGGAAGAAGAAATGAACTTGGAAAAGGGTGGTGAAATCATTACCTCTTCTTCGGGTTCTTCCTTTTGATTTGATCAAAAGGTCTCCTTAGGTTGGATTTCTGATCCAACTAAGGCCTATAGGTTGTAGTGAGGGAAGTTGGGAGAGTATTTGGGCAGTTTTTGGCCGAACCAAAAGGCTTTGAAGGTGTGAAGAAATGATAAGGAGGAGTGCCCTTTTATAAGAGGGGTGAGGGGCACCTTTGGAAAAGCTAGAAATATTAGTTTATAATAAATTCATATTCGGTTTCCAATGGCTCCAAATATCATTATTTAAATTTTATGGTGGGTACAGGTCGAAAAAATCTCAACCAATTGAATTTAGACAGGTTTGGGTACTTATATTAACCTTATCTTTAAGTATTAACTCTAAATTAATTAGTTTCACTTTTACAATGTCTCTTTGTATTTTTTATATAATATGGTTAATAAACTTACTATATACATTCAAGAGACCCCCCAAGTGGTCCATTAATGATTAACCTATCATTATATAAGTCTCTTGGACGAACCTTAGATTTTTAGGAATTTAATATCAATTAATAATATAATATTTGTTTTAAGAACTCTTTTATGTCAATTTTGACACTATTCAATAGTTGATTTTTTTGAAACTCATAACAGATTGATTACTTCAAAAAAAGTCAATTAAATCAATCCTAATATATCATATTATCCTAGAAAAGTAGGTTAATTCATTAAAAGTTTCATATTATATTTATTTGGGTATTTATAATATCAATTATTTGATTTTTTCACTATTATAGTAATTACTACATCATCATTGTGTCATAAATAAATTAAATTATTTAATGTCCAAAAATTATAAATAAAATATAATTATGTAGGAAATCTTTTTATCTTTCTAATTAATATTTATAATCTAAAATCCAACATATATAACCCTATGTAAAAATTGTTTTTCTAAAAGATATATGCTTGTGCCATTTTTGTATTCATTTTAACTTAATTAAAAAAATGCCCCTATCACCTACAAGTGGCACCATGGGGTCCCAAAATCGACCCAAATATGCCTATGGTCGAACATGTATCAAAAAATAAGGCTAAGACACGTTTTAGGGTAATTTAGTATTATTATAATATTATTTTTTAACCCTTATTTACCGGATTTACCCTTAACCATGGTAAATAAAATATTTACCGCAGTAATTATTCAAAATGTCTAAAAATAAAAGTTACCTATTTACACAATTTGAAAATCCTGATTCCAAATATGGAATCCATTTTTCTAAATTCAAAACACATAAGTGTCAGAAATTAATTTAAAATTAATTCCCGCTGTTAAAACAAAAAGCGTATTTTTAAGAGATAATAACCATCAAAAGATTGACACTTGTTTATGTTCGGTTTAATTGTAAAATTATGTCCAATGACCAAAATTATATTAAATGGTAAAAATATATTCTAAATATACTTTAAAACCACTAAAATTCATAATTTATCACTATTAATTATTTTGATTAAAAAAGTTGTTTTTAATTAAAATTTAGTAATTTTCACTATTCATCAGAATATTAAAGTTATCCGAAAAGTACCAAAATTTAATCTTAGGATAAATTCGATATTCCGAAACCAAAAATGAAGTCCATTTTGAAATATAAAATATATATAATTTCAAAAAGTATGTATTACTATTCATAACGGCTAGTTTGATTGGTTGTTAGAACTCGGTGTTGCGTACAACACACGCTATCACATTATTCAAAGAGAAGCGTACCGTAGAAGCTTGGGGTGTTACATTATGGATTTGTTGAAGGTAACGAGAATTCACCTTAAGTGTAAAAATGAAGGTCATAAAGCTCATTTTTTCAAGGTAAAGAGATATTACAAAAATATTTATGTCTCCGATTTCATGGAAATTTGGCAATATGCATATAAATGCACTAAGCCAATGTCCAATGGGAAAAATAGTCTCCATGAACTTCCTAGATTGTGGGAGTAAGGAAAATTATATTAAATAAATACAATTTAAAAGGATATTTATTATTCAATATATATTTTCCAACTTAATATAGATTTTAGGTTTCCAAAAACTATTGTATATTGAGTTATAAATACAAAAACCCAAGGGTATAAGTATTATTAAATCGTTTTCAATTTTTGTGGAAGTTACTTCTAATAGATCTGGTTTTTCCGGTTAATTTGACGTGGTACTATGAATGGGTTAGCTATGTTTTTAAATAATTCATAACCATTTTCATAATGGAAAATATCCCCACATGTCCTAAATCAAGCCATGATAATCTAATAATATTTATTATGAACTTCCTATGGAAATTAATTTTATCATATATATCTTGATACCCAATTGTGATTTTTTTATTATCTAAAATAGTAAGACTGATATATTATTATAAATTAAAACTTGGATATTGTGAATATACTAAAATATTTTCCATATAAAAAATGATTTTAAAATTTTATGGTTGAAATTTATTTAATAATAGTGAATTTAACACCTTAAGATTAAAGATTATATATTTTATTTCCTTTAAAACATAATGTGTTTGATATCCCATAATTCAAAAAATAATGAACTAAAATGAACCACATATCAGTATATAACATTTAAAATCCTAACATATAATTATCAGATAAAATAGATATAATTAAATTTGAAAAAATATTTATAAATAAAAATAAAGGTAATTACTAATTTTAAAACACTAAATAAATAAATTAGTTTATCTAAATAACTAATAACATTGATTTATGCTTTAAAATGTAACATTTCTAAAAATTGACTTTTTTGTATATTTTTATGACAGTAAAAATAATATAAAATATATATATTGACGTTATGAATAATATATAAACAAAAATTTTATTAGTAATTAAAAGGAAATAATAATAATAAATATATCTTAATAAGTTATTTTTTCTATGAAAATAATTTTGATCATATTTTTATGTTTTTATTTAAAAGTTAAATTCTAATCTTTCAGAATTTTAATTTCAAAAAAGAAAATTTATTTTTAATATTCATAATTTTATTATAATCTTAATAATAATTTTTGGTGTTTTTGAAATAGTTTATTTTTAGGTGAAAACTAAAAACTACATTTTTTACTAAAATAATAAATTTTATTAGTTTATCATTATATATGAAAATAGAGAATTTATAAAACCTTTTTATTGATCAAATATGTATCTAAGGAGTAATAATATACATTTTTTAAATAAAATTTTTAATTTATAAAATTTATGTTTAACATTTTATGAACATAAGTAACATTTTCTGATAAACGAGATTATTTTTGGTCATTTTCTTTTAATTTAATACTATTATGGTAAAATTATATTTTTGATTGCTATGAAAGCCACATAAATTTTTATTTTTTTATAATAAACCAAATTTTATCATGGAAATAGAATAAATTTTTATTTTTATCCTATATATAAATTTTTAGCTTAAGAATATACATTTTCTATAAAACATGTATTTACACATTGCATACACTAATGGTAAAATTTACTTTTCTTATACATATAAATTATATATGATAAAATGGATTTCACATTTTTAATAATTATTTTAATTTTTTAACAAGATCCATTTTATTTTGTGTAATTAAAAGTAAATTACCTATGAAAAAACTAGTTACCATAGTAAAACCCGAAATGATAATAGTGAAAATTTCAAGAGTAAATGACTTAAAAACTTGTTTGAAATATGTGTGAAAATAAAATTTTAAGGGATTATAGAAATTAACTCACACATAACCCAATTATTTTGCATATTCAGATCCACTTGACTTATGAAACATTTAGTCTCTTTCTATTAAGTTTAAATATTAATAAAAATTCCATTCTCAACACCTACAAAAGGGCCCTCTCACCACCCCTTCAATAACACTAAAAAAGGTAGTTTAATATTTATACTATACACTTATTACTTCCCATAGAATCAATTTTCACTCTAAAAATCTTATGGTCATAGGAGTTTAGCCTAATCTTTGTTTTTATACAGAGTCCTCCAAGGGAAAGACCATGTACTCAACATGAGTTCTAACTTTCCCTCATTTCATTACTTTTCTATATTATCTTTATGAATATGTTTATATAATTATTATATAATAACATAAATATTTTTATACTGAATATTATTATTCTAATGGAATATTTATTAACCACCTTTAACATTTTCTCTTAATTAAAACAAAAAGGATATTCGTGCATGTGTTCAAACCACCGCATCTATGAAGAATAATGTTTTATTTCCCTTAACCACCATAAAAAAATTATCCTAGTATTGAATTTAAATAATTATTATGATATTCATAAATTATTTTATATTCTGAAATTATAAAACATTTAATAAATTTCTCCAATTCTATGGAAAATGAAGTCATAAACCATATATATGTGACAATTACCATCTTCATGGAACAATTTATTCTAGTTTTTTTTGAATTTTCATCACTACCATTAATAGATGGTCAATAGAATGGGTTTTATAGATAAATTTTATTTATATGATATTACAAAGGTTATGTAATGATAAATAGGACAACCTATTAACAATATGAGCAATAAATTACCATGGTAATTTCAACCTTCCAAAAGGGTATTCCAAAAGCCAAATGATTTCTTCATAAAATGTAATTAATTTGTATAGGTTATATTTTTATTATTATTCTTTCCAATTATTATTTATTAAACTACTAAAAATATAGCGTCATAATTATTCTAGTATAATTATATTACACCTAAATCAAGTCATAATCATCCATTAGTTGTGGTATGTTCTTGTTTGGTCCAGTTTAACCACATACTTGAATAATGATATAAAATTATATCATGGAAGACAATGGAAATTTAATTTATGGAAATATAAGTTATAAATAATTAGATCATGATTTTATTTTGTTTCTATAATGGTAAATTTTATATTAAACTCATTATTTAAGATAATAATGACCGTTCATGAAAAATAAATGAAACATACGCATCCTTAATTTCATATTTAAGGATCATAACAAAAAATAACATAGAATGAATTTATAAAATTATAAATAATTATTTAAAATATGTTACAGTTCCTTTTAGGATTTGGGAATTATGATCTTTGGGATAATAATGTACAACAAAAATGCTATTAACAAACTAGTTAAAAATGATCAAGATTACTCACAATCGATATATAAAATAGACAATAACTACCTAATGAAAAGTTGATAATAATTTATAAATATTTCAATAAAAGTTTATAGATATGATTTTATTTTGAATTTAGTGATTAATATAGTTATTTTTTATGCATAAGGTCATATTTGATTTTAACTAAGCATGAATTAAGGTAAGGATTTATGATAACTCCATTTTCTTCAATTGAGTTACAAACTTACTTATTGAAACTCTATTAATAGAATCATGATGTATTAAAACCAATGAATAATTGGAATTTTATTTCATCCTTATTTTCGGGGGTTCTATAATTATTTCTTATATCCTCATTGTCAAATGGTTATTATCTCAAATATTATGTTACAAGGGTTTCTTATTTAATTTTCACTCCATGTGACATATTTCTTACTATATAACATTTTTTTTATATTTTTTATGGTAATTATACATCATATTTAGTATTTAGTATCATTATCCTCTAATTATTATTCATATTTAACATTTTATTTGAAATTCAATCCTTGAAGGTGGTTTGATTCCATAGTTTTTAAAAACATACATATTATTTATCCCTATTTTCAATTCCATGAGACATGTTTGAAATTGTGCACCATATTTTTTTATATAGTATATTAATTTTCATATTGAAATTAAGTATAAATAATATCTTTAATTTCATTATATTTTAATTTCATGGTATCCCTTTTATAGTCTTTTGATTATTAAGTTAACATTACCCCAAGGGTGTTTGAATAAAAATTTTAATTCATTGAGATATGATTCGTATTACACAATTTTTTCTTTTTTTAGTGTATATATTGGATATGTGTTAATTTTTAAATAATTTTATACTATTTTCCACTTTGGGATTAATCTTGAGAAAATACATCACTGATGTTATCTTTTTAAATCATCCTCTGTTAGAGGAATGATTTTCTTCAAATTTAATTTCTATATGAATACCTTATTTTTCATTATATTGATTTAACAGAATTTACATAGATATCCATACATGGATTTATTAGATAAATTATTAACTTGACCATATAACATTACTCCATATGGTGTTATTTTTATAAATGTTTACCTATAAATCTATTCCATTTATTGAATGGGGAAATGTTGATAATCTATATACTAGATATTTCAATATAGATATTGATTTATTTATAAATAATGTTTTCTATGTATATAATCTATATACTAGATATTTCAATGGGTATTCTGGTGTATACCTTCCCAAAACAAATTATGCCCTAAACATAGGGCCATGATTGTAATATCATGATGTATTATCTCAGAGAATGGAATTATCTTTCCATAATTATTAATTTCATTGAGAAGTAACCGTTTATTTTTACCCATGAATTTATTTATTATTATGTCAACCATGGATATGTTATAATCATAATTTTTTTGAATATCAAATTCTTTTTATTATCTATTCTTTCCATATAATTTATTCTCATATTATGATAACTTATGAAATTTGTTTGTAATAAATTTTTTTTACCCTTACTAAGAATTTGATCCAACCAGTTTTTATGTTTCCATTTCCCCAGGTTATGAATAAATTTATTACAAATGATATGTCTAATAGAATAACTTTCATGTATAATTTTATGTGAGATGTTGAATACCTATTATGAATAAAAAAATTTATTATATAATTGAAAAAATTCCCATTTTATTTTATATATATGGTATTTATCAGTTAAAAGTTTTTTCAAAATCTCTAAAAAACTAAACCTAAAATGGATTATTAATGTACATGACCCAATATTTATCGGTAATATTATAATTATTGATGGTTAAAATGGATTTTTGTCATTTAATTTCAATGACAGTAAGTTAATAAGTTGTTTATTCACACTAAATTCTTAGAGTGTATTTCCATGGCATCACACACTGCCACCTCAAAAGAACTCCAGATGGTCCAAATCTATTTTGGACACTAAAGCTGACATGTATATTTTCATTGAAAAAATAGATAACTTGTTATATTAATTTATCGAGGGGGTCTTCCAGAGGTGTGTTTTTTAGATATGGAACATGTTTCTATCACTAAAAGGTATGAATAAAATGTTTTTGGTTTTTAAATTGAAAATAAATTGGAAACAAACATTTGGTTATTCATAAATAGGAAACCACATCCTCTGAGTGACTATAGATAAATTTCTTGGGTATTCTAGATGGGTGTTTTAATACTAGAATCTCAAGTGAAAAAACCCATGGTTTTATTATACTTTTTATGTTTGTTTTTTAAATTTTAATTTAAATATTAATTCCATAACTTTTAATTTATCTTTATTTACTCATCACAGTTTCAGGTCTAAAATTATAAATGCTTTTCCTCAACTCCATACTAAATATTTTAGTAATGGATTGAACTTTCACTACTAAATCCTCTTACCATTCCAGTTGGGTTACTATTTTAAAACATGAATGTTTAGGTATAATGATAAATCTATTTTACTATGGTTTTATATTTAAAGGAAGATACTTAGAGGTGCTCGAAGTGACTTAAATGAGCATGATTATTTTTCATTTGAGATTAAAGGAAAACATCAGTATTAGGGGAGTGTTTTTTCACTGTACATTGAAATATTTATTATTGAATCTAATAGTATACTTCCCTATTAGTGTTATTAAGTTGAAGAGTTTATGTGAGTTATAGTTAAACCTTTCATTACAGAAGTTTATGTGTGATGGAGGGGGTCTATTTTATTAATAAGTTTTGCTGATTAGGCGATGCAATTGAATTTTGATGATTCCATATGGAATCTATGTTTTAATTTAATTATTTTAAAATTTCTTAAATCTTTATCATTAAAAAATATTTTCATTTGGTTTTAAAATCTAGTATCACTACCCTGAAAACATCTTGAACCACTTGAGAATGTTTGAATGTATATTTCAAATAATTCTTGATGTTTTAATAAAATATTAACATTATAATTTCTAATATGTATTGAATATATAGGTGTTATTCCACAGAGGTAATACATGAAAATTTTAAATTATATTTTTTATGACACTTGATATTTTTTTAACATATTTTTTTAGTATTATTATGACCTTTTCACAAGTTTTAAAACTACGTAATTATGAACATTTTTGATCACACACATTTTAGTTGTCCATTTAACCTTACAGTTTATCATTGGGGAAAATTTTGAGTTGTAATTATTGTGGTGGGGTTTTAAAATTTGATAAGATGTATTTCATGGAGTTCACATCATATTTATCCTCATTTTCTAGAAAATGGATATTTTCAAGAATCTTTTACATTTTTAGTCATTGCATAGTTTTCTTTAATTTGGGAACTATTTTTCCACATTCAATGGATAATCATTTATATTTGAATAATGAATTCAATCAGGTAACATATTTTCATTACTATATTTTAAAAAAAACCTTTTTTGTAAAACATTTGGTGTATGTTTTATAATTTAAATTGGATTTGAAATTCTTGTTGGGTTTACCTAATAAAATTTTTATTCAATTGTTTTTCAAAATGAATGACTCTTCCTAGTTTATCTTTTTATTATTTAAGTTAAAATTATTGGACTAGTTAAACTATGATTATTTTTAATAATTAAAATAAATCATCTATTCAGTTGTGTCTTAATAATCTGGGTGTTAAATTAAGTTATTCTATTCACCATAGAGAAAAATAAAACAATAGAAGAACATTTTAATTCAAATTGAAGATTTTCTCATTCTAATCAATGTTTCAAAATTCAATTATTTTTGTAAAAATATAATCAAACTATTTTATACATTTTATTTTGAGAAAATAAATCATTTATTCTAACTAGAAAAGTTTAGGGGGAATTCCATTCTCAAAAATCACTTTTTTTGAATGAAAATTCCTTGTTTTATGAGATAAATTTATTCTAATAATTTTGATGAAATGATTACTTAAGGACAAGAAATGTATTAAGTGTGTGTAGGGGATGGGGGTATTGATGTGGATTTGATTTGATGCATATTTACCACTCCTATTTTGGTGAATTAATAGTTTTTATAATAAAATGTGACTATAAACCTGTATTACTTCATATTTCATAATCTATTGTTGACAATATTATCCATTGAATATATTTATGAAATTGTGTATTTTTGGTACTTCAAAGATGAAATTATTCTCATTTTATTATGTTTTTTGTTAACTAATGATATTTATGTGTTTTTTATTTTTGATGTTAGAAAAGTCCTTGAACAATTTTCCAAGATTTCAATTTTGTATTATTTTGTGTTTCATTTCATATGAATTTATTAGACTATATGAATTTCTTTCCAATTTAACATGAATTCATATTTCTATATATAGAATATTTTAATTTCTTATACGAATTTTCAGTAGCACTCATGTTTAAATTTACAATCTCATTAGTTAAAAAAAACATAATAATTTTTCAAAATTCACATATGAATTTGTTTAACATAGTGGTATATTATTTTTCACAATATCATGTATAAATTTTAAATGTTGTGTAAAATTTCGGGTAACATCAATATCATATGACTTTTTGAGATTTGTAGTTCAACTTCTACAATGTATTAAAATGACACATCAACCCTACCTTCTCATTTCAAAATCAAATAAAAAGTTTTAACTTGATGAAGATAAGTACATTAGAAGATATTAAATATTACTAGATATTATTTATATCACTGATCTAGTATCTCATTCATATCTACATTCGTCATGCATGAAGTTGAATCCTGATGAATGTTAGGTTAACATTCTACTAGAAATATTATAACGAGTCATCATGATGACGAAGTTGAACATTGAAAAACACCACATAGAGATTGGTGATTTGAGGATTTAGTACTAATAAGGAGCTTAGTGCTAGGAGTTGGACCACAATAACATTAAAAATTTGAAGAACGTTCACATTTATTGAAGGAATCATTTTGGTGGCATGAACCAACTAATTTTTGGACAATAATATTATAACTATATAAATAAAGAGAGAGGGGTCAGTGTTAGAGGAAAGAGCTGCACTATAATAGAAAATAAAGTGTAATAGTGATGGGGGAGAAGAAATCCCTTCTTAACAGTGAATAAACCTTTATTCCTTATTTTATTCCTAATAAATTTCAAATATTTTTTCTCATAGAGTTCTCAATTCTTGTTAAAATGAACTATGGGAAATCTCATTGAGGGTATGTACTATTTTTATTGTTTATGACTCATTAATATGTCTGTTTCATTCTTTCTATAGTTCGATTCATTCTTCTTGGGTAGTATGCTTCAACTTAGTTCATGGTTTTGATTGATTTGTCAAAAAGATAAAATTAGAGTTGATACTGTTTAAATACATTTTACACATTGATTTGAATTAAAATATTAATTAATGTAATTGAAAGAATGAAAATTTAAAATTTAATGATAGGTAAATCTATGAATGAATCCTCGAGTTTGAATGTTATTTGAAACAATTTTTAAGAGAATTATTCTTCCAAAAAAATTGATCATTTGGAATCTTCCTTCAACATCTTTGGCATGTATCATATCCATTAAAAGTAGCATCTAAATTTTATAACTATGTTAACACCACAATTTCACTTATTCATTCCTTACACATATTTATTCCCATATAATAATAATAATTTTACCCTCTTTTTAATAGTTCTGTTCTGAATAAATCCCATTTGAACACTCACCCAACTTCCCTTAGGTTTTACCTAACTGTTATGCTAATGTAGAAGTTTATAAATGATATTTTTATGGTTATGATGAAATATATCCTTATCAGACCTTATACTAGGTGTAAGATATAATCTTTCCATTATTATTTCATCTTTTGGTTTTTAATAGACTAAAGATCTGAAAATCATATCTGGGAATACTACTTGGTGTGAGCCCCAACTGTATATTATTCATTAATTTCCTATTTGACAATATATAGAAGGGTATACAATCATATATGGGCCTCCTTCTTGGTGAAATCCCTAAAAAATTCATCTTTTTTTGCCTCTTAGTTACCAACATAAGAGAGGGTTAAAAACCATATTTGGTCCTCCTACTATGTGTAAGTGATAACTATATCATCTTCTGTGATCCTTTAGTTACTAGAAAATTGGGATTAGATAGGGCCACTGATGGGTTTGTAGTAACCCAGGATTAACATACACGGATATTACATCATTTTAGTAGGATATTCGGTACATTACAAAATACATTCCTAAGGACCATAATAGTTTAGTGTCTTTGGAAACTTAGAATTAAAATATTACATCCTAGTGAAAGATAATAAAAATCTCTAATAATGATATAAATATTTAGAACTATTAACTAAAACCTTTTATTCATAACCTAAGGAAAGAAAACATAAGAAATGGGTGATCTGAGATTCTCATTAAGGGTAAATAAAAGAAATGTGTAAGCATAACATGAAAAAAATGGTATGGAACTTGAGAATAACATTTGAAGATTATACACTTCAGATTAGAGATCATAATAAAGATTTAAAGTTCATAAGACATAGATCATAAGGAAAAAACACAATACATGAAAGCATAACATAGTAATAAAACATGGAATTTTGGAAAACACATAAATATATAAAATATTATATCTATCTACATACCAAGACCATAATAACATGTTAGGATAGGGTTAATCACCCATGTACTTACTTCAAACTTGGGATTACCTCCCTTTTACCCCCTTGTTTCGAGCTTGGGATCTCCTCCCATTTACTATCTTATTTCAGGATTAGAATGTCCTCATATGTAGTGTATTGTTTTGGGATTAGTATTTCCTCCAATATACCCTCTTGTTTTGTGATTGGGATGTCCTCCTGGGTACCCTTTGAGCTCATAAAACATTTATCAATACCGAATGAATTCTTTGGAGATACAGGTCTCACCCATATCATAATGAAATCGTACATAAATGTTCTGAAAAATAATAAACAATCATATCATAACCCACAAAATGAAAAGGGTATTGTAAAAATGTAAATATATAATAAAATGTGGAGAAAGATATAGGTTTCATAATTATTTCATCAGAATCACAATATTTAAAAGATAAATCTATTTCATAAACATATAACCGAGGAAAGAGAAACAGATTTCATAAACATATAACCCATGAAAGGGAAATAGACTTCATGAACACATAAACCAAGAAAGAGAAATAGGTTTCATAAAGACAATGACATTAAGTATAACCCATTTATAGATAGAATATTAATTAAACATTTATATAATCTCTTAGAAAGGGATTATTAACATCAAAAGATATCATCTTAGATGGAAAATAATTTTGAAATATCTTTCAAAAATATTTCTTAAGAAGAATATATTTTATTATTTGAAAAAGTATCTTTAATACCTAAAAACATTTTGAAAATCATTTTCTAAGAAAATACTTTCAAAACTTATAAAGAATACTTGAAATCATTTTGAAAACTTTTTTTCTTGAAAAAAATATAAAATATGCTTGAAAAAAATTTGAAAAACTTTTTCTTGAAAAATAATAAAATAAGATTAAAAAATTTTAAAAACCTTTTTATTGGATTTTTTTTAAAAAATTATAGAGAAATCATTAAAACATTTTGGGAACTATTTCATTGAAAATAACATTGAAAACTTATAAAGAAATATTGAAATTTCTTTTAAAACAATTTTACTAGAAAACTTATGAAAGAAGATTGATTTTTTTTGAAAACAATTTTATTGAAAATACATTTAAAAAAATTATTAAAAATTTTCCTTTTGAATATGAAAAGGAAGATTCAAAAAAATGGTGGTGGGAAAATCCATACATGTTGTACGAGGTAAAGAGAACATTCATTTTTCCTGGTAAAATGTGTAGAAAAATGAATTGTTTCGAAAATGAAAATAATATACCTTTGAAAAAATTGGTAAAAGATAAAAAAGGGAAAAATTACTTTTGTTTATTATATTAAAATAGTATAATATTCTTGGAAACCCTTTTTAGAAAACATGGTTTTGATGGAACACAGATTTCTGACTGAAGAGAGGGTAGCATTAGGCTTTCTTAAAGACACATTGTTAACTATATTATATACCAAAGAATGGAATGATGTTAAAAATAAATTAATATATCATTAAATAGTATAGTATAAGGAAATTCACAATCCTTATTAAGATATGTATCACAATATTTCATTAAATAATTCATAATCTTTAACAATCTCAAAAAACAATGAGATTATTTCAAAAAACTCTTACTACTTTGTAACTTGGGATCACACTCTCCATGTAAGAAAATTAAATTACATGAATCATTAAATATCATAAAAATAAGTATATTCATGATACAACATTTAAAATTTAATTATATACACCTTGAAAAAGAATTTAGGTGCATAACAAAACACGATTCTCAAGGAAGTCAAATTGAGACAAAACTATCTTACCGATTTGGTATCTTCAAAAACTTAAACCCCATGAAATAAATTTCTTAAAATGGATATTTAAATACCCATAAATATAATTATATGATACATATAATACATTAATGCTTACTAAATACACCACAAAAATAAGTGAGTGGTGAATAAGGCATGTATCTCATGGAAACAAAAGTGAGATGAAATTTCCCTTACCTTATGTCTTGAATCTCATCGTAATATTTCATTCCACATATATAATAAATATAAAATTTTTATAAATAATTTATAAAACTATATTATTATATCTAATACTATATTTTTTTATTATGACCTTATATTACCCTCTTCTGAACGATCTTGTGTAAGGTTTCACTTCAGGTAATATCTGCTTTGTTCTTACACGTGTCTTAATTTGTTATATCTTCAATTATTATACATATATCATGATTCCATAATGAAAATCATGATATAAATATCTTTTATATTTAGTTTATATGTATTATCATAATCTATATAATATATAAGTATGAAATAGAATACATTGTCTATGGAGATGGTAAGATGTTCGTACACATGAACGTTGTTTCTGTTTTTATTGTCGTATTGAAAGAAAGAAAGAAAATTAAATATAATTTTATATGAATAAAATATCATTAAAATAGAATTATTATGTTATATATATCATATAGTCTCACTAAACATACCCTCAATACATTTAATGTAGAGTGTCAACGAATCACGTCGCTTTGAGGGGGCGGTAGTCCACACTTCCTCAAATAGAATTATCATATTTAAAGAAAATGGAAAGTAAAAATAAGTGTGTTTTAAAATAAATAAATAATTTTTTAAAAAATAATAAAAATAATATATTACATATATAAATATATTTTCCATCATAATTTCCACCATGATAGGTGCTACAAAAAAAATGAACAATCATCTTTTAGTGAGGCGGTAGTTCACCGTACATGTAAACTATATGTTCGTTACCCATTAGGTAGAGGTGTGTGTAAATGTGGGTAGAATTTATAGAAGAAAAACATACTAGTATATTTATGATACTAGTGTTGTTATACAATAATGGAATAAATATAGTGGATGGGGTGGAGAAAGAAAATAAAAGAAAGGATCTTAAGAGAAGATGTTACCTCTTAATCGGGTAACTCCTTACACACATTTTCTCCCATGGGATTGGTTGAGTGGTTCACCAATAGGGACATCTCTCTGTCTGGTGGAACTGGCTTAGGTTCAAGTCCCTATAGACTCGAACACTATGCATATTATACATAGGGTGATTCAAAGTCGTTTCTTAGTTGGGGAACGTGCGACTCACACTAACTTGGCAGAGCACCCAATGGGCCCAGGCATGTTACCCTTACACACGTTTTACCCCATAGAGTAGGTTGAATGGTTAAATGGTTAAGCCTTCTCACTGTCTGGGGGAACTAGCTTCATCTCGAGTCCCACCAGACTCAAAGAATGTGCGTATTATACACAGGGCGATTCAAAGTCGTTGCATATCTTGGGAACATGCAGCTCAATCTTACTTGGTGGAGACCCAATGGGCCTAGGCGTGTTACCTTTACACACATTTTGGTTGAAAAATAATGGATCAAGAGCTCATGGAAGATTTCTTCTCGCAACTCCTAGGGTTTTCATACAATGGCCGTTATTCTTGCTTCGGAATGTGATAGATCTGATTTATCATGGAAGAGTTTGATCCGGAATGGGAATGAGTGTTCGAACGTCATGAATTCAAAGAGAAAAATGATGAATCCACTCCGGTTGAAAGACATAGAGAGGTATCTTTTGTCGAAGCACTCAAAAGTAGGGATCATTGCAAATATACCTCGATGAAAGATTCACTATTCAAGAGAGTTAAAGATGGTCGATTTGAAGTCGAGGATGATCCTGAGGCATTGAAACAGCGTACATAGATGTCTAAGTTCTCGATTTTGGGTCGAATTTCATACATTAAAAGAGAAAAATCTTGGTTGACTATTGAGCTAAATAATTGAATTTCTCATGTATGGGGCTTCTCTGATTGGAAACTTGTTCCAATCAGAAGGGGTTTTTTCTATATGATGTTAAAATATGAGGATGAGACTGATTGAGTTTAGAAATTAGGGAACCTAAATCTCAAACCTAGTGTCCTGAGAATCTTTGAGTGGAACTGTGCCTTTAATCGTCATACCTTTAAGAATTATATGGCCCAAATCTGGGTTAGATTGCACTAACTTAGCTAGATCATTTGGTATCCCAAGATCCTGAATCACCTAGTGTCCTTCATTGGTACTCCTCTCAAGATTGAAAAATGTACCTTAAATGATGATATTGGTCTATATGATCGAGTAATGGTAGAGGTTGATCTAGACTCTAAGCTTCAATATGTCATTTTTTTCAATGCTAAATACTAAAAAACAGATGCTCAGATTGAATTTGAAATAAAATCACCATTCTACAACCTATGTAAAATTTTATGTCATTATTTGATGAATTGTAGGCTCATGAAAATCCAAGTTTACCATCAAAATGAGGATGATTGGAATGAAATTCTAAGAGGTAATATGGAAAAAAATGATTCCCTTTGAAAAACTTGAACCACACAAGAAGAAATCGAAAGCATGGGTGAAGAAGAAACCTGTCTTGGGAGAGAGTTTGGGTACAAATTGGGATCATCTTTTGGATGAAGAGGAGGAGGACACTTTGGATCAAATAATTCAAGAGGAAATTGAAAAACTTGTATTGGATGTTTGTGACTGGACTTGAGATGCCACTATTTTATAACACTATTCTAATCTCAACTCTACAGAAGTTGTTCACCATATTTCAGACCAAATAGATCCATTCAATGGGAGTGTTGCTGGTACTGACTCCTATAATATGAACTCTGCAAAACATGGACACGTTTTTGTAGGCATTGAGTTCCCATCCGGTAGAATTAGCATTGTTACAGCCTTGGAAAATAAGATATACCCTCACACTGGGTGACAACAGGTGATCCTTGATGCCAATAAGGGTGATGGCCACTCAACTGTTAACTGTGTTACCACTGAAATGGAGGGTGGAAACAAGGATCTGGTTCACAAGGCTGCAGTTGGATAGTTCACCAAGGAACCTACTGATATGTCTTCAGAATTATTGAAGGTTACATATAAAGAGACCACAGTATTGGTGAGCACACAGCCAACACCACTTATGAACACTGTCACCCTTTTGGTGGCTTCAGATGAAAACTCAGGTATGGTTACACACTCTAATATGGTCTAATCTACTAAGACAATAATGTCTGAGTGTATGTTTCATGATCCAATTGAATGCATGGTCACTCATGTTATAAATCCTTTAATGGTTTCAAGGGGTATCCCCTCAACCAACCCATTGAATTCTAAAGAACTTGAAGAAAACTATATTAATGACAAAAAAGGTGCTACTAATAAGTATGTTATTTCTCATATGAGTAAACACGATAAGTATCCTAGTTTGTACTCTACTCAAGATGTGAGAAAGTCATCGAGGAGGAAGGTATCAGGTGGCACAAAAAATGGGGGTTCTAACCCAAAGTTAGGTTTTAAAGGAATATATTATTTTGGAACTGTCAGGTCATTGCAAGCACTGACACTTTTACTATTCTTAAAAGATTTCTTCTGAATCATAAAACTAAAATTTTTTCTCTTCCTGAACCTAAAATCAAATTTTCTTTGAATTTTAAACACTTTGGTTTTTATGGTTATATTTTTTTAGGTTCTTACAAACTGGTCTTACAATTGAATCTCTTTGGGTCTTTTACCATGCATCTTTGCAGAATGTTAATGCCTTTAAAATTACTGATTTAATTCTATCTTGTGAATTTTCCCTTGATGGGATGCATATTTAATGTACCAAGATTTATGCTAAAAGTAGATATCAGGATCTAAGATCTCTTTAGAATGATATTTATTCTTTAGCTAACAAAATTCATGACCCATGGTTTGTGATCAAAGACTCTAATGCGATTCTTACCTATAGTGAAAAAATTGGACCATCACACTCTTCCATATCCTCAATAGATTTTAGAGCTACTATTGAAGATAATAATCTTGTCAAAATCAACCTCACTGGTGCTATGTTCACATGGTATAGAAGAGACTACAATAGGGTAGTTTCTAGAAAACTAGATAGAGATTTCATAAACATATCTACTCTTGATAAATGGGATACCATTTAGAGAATTACCTGACCAAAGCTTAACATGGAACATAATCTCATTCTTGTTTGTCTTTTCACCAAAAATATTAAACATGTTCTTCCTTTTAGATTTAATAATGCTTCAGCCACTGAACCTGAATGTAATAGAATCATTAAAAATATTTGGGAAAGCATGAAGCATCACAATAATGCTTTTTCTTATTTAACTAAACTAAAACACATTAAGAAATTTCTTAAGTGATGGTGTAGTACTAAGTCCAAGAAAATTAACAAGGAAATTTCTTCTCTCAAAAATGAACTTTTGAAAATTCAAAACTCCAATACTTTATATGACTTTTATTTCGATATACAACTTGAATTTAATACCTCTATAAAGCTCAACACTTTTATTTTCCTCAAGAAAAACATGCATAAACAAATCTTCAAAACTAAATGGATTGCAGATGGTGATAGAAATACTAGGTTCTATAACTGTCTCCAAATAATTAGTAATGTTTGTAGGCCTCTTTCCATTATTAGGGACAAAGAAACCCTCATTGACTCTGAGGAAACTATTTCTAATTATGTTTTCTATTACTTTCATAATATTTTCAATGGCTCAGATGTCAATAAGGACCTCCTTCCGGATGTGATTCTAACCATGGTGAATGAAGAGCACAATGATTATCTTTTAAGCATCCCTCTTGACCCGAAAATCAAAGACACTATTTTCAGCCTAAATCCTGATAGTGCCCCAAGTCCTGATGGTTTTAACAATGGTTTCTTCTAAAACTAATGGGTGGTTATTCATTTAGACATTTGAAAACTTGTCAAATCTTTCCTTTCTAATGGTATCCTCCCTCATGGCCTTAATGATCCATTTCTAACCTTAATTATTAAATTCAAAATTCCTCTGAGAATCATCTTTTCCATACTATTGTGATCATTAACACCCTTTTTAAAATTATTTGGAAACTTTTTTCTAATATACTTACTTCCATATGCAATAAAATTGTTTCTTTGAATCAATTTTATTTTATCAAGGGTTGGGAAATTCAAGATTGCATCTACCTTGCTTAGGAATGCACCAATATCTTAAAAAACCAAAAGAGGAGGTATTATATCCATTAAACTTGACATTAGGAAATCCTATGACACCATGGACTAGAGTTTCATTTTCAAAGTTCTCAAGATATTTGGTTTTAATGATTCTTTCATCAGTATGATAAACCCTTTATTCAAATCATCCTACATCTCCATCCTTGTTCATGGTTACCCTAAGTGATTTTTCAACTACACCAAGGGTTTTATACAAGGATAACCCCTTTATTAAATTTTTTCCATTGTAGAGGTTTACCTAAGCATATTTCTCACTCGCCTTGTTGACCAAAACAAGATTAAACCTATTTAGGCATCTCATAATTTAAATGTTCCCACAAATATTTTATATAACGATGATATAATATTGTTCTTACAATGCGATAAAAAGAATATTCAAAATCTTAAAAATGCTCTCACTCACTATGAAGACATCTCTGGTCAATCTATAAGCTGGAAAAAATCCTCTGTTTTCTTTGGAAATTTTTTTTCTTCTAACCAGAAAGGTATTATTATTAACAATTTAGGTATCAAAGAAGGGTATTTTCATTTTACATATCTAGGTGTCCCTATCTTTTGGGGGAGACCTAAATCCAGTTACTCTTTCAACATTGTTGAAAAAATTATTAATCAACTCTCATCATGGAAGGGTAAATCCCTCTATATGGCTGGTATGATCTGTCTTGAGAAATCCATAATCGTCTCAAAAATGGTCTACTCGCTGATGGTTTACAAATGGAATTATGGTATTCTTAAGAAAATAAAAGTTTAAATTAAAATTTTGTATGGACTGGAAGCATTATTGAAAGGAAGCTTATGACCATTCCTCGAGATACTTGTTGTAAACCTTTAGACAACGGTGACATTGGCATAAAAAATCGTAAACTTTTCAATGAATCTATTCAATCTAGGCTCACCTGGAGGTTTCTTCACAACAATTCTGATTCCATTTTTTTTTCTTAAAAAAATATTTCTAACTCAACTAAATAATGGAAATTTGAATTATATCACTTATTCCATCTACCCGTCCATTAAAAAATCCTTCAAAAACATCATGAACAATTCTATATGGATGGTTAGTACCGATTCCTCCATGAATTTTTGGCTTGATAACAGGATTGGTGCTTCTTTAATAACCTTGGTGCCATCCAATTCTCTACTTGTTAACACCAATTACACCATAAGGGGAATTCTTCACTCTCATAACACCTACCATCATGATAACATCAGGAATGTTATTGATAATTATACATTATCCAAATCTTATGATTTCCTTATTTGGGAGCCTGCTTATAATGGTGTCCTTGATTCCTAAAGTGTTTACAAACACAAATTCATAAATTCTGATTATAACTTTTTTGGTTAAAATTTTTCAGAAAACCTTGGATTAAACCCTCGAGACTTACTTTGGTTTGGTCTGTGGATCATAATAGAGTCCCCACTGAATTTTTTCTTCAAACTTTTGGGATTCAATTTTTTTGTGACAACCCGTCCTCAGGGCCCGTTCCGTGACTACCCCAAGCCCACCTTCCATAGGATAGGGGCTGGTGACTAGCACCAAAGGCGTAAATCCTAATAAAAGGGAAGGAATTTCCTTTATAAAGTAAACAATCACCATAGAGTACACAAACTGAAGTAAACAATATGTAAACTGAGTATAAAAGTAAGTGCTGGAAAGTAAATGGTCCAGAATACAAACCCAACTGAAAGTAAAGTACAACTAAAAAGAAAATACAGTAGTAGAAAAGTAAAGCAGCAACACCGAGCCGTCCACTAGAAATCCCACCTGAAGGGTGGGTACAGATAGTCTCCTTAGATCCTCAGCTCCAACTGTCCGCTCCGTGTACGTCCCATCCAGTGATCCACCTCCAGGTACCATCCAGCTCCATGAGCCTCCACCTCGATCAGTGATGTCCATCGTCTGCATCCAACACAATGTAGTGCGGGCATAGCCCGTGAAGGGGTGAGTATACGATACTCAGTAGGGACCCCGAGACTCCCGAATGTCTCCCAGAATCCATGAAGGATAAACCAAAAAGGAAATATACAATCATGAAGTATCATCCAAATCTTCTTAGGTATATGCCCATACATATACCTAACTCATCAATTCCAGGTCTCCTCAAACTCACGAGCCCAAGTTCAACCCAGTCCACACAAGAAAGTACAACCCAGTCCACACAGGGAAGCACAACCCAATCCACACAGGAAGCAAGTCAATCATATCGAAGATAATTATTGAAAGTCAAGACTCATCTCACACATGTATACACTTCGTAAGGTGATAGGGATGATCAGATGTAACCACTGATTCATCTAAGCTGTCAGACCCACATAGGATACAAGTACAGAGTCAAATACTTCCGGACCCACATAGAATACAAGTACAGTAATCATCACCGTTGAATCCATATAGGATCCCAGTACGGTTGTCCTCGCTGCCGAACCCACGTAGGATCCATGTACAGTCGTCATCGTCGTCGCAGTCGTAGCCAGCTCTAGGGTTCCCGCACACAGCACACTCGATTCTAGGAGGGTCCACTCCACAAGCCAAGGGGTTGATACATCAACTTTCATGAAGTCCAGATTTGATGTATCACAAAGTTCCATCCCGTCAAAAGGAACTCAACATGACAGACAGCGCGTCAATCGAATGCCTGGTCTGAGAGTTATTGACTTTTTCGTCCCAGGGGCCCGGTTGGTTTTTAAGCTAAAACCAACCCGACCATACTCCAGCTGCATCCAAACCTCGAGTAGAGTAAGCTGAAAGAACCGTCTCACAAAGAGGAATCCAACAAAGTTGATGACAAATCAATCAAATGTATGGAACTCAAGTTATAAGCGTTTCTGCTCCGAGGGCCCAGTTGATTTCGTGTTCGAACCAAACCGACCATACAAAAATTTCTCCTAAACCTTGAGTGTAATATACCTAAATGACCACCTTTATCCAAGTATTCCAACGCAACTGACGGTGCATCGATCAGAGGTCCGTAGTCCAAGTTATGGGCATTTGAACGGAACTGTCTGAAAGCAGGGGGTTTGGGCCCGGTCCGACCCGACCCAATACCCCTTGGGTCGACCCGAACCGAGTGGACCCAACCTGGGTCCGGGTCTAGCCCGGTTGGGTGTGGACCGGCCTGGATGGCACAGCCCGGCCCTGCCTGTGCGGCCCGGCCCGATGAGGGGGTGCGGCCCGGCCCCGCGCGGGCGGTCCGGCCCGGCGCCGGCGGTCCGGCCCAGCATGGACAGTCAGACCCAGCACGGGCGGACACGGAAGGAGGGGGGGGGGGGGGGCGGCACCCCCTTGTTTTCCCGAAACGGTGGACCGCTGTGGGGTCCACCGTAGCCGACCGCCGGGGGTTTCAGACCCCCAGTCTTCTTGCAAACGGCCGGCCATTTTGGCCGGCCGGTGAGCTACTGCGGGACCCCTGTGGGTCCTGCCACCTATTGCGTCGGCGGCCAGCGGAGTCCGGCTGCCCACCTTGCCGAACCGCCATGTCCAAAGGCCGCAGCTCTTGCCCATCTGGCGCGGCGCGACGACGCCGAGCCCCTCCGCCGTGGCCCGCCCCATTCGCGACTCTCTATGGTGCTCCAGCACGGCGCAACAGCGCGGTGCGACAGCGCCCCGCCCCTCTGCCGCGACCCGCTCTTGGCCGTGGCCTCCCTCGGCTTCACCAGCATGGCATGACGGTGCCACTCTCCTTTGCTGTGGCCCGCTCCGGCCGCGGTTCTCTCATTCCTGTGCGGTGCAACGACACTGTCGTGCCTCCGTTTCGAGCCACGAAGAAGATCAACAACAAAAAGGTAGAATGATCGGCCGTGTTTGTGCAGTCTGACCTCCTCCCGTTATATTGATAACAATCGGCCAATAATTAACGAAGAACGTCAAATTAATTTTGAAATTAAAAATCAACCCCTACCTCAATGAAATTCGCAGAAGCTAGCGCCGCAGGGGGGTGGTTTCGATGACGACGTTGACGTGCGCCCAAGGAGGGGTTGGCGTCACACACCGGCTGCGGAGAGGAGAAGGAATGACATGTCGATCACTCCTGGAGGTGACGATGTTCTTCGTCGAAGTCTTGACGTTCTTCAACGAAAGAGATGCCATTCTTCAAGATTTAGTATTCTCTCCCAAAATAACCTCACACAAGAAAACCCCCAAAATAAAATAAGGCCTTCCTTATTTTATTAACACATGCCAAGCTTTTCAAAACTTCAAAAACTCAAACTCCTAATTAAATTAATTGAATTGTTTTAATCAATCAATTTATTGTGAGAGTTGACATGAAATAAAGAGGGGGAGTGGGTGAGTTACAAATTAATGGGGGGTTGCCAAAAATTGAAAGGTATTCGAGGAATTTGAAGGGATGGGGCTCGTGTGGGCCCCACCCCACTAATATCCCATCAAGAGGAGTTTAGGATCAAGTGGGTCTTACCTAAACTCCCACACATGGGAATAAACCATCTAGAAAAGAGAAATAAAATTGTTACACAATTTTATTTCACCTAACACTTAATCCACATTTTTAAACAACTCTTCCCGAGCAAACGCAACTCTAGGAAAAGTCTTCTTAAGAAATTACCGGTGCTGCGGTTTCATCGGTGCCCTCAGATTTAGATTCCGAGCAACAGTTCAGAAGTTAGAAAAACCCACTCATTCATTCACAGAACATACCTGAGCTAAACTTCAGAAATTGATTCCGGGCACACCGGGCCTCGGAATCAGGTGCTGTCAGAAACTGCGTTCTCATAAAATCCCAAAGAAATTAAGAAAAAAAATTTCCTTGAAATTTAAATGTCTGTAAATTTTCTCTAAATGTTTCCTATGTAATAAACATAGAAGAAGATTCAAATCATTTGTTTTTGTCTTGTGCTACTACTTCAGCTATTTGGAATTATATTTTTGAAATGTTTAATTATAGATGGTCACTCAATGATTCAATCAGATCACAACCATAATGTTATGTAGAGTTTTAATCTTCCTAACAAATCAATGATCTTTTATTGACTCTAGTTACTGAGCTCCTCCATGGGATCTAGTATGATAGAAATAATATTATTCATAATAATTTCTCATTCTAGCTTAATAGAGGTCAGATATGGATTCTCATTACTATTCGGGATGCTGCCTCGATTCAGAAAAAATATTGTGAAAACTCTGTTGAATACATTGAGATCCTACATCGTCTTCATATTTATAGTATATACAGACAGCCTAGATGCACTTTTAAGGTATTCTTTCAAGCCCAGCTTCCAAGATAGATCAAAGTGAATGTCAATGGTGCTTCTAAAGGAAACCTGGGTCCTACAGGATGTAATGCTATTTTTAGAGACTATCGTGGATTGTGAAATGGATGCTTCTTTGGTGGCTATGTAACTGCCTCGTCTCTGGAGGAAAAAATGATGGGGGTGATTCATATGGTTGATTATGCAAAGAAAAAGGGTTGGAACAATATTTGGATTGAAAGTGATTCAACCACTACTGTCCAGGCTATTTTTAATAGTGTGGTCCATCTTGTATGACCTCTTACTACCCATTGGAAAAATTTTCTTTCTTCACTTATGGAAATCAATTACATCGTTACACAAGCTTTTTGTGAATCAAACATGGTTGCAGATGGTCTTACTTACATGGGAGTCAACCATGAAAAAACTTGGTGGGATGGCTTGCCTGGTGATTTACTTCCTCTCTTTGATAAAGATTGTAATAAAATTCTTTATTTCAGACTCTTGCAACCCTTTTTTCTCTATTCAATAAATTATTTTCGGGTCTTTCACTGAGACACCACCTTCATAAAAAAATTATTTTTAACTATTCATTAAAAATGAAACCTTAGAGAAAAATTCTGAAAATTTATCATAACTTAATTTTTATGTTTCAATTAAAAAGATTAATTTTGTTTTACATATTAAATATATAAAAGTTCCAAAATTTAGATTTAAAATGGGTTCTCCATTAAAAGGTGGTAAAACTACCTTTATAAATAAATATAGGGTTTTATGCATAAAATTGGGTTTGTTCTTATCTTATGTCTATAGAATGTATTGGATGAATGTAAAATATATTTTATTGAATATATTGAATATATATTATATTAATATTACTCAATAATTGTAATAATTTAATTTATTAGTTTAAAATATATTTGTGACTATAAAAATAATAATTTTTTTTATATTTTATCAGTTATCATATTAATTTCAAATTAATTGGTAACCTATGAATTAATATTATATTTTTTTTCAAAATATATTTTCATAAACTATTTAATAATATTTATAACCTATAATTTAATGTCCATGTTATATTTTATTATTTAAATAATTACATTTTAATGATATACTATTTTTTAGTAAAACTCGATCATGCACGTTATGAAAGCAATTGAGGAAAGTCATTGTTGCATGTAACGTAAGCTAACCTTGGTGTTCCATGTAGAGAAAGACAAAATTTATGTTTTTTGTAGTACACGATTAACTTGGTGTGGCATATAACACATGAAAAAAATAGTGGATTAATAATAAATAAACTAATTTTAGTGTTGTGTGTAATGAAAAATAACAAAAAGATTAAATTAAAAAAAATAAAAGAATTCAAAAAATCTCAAGGTGTCACATTATATCCACTTAAAATAAATTTCACCATAGAAATTCATCTGGGTTATCAAATGTTTAATAATTTTAAAGTTTCATTCATAGAAACCCACATCATAAAAATGAATATTAAAACTTCCCTTCAAAAGGGAATGTTGGAACCATAAAAGTTACTAAAAGTAACATAAAACTAGGTTTCCACATAGGGGAACATAGGTGTGAGTGAAAACATGGACATGGAATAAAAATATAACTATCTAGTTATGATGGAGATTGATAGAGAAAAAGGTCCAGATAAAGTTAAAAATTAGACATCCATAAATTGGTGATGAAATAAGGGACCATCAGATTCATCAAAAATAGAAGAACTGGGATAAGTTTTTTGGTTTCAAGATTATTTTTCCTAAATTTAAATAATTTTAATGAAAATATATACTTGAATGATTTTAGTACAACCTAACCCTTTGTTGTTTCTTCATCCACTTAACCTCTTTCTCCAAAAAAGTGAATTTTTCATTCTAGAAGAAATAATAGATAATGAGATCCATGATATGCCATCCCATATGTCATCAGTTATCATCAACGCCATATTTCTGTAATGGTTTATCCAATATTCATAAATAATCTTGTGGAATGATAATAAATTATTCTCACAAACTTCATCCAAAGTTTTACTTAATCATTCCATAAATTGTTAACATTACAACCCTCCCAAAAGATGAGAATTAAAATCTATAAAAATAAATTCATGAAATCATCTTAACATTGATCCCCCATAAACCAAAAAGTACCACTAGGTTTTCACATTCCAAAAATGTGAATAACCTCATCATATATTCCCTAGAAACATGGTAATAACCTTAATTACCATAAATCCTTTTGGAAAACATGCATGCATGCTTATTCCAATGACTAAAAGATATACTATTTAAATTTAGGAAGTCATAAACATTATCCTTGATGACATAGTTCATTTTTTCAATAATTAGTTCCAGGGTAATTTGTACCATCCAATTTAATTTTTCATATCCTACATATCATTATCCAAAATAATTATCAAAATTTATGGCATTAATTGAGGGTAACCTTCCTTTAATCAGAATATAACATTTCCATGAAATCACTTTTCTATGTCTTCATAACTATTCAATATTTCTTTTTCAATCCTTAATGAATACTTATACTGAAAATACTTATACATTTCATGATTTATACAACATAATATTTGAATTAAAAAACATAAATACTTCATTAATCCAACTTTATTCTTAAATAATTACTCATGCTTCGTCAACTTATTCCTTAATACATATTTCGTAGAATATGAAATTTGAATATTTTATTAAGGTTACTAAACCTAAATTTAATA
Source organism: Viscum album (assembly GCA_963277665.1). Lineage (NCBI taxonomy): Eukaryota > Viridiplantae > Streptophyta > Magnoliopsida > Santalales > Viscaceae > Viscum > Viscum album. The sequence goes on along the minus strand of OY728150.1, from coordinate 782,681,713 downwards.
AATCTTCTTATGATCAATATAAAAATACTAGAAGAACATCACATACCTTTCACATGTTGTCTATAGTCTCTTTATCTTCGGAAGCTTAACCAATAATCATACCACCTTACTAATTCTCATTATGAGATTTCAACTTGGGAAATAATTTTTCATAATGCCCATACTTTCCAAATCTGAGACATTTAATTTTAACCATTTTCATTCCAGTTCTCTCCATTTAATAAAACCAGAAAGCATGTGGTGAGAAACACATAACAAATAAGAAAGCCACATAATCATGAAAAATTACTTATAGGATGTCTAAACAAAGAAACCAACCTTTTAATCAATTCCCCCTTAGGTTTTCCTAGATTATTCATTGTCATCTTCTATTCACATCATTCTTAATGGTTCATGAAGAGTTTGTGAATTTCCAAAGCATATCCACCAGGAGTGTCAAACTAGGTGTGCAACAAAGCCAATTTTCATGTACCAGATTACCCCAAGTTAGTCTCGAAACATCTTCTCATAGTTGTTACCCTTAGGTACATCTGTTCCAAATTCACATCCACTTGTAATATCTATATAGGGACATATTTCTTAGAAACCACTCACTCTATCCATTACCAAAATTCTAGGATATTTTCTGAAACATTGACTCATCCTTATACTTATCCTTAGATACATCCCTAGACATATCCTTAGAAATATTACTAGGGATCTCACTAATTTTTTGTTATCTTAGTTTATAATGGTTTAATGACCCTTTCATTTTATACCAACAATAGCGACCAAGGATTAACGTACATGGATATTACATTATTTTAGATGAATATTTTCTACATTTCAAAAATACATTCATGAGGACCATGTTATTTTAGTGTATTTGGAATCATGGAAACAAAATATTCTACCCTAGTGAAATATCTTAAACATATCTAACAAATATCTTCATATTTATTACTTTTACATAAAACATTTCTTCATAACATGGGTAAAGGAAACATAAGAAATGAGTGATCTAAAATACTCATTAAGAGTAAATAAAGGGAACATGTAAGCATAAAATTAAAAAAGGGTATGTAACTTGTGCGTAATATTAAAATATCATACCCTTAATATTGGATATCATAATAAATATTGGTAGTTCATAAGACATAGATCATAAGGAAAAAATAACAGAATCCATGAAAGAAAGACATAGGAATAGAACATGGAATTGTGGAAAACCCATAAGGATAGAAAATCTTATATCTAGGCTACCTACTAGTGTTTTAGTAACATTTTAGGCTCAGGATAATCACCCGTGTACCTGCTTTGGGATTGGGATGCCCTTCTGCATACCCTCTTGTTTCTGGCTTGGGATGTACTCCCATGTACCCTCTTGTTTTGGGCTTGGGATCTCATCTCGTGTACCCTCTTTTTTTGGGCATGGTATTTCCTCCCATATACCCTCTTATTTATATCGTGGGATGTCCTCCCATGTAACCTTTTATCTCATTAAACCTTTATCGTTACCCAATGCATTGGAGGTAGATATATGTCCCACCCATATCATAATGAAATCATATATACATGTTCCATAAAATCATAATCAATCATATCATAACTCAATATATGAAATTGGTATCATAAACATGTAAATAAATAATAATCTATGGAAAAATATACAAGTTTTATAATCATTTAATTAGAAGAATAAACCATTAAATAGAAACATATTTGATAATCATATTGCCAGTGAATGAGAAACATATTTCATAAACATACAACCAATGAAAGGGAAACAAATTTCTTAAACATATAACCTATTAAAGAGAAGATGTTTTCATAAAGACCGTGAAATTAAGCATAACCCATTCATAGAAATAATATGAATAGAACCTTTAGATAATTTCTAAGAAGGGTATGAGTAACATCAACAGATGTCATCATAGATGGTAAATAATTCTGAAATATATTTGAAAAACTTTTCTTGAGGAAAATACCCTTCATTATTTGAAAAATCATTTTTAATACATAAAACCATTTGAAAATAATTTTCTTAGAAAATAAATTGAAAACTTATAAATAAGATTTGAAATTATTTTGTAAACATTTTTCCTTGAAAACTTAAAAAATAATATTGAAAGCCTTTTGAAAACCTTTCTCTTTAAAACTTATAAAATAATATTCCAAAACATTTTAAAAACATTTATGTTTTAAAACATTTTGAAAACTTATAAAGAAATCTTGAAAACATTTTGAAAACAATTTCTTTGAAAATAACTTCTAAAACTTATAAATGTAGCTTAAAAATGTTTTAAAAACCTTTCTACTTGAAAAATTATGAATGGTGATTGAGATTTTTTAAAACTATTTCATTGGAAATAATTTCAAAAACATTTTATTCAAAACAAACCTTTTAAACATGAAAAGGAATATTAATAGAAATTATTGTAGGTAAATCTTTACATGCCATATGGGGTAAAGAGAAAATTCATTTTTCATGGTAAAAAGTGTTGAAAATTCCTTTTTTAGAAAGTGATATGAAAATTCCTTTAAAAAAATTGGTAAAAGAAAAAAATGGAAAATTACCTTCTAATGGTTACAGAATAAAAGTATATTATTCTTGGAAACCATTTATATAAAACATTTTTTTGATGGAACAAATATTTCTAACCGAAGAGAGGGTAAAGTCAGGTTTTCTTAAAAACATATTCTCAACTATCTAATGTACCAAATAGTGGAATAATGGTACCAATACATGAATATATAATGAAATAACATAGTATAAGGGAACCCATGATATTTCTTGAGATATGGATGATAATATTTCATCAAATGGATCGTAATCATTAATAATAAGAAAAAATGATGATATTGTTTCAATAAACTCTTACTACTTGGTAACTTGGGATCACACTGATCGTACGACGATTCACTATTTTATTTCACCCTTATATCAATGTATTAAACTGGTTTTGAATTGAAAATTACAAGTATAATAGAAAATTTTACTCCATGTTTGATTCAATTATTTTTTTTAACACTATTAAAAAGGGAAATATTACTTGTTTTAATAATTATATTTTAGGTGGAGGTGATTTGGAGGGCCCATAATGAAGTCCAAGAAAAATGGGCCACTCTACACATGATCTAAGCACACTGGTGGAGTAAAACTCATGTTTCTACAAAACCATGCATTAAAATGGGATGAAAGTACGTGGGATGGTCCTAAATTTAATGATATCCATTTCATATTAAGTAATTGAATCCCAATTCATCAATTAAAAGGCCCATTCAAACCGATCAATCCAATAAAGTGGATCTGCATGGGGTCAAAACATTGCCTATGTATTTTGGAATTATATATTCTTATATTCCATATCTAGCTACCCAATTTGACATTGAGGTATAAAAGGTTTCTGCCAAAAAATATGTAGTTTTTCCAAAAGTGATTTAAGAGTTTCTGACTAGACAAAACCATGTACCATGCGGATTTCTGAAATCTGGGTGCCCAAAACCAGTTCCCACTTTACCTATAAATTGGCACCTTGGGCACCCATTTGAGAGCTAGTCCAGGAGGCAAGGTTCTACCTTTTGGAGTTCCAAAGGTGTATACCCATAATTAATAGATGTTCTGAGGGATATCGGAAGTGATACTTTAACATCTTCTTCTTCCACCGCTCCTATGGGTTTCTAAAACCCTTGTGATCACCCAGGGAGGAACATGATGTAATACTGAGCTTTATACTTGTATTATTTTGAACGATATTTTTAATTAAAGGTTTTATGTTGTTTTTTACATCATATATTTTTATTTAATGAGATATATACTAGTATTTTATACACAATCTCAAATGATCATGTTTGGGGGTACCCTTTCATGTGATGTTTCACACACCTTTCATCCCTTTTCCTCCCTCATTCAATTATGGTATTTGTGTTGTTAATATTGGTAAATTGAACTTAAATATTCAATTTAAAGACCTAGTAAATTTATTTCATGGTATCAAAAAGAAATAAAATACAAACTTGGATAACACATTGAGTTCTTCGGGTGTTACCTTTGTGAGTTTCAGTTATGAAGTCGAACACAAATCACCTAATCATTGGCAGCATGTGGTGAATCATTGTGTGTTTTCGACTAAACCCTATGAGGTATACTAGCATAAAATCATTAACATTATGGTAATAGGTGTTAAAATCTAGGGATTACAATATATATACCCTTTTATTGAAGCAATGAAGGATGAGCATCATGAGACTTCCCTGGATTGATTACGTTTAACTAATCTTGTTCATTTTTTACTTTGTTTTATCACTTTCATTTTCGATTATCATATTTAATCATAAAATGCATTTACTATAAATCCACATATCTATTTTTTTACATTCATAATTATAACCAAATTTTTGAATTAATGATCTAAGGCTTCGTCGAGAGACAACCTTGGGTTTCTGCTATATTGCAGAAATTCTAGTCAAAATTAAACAACTAATTTGACGTGGTCGACAACGCGATCAAATTTTGGAATTGTTGCTGGGGATCCAAGTTCTTTTTTTATTTAATTTAATTTATTTATTTTACTTTTTAATTAGTACTCCTTTCAATACCCCACCCCATTTTATTGTTTTTGTTTTGGTTTTCTGTTTCTATTTTTGGTTGTTTTTGTGTGTTCTCCCTCTCTCTCTCTCTATTATTCTTCTTATTCTCCATCCCTATCTATAATTTTTTAGTATAAAATTACATTTTATTTATTTATTTAATTTATTAAGTATTTTTATTTCATTCAACTTGGATAGGAAAATAAGTTATAAAAAATAAAAAAAACAACAACAAACAATAAAACGATCAAACTGGACATCATTGTTGCACGACAAGATCCGGTAATGAAACACTACTTGAATTTGACCTTTAAATTGAAAAATAACCCCATTATAAAATAAAGTAATCTAGATAAGGTCAATCATGTAACACTGAGGAACCTTTTGTGGAACCTCAAGTGGTCATAAGCCAATCAAAAATTGAACCCAATCAAACCCAAGAAAACATGGCTGAAAATAATCGAGGCTTAAAAGAAATTACCACCCCGAATGTGGAGTTTTAACCTACGTACATCCAATATACCGTGGAAGTAGCCAAATTTGAGTTAATATTAGGTCTCATCCACCTTATTTCTAAATTCCATGGTCTTCTCATTGAGGACCCTCATAAAGACCATTAGGAGTTTCACATAGTGTGCTCTACCATGAAACCCCCAATATGTTTCTAATGACTTGATCATGTTTAAGGCCTTCCCTCTATCCCTTGATGGTGTAGCCAAAGATTGGATACACTATTTTCCTACCATAATTGAGGGCTGGAATGAACTAAGAAGACTCTTTTTAGGGAAGTTCTTCCCTGCCTCGCAAACTACATCAATTAGAAACAAAATTTGTGGCATTAGGCAATCACAAGGAGAGACCCTTCATGAATACATGAAGAGATTCAAAATACTTTTATAAATATTTTCCCAACACCAGATTAGTGAAAAAATATCAATCCAGTACTTCTATGAGGGACTTATCCCCATGGACTGTGGAAGGATTTATGCTGCTGCTAGTGGTTCCCTAGTTGAAAAAACTCATTCCATTGCTGGTGAATTAATAGACAACATGGCTCAAAATGTACAACAATTTGTTACAAAAGATATTGAACTAACCTTAGGATTTCATGAGGTAAGCCATTCATCTCTAAAAAAAAGGTAGATAATAAGATTGATGAGATGCATACCCTTCTAAGGCAATTATCTCAAGCACATGGTAACTCACAATCTCCTCCTATTACATTACATTGTAGTATTTGTTCTGACAATACTAATTTTTATGAAAAGTTCCTACAACTAAAATATTCACCTAAGTCTTGTGTAGTAGTATTCCTAGGGAATCCATTCCAATAAGCACCTCCATTCAAGTAAGAATAATTCAGGCCAAATCCAAACCGTGGCTGGAAAGCACAACCACAATACCAACAAGGAAGAAACCTGAGCTACCCAAAGAAAAATTGGTATCAATAAGGCCAAGGTATGGAATCTTCTTATTCCTCCACTTCTCGAAATAATTCTCCTCCTACCTAATGTGAACCAAGCCTTGAAGACAGGGTGAAGAAAATGGCATCCCAGAACCTCCAGTTCCAAAGACCCCACTATCGGCTATTCAAGACATGCGAACTCAAGTGGGAAAATTAGAAAACACTCTTGGTGAGATCAAGATGAAAGGTTCTAGAAAACTAACATCGCAACATATTTCTAATCCGAATCAAAAGGTAATGTTTGTGCAGTTACACTTTATAGTGGTAAATAAGTCTCTCCTTCTACTGATTCTGCACAATAGGTATGCCCCCCTATTGAAAAAACTCTCCCCCCATAAAAGATTATAGTTAAGAAAAACAAAACCAAAAGGCTAAATAAATTTTCATTTATGATTCACATGAACAATCCATTACTCTTCCTTTCCCCCAAATAATCTCTAAATCTAAGAAGAATTTTGATAATGAGGTCGAAAAAGAAATGATGGATACATTTAAAAAGGTAAAAGTTAATATTCCTTTTTTGGATGGAGATAAAAAAATTCCTTCATATACCAAATTTATTAAAGATATTTTCACCCATAGAAGGAGACTAAAGCATAATGAGAGAGTGAAATTGGGAAGGAATGTCTTGGCCTTGATTCAACTGGAAATGGCAACCAAATGCAAGGATCCGGGCACATTCAAAATACCATGTACCATAGGGGAGACCTTATTTTCTAATGAAATTATATATTTCGGTGCTTCCATTAATGTAATTCCTTAATCTATGTATACTTCTCTGAAAGTTGGAGAGAATAAACCGACAGACATCATCGTGAAACTTTCCAACCGGAGTACAACGCATCCAACAGGAGTGATTGAGGATGTCCTTGTAAGAATGAAGAATCTCATCTTCCTCGCTGACTTCTATATTCTTGAGATGGAGGATAGCTGAACCCAAGGAAATTACCCCCTCATACTTGGGATTCCATTCCTTAAAACAAAATAGATGATCATTAATGTTCACAACGGTACGTTGTCCATGGAGTTCGGTGGAGAAAAGGTAAGATTTAACATCCTTGAAGCTATGAAACACCCCATTGAAGAGCACTACACTCTTATTGTTTATTCGATGGAAGTTCTCTCACACGATGCACAGACACACAATTCTCTTCTCAAACCATACTTAGATTCATCTTCCTCTTCTTCACCCTTGGATGATTTGTGTTTTGATTCATGTTTTGAGTGTTTTTTGGGTTCTGAAAAGAGTAAATGTTGTGCTTTAATTGATGAGTGTGTTCATTCTATGGTACCCATTACTATAAATGATTCTAAAAATATAATTTCAGTAGATTCTCTATGAAAAGAGAATAAACATGAGAATATAAACAATTTAATGGACCTCACTCCCCCTAAATCCACTCCCTCAATCAAAAAACCCCAAATGTTGGAATTAAAACCACTTACATCTAATTTGAAATATTCTTATCTTGAGGGTATTGAGAAATTGCCCTTCATTATTACCAATAACCTCTCTCAACAGAATGAATAAAAATTGCTTCATCTTTTGAGAGAGTGTAAAATATCAATAGGATGGACATTGGCTGATATTCCTGTAATTAGCCCATATATTTGTATGCAACATATAATTTTTTATGATGAGGCCAATCCCGTAAGGTTGGTTCAACACTAGTTGAATCACACTCTCCTTGAATTGATAAAATTGGAAGTCAGAAAATTAATTGTTGCGCGGATCATTTATCCAATATCTGATAGTAAATGGGTTAGCCTTGTAAAAATTATGCCTAAAAGAACAGGAATAACAGTTCTATCAAATGAAAGGAATTAATTGGTTCCTACACATGTGAAAAATAGTTGGCAAGTCTGTATTGACTACCATCGACTGAATCAAGCCACACAGAAGGACGACTTTCCTCTACCTTTCATTAACCATATTTTAGAACGATTGGCTGGTAAGTCCCATTATTTTTTTCCTTGATGGATATACACGTTATTTTCAAATCAATATTGCTTCTAAGGATTAATAAAAGACAATATTTACCTATCCATTTGGCACATTTGCATACTGGAGGATGCCTTTTGGTCTTTTTTAATGCTCTTGATACTTTTCAGCATTGTATGTTGAGTATATTTTCAGAGTACTTTGAGAATTACATGGAAGTTTTTTATAGATGGATTCATAGTTTATAGAACTTCTTTTTATGACTATTTATCACACCTAGGTTCTATCCTCCATCATTTCATTGAAAAATACCTTATATTAAATTATGAGAAATGCTATATCATGGTTGGACAGGGGATAATTCTTGGGAATGTTATTTAAAAATAGGGAATTCAAGTATATTAATCAAAAATTGAATTAATTTCAACCCTTAAATATCCAAAATGTGTTCACGAGGTGCAATATTTCTTGGTTCATGCTAGTTTTTACCTCTGATTAATTAAAGAATTCAGTAAGATCACACTTCCCTTGTCCTGATTATTACAAAAATATTTAGAGTTTGTGGTTGATAAATTTTTTTAGGATACTTTCAATTCACTAAAAAGGAGTCTCACATCACCTCCCGTAGTCCAACCAACAAGGTGGGATCTCTAATTTGAGCTTATGCGTGATGTCCCTAACATTGTAGTTGGGGAAGCATTATCACAAAGGGTTGAGAAGGATCCTAGTTTCATTGTGTATGCCTCATATACCCTTGACCCTACTCAATAAAACTACCCAAACACTGAAAAAGAACTTCATTTTATTGTTTTGGCCTTGGAAAAATTCTATTCATAACTTATCGGGTCAAAAATCATTGTCTTTTCTGATCATGTTTTCCTTTGTCTCCTCCTAAAAAAACCTAAAGCTAAGCCCCGCCTCATTTGGTGGATGCTCCTCCTCCAAGAGATTAACCTTGAGATTCATGACAAGAGAGGAGTGGAAAATGTGGTAGCTGACCACATTAATAGGATTTCACCACCATTGGACCATCATGTTGACTCACCCCTCCCCATTGGAAAATTCTTCCCTCATGAAAACCTTTGTGATGTTGTGGACCTTACCCCCCAATATGTGGTCATTGTGAATTTTCTAGAAAAATCTAGGGTCCCCAATAATTTCATCACTTCACAATCCCAGAGACTTAAGCATGATTCTAAATGGTACATTTTGGATGACCCATATTTGTGGAGGATTTGTGGTGACTAAGTAGTTTTTCTGTGTGTCCCTGACCATGAGTCCACCTTGGTTTTGGCCTTCTGCCACACCTTGGCATGTGGGGGCTACATTGGCTTTCAACATATGGCTCGAAAGGTCCTTGACTCAGGTCTTTATTGGCCAAAATTGTATAGAGAATCCCATTGATTTTGTAAGTCATTTACTGGATTTCAATTCATAGGGAATATCTCCAAGAGGAATAAAATTCCCCAACAACCCATGTTATTTTGGGAGATCTTTGATGCATGGGGAATTGACTTCATGGGGCATTTTCTAAATTCATTTGGCTTTATATAAATCTTATTGTATGTTTAATATGTATCTAAATAGGTGGAAGAAAAGGCCACTAGGACTGATGACTCTCATGTGGTTGTTGATTTTGTGAGGTCCCAAATTTTCAGTAGGTTTGGTTTACCTATATTCATCATTAGTTATCAGGGTTCAAATTTTTTCAATTGCAACATGAAAAATTTGATTCATAAGTATGGGGTTTTCAAAAAGTCTCAATATTATATCACCCCCAAACTAACAGACAAGAAGAAATCTCAAATCAGGAATTTAAGTGAATCTTGGAAGAAAACGGTACAACCCAACAGGAAAGATTGGAGTTTGCATTTGGAAGATGCACTTTAGGCATATCATACCATATTTAAAACCCAAACAAGAATGTCACCATACAGAATTGAGTTTGGGAAGCCTTTTCACTTCCCAGTGGAGGTAGAACATCATGTATATTGGGATATTAAACAATCTAATATGAATATTTCAGATGCAGGTGAGCATAAGAACCTGCAGATTCAAGAGTTGGAATAAATTTAATGTGATTCATATGAGAACTACTAGATCTATAAAGAGAAGAAAAATGATATCCATGATAGCATGATTCATCAGCAGATGTTTCATATTGGTGAGAAGGTTCTCATGTATAATTCCAGGATAAATCTCCACCCAGTTAAGCTTTGTTCCTGATGGCTCGGTCCTTATACCATTACTGATGTTTACCCTTTTTGTGCTATATAGGTTTTACATGAGAAGAGTGGAAATAGGATTACATTCAATGGGAAGAGGCTCAAACACTACTATGAGGATTTCCCAAATCATGTCGTGGAGGAAATCCAACTGATAGATGCCACATATGACACCACTTAGTAAGTTGTCCCTTCCCCTACCATTATTTACATAACTATTTATTGAAAATACTTTCATTGAGTACAATGTAACTTTTCGGTGTGGGGGATAGTGACATGTCATAGTTAGGATAAAAAAACAAAAAAACAAAAAAAAATTAAAAGGAAAAATATGTTTTCATTTTTGATTTCTTTTAATTATTTTGTGTTTTTAGGAAAAAATTTATCTTAAAAAGAATATCTAAATTTATTTTTCAGGCTTGAGTCAATTGTGTAGAAAATTCCATTATTTTGGAAAAAAATTCAAATGAATGTTGATATGGAATATTTTTCAAGAATTTGTATTTTCAAATCATTCTTAGGTGTTCAATGGATTTTTGAAACCCATGTCTCATTAGCAGTGAACAATATTTTATCCCCTTGCCTAAGAGATATTATAAGCCCTTTATTGCATATTCTTCCTTTTAATCACTTTCATGAGAGTCTCGGGTCATGTAAATAAACTAGAACTTTCCTTGATTCTGTTTTAAGCCATAAGATTCAAGAATGCTACATTCATGATAGAGGAAATCGTTCATTGAAAATCCCTTTGTACAATAATCCTCTATTTTCAGCCGCATTAACATTTTAACCTTTTAAAGCCTTAGATATCATGAAATCCCTATTAGGTAGCCACATTACTAGCTAACATATCCCTACCTAGCCATATCTTGTGTATATTATTGTTTTATCTTCATAAAGTGTGGGATAGAGGGTGTTTCCATGAGAATTGTGGGAATAGAATCATTGTTATAGCTTGATATAAAGGGTTCCTAATTTCTCCTTGGGAAATGAGTTCAGAAGCCATATTACATCCTTTTTTACACATGTTTCCATCTTTATCTAGAAAAAACTATATATTAAAAAAATTTCTATTTATTATAAAAAGAAAAAATGAATGAAATGGCGAAAAGAGGATGTTTACTCATTATTATTCACATCCTTGTTGTGACCCACACAAATATACAATGGGGATAGTGAGTTGAAGGCATTACAATTTTTGAGGGGTTGAGTGTGTAAATTAATTATAATCAATTTCAGAATTTTGACATGTTTTTTACATAAGAGATCAGACACTCCTCTTCTGCCTCATATTTTTAAACATTAAATCCTACCAACCCTTAAACTTTAGAACGACCTATTGGAAATCCTCATGAGTAGCACACTAGTTTCTTCCAATAAAAAACTGAGAATCATAGAAAGAATATGGTAAGATCACATGAACTTATGGAAAGAGCATAAATACACTTTCATATGTTCCTTTAGTGAAGAGGGAAAGTTTTTTGGTGAGGTAGGATGTGTCATGTTTCATGGGTGAACAAATGAATTTGAACAAATTTGATTGTGAGAAAAGAAAAATGATAGGAAAATTGATTCCATAAATAAGACATGATTAATTTCATTTAAAAATAATATTCGATGTTTTCACACATTTTATTTAGAAATGGTACATGATTAGGATATTATACTTTTCCCAAGAGTGAAAATGTTTAGGTGTGGGAGTGTTATCGTACCACGATTCACTGTTTTATTTCACAATTATACCAATGTATTAAACTAGTTTTGTATTGAAAATTAAAAGTATAATAAAAAATTTCACTCCATGTTTGATTCATTTTTTTAACACTGTTAAAAAAGGAAAATGTTACTTGTTTTGATAATTATATTGTAGGTGGAGGTGATTTGGGGGCCCATGATGAAGTCTAAGAAAAATGGGCCAATCTGCACATGATCCAAGCACACTAGTGGACTATAACACATGCTGTTACTAAACTGTGAATGAAAATAGGATGAAACTTTAGGGTATGGTCATAACTTTAATGATATCCATTTCATCTGAAGGAACCTAATCCTGATTCTTCTATTAAAAGGCCCATACAAACTGTTCTGTCCAATAAAGTGGATCTGCATGGGGTTAAAACTTTGCCTCTGTATTTTGAAAATATCTCTTATTATATTAAATAAATGGCCTAAAAATTTTACATGGAGGTAGAAAAAGTGTCTAGAAACAAATCTTTAGTTTTTTACAAAGCCTTTTAAGACTATATTATTGGAAAAAATCATGGACCAAGAGGATTCGTGAAATCATGGTTCCCAAAACCACTTCCCAATTTGCCTATAAATTGGATCCTTGGGAACCCCATTTGAGAGGTAGTCCAGGAGGAAATGTGCTGCCATTTTTGAGTCTCAAAGCTATATCCCCATCATTCCTTCAAGTTCTAGAGGCTATGGGAAGTTATACTTTAACATCTTCTTCCTCCTCCCCTACAATGGGGTTTTAAACCCATTATGATCACCCGGGGAAGAAAGTGATGTAACCATGTGCTTCATACTTGTATTATTTTGAATGATCTTTTTAATTATAGATTTTATGTTGTTTTATTCATCTTATCTTTTCATCTAATTCATTTATATTCATTTATGTTATACTCAAACTCAAATGATCATGTTTGGGGGTACCCTTTCAAGTGATGTTTCACACACCATTCATCCCTTTTCCTCCCTAATTCAATTGCGATGTTTGTGTGGTTCATATGGGTTAATTGAACCCACATATTCACTTTCAAGGCCATTTAAATTTATTTCATGGTATAAAAATTAAATAATATACAAACCTGGATAGAACATCGATTTCTTCATGTGTTACCATGATGAGTTTCAGTTATGAAATCGAACACAAATCACCCAATCATCGTTGGTGTCTGATGAATCATTGTGTGTGTTTGATTGAACCCCAGGAGGTATCCTAGCATAAAATCAGTTACATTATGGTAACAGGTGTTAGAAATTAGGGATTAAAAGATCTATACCCTTTCTCTTTAAGCGATGAAGGATGATCATCAGAAGACTTCCCTAGGTTGATCACGTTTAATTAATCTTGTTTATTTCTACATTATTTTATCACTTTCATTTTCTATTTTCATATTTAATCATCAAACCCAAGTATTATAAAACCCCTTTTACATTTTTTACTCTCATAATCAGAACTAAATTTTGGAATTAATTATCTATGGCTCTGTCAAGAGACGTCCTAGGGTTGCTGCTATAATACAGAAATTCAAGTCAAAATTAAACAACTAATTTGACATGCTTGACAACGCGATCACACACTCTCCATGTAAGAAAAGGAAATTAAATAAAGCATAAAATATCATTAAAATAAATATTTTCATTATAAAACATGTGAAATGGAAGTATATACACCTTGAAAAATAAGTAATGTGCATAAAAAACACGAGTCTCAAAGAAGGCAAATTGAGACAAAACTATCTTACCGATTTGGTGACTTTTAAAACTTAATTCTCATGAAAAATTTCAAAAATGGATATTTAAATACCAATAAATTTAATTATAAGATAAATATAATAATTCAGGTTTAGTATATGCACCACAAAAAATAACTGAGTGGTGAATAAGGCATGTATCTCACTGAAATAAAAGTGAGATGAAATTTCCCTTACCTTGTGTCTTGACTATCGTCAAACTCATTAAAACCACCTGTATAATAAATATAAATTTATTATAAATATTTTAATTAACTTAATTACCATATCTAATACCATATATGGTTTGATTATGGCCTTATATTACCCTCTTGTTAGCAATCCAATGTTAAGGTTTCACTTCAGGTAATATCTACTTTGTTCTTTGCATGTGTCTTAATTTATTATATCTTCGGTCCTCATACTTTTATCATGATCCCATAATGTAAAAATTTATATAAATATCATTTATATTAATTATATTTGTATTATAATAATCTATATAAAATATAATTATGAAATGGAATACACCGTTCATAGAGACGGTAAGCTCTACGTATGGATGAATGATGTATCTATTTTTATTATCATACTAAAAGAAAGAAAGAAAATTTTATATATATATTATATCATTAAATTAAAAATATAATTTTATATATATCATATAATTTCACTAAAAAAATACTTAATACATTCCATTTAGTGTGTCAAAGAATGACATTGCTTTGAGGGGGCGGTAGTCCACACTTCCTCAAACGAAATTATTGTATTTACACTAAATGGAAAGTAAAAAAGATATGTGTTGTAAAATGAATACAAAAGACTAAAAAATATAAAATTAATATATAACATATATAAATATAGTTTCTATAATAATTTCCACCATGAGAGGTGGTAGAGGTAAAATGAACAATCATCGTTTAGTGAGGCGGTAAATCGCCATACACGTAAACATAATATTCAGTACTTATTAGACATAGGTGTCTATAAAGGTAGGTCAAATCATTAAAAAAATCATATTATATTGATGATAATAGTTTTTTAATATAATCACGTAATAAATATAGTGTATGGGGTGGGGAAATAAAATAAAAGAAAGGATCTTGAGAGAAGATGTTACCTCTTAATCGGGTAACTCCTTTTGGTTTGGGGAAAAGGGCTTCCTTGGGTTGATTTTTGTCCAAGGGGAGGATCCTAGGAGTAAGGGAGGTATTTTGGAAGCTTATTTTAGAATATTTTGAGAGATACATGGGGCTTGAGAGGTGTGAGGAAGTGGGAGGATAGGACGCTTTTTTATAGTGGAGGTGGAGTGATACTCCTGTAAATATTTGAAGAGAGAATTCCACACACATTTTTCATGTCTCAGTGGATCCAATAATTGAACAAATTATATAAAAGATAGTATACGGTTGATATATGGAAATAAAATTTATATTGTAAAAGTTTATAGGTCATTTGAGTCATAAATTTAAGGTTTAGTCATTAGTTATGCTTAATTTTACCTTAATCGATGTAATTAATTTTAATTACATTCACTAATATTTTTGGTAAAAAGAAAATTTGATATGTTTATAAATTATAAATTATTATTATTCCAAATATGGAATCCATTCTTCCAAATTTCAATCAAATAAGTGGTAGAGAATAATTTAAAAATAATCATGTTGATAGGACGAATTGTAGGCTTTTAATGCAAAAATGATCAAATGTTTCCTAACTTTTTATATCAAATTTCAATGTGAAATTGGTTCCAATAAAATAATTAGATTCATTTATATAATTAATATCTAATTAGACATTTAAAACAATTTAAAATATAATTTTTTCTTATAATAAATAAAATGAAAAATCAGTTTTGAATTAAAATCCATTATTTTTTACTATTCATTAAAAATGAGACCATACCAAAAATTACAAACAATTTCTCAAAATGTAGTTTTTATATTTATATAAAAAATATGAAGTTTATTTTTACATATTAAATCTATAAAATTTCCAAAAATTTGGTTTAAAATTGGTTCTCCATTAAAAGGTGGTAAAACTACCTTTATAAAAAAATACAGGGTTTTATAAATAAAATAGGTGTTGCTTTTATATTATGTCTATCAAATATATTCGATGAATATAAAAAATATTTTATTTAATATGTATAATATATATTAGATTAATATCAATCACTAGTTATAATTAATTTAATTTATTAGGTTAAAATTACTTTGTGACCATAAAAATAATAATATTTTCTTTTATATTCAATCAGTTTTCATATTCATATCTAATTAACTGGAAACCTATGAATTTATATTATATTTTTTAAAACCATATATTTTCATAAATTAGTTAATACTATTCATAACATCTAATTTAAGGGATAATTTATATTTTATTATTTTAAATAATAACAATATAATGATATACTATTGTTTAGTAAATAATTGTCATGCATGTTGCACAAGCCATTGAGGAAATTCATTATTGTGTGTAACACAAGATAACCTCGATGATCTATGTTGATAAAGATAAAATATGTGTTTCATGTAGTAAATGATTAATTTGTTATTTCCTATAACATAATCCAAACATAGTGCTTTAATATAAAATAAACTATTTTTAGTGTTGCATGAAATGAAAAATATCAAAAAGCTTAAATTATTTGGAACAAAATAATTAACAAAATCTTGGGGTGTTATAATGATAGTTACACACCAACCATTTTTAGGAAAGGTTTTACTATTAATATATTATTCATGAAATTAAACTTATTGGAATAGGTATTGAATGAATGACATTAAAAGGAACCACACTAGGTCAAGGACTCATGAAATTAAAAGGCGCGACACTTGGTCATGGTTGCATGACCATAAAATGTACGATGTGTCCCATTAATATGCACCAACCCATATGGGTTCTGATACCTTTTGTATAGGAATCCCCTTTTTTATTCTCAATCCATATACAACAATAACTCATATCCCTATATATATAATACCAACACCAATATGGATGGTAAAAAAATGTAGAGTTCCAACCTATATGGCTCTAATATCTAGACAAACTAAGTACTTCTATAAATTAAAAGTCAAGATTCATGTGCATATATTAAATATTTAAGAGATTCTTAGATTATGAAATAATTTCAAAAAAAGGGTGAGATGAGAATAAAATATTTTCTTATCAAACAATTCACATTCCAAAACATCATTGGTTAAGTCTTAGTGACCACCTTCAATGGGAATGTTGGTCTACACTGACTAAAAATGTCATAGTTTTGGAAGACATGTGAAATAAAATAGTGAAAATGATTTGATTCATTAATAATGAAATAAATTAACTGACCATGAATTGTTATTAGTGATACAACACTGATGTGTTTCTTATTCTCTCTCTAAATCCAAATAGAATCCATGATGAAAATTTTATGACAGATTGAGTTCTACATCTGGAATGAAGAATATTGTTTAACAATGAGGGCTTTCATGAACCTCCATCCAATGTAACATTGATTATATATGGTTGTTGTTTTGTTACAACTACCTTATCACTGAGGCACACAAGTAAACTTTCACAATCCTAGGGCCTTTTACAATAGGTGGTGAATTCCATGGTTTGGGAATATCATCTCAATGGCTTCATCCAGACTTTGGAGGCATCTTTCAAGATCCTTAACAGGATGAATCCTCATAGACTTTCCTACTTATGATAAGTTGTGAAGGATACAGTGGATATTATTTCCGCGTATAAAAATTTTAGTAGTCTATATATAGAATGTGACAATACATACCTTCCTTATCTTAGGGAGGTGTAGGAGGAAATCCACTGATTTCATGATACCACCTAAGATATTTTTAAGAGGATTCCTATTCACTATTATCATCATCCATTATTTCTGATCCTAATTATATAAGAAGTTATAGAGAAATATGTGTAAGCCCCAATAATCTAGACTAGTTTATCCAAAAGGAGATCCCATGGAAGGAATTTAGCCACTATAACTCAATAGCATGCCCATATTATTGATACATCAAACATCTCGGATACCCATCAACATATCTAAAAAATGTTTTGGGATATTACTAAATGATCATTATCAAGTGGTTGTAAGCTTCACCATAAATGACCATGGTGAATAAAACATCCCTAGGTAAATCCCAAACCATATATATAGGGATTTTACCTCCATATTCACCTTTAGTATCATTCAATAGAAATAAATACACCTAGATAATCGAAATAAATTTTTTAAGGGAATACATGTTTCTTACCACATGTTTCACATCATTAAATGTTATTAATGTTAATCCAAATGATGTTATAAACCATGATATTATTGAGGAACCTGGAAAAGAGGTATCATATATAGGTACTTCCGATCATTATACTGGAACCAATGAAAAAGGGAAACATTTAGCAGTATCCACTATCCAAAAACCACTCAATATGTTTATATCATATCAATAAAAGAGAATATTATTGTATTCAAGGCCAGAATATGGAATATTGACATGATGAGTGATTAGTTTATCATGGGAAACATACCTAATGAGTATGATCTTCAAGATGAAACTAACATGTCTTCTTTAGATGTTCCTCTTCAATGAGATGTGAATTTTTAACCCAAAAAGGAAAAATAGATACACCCCTTCAACTATAGATCACTTCAATCATCCCATTTGACCAGTTTGTTGATTTATTGTCAAGAGCTCCAACAACCACTGAAAAATCAACTTCTAGTTTAGGAAAACTACCTTAGGTTAACTTATGTGGTAATATTCTATCAAAAACTAAATTATATCACCACACAGATATATTGTCTTAAGGGTTAATTTTCATAGATATACCTGGAGAGGATGCTGTATCCAAAGTGGGTGGATTTTTCTACTTTTAACCCATCTTCCAAAATCACAATTTCTTAATATTCTATGGAATAGGAGATCAATAGAATCATCTTATACATTTTTCATCTCATTGAAACCCAATCTTGGAAACCACATAACATTAATAGGATTCCAAGATTATATTATTTTAATATACATTAGATGTTCCAGTATTTTATTTATATAATGATCTTATTGTAAGATATATTACAAGCTAGGAATAAATTTATTAGAAATATCTCTACCAATTAAACTATAATAAGTGGAAAAAGGTTATCCTTATCTATTATTTTAAAAAGTAATGAGATAATGATAGAGTAATATATTTTATTGAAATAGTCTATCATATTAGTTATAAGAATGGATTCGAAAAGACTAAAAACTAGAGATTAATTTGGAGAGCCTAGAGGTTAATCTGTCAACTATACTGATTCCCCTAAAGTATCCTGGTGGGTTCCAAGAATTTGTGACTATAAAACAATGTATGGAGGATTATTTTCATCAAACTAAGGAAACTAATGATTAGTCACCACCATCATAGATGAGGAACCCAGGGAAATCATAATTAGCTAATTTCACTCTCAAGACAGAAAGGGTTACAGTTAAGTGTTCTTGAAAGAAAGAAGAATAAATTTTATTGCTTATATAAGGATTTGGTTCCACGGTATTTCATATATTACTTAGATAATAGCCTAATATAATTTCTAGAAATAAATAATCCAAATGAAAAAGGCTAGATAATCTCCCAAATTATTTCATTTATCATCATACGATCGGCCACATGATCGAGGAAATATTCTTCATCAATTATATTACAAATTGAATATCTTACTATGGTTATGATCCATGAGAAAATCCCAAGGTTCCTTTGGTATATGTGTTGTCCATTCTCCTAGATGAAAAAGTTGAATAGGAAAATACCCCATACGGAAATTCATAAGACTTTAATGAGTGGATGATCTATAAATCAATAGATAATATACATTACATCATTAGGGAATGACTGAATCAATGAGTCATTACTCAAATTCCCATTGAACCATAGATAAAAATATCTTATACTACTTGGCCTTTGAAGATTGGAATCATCCAAAACATGAGATGAAATGATAAATATGAGTCCCTAAATGATTAAAATACATTACTAAATTTTTATGGAATTTATTTTCCTATAATTGTGAGAATTTGTGTCAACCCATCAAAAGAATCAATTGGTGCTAACTCACAAAACATGTCAATCAACACCAACCAATAAAATATGTTAATGGTCAATGACCCACTAAAAGTGTTAATGTGATACCTACCACCAAACAAGATCATATTTAAATAAATAAATCCATTTAATATCATCAAATGTTATGTGATTAGAAAAAAATTTCTATGATAAGGAATATTTTCATTAAATGAGAGCCTCTATTTCCATTAAATATCTTATCTTGTTATAAAAAATATCACATTGTTCTGGTTAATTCACTCTTAACCGAGATAATCACACACTTATACAGTCATTTTTGGCTCAACATGCTTCCCCATACTCCAACCCTACTATTATTATAGAAGATATTGGTGATTCCCCGTATATATCTAAGTAAGGTTTCATGAAACCCTATTTGAAACTTAGATTTTAATATTGATAAATCCTAGGACAATTTTAAATAATAGATATAGTCACTAGGGTCCACACATGGACTCCCATTATTAGTCACCCATCATGATAATAAAAAAGGAAATGGTTTCAGCATAATTTCTACCTATCTGCTCTGTAAAGCCTACATAACCATATATGATGAAGAACAAATAACTCATTTTTAATAAAAAATGAAAATATATGTATTATAATTATGAAGGTCCTTCAAGGTTGTTTTACACATGGTGAAATACCAATACACTACTATATAGGTCCTCCTTGTGGGAATTACCCCATACCAAAGGGATTAGGGTATCTTCATTTCTTTCACCCCATACTTGGGTGGAATCAAGACATTTTCCATCTTTGGTGATCTCCACATAGTCCAAAATACTATCAACATTCTATAATCTAATGTTGGAATCATTGATAACCCAAACATCAAAAGCGTAAACATATATAGATAAATTGATCGTATTTAAGGAACTACCACCCAGTTCACAGATTCAACCATGTGTTCATAACTACCATAGAATATGTGGAATAATTGGAAAAATTGTTTTCAATCATCTCTCATTTTCTAGATTAATCATGGTATATTTCCTCAGTTTGGAGAAATATTATGAGTACTTCACCATTTCCTTGGAGAATAATTTGATTTATTTCCCAAGGACTAGGAGACCAAAATAGGAAAATTTTATAGATTATCCAAGTTACATACCCTATAATTGATTTTTAGGAAACAAAATTGATATATGCTTCATCATTAAGTATCAGTTATAGAATCATACAAATATGGGGATAATAGATCCATTTACACTTTGAAATATCTTTAAATATTTCATACACCCTCAGTATAACTCATGAAATTTTTGAATGTTTCAAGGTCCCTCATCTCTCAATGATAAATGATAAAGGTCTATTTCATTAATACTAATAATGTGTCTATATATTTAACTTATTCGTTGAGGTATACCCATTTTGATCTTAAAAAGATCATGAAAACAAATAATAATTTATGAAAGATCACATCAATTATTTTTCCTATCACCAAATTTTTTGATATATGCTTGAAGAATGATTAATCCTAAATGATTGGATCTAGAAGTAGATAAAAAATGGCCTAATTAAGTTATAGAATCTTGAGATGCATGAAATGTGTATATGATTCATTATCACTTCAATAGAAATTCCTGATTCCTAACTTATGACTACAAAAGATGAATTTCAAAGCTACCTGAATTTAATATTAATATCATAACTTCCCAACCATACAACATTAAACTACCTATACATAGTCTTAGTTTCATGACTATAAAATTCATAACAAACTTTTCTAGAATAATGAAATTAAATTGTGTGGCCTATATCCATTTTTTATTTCTCCAAATAGGACACATTTAGTCATTGTTTTATGATGTTAAACTACATGATATATGGTACTTTTTGTACGACCAGGACTTCCTTTTACTTATAATATAGATCTACATAAAAGGTTTCTAGTGTATTGGTTTTCCAGTCCATATTGAGTTTTCCTCAGTAAACATATAGCGGGAAAAATATATTTCACTTCATCCATGAATTGACATAACATTTACATTGGTTTTTCTTCCTTGTCATGGAAACCAATTAATTTTTGTGCCAAATCAATTTACACCAGCTAGATATATTCAGATATGAAATTAACCATTTAAAAACTAATTGTGGATTTATTCTTTCACTAAAAATACATAGTCATTCAAATATTTCTAATATTAGACCCATCTATATTTTTTTTGAAGTTTCATTTCCTCATTTGTATTAGAAATATCTATGTAAAGAACCATGAGGATACCTACCGATATGGGTTATTCATTCACATTCGGTAAATTCTACCCCTTTTTTTGGATAGTCAATTTCATTTTGGATAATTTTATATGACCTTAAATCTTTTCCCTATTTGGTCGAAGCTACATGACCATAATATACAACCCTTCGTGGTCCAAAATATACACAAATTATGATTAGGTAGATGACTATTATATAGTATCCTAAGAAAAAGTAAACTCTTTGTTGGATATATCATTCCCTCTTATGGTTTAGGTGAAAATTATACATTGAAATTAGTAAGACATAAATATTTTAGGGATTACAATATGGCCCGAGAAAAAGTTAAAAAAAAGATTTATGGACCCACGTGTTTAGGAAAAATATAGAGAATATCCTATTTACCCCATAAATTATAGAATAAGATATTCAATGGTGAAGTCATCACCAAGACAAGAAAATATATTCACATTAAGAGGAATACCCATTTAAATGATCATGAACTCAAGAAATTACATGTTATATCCCTTCTTATAGAGAATGTTGTCAATAAACCGTGGTGTAACCTTTAGGTTGCTCAAACCATTTTTAATATCCTACTATCATTGAAACTACTTTATATCTTTAATGCCCGAATCACCATGAGTCCAATTCCTAGTGTTGAGACACTCTTCTTGGAATCACATAACCTTTAGTCTGTTATTCATCTTGGTCCCACCTTTCATAGAAATTAGTAATAGTCATTGAATAATCTAAATAGACACCATTATAAATTTATAGTGAATACCATAGATTTTATTAATCTATTATGTATCTCTTAGGGTATGTTTTAGTCTTAGAGGAAGTGACTCTCTTAAGAATGTGGTATATTCCCTGCCTATGAAATAATGGGTTCACCATTACTAATGGTCAACCTACTCCTACCCATCACTATTTCTCATTTATTTAAAAATTATTATGTTATGATCTACACATTTCACAACCTAACTATTCAAGTGGATTCAAATACCCTCAATGTTACACATTCTTGCAACATACTCACTTTAAAAGAAATTTTTTGACATTCTATTCTTATTCCCTTTCTAATTTGGGTGTGTACCACTTACGAGGACCAAAATTCATTCAATAAACAAATGCCTCTAGAAAAACCCAAATCTTTTATTGAGAATCCCCATTTGAAAAGTTCCCACTGAATATAAGGTTCATATTTCGTGACCCTAAAATTGAACCACACCATAGTCCAAGTGACATGACCTTAATCTACGTTCATCTATCTATGTGATTGTCTATATCTGCATTAGTCCATTCATTCATGCCAGGTTCATGTTACCCTTACTCTATAAACTGTCTCACCCCTTAGTCCTGGCTGGGAGACTTTATTCTCTATCTACTTCCTGTTCTATATTGTGTGACCTTTAAAAAACCAAATCATAGTTTAATTATTATAACCCAAACCTGTACACACCATTCCCTAGGATTATATCTATTTTTGGCATTGGGAACTTATTCAAATTGGGCTTATCTCACACTTATTATTGGGTAAAATTCCACATAATTTGGTCAAATCTATCTAACTTTAATCTTCTCCAAAATGAGTCTAGCTTCCATGACCATAAACCACCTAATAAAGGAGACATAGTACTCTCCAAATTAAAAACTAGTAAAGTGAATCATGGATTACATTTGAGTCTCCACAATCTAGGAATTCACCTCATGTATCGTAGGATATTTTTCTGAGAAATATAAATGAAAAAATTCACAACACTTATCTTCTCAAAAACACACAATGGGTAGCCTGAGAAAAATTCAAATTCTTAATTTTTAATCCTCTCTCTTAACTACTTATAAAAAATTTGTGGTAAAAATGTTAAAATATATAAATATCATAAGAACCACCATTTTTCAATATAAAAAATCAAGCAATGATTACTAAGTTTATGGACTTAGAAAAAAGTAAAATCATATTCCTTACATATATTGGTTCGTGTAATCCTTTTGTTGGTACAAGGTCTTCATCACATGACCTCAGAATATGTGATTCGATCACCCATCATGTAATAACATAAAATGACTCATGAGGTTTATTCTATATAACCTAATTAGCTTTTACAATAAACTAATTTTCCCAAGAGTTCTAAGTTTTAGGTTTCACCAGTTCGTGTTGGGTCTTCCCAATAACTCTACACTTTGATAGTGGCATTATATTTTCTCATGTTCATGAGCTATATTTTTATAGAGACCTATAATTATGAATTGTATGAGGCTGTATTGATATTCTCTTATGATAATAATTATTTCTATATATATTATCTATAATCCATTCAAAAATTCTACTTTAGTTTTATTCCTCCTATTATCCTAATATTTGGGCCTACCAATTCCTGTCTCTTTTTCCTATATTAACCCTATTATAAGATGTAAAAATTCATTTTTTGATTTTTATTCTTGTAAATAACAAAATAAATGAGTTGATTATTCCTCATGGATATAAAAATACCTTGAGTTGAGAGTCACATTTTGGTTACAATGATCACTGAGTAGAGATACTTCTCTTCATGAACACCCTCTCATCGATGTTTCAGATCTAAAAGCCTACCAAATGTTCCAAAAATATTGAAGAAACACTACATATTACATTAGAATCAGATTATGTTTGCTTTTAATGAATCCAATTATAAGATGGGAATTTTTTGTGGGAATAAAAATTGTGTGCCATGAAATTTTTCATGATATCCATGATACAACCCTCACTCAGTTTACGCAAGTGAAGAACATGATGAAAATTGTCATTATAGATAAATATAGTTGGAATTGGATCTCAACATACCACATTATTTCTTATATATTGAGGGTTCTAGATTCCTCAAAAACTTTTCTCTGTCTAGTAATTTGGTGGTGAGAACTTCCCACTAGAATTAGGCCATGTATTTTTTTCATTTGTTGGAAAATGGAAATTGTAACAATAAATCCTGAATTTTAAGATCTTTTGGGGACATTTAAGCTAGAAAAAACACATGTTATAAGTAAACGATAAATAAATAGGCATATTTGATTTTATAATAATTAATTTTATTGGTTTTAGAGATCAAATGGACACCAAATTAAAATTTATGGTCCTTAGAAGTTGGAAGTAGTTTTATAGAATTATATTTTTACACCTAGTTAAACTCCACTTGTGCACCGTAGAGAGAAGATTATTAGCATGATGGGTGAATATTTGGGTGATTCTTTACCTAGGCCTCCTATAATAGAGAGAACCTTAACCCAACACCCCCCATAAAATGTTGATCCTTTACCTAGATCTTTATACTAGGGATAATATTCATGTAGACCTACCCTAATAAGGTGATCCTTCCCCTAGGCCACTATATTAGATGGAAACGTTACCTAGGAGTCCAACATAGGAACCGATTTTCCCTAATCTCATTAATAGGGTTCCCATTCACCACAGTATCCTATCAGAGTGCTAATTCACCAGGTGCCTTTTTGGAACCCATTCCTACCCTACTGATTTATACTATAGGGAAACCACCACCATTCCCCTATTTAGGATTAGTGATATGCTACGGGGTCAGACCTATAACCAATCCCTACGGTTCCATCACTGACCCCATGAAATATAAATATTCCTACAATAAAATTTTTGGGCTGGGTCAAAATGGATTTGGGACACAATACCTAAGAACCCCACCTTGATTCGATATACTTATGTTGGTTTTCCAAAATTCATAAAATTGAGATATTCCTCTCATCACTTAGAAAAACATTCACCCGGATCACTTTCTAGAGTGAACCATACTTGGACCTCCCACTAGGTGTAAGACTAATCCCTTCCCTCCTTCACCTGAGTCCTCAACCAGGTTAGGAACATCAGGGTGGAATATGTATAAGACTCATAAATATCCTTACAACTCCTATGTAGGGAAGAGACCTCTTACTAGGTGTAATTACCTACCATACTTTCCTCTATTTAGTTAGTAATAGACATGATGAGACCAAAAGTGTAGAACCCATGCATAATCCCCACACATGCTCCTTGAGTTGAGATAATCTTATTGGTTCGATCATTGCTCCTTGATTCAGGATACTCCTATTGTAATCCTACAATTCCTAGAGTTGAGATACTCCCCTCATCGCACAAAAATACCTTCACATAGCTTATTTTTTAGAGTGAACAATACGTAGCCCTACCACTAGTTATAAGCTGAAAACATTCATATTTTCACCTAATTCACCATCCATGATAGACACACTTAGGAAAAAAATGCATAATCCCCTCACATATTATTCCTTCTCCCAAGTAGTTTAAGGACCTCCACTTAGGTGTAGTCCCCATCCATACCTTATTCTATTTACTTATTAACATATAATATCAACCTAAAAGTGTAGAACACATGTGTAAACACCGCACAAGATCCTTGAGTTTAGATAATCCTCTAGTTTCAATAATATACTTGATTTGAAATACACATCTTGGTATCCCAAAATTCCTATAGTCTATATACTTCTCTCAACACCCAAAAATACATTCACTTATCTCATCCACTAGAGTAAACTCAAAAGGGTATCTCATATATATGCCACATTGAATCAATTTTTATTTTTTACTTTTCATGATAGAAACATTCTTATCGTGTAATGTCAATTTTTTTGATAATATCCATACCATATAAAGATAAAATATATTGTATGTTCTGAAAAAATGACCTTTAACTGTGCAACTCGAACTACATGGTCCTTGATTTGTGTTAACCAAGATATATGGGATGCCTCTTTTAGGTTCAACCCCAACACATGAATATATATTTTGGGACTTCATCTAAGTGTAATCACAAACTCTATTATCTTTATTTATTATAAATTTACCAACAAATATGACATTATTCAACCATATATGGGAATCCTGCTATGTTTAAGAACCAACCATATCATCTTACTTCATTTTCTAGTTACCAATGGATATGAGGGTAGAATACCATACATGGGACTACTACTAGGTGTAATCCCCAACATTTTTAGTCTATCAACCTCTCTTCCCCTTTAAGTTATTTAGAGACCAAGGGGTAGACATCCATATAAGAACCTCCAAATAGGTGTAATCTAATCAATAATTTCTCACCCAATTATAATATATATATATATATTGAATATACCACCATGGTCCTCCTACTATGTCTTAGCCCTATCCATGCCTCCTTTACCTACTTTGTTACCCTTAGATAGGATGAACAACCTTGGGCCTCCTACAAGGTGTAAGCAGTAACAATTCTAGTTTTCCTTACACATTTATTTACCAATAGATAGGATTGAAAAAACTATATATGAGACTCTTAATAGGTGTAATACCTACCCATGCTCACATGGTTACCAATCAACAGGGAGGTTAAATCACTATATATGGGCATCCTACTAGGTTAAATCCCCAACAATATTTTCTTCCTTCCTTTCCTAGTTACAAATAAGATAATACGGTAGACAACTATATATGAGACATCTACTAGGTTTAATACCTAACCATATCATCTTATTTATTTATTTAGTAACCAAAATATAGGAGGTAGGGATGTAGATAGATATACTCATGTTTATGTCCCACACTAACCATGTATAGGAATCTTTTTCCTAGTAGTCTATTCCAAATGACATTATACTCCTTATAATTTATCCTGAATGAATGAACTTAAAAATAATTGCACTAGGTCCTAGATTCATGAAAAACAAATACAATGCTCTTGGTTATGATTGTATGTCATTAAAATACACAACATGGCCCCTTAAGTTGCAAAAAAAATACATGGGAAATGATTCCATTTATAGGGATATATAGGAATCCCCTTTCATGGGCCAAATCCCAATACAACAATAGCTCATGTTCCCTTCTAAAGGATCCCAATGACTCCATCAATATAAATAAACTTTATAGTTCCAACCTATATGGCTATAAAATATAGAGTACCTAAATAATTGGATCAAATAAAAGTTAGTATAATTTATATGTGTAGTGTTAATTAAAATGTATGTTGTTAATCAATAAAATTTTAAGGGAAATATGAAGCGTTACTAATGTTATTTGTATGGATTCACAAAAATATCTTAGATTAATAAGAGAACCTTATAGTAGGAAATAATTTGACCCTAGTGGGTGAGATGGCCTGAAAATCCATCCTCCTGAAAAATGTACATTCCAAAGCATGACTAGTAATGTTCCCGTGACCACATACCTTTTGAAATTAGGTTCGTACTCACTAAAAATGTCGTGGGTGTGGAAGTTATTAGAAATATTGTAGAAATGGGAATATATTTCCACATATTTAATCACCATAGAAGAATGATTGAATCCGGGTAGTAGTGGTCCATAAAAATTATTAAAAGATTTATTTTTTATTCAATAAATATTTATACTTGATAAAATTATTCATATTGATGTGAAGAGATTTGTTAGAATTTATAGAGTCTTGAATTCCATTATTTCAAAATGAGATCTCTAGTTTACATATATATTAGGTAAGGCACTTTTGAATGATTTGGGGATGAAATTGAGTTGTATTATAACTTACCGTTAGCAATATGTATGAATAAAATAATTTTTTCAAATTCTAGAAGGCATTCTATCAGAATATGTACATGACGTTGAAAATACCATGGAAGATCATCCTTAATTGGTAGAATTTTTTAATATTAATAATTTTCATTCATGGATCCATACGAAAATATTTATATAATTATATTCCTTACCATGTTTTTCATCAATATGTTTGATAAAAACTAGTGAATATAGAAAAACATTTGTATAAGAGACACGAATCAAGTTCTGTTGATTGAGAAATGCATTTTTTAGCTTAGAGTTGCCCATATCCTTATGTAGATCATCGACAGAACCTCTTAAAATTTTATTTTTTTAGATCATGTATTATTTAAAATCAATCCATGATTGGGATATATAAGGTTGAGAGATCAAGGAAATTTAATACCATAGTATGTGCGTCCTTTTTAGATCATGGAATATAATGTTGAAGTGTCGTACTGATTATAATGTCCTCAATGTTATGTGATAATTCATAATGTGTTTCTTATGAAAATCATGTTTTGAGTTTGGATATAGTTAATTTAGAACCTAATGTTTATGATGTGGAAATATTAGTAAAAATTATAGATGGAAAATATTATACTCACAGAGGATAGAATATTCCATTAGGGATAGTGTTATAAAAACTAATGGAAATTCAAGAGAGAACCTAAGGGAGAGAGTCTCATATGCTACAGGAGTAGCATGATCTTTTTAGTGACACACAATTACTTTCTTGGATGTAATTCTTTTAGTGGGGAGAACTGCGACTATTTTTTTGTGATTATTTAATGATTCCTATAATGATCTTTATTTTTTGGTGAATTGTGATTGACATGAAAATATGATCAAATTTTGTTATCAAATTATGGGGTATTACTTTTATTATATTCTAAATAATAAGATTCTAGATACTATTGAGGGTTTAGAAATTAGTTTTTTTAAATTACATGATAAATTCTTGGGTTTTAATGACATAATTATATATTTTTGTGTTAAATTATATTGAATTATAAGAGAAAAGAGTTTTTAGAAGGTGGTGGACTACATGTATATTATTATGAATAAATATTAACATGACCATGGATTATAGTGGAGATAGAGAAGAATTATTTTAGAAAAATTATATAGAAGGATATTTCGTATGGGAAATGAAGTTAGTGGGAAAATATAGGATTTATTAGGTATCTTTTTGATCTTTAATTTATAATTTTCCAAGGAGGATTTATATTGAAATTATAGGGGTTGGTTTATAAATTTTAGGAATAACTTATTAAATATTTTTATTTTAAGAAATATTATGCGTATTCAATGGATATAGACTTGGTAAAAATGGTTATATGAAAGGTTATCAAAGTTCAAGGTGTGATTATATTATTAAGGAATGCATGATATTATATTATATGTATTTTATATGAATTATTGATAGTTTTTAGCAATGTTCCAATGATTTTCTATTCTTATTTTTAATATATTTTTGTTAGTAGAATAAAAAATTGAGTTTCAAAATTTTTTTCATGGAGGTCATGCCACTCTGAAAAATATTTCCTTAAAACCATTATTATTTTATACCTTAAAACTAGTGAGTTATATGAGGGACATACCATGTTTCATGGGGTCCATGTCACTCACTAGAGATAATTCACCCTTTAAAATATTGTTTCATTAGAGGACTATCCAAAATGGTACATGTCCATTCCAATTTACATAGAAAATGGTAAATATATCTAAATTGATGATTTTATTTTCTATATTATTAATTGTGAATTATAGATGTTTTTTATTATCGTAAAAAATGTTTTTTCTTGAAAGGATCATAAAAATTATAATTTTTGAAGGATTTAAGAAAGATCATCTAGTTAGGTGAATATTATACTTTTTATGAGATCAATATATCTATTTATTCATTTTTGAATGATATTATAATGAAATAATTTGCATATTTTTATTTTATGAGAAACTATCGCTTATTTTAAAATGTGTATGTTGGTGGGAAACTACTTTTATGAAAATTATGTATATGATGGTAAGATTTTGATAAACTATTTTTACAATATTATTTATAAATTCTCATATAGTCAGTGTTCTGATGCGTGAAAGATGGATTTTTTGGTGAGAAATATTTTGAAACCCTTAAGATTCATCCATAGTAAAAAACATATAGAGGGTATTAAGGTGAGGAATGATTGGGATGATTGGGCCCAAAACATGATACATCACCCATTTTCATGGTAATTTCGATTGTTTAGGTTTATTTGAATGACTGATGAATAGGGATATACACTAGAATTGTGTGAATGGTGATTTTCTTCTAAATATCTAAGAGATTACTTGTTTTAGGTAGGTATAAAACAATGATTTTTTTCATAATTATACTCTATATTTTATTTAACACATGTATTTTTTAAGAAATATAGTTTTTATAGGGACATGATGCAATGAGGAGTCTTAGGTGAGTTGGGGAAATGAATTATTTTTTAGTAGAACTTAATAATGTGACAAATTTTATTATAATATATCTTTTACAAGGAATCATAGTCTATTTATTTAATAGGACTTTAGATTTAAAATTATTTTTTTTCTAAAAATGTATATTTTGAAACAAATGGATATTATTTAATGTGATATCGTAGTTTTTTAGATAATATTTTATATCAATGTTTTTTGTATTAAAATGAATTTGATTCACTATTACTGATTAAAATTGCATTTTTGGTATTGATCATGCCTTTATATTTATTAAATTCATTTAGGGAATCCTACTATGTTTACATTGACCACATATATGTCCTCTATAATAGATATGTAGATATGATTGGTCATGATGCATAAAAGGGAAATATGTTGTTATTTTCTAATGGTGAGCTACAGATTAACTTTTTTATATGACATAAAGAGTTTAGCGTTAGATATCATGTAATTAATTTTTTTGGATTCAGCATGAGGTTTTTTTAATAGCAGAATATATAAAAATTATTTTTCTTCCATTATGAATTTTATTTTTTTATTAAATATGTTTTACATTAACAAGAATTATTATCTTCCTTTTATATTCATTTTGAGTTAAAATCACCACCACTTGTTTAATTTATCACCCGATACTAGCTTCTATCCTTTGAGAATCATGGAAGCGTACTTTAGGCCTTATGGAACACCAATTTGGGTCTTGGTATTTATTTACTCAAGTTGTGGTATTACACAAATTATAAGATAGGTTATGATCTAGAGATTTTTTTCATCAAAATAAAATTTACTTTAGCTTTCAATATATCAATATATATTTCTTGATTTATTCCCAAACATTTCTGGACCCATTACAATATCTTAGTCATTTGTGAAAATATTTTATGGACTATGTATATGAGATTAAATTTTATGTTATCTCTAATCATTTTTCTTATTTTTTTATTAAAATTATTTAAATTATTAAACCTGAATGTTGGTGGATTTAGAAAACAATTACATATTTTGATTTTGAGAAGAGAAATATATTAATTATAATGGATGAAACCAATATAAATCCCTATAACAAAACTCATCATGTATCAAAATTAATAGAAACAAAAACTTTATCAAAATTTATAGTTTCATTCAAATTAAATATTTTTATAATCTATGTTGAATGGAATCATGGGATGTTGTACTCCAAAGATTTATTCCAAGAATTAATAGGTATTATTCTTTTTTAGTTTTTATGAGTTTCATGATTAGATATTGGATTTTTGGTGTAATAATAATAGAATAATTTTTAGGTACATGATTATACTAGTCATGTATATCAATCAAGCAATATAAAAATTAGTCTATTATATTTTTCATGGTTATGAACATAGTTATGATAAAAATGCAAAAAAATGTGCAATATGATTTTTCAACTAAAAAAGGACCACAAGTAGAAATTTTTTTCTAATCATGTGAGCTAATCATTCATTTCACGGATTATTACATATATTTTCATTTTAAAATCCATTTTGACTCCATTAACCCAATGATCATCTTCTTTTAGTTTTGGATGATCCTAGGAAATCTTAGGGGTGTATTTGTTGACTCTCAATTGAAAAAATACGAATTCATTTTTAGTATTAATAAAATCAATATAAAATAAAATGTTATAATTTGATGGGTTTTTGGGTTCTTAAATATTCCCTTATATATCTCATAAAAATTTAATCTTATAGACTTAAGATATGTTGGGTTTCAATTTATGACTTCTGGGATATGTATCAATGAATTCCATTCATCATAATTATATATTGAAGGATTTATTCCATCGATAGGATTTTTGGATCTGTGAATTTGAAAAATTATGGTATCAACATGACTATGTAGGTGACTCTAATCTCTTGTATGAGTTTTATAATTTATTATGTGTTGTTGATGTATCATGGTTTATCAGGATTTAATATTCATGGATTTTTATAGAATTTTATATTTTATAAGAAATTTATGACATTTAAAATAATTATATTTTTATGGAAATTAGATTTTATTAAGAGAGAATATTATTTCAATATGTATTGGGATTTGGAAATAGAGATTTTCAATCAACTTGATTAAATTTAAATTTAATTTTTCAACAATGTTTCCATTATATATTTTATTTATTTTTCGGTAATCTTATTTAAATGTAAATTTTGGAATTTTATGTTAAATTGGTTTTCATGAATTGGATTAAATATTGTTGTATTGTGATATAGATGTCTATGTATATGAGATGAAACAATACAAGAGGGGGGTGAATTTTATGTTCAAAAAACATTGTATTTAAACTCTTAAGAAAGAATATAGTTTAAGAGGTCTTAAACTAACATAATTCACAATCAATACAAATGACCATATGGGTCTTGGATATGATGGATATAATATGATATGATACGAAAGGTTATTAAAATAATTGTATTTTAATTGAATACAATGATCAGAGTAGAACAAATGTAAGTGATTCTACCATATAACATATAGAATCTATTAATAAAATATGTAATGAAATTATCTTAATTAGATTGATTAAAATAAAAATGAATATGAATAAAAAGAGGAAACAGTAATATTACCTTTCTATTAAAAAAATCAGTGGAAAATAAAATGTATTAATCCGAAAGAATAGGGTATCCTTTAATCTAAGATAAAAGGTCTGTCTTACCACCACATGGGTAATCCCTCGATACAATGATCGACACGTCTGTCTTCCTAACCCCAGAATCCCATGATTAAGAAGGTAATCAATACCTCTGTATTTCAATTACTTGAAAGCACTCGATAGAACAATCGGTATCACCATCTTCCTATCCACTAAATCCCTTGATCATTATCACAATTATCAGATGCACAAAGGGAAACAAATCACTTATTGAAATACAAGAACTAGGAACAATCCATACACATCTTGTATCTTCAACACTTTTGTATGAAGAAAGAGAGAAGTCACACAGTCTCTCTCTAGAACTTGAAGATCCAAATTTTATGTTCTCTAGTTCAAATAACCTCCAATTTATAGGCCTTAGGTTCAAATGGTAATATTTTCTCTAACAGTCATATTTCTCCAGAAAATTATGAGGGACTTGGACACCTAGTATTATAACAGTCAAAACAAACAGAATACAAGAAATCATTTTGATTTGTATATAACTATCTCAACGACATCATTTTTGTTAGAAAACAATAAGTACAGAAGTATGAAAGAATGTGTATGAGAAACTTGTATATGGTATTAGAGTGATACATGAGTACAATGAATTACATGAGTATGATACATAACTTGGTTATGATTATTAACATGGTTACAATGAATATCGTGGTTCCGATTCATATCATGGTTACGATACTTAACATGGTTATGATTTTTCACATAAATAAGATGCATATCATCGTTATGATTCATATTTTGGATACAATACATAACATGGTTATGATTCTTAGCATTGTTACAATTATTAGCATGGTTATGATTCTTATCATGGTTAGGATACATTACATGAATACAATACATTACCTAGTTACTATGCATGATTATGATGCATAATATGAATACAATATATAACATGGTTACGATGCATGATTACGATGCATAATATGAATAAGATACATAACCTAGTTACAATACATATGTTTATGAAAACATCATATGTGGTTACGATTGAAAACAAATAGAATATGATTATGATTTTGAACAACAATTTGTGTCGTTATGATGGAAAACAAGATATGTGATTATGATTGTAAAGAAAATAGCATATGATTATGATATATGTGATTATGAATAGAATACACCATATATGAAAACAAGGTATGTGATTATGATTGTAAAACAACAGTATAGGATTATGATGTCAAAATATATATGATTACAATATATTTGATTACGATTATAGAAAAACATATTTGGTTACATTGTAAAATAACATACAATGTAAATAAGAAGTAATTTGTGATTTCCAAAAAACAAGATCATGGAGAATGTCAAAACATATTTTGACTCAGAAATATCCCCCTTTTCGAAATTTAAAAACAAACAATAACGATTTATCCCCATTGAGTTTAGTAACTCTTCTAAAAGTAATAGGGAATAGGACTAATTCTACTCTAGGATAAAAATATCACTAAGGATCGTATTATCTTTAATTTTACTTATGATATCTACCCTTAAATAAGGTATTCACCCTTTTTACTTGTTATGGAAAAAATTTCTTATTTTCCAAATTATTCTCCCCCTTTGTGATTTTAAAAAAGAATAAGGGAAAAAATTCATTTCTTTCAAAGAGTTAGAGAAAAAAAAAGCACTAAACAATAGACATTACTTAGAATGAAATAATGGGTTATTATAACAAGAGTTCAAAAAATATTTATTTCCCATTTTTTTCTAAGAGGTTGAACATAAAAAGATTCATCTTCTTGAATTATTTTCTATCCTCCATCAACTTATCAAGATATTCTTACTGATCCTTCATATTTACATCATGTTCAACAATAATCCTTTCTTGCTTCCAAATCTTATCTTCATGAAGCTGATTAATTGCTTCCTGAGCTTTAAGTATGGCTTCCTGGGAATTGAGATCCTCAGATCTAAATTTGTAGTCCTACAAAATTACAACTCTATTTGAGAGAAAAACAACCTCATTACATTCATTCTATAATTTTTTCTTTAGACCATCAAGCTCTTTAGAGGCTATTCCTTTTGAGGTACCAGGTCTTTGAAAGACTTCAAGTTTTTCATTGAAATCAGCAACCAATTTTTTGATATATAGAATTGAGATCATTTACCCACTATACCAATTCAATTTCCTTGTCCATATGATTCTTGATACTATCATCAATTTTGTAAGACCACTTGAAAACTTTATTACAAGCCATTTTGTGCTCAGCATTACATTCCATGAATATCATGAAATCGGTTTCAAGATTAAGAAACATTTCCACAGAAATCTTGATAGAGTCCATTATTTCATTATGAATGTTCCAAAGGATTTCTATCATGGATTAAATAATTTGAATAAAAGGTATCATCTTTTCTAATCTATTAAAAGTTTATTCTATGTATTGAGTTTCATTCAATGTGATTGTCCTTTCAAAATATATATCTTCATTGTATTAAGAGAGATCACCGAAATGAGTCTCAGTAATGATAAATTGAGCTGGTTGATTCCGATTCTTATCTGATTATTCTTCATCTTCATTATTAAAAATCAGAATTACTTTATTGGAAGAAACCATTTGATAAACTTACTTTTATTTATGATTATCAAGAGAAAGAAATATAAAGTATGGAACTTCTGATGATTGAACTAAAAGATTTCTTTGATTTTTGGATTCATTCTCTTCTATTTATTCTTCTTGTGATTTATCTTATTCCCCTTGTTCTTCTTATTATTCTTCTTCATATTCTTGAATGAGACCTTGTGTAGCTGATTATTCGGATGCCTATTTCTCTTTGCCTTTCTCTACTGGATTCGATTGAGTCTACACAAGTGTCTCCCTTATTAAAATACTGGTTCTAGCTTACTCATCTATTTTGAGAAGACTATCAATGTCTATAGCTTGTTCCTATCTTTTCTTCATTATATTATTCATTTCTTCTTATTTTATTGTTTCTTTTGAACTTATTTTCAGTGCTAGAGCTTCAGCTAGATCAAAACCAAATTGGGATCCACTTTTTTTCTTTCTTCATTCTTCTTCTTCCACTATTCATAATCCTCATAGGATATAACCTTTTGTTTCCTTTACTTTTTGGGATTTTTATTCTTAACTACCTTTATTTTTCTTGAGGTCTATTTTCAGGGCTTAGAATGTTTTTGACCACCTTCAGCAACTTCCTTTCCATTCTCAACTTCCAAATCCTTCTTAAGATTTTTGGATTTAGTATTGAATCATATCTTAAGTATCCTTATTACATCCTTACTAATGATAGGATCTTTGAAGGATGTCAGATCTGAGTTGATTGAAATATTACATAAAGTCAGACATTCTTTCAAAAAATTATTGATAATGTTGGGAATCATGATCATTTGTGACTTTATGGCACTGTATTTAAGCTTATTAATTTTCAATGAAATGAATCCCATCAGATTGAAATACCTCATATTCAATAAATAATCAAGCACATAAACATATGAAAATTTCAATGTTTCCTTATCACCCTTTCTTGGTACTAAAAATCAAGGTATCCAGAGGGATATTAGTTGATTATCTCCAGATAAATGACCTACCTTTCTCTTGTCCCCATGAATCTCAAAAAGAGATTATTTAGCATTGCTCTCATCAAAAGTCCCATCATGTTCTGGTAACTTGTTGGAAGGACATAGGGAATCACACTCAGATAGAACTCCAAGGAAAGTAGCTACCTATTTTATAGAAGTTGTGTACTTCTTATCATACATCATAAATAAAATATTGAGAACATTGTATATCTCCATTTTTTTATAAAATTGTCACACCATCTCATAATACACAAAATCTCGGTCTGAATGTAGTCTTTCAACACAAATGGATTCCCACCCATAAAAACTAATTATTCTTTTCAAAGATGAATAAAAAATATCATAAAAGTCTCGAGAGACTAACCATTCACCTTGAAAGGTCATTAGAAGAGAAATATTTTGGAGACATTTTCTTTAAAGATGAAGAGGTTAACTTAGACATGAAAGACTATCTCAAACCCAGAAGATTCCCTAATTACGAATGTTGAGGTCTTCTACTATTATAAAAACTAAGGTAAAATCTGATTACGAACCATGTTGAGTACTTATAGAGCACCGGGATTGGAGATAAGTTCAGAATAATTTGATGTGGGATAAGTTATTTTACAAATAATTTGACGGATTAGATTATATCTAAAAGATCCAATGGTTGAGACTGATTTTAAACTCTTGAGGTTTTTCTTAAAATATAACCATATTCGGAATGGATCCAATTAGGAGTTAAAAGAAAGAATTAAAAGACAACTATTTGAACAACCAAAAGAATAATATAGAAATTATACCTATCTAAGTATCAGGATAGATATATTGGTATTATTATATTGTTCTTATGATAATAATAAAAACAATAAAAAAACATATGAGACCGATTAGAATTATAAAACCAATAAAATAAAAATAATCTGGTATTGATAATCTAGTATTGATAAAATAATTTAATATTTATAATCTAGTACCGATTGAATAATCCAATTATAAAAATCTATTATAGATAAAATAATCCAATACCAATAATCTAGGACAGATAAAATAATCTAATACGGATAACATGAAACCGATAGAGTGTAAGACCAATAAAAGATAACCAGATTATAATGTAAAACTAATAAAAGTGAAACCATTTAAAGATGTAAAACTGATAAAAGAAAAACTGATAGAAGTGAAACTGATAAAAATGTAAAATTGATAAAAGTGAAACCATTTAAAAATATTAAACAGATAAAAGTGAAATTGATAAAAGTGAAACCGAGAAAAATGTAAAACCGATAATAGTGAAACCGTTTAAAAATGTAAAACTGATAAAAGTAAAACTGATAAAAGTAAAACTAATAAAAATGTAAAATAGATAAATGTGAAACTGTTTAGAAATGTAAAAATTATTAAAGTGATGTATAATCCCCATTTTCGAAAGAGTAACTTAAGGTAAGGAGATGGTTTAAACATGAAATAGATTTGAATAATTACATTATAGTGATCACTCCTAGTTTCTATTTAATGTATTCAAATCTATCAGAGGATAATGTTTTTGTGAAAATATGAGCAAGTTTTTCTTGCTTTCTGATGAATTATAAAAAAATATCTCCTTTAAGTGTGCGATCTCTAAGAAAGTGATTCTTAATATCTATGTGTTTTGCATGTGAGTGATGTGAATGGTTTTTACTAAGAGAAATGACACTTATATTATCACATAGTATTTGAGTTTTAGAAAAAATCATTCCATATTCTATGAGTGTGTGTTGCATCCACAACACTTGAGCACAACAACTTCTAGCAACTACATATTCAGCTTCAGCAGTGGAAAGTGCTACTGAGTGTTTCTTTTTTCATGACCAAGAAACTAATGAATCTCATAAGAAATGATAGGTTCCAGATGTACTTTTTTCTATCCATTATTCAATAACGAAAATAAGCATCAAAAAACTTTTTAAAACAAAATTATTTCTATAATAATAGAATAGTCTGAAATCCATAGTTCCCTTTTAGTAGAAAAAAATTATCTTCACTTCATTTAAATGATATTCCTTTGTATTAGATTGATATCTTGCACATACGCATACATAATACATTACATTTGGATGACTAACTGTTATGTATAAAAAACTTCCTATCAAACCCCTAAAAGATGTTT
This sequence comes from Viscum album, assembly GCA_963277665.1. Lineage (NCBI taxonomy): Eukaryota > Viridiplantae > Streptophyta > Magnoliopsida > Santalales > Viscaceae > Viscum > Viscum album. The sequence continues at coordinate 782,642,358 of OY728150.1, read as the reverse complement.
GATATACTAGTTTCATAGTTTCATTAAGATCAAGTGTATTTAAGGTACCGATTAGAGTGTTTATACTTTTAGTGTTGTAAAATCCATACATTTTAAGTAAATATTTGATATACTTTTGTTGGGATATATAGTTTTCTTCTGGTTTTTCAGATATTTGAAAACCTAAAAATAATATTAACTCACCCATCATACTCATTTAAAACTCACATTTCATTAGATTCACAAAAGAATCGATTAGGGATTTTTGAGTTGATGCAAATATAATATCATCAACATATATTTGAATAACCAAAATTATTTTTTTGAATTTTTTTAAAAATATTTAGATCTGCAGTACCTTTTTCATTGTTTTTTTAAAATAAATCTTGTTAGTCAAACATTACTAGCTCTAGGGGATTGTTTATGACCATATGAAACTTTTATAAGTTTTAAACGATGATTTTTTAATAAAAAAACTTATTCTTTTACAAATCTATTTAGAAAAGAACATTTTACATCCATTTGAAAAAGTTTGATGTTAAATAATGCTACAAAGGCTAATAGAATTTGAATAGATTCAAGTATAGATATTGGAGCATAGGTTTATTAATATTCTATTATATCTTGTTGATTATAGCCCTTAGCAACAAGTCTTTCTTTATTTCTTACAATGACTCTATTTTCATTACATTTATTTCCGAAAACCCATTTTACACCAATTATAGTTGTTCTTTAGGTCTTTAAACCAAGGCCTAGACACGATTCCAGTTAAATTAATTTAGTTTACCTAGAATTTCTTTAATCCAATCTTCATCCCCTAAGGCCTCATTCTATGTTTTAGGTTCAAATTGAGATAGAAAAAAGATGTTCGATTTAATTTCTTATGGAATTTATAGTCCTTACAGGTTGATTTACATCCCCAATGATATTATCACTGGGATTATTCCTAAGAAACAATTGATTTGGGTTTTTTATAACTTTTTCATCAATATAAGATATAATGTCTTTTGGGGTAAATGTTTTAGAAAAATTTTCTTGAGTATTTCCCTTTTCAGAAGAGTTTTCAATCAAGGATTGATAATCAGTTTGTGAAAACAAATCTATTGATGTAGGAGGGGTTAGTTGACAACAATGGGATCATTTTCCTCAAATTTTACATGGGATGTTTCCTCAATAATAAAAGATTTTTTATTATAAACTCTATAAGCTTTAGAAGTAGTGGAATAACCTATAAATATCCCTTCATCGAATTTGGGTGTGAATTTATGTATATTATCTTTAGTATTCAATATGAATTCATTTCATCCAAATTCTTTGAAGTAAAGAACATTTGGTTTTTGGCCAGTATACAATTCATAAAGTGTTTAATTAAGAAAATTTCTTTTTAAAAATCGATTTATAGTAAAACTTGCAGTACTTATAGCTTCAGCCCTGAAATTATTAGTAATTGAGTATTCACTCAACATGGTTCTTGTCATTTCATAAAGAATAATATTTTTATTTCATGAACACCATTTTGATGAGGGGTCTTAGAGGTGAGAAGTTGTGAGTAATATCTTTCTTACTACAAAAATTTTCAAAATCCAAATTTTGAAATTCTCCACCATGATCAATTAGAATAGTTACCAGTGGTAGGTTTTTTACACTTTTAACTTGGGCTCTAAAAGATTTGAAATATAAAAAGGCTTTATATTTATTTTCTAGAAAATAGACCCATGTAAATCTGGTGTAGTAATAAAAAAACCAAATACATAGTCCTTATCTCCAATACTTCTAGTTTGTGTAGGACGAAAAATATCCATGTACACGAACTATAATGCATTAGAATTTGAAACATCATTAATTGATTTAAATATGGTTTTATGTTCCTTTCTATATCGATAAGGGTCACAAACATTTGAGTAATTATACATGAGATCCGGTAGATCCGCAACCAGTCTTTTCTTTGAGAGTTTACAAAGGTTCTTAAAGTTATAGTGTCCTAACCTTATATTCCATAACCAAGATTGGTATTCTACTTCACTTAAGCAAAGTAATTCATGGATCCTAAGGTCTTCTATGTTATGTGTGTATACATTCTCATGCATATGGGAAGAAATAATGAATTCAACCTTGGAATTGTAAACTAAACATTTATCATTCCAAAAATTCATAAGGTAACTTTAATCATATAATTAACTTCTTCTTATAAGGTTGTTCTTAAGTCCATTAACAAACAAATAATTTTAAGTAAAAACTTTTCCTAAAAGAACAATATTAACTACACCAATGATCTTTCCTTGAGAATTATCTCCAAAGGTCACTCTTCCACCTTTAATTTCAATGATCTTTTCAAATAAATCATTATTTCCATTCATATTTTGAGAATAACCTCTCTTAATATACCAAATATTCATATTGTTGGTACACTTTTTATTTTCCTAAAAAAGAAACAATTAGTTTTTTGGAACCCAAACTTGTCTGGATCTGGAAATGTTAGACAAAGGAACTTTAGAAGTCCACATTTGTTTTGAAAAATTAGTTTATGAAATCCTAAATATTGTGTTTTACTAAGAGAACAATTTATTTCCCAATGTCCACTACATTGACACTTGTTGTAGAATGAAGCACTTTTGTGAAAAAAATAGTTATGACTAAAAACCAGTTTTGAATTAGTATAACCAATTCTAGAACTATTCCTTTGAGGAAAAATTTGAAAATACATTTTGTTAAATTCATTCTTTTCATTAGTGAAATTTTATAAAAGTTTATTAAGAGAAAAAATTTCAGATCTAAGTATAATGATTAAATTATCATTCTCAGAAGAAATTATTTTGGAATTGTATTTTTTTTTAAAAAAATTCTTTAAAAAAAGTTGTTCAAAGTCCTTATAAAGTTTATCCTTCTCAGAATTTACTTCCTTAAGGTTTTTTGAAATATTTTCAAAATCAAGAGTTTTATGATCAAGATATTTTGAAGATAAATTTTCCTCTAATGAGGAAGATTATTCATCTTGAGAGTAAGAATATTTCTTATCAGGGTAATTTTCATTTAAAGATACATTTGTAAGAGATTCTGCATTGTGTACCTCAGCTATGAGACAATGATTTTCAATAGATAGTTTGGATATGAGTCCTATATTCTTCTGACATGAAGATTCATATTCTGAAGATTTCTATAATGAATCACCACCACTTTCACTCCAAGTATCATCTACTTTCAATACTTTCTTTGTATTAGACTTGTAATACTTTTTCTTGTTTCTTTAAGAATGTTTATCCTTTATGTATTTTCTTTTAATCAAAGGACAATCTGGTCTAATATGACATGCTCTTTTAAATCCATAACAAGTTACTTATGATTCTTTCATGTACTTTCTATCTTTATTTTTTAATATGTATTGAAAATATTTCATTCCAATAATCTTTTTAATTATTTGATCAAGATTGGATAGTTCATTTTTTGAATGATCACTTTTGCTGGATTCTGATAAAACAACAGCTTTCTTAGCTTTAGATCTTGTTATCCTTTCTGGTGTCTTGTCTTTAGATGTAGTAGTAAAGGCTACACTTCCATTACCATTCTTTTACTTATTAAAATATATATCTCTTTTCATCCTTGTCTCATACTACAAAAGAGTACCAAATAATTCATCAAAAGTTAGTAACTTTCCTGTTGACATCAATAGCTGTCCTTTTTTATTACCATTTTTTGGTAATTATATTAATTATCTTGTCCACAAGCACTTCATCATCAAGACCCTTTTCTCCCATGGATTTAGTACTATTGAAAATGGTCAGAAATCATTGTTCAATCTTGATTACATGTTCTCCATAGGAAAAAACCATGATATTCACCTCAGAGCATGGATCTTCTAGTTTCTATAACTTTATATGTTCCAAAATGTGTGACTTATGATTTCTTCAAGATACAGTTGGATGCTTTTCATGAAGATATCTGACTATACATATTCCTTGTCATAGAACATAACAAAGTATTGCATACCTTGTAATTTCGTTGATATTCTAGTTTCTATTGGTTGGTGAAGGTTCTGACTTCCTTTTCTGGAATTTTGTAATCTCCAGTGATCATCACAAAATTATCTACTCCTGTATCAATAACAAATATCTTCATTCGATCCCTCTAGTCCTCATAATCATTCCCATCAAAAATAGGTGGTCAATTTGGGTTCAAATTGTCAATTGATCTAATATTCATTCTTACCATGTTATAAAACAATACTTTTTCAATCCACACATTAGTGTAGTAAGTAATTATAAAAAAAAAGATTTGTAAAAGAAACTAAATTGTCTTCTAGAAATAAATAATGAATTTAATACAAATCAGTGGAAACCTACTCTGATACCCAATGCTGGATAGTAATATAGATGTCTATGCATATGATATGGCACAATACAAGGGGGGGGGGGAGGGGGTGAATTGTATGTTTAAAATAATTTGTATTTAAACTCTTAAGAACAAACTTAGTAAAATAGTTCTTAAACTAAAACAATTCACAATCAATAAAAATGACCATACGGGTCTTGGATCCGATGGATATGATATGATAAGATACGGAAGGTTATTAAAACAATTGTATTTTAATTTAATACAATGATAAAAGTAAATAAAATTTAAGTGATTCTACCATCCGCCATATATAATATCTTAATACAATATGAAATGAAAGTATTTTAATTAAAACCATTACAATAGAAATGAATATTAATAGAAAGAGTAAGCAATACAATTCCAGTTCTATTAAAAATAGAAGTGGAAAATAAAATGTATTAAAATTATTTTTTCACAAAGATTAGTGTATCCTTTCACCTAGGATTAAAGGTCTGTCTTACCACCACATGGGTAAGCCCTTAATATAATGATCGGAACATATGTATTCTTATCCCAAGAAGCCCTCAATTAAGAAGGTAATCATCACCTTTGTCTCTCAATTACTTGAAATGACTCGATACAATGATAGGTACCACAATCATCCTGTCCCTGGAATCCCTCGATAATTATCCAAATGATCAGATGCACAAATAAAAACAAATAACTTATTGAAATACAAGAACATGAACAAGAATAAGCCATTCATGTAATGTATCTTCAAGGCTTTTGCATGAAGTAAGAGAGAAGTCACATAGTCTCTCTATAGAATATGAAGATCCCAATGTTATGTTCTCTAGTTCAAATAACCTTCTATTTATAGGCCTCAGGTTCTAACGGTCATATTTATCTGAAAAATTAGGAGGGACTTGGACACCTATAATTATAACGGTAAAAAAAATAGAATACATGACATCATTTTGATTGGTATATAACTATCTAAATGAAATCATTTTTTAGAAAACATTAATTATAGATGTATGAAATAATGTTTTTGAGAAACATGTATATGGTATTGGAGTGATACATGAGTACAATACATTTCATGAGTACGATACATAACTTGGTTACGATGATTAACATGGTTACAATGAATATTGAGGTTATGATTCATATCATGGTTAAGATACATAACATGGTTACGATGCTTAACATAGATAATATACATATCTTGGTTTTTATTCATATTGTGGTTACGATACGTAACATGGTTACGATTCTTATCATGGTTACAATTCTTAACATGGTTACAATTCTTAGCACGGTTACGTTACATAACATGAATAAAATAAATAATTTGGTTAGGATGCATGATTAAGTTGCATAATATGAATAAAATACATAACATGGTTATGATGCATGATTACGATGCATAATATGAATACGATACATAACCTGGTTACGATGCATATGGTTACGAATACATCATATGCAGTTACTATTGTAAAACAATTTTTGGGGATATGATTGAAAATAAATAGCATATGATTATGATGTAGAACAATAGCATGTGTGGTTATGATGTAAAAAAAGATCTGTGATTATGATTTTAAAGAAAATATCATATGATTACGATATATGTGATTACGAAGAGAATAAAATATATATGAAAAAATGTATGTGATTACGATTGTAAAACAACAGTATATGATTATGAAGTAAACAATATACATGATTATAATATATGTTATTATGATTGTAAAATAACATATCTAGTTGTCACGACCCGTCCCCCGGGGCCTATGCTATGACTACCCCAAGCCCGCCTCCCATAGGCCAGGGACTGGCGACAAGCACTAAAAGGTGTATTACCTAAAATGGGAAGGCATTGCCATTATAAATTGTAAACTCACACAAACCAAGTACATAGAAAGATACAAGAACCAAAGTAAACTATATAGTAAATAGGGTTTGTACAGAATGTAAAGGGCCAGAATACAAGACCAAAAGAAAAGTATAAGTAAAACTGGGATGTACAAGTAATACTTGAAAAATATTTTATGAACACCCACCAAGGATCCTACCTGAAGGGTAGGTATAGCTCTCGAATGTCATCTGTGTGGATTGTATCATCTAATACCCACCTCTGAGAAGCCTCCAGTCTAGGTACCATCATCCTTAGTCAGCACTATCTGTCATCTGTACCAGACACAACATGGTGCGTGCATAGCTCATGTAGGGGTGAGTATAACAATACTCAGTAGGGACCCTAAGACCCCCAAAGGTCTCTCAGGATTCACAAAGTATAAACCACAAAGAATGAAAACATCAGTCAACCCTAATTAGGTATATGCACATACATATACCTAAGTTATCAAGATATACTCATCTCACATAGGAGGGAAGAATACCACAAAGGTAACACCACAAAGGTAGAAGTACCACACAGGTAACACCACGGATATATAAGTACCACACAGGTAACAACACAATGATATAGTACCACACAGGTACACCACCAAATATTGTACCACACAGGTACACCATAAAGATATAAGACTAAGGTCACATTAGGTATAAGTGAAGTATAGAATTACAAATGATTAGTCGTGAAGCTAGATCATCTTATTCTGTCAAGAGGCACTTCTGCTGATTATACAGAGTCATAACTACACAATATTGATAGGTACTAACCCCTGAAATGACCCAAACAGGATCTGAACCACACAGTATAGGTTTGCGCTAACCCACAAAAGATCACTGAGCACTGACCCACACAAGATCTGACCCACACAAGATCGGTATGCAATGACCCACACAAGATCGCTGAGCGATAACGCACACAGGATTTGACCCACACAAGATCGATATGCACTAACCCACACAGGATCGCTGAGCACTGACCCAAATAGGATCAATAAGTACTAACCCTCACAATGACCCTCACTGGATCAGACCCCGCCCATAGTCTATAGGTATCTAACTTCCATATTATCCATCTCTAACCTTCACCTCAATGAAAGCCACTGGATTCCATGAAATATAAGTCACACCTCATCCTCTACTAATCTTCAAAAAGGATTAACCCAAAGGTCTGTCACATCATAAGGGACCCAATGCAATGGAGAACACATTAAACGGACTCCCGATCTTTAAGTTGTTAGCATTTCTGCTCCGAGGGAGCGGTTTGATTCGAGGTTTGATCCAACCCGGCCATACTCCAACATTATCCAAAACTCAAGTGGAGTATACCAAAAGGACTTTCTCAATCCCATGATTTTGGTTTCATAGACGGTTCATCAAACAGATGCCTAGTTCTCAAGATATGGCCACAAAGCCGTATCTGGGTCTTGAGGGGCCCGGGTCCGGTCCAACCTGGCCCAAACCGGCATGGTTCGACCCGACCCGATTCAGGTATGGCCCGGTTGGCCTGGGTTTTGGCAGGCCCAGTCCGTTGGGCCATGGTTCTGCCCAGCCCGCAAAGGGGGGCGGCCCACTGGCGTGACCCACAGTGTAGCCCGCGGTAAGGTGGCCCGCCGTGGCGGGGTCTGCCCAAGACGCATCCCGAGGGGGATCCCCCCCACAGTATTCCGAACATCCCTGATGGTCGTTCGGTTTCCCTGTTGGCATGTGGTACTTCTTGGTGCATCATGACTGGCCAGGTTCTAGCCACCCTCTGGCCTCCACCTCGGCCAAGCGGTCGTGATCTTCTACCCCGGCAGCGTGGATGCATGTCGCCACTTCTCCATGCGGCCGGCCAACGTGTCGGCCACCACACTGCTCCGCCGCAGCCGATGGTCCATGACCTCGTCTTCCAGTGGTGCGAACACACACCTCCCTTCTTCCACGTGGCCGGCTAAGTGCTGGCCACTGCCTTCTTCCATGAGCTGTCGCAACTTCATTCCAAGCCTGAAAATTATGAAGTTCCCATATTAACAATTCTCGGGTCACGATCTCCGCTTCCATATGTCACACTCAACGAGACATTGTGTTCTGAGTTTCATTAATTATTTGGCTTCGAATAACGCATGAAGAATGCACTAAGAACAAAAGAAAAAAGGGTAAGGTATAAGTGTGGGATGATGGAAATGTTTGTTTGACCATAGTCATTGTGAATCTAGAAAATGAAGAATAAACAAAATAGATTTAATCATAATTCAATTTAAAACCACTACCTTGATGTTCATTGGAGATTCTTCAAGGAATAAGACGAAGTCAATGAAAGGGATGTCGACGTACGTCGCTCCTGCAAGACGCTCCCGAAGTCGATTCCTTGTTCTTTGTTCAGAATTCATTCTTCATTGGAGGATGTTCCTCTAATGGTTTTCTCATTCTCTCCTTTCCTTTTCTATGGATTTCTCCCATGAAAGGTGTGGTTCCAAAATTAATAAAATTATGTTTATTAATTAAACAAAAAGAGTTGTCACATTAATTGAATTGAAGTCAGCACATTTACTAGGGGGAATTACAAGGGTTTACTTCATATTAAGAGTGGTTTGGGTGGTCCCCACCGCCAGATTCAAAATGGGAGATTTCAATATCAAAAATAAAATAAAGAATGTTTATTTTATTTTCTCTCATGAAAATTCCAAAAACTAATTTCCACCCTCGACCTACTATGGTCCAGGTGAAGGTCTCCTAAAAAAATTATCGGCTCTGTGTGTTAAACGGTGCCCTCAAATTTCAATTCTGAGAACTGGTTCAAAAGTTACATAATGACACTCGCGTGTTTACTAAACGTACTAGAAAAAAAGTTCATAAATTCATTCCGAGCACACTGGGCCTTGGAATCATGCGCCGTCAATTTTTGCAGAATCATAACATTTCCATATAATTAAAAAAATTACAGGTAAAAATTTGGGTCTTTACATTCTCCCCACCTCAAGGCTTCGTGTCCCTGAAATCCACAAAAAAAAACTAGGGAAATAATTGGGGATACCGAGCATGAATATGAGCCTCCTACTCCCATGTGCTCTTCTGGAGGTTCCCTTACATCCAACGAACACGCACCAGAGGTATCGACCACCCATGAGGAAATCTATCATGTCGATCCTCAATCTCTATTAGAACCTTTGAAAAAGTCACCCCATCATCGATGTCTAGCTCTCCCCAGTCAATGATTTGCGAAGAATCATGTACATATATCCTCAGCTGGGATACATGGAAAATTTCGTGCACCCAGTGCAAATGAGGTGGAAGAGCTAAGCAGTAAGCCACCTCTCCAGCTCTGCTGAGGAACTGAAAGGGTCCAATGAACTTCAGAGATAACTTATCGCCTTAGCCAAATATCTACAAAACTTGTCGAGGTGAGAGCCTTAGAAAGACATGGTTTCCATCCTCTAACTCTAGAGGTATCCATCTCCTGTCAACATAGGACTTATGCTTACTTTGTGCAGTCTTCATATGCTCCTGGATGATCCACACCTTCCCTATAGCAGCCTGTACTATCTCTGGTCCCATGAGTGATGACTCCCCTGGGTTAGTCCAACACAGAGGTGATCTACAACGTCGACCGTATAATGCCTCGAATAGTTCCATATCAATAGTGGAGTGATAACTATTGCTGTATGCAAACTACAATAAGGGAAATTGATCCTCCCATCTGCGACTGAAATCAAGGATGCAGGCACGTAGCATGTCCTCAAGGGTATTGTAACAGCCCGAGATTTTATGAAAAATATTCTTTTTAATTTTATTAATGTCTTGTGTTGTACGCTACACCAAAAGGAGCTTGCACAACACGCATATTTGACTTGCCGTTCATTACACACAATCACAACCTTCCTCAATAGCGTGTGTAGTACGCAATACTGAGTTTCACGAAACAACGATATGCTATTAAAATATTATTAAAACTAGCCGTTATGAATATTAATAACCACTTTTTAAATTTTAGAAATTTTAGCTCTCAAAATGGACTTCATTTTTGGATTCGGAGTATCGAATTTAGCCTAAGGTGAAATTTTGGTACTTTTCGGATAACTTTCATATTCTGATGAATAGTGAAAATTACTAAATTATAATTAAAAACAACTTTTTTAATCGAAATAATTAATAGTGATAAATTATTAATTTGAGTGGTTTTAAAGTATATTTAGAATATATTTTTACAATTTAATACAATGTTGGTCATTGAATGTAATTTCACATTTAAACCAGACATAATCAAGTGTCAATCTTTTGATAGATATTGTTTCTTAAAAACACGCTATTTGTTTTAACAGCGGGATTTAATTATAAAATTAATTAATGCAACTTCTATGTTATGAATTTGGTAAAATAGACTTTATTTTTGAATTTGGAATATGAAATATAGCTTAGGATGAAATTTTGGCATTTTTCTGAAAAACATCAATTTTTGATGAATAGTGAAACTACTAAGTGGTAGTTAAAAAACCGAATTTTTCATAAAACGTAATTTTACCGCTTCTGTGATTGGAATTTCAAAAATCCGAGAGACACGGTTGATGTCAGTATGTAAAATGTGGTTCAATGAGATGAAAATAATTTTTGGTGAATAGTAACTTTTTACTTTTATTTACCACGGTTAAAAGTAAATAGGGTAATTAAGGGTAAAAATGATATTAATATTACCCTAACACATGTACTAATCCTATTGGACAAGTGTATCTCGACCAAAAATAACCTTAAGTGTAAAATATTATCATTTAGGCCCACTTGGATTAGATTAGGACATTTATTATTATTTAATTCAAAGAAGAGTTAAAAGAGTTAAAATCAAAGTTTATTTAATAAAACATTTTTAATATAGGGTTGTAAATAAGATAAATTCGATTGTAAATATTCATTATAAATATAAAAATATTTCCTACATGATGGTATTTTTTTTTAATTTTTAGACATCAAATAATTTAATTTATTTATGACACAATGATGAAGCAGTAATTATCATATTAATGAAACATTGACATAATTGATATTATAAATACCAAAATAAATGTAATTTAAGACTTTTTATGAATTCCACCAATTTTCTAGATTACTATGATATATTAGTGTTGATTTAGTAAACTTGGTTTGAACATATAATTCTGTTATGACTTTCACAAAAATCATATATCAAATAGTGTCAAAATTGACACAAAATAGTTTTTAAATCAAATATTATATTATTAATTGTTATTTTATTCCTAAAAATCTAAGGTTCGGCCAAATGACTTATATAAGGATATATGTATTAATAATATACAATTTGGGGTTCGTTTGGCATGTTATAGTAAGTGTATTAACCATCTAGTGAAAAAAAAACAAAAAGACAAGGTAAAAGTTAAATTATTTAACTTAGAGTTAAATCTAATTGATAAGGTTAAAATAATACCCTAAACTTGTCTAAATCCTATTGGATGATAGGATTTCGACCCATCCCCACTTTAGCTTTGAAATAAGACCCTTTGGATCCATTATAAACCGATTTTGACTTTAATATAAAATAATATTTTGAGATATTCCTAAGGTGCCCCTCTCCTCCCTTATAAAAAGGCACCTCCTCCCCCTCCTCCTCACACCAATATTAGCACTCAAGCTCGGCCAACCCCTGCCATTTTCTCCTATCCACTTCCCTAGAATAATCCTAGAGGTCCTGGTCTTCTTCAAAGACCAATCTTAGTTCCCTAAGTGGAGGATTCAAAGAGGCGTTCCAAAGAAGAGGTAATATCCATTACCGATCTTTTCAATTTCTTTCTTCTTCATCTTCTTATTCTTTAGTTGTTTCATGATAAAGTAATAACATCAGTATTACTTACATACTGATATGTTATTATAAATATGAAACAACCCTAATTCACCTTCTATCCATCCTACGGAAAAATGAAATCACCGCGCGTGCGTACGTACGGAATACCGTCTCCACGACGCGATGAGATTCATTCTCAATGATTAACCATTCATGAATGATTATAAAGTATATATAATAAGTACTAATGAAATATATGACCTAATAATGATACTGGAATTATTTATATTTATATGTATGTCATCTACTTAATTCCATTCAATTCAATAAGGAAACGAAAACAGCGTTCATGCGTACGTACGAACTACCCTCTCCATGAACAGTGTATTTCTTTCCATTTACTGATTTATTATATATGTGTATTATGAATATATATATATAAATCATGTTTTATATTCTGGAATTAATTAATCATGATCTAAGTAATCATATGAATAATTACAAGTTAAAAACACGAACGACAAATGAGACGATTTTACCCAAAACGCTACTTTAACATGAATTTACAAAAGAACGAGTAATATAAAGTCATAAGTGGACCATATATGATATAATAACAATGAATATGATTCTGGAATAAGTCAATAACATGATTTAAATCATTATACAGGAGGTTCAGACACTCACAAAGCAAGTCGGACCTAAGGTAAGGGAAATATCACAATCTCATCTTTATCCGAGATTGTTTATAGTTTGGAATTTACTGGGGTGTATTTTATCATCCACATCCATGTTTCCTCAATATGTAATATTATTTCCATCCACCTAAAATAGATTATATCCAATTTTACCCTTCGGTAAATTTTTAGTAAAGGATATGAAAGGAATCTTTTGTCGTTTTTCGTACGAGGTACTTTTTTGACTTTTCTGAGAAAAGTACGAGAAGAATGTTTTTTTAACTTATACAGCATGAATGGATTTTTAAAACATTATTTCCAAGAAGCTTCCTTTACATTTTTTCAAGTTTATTTTTAATCAACATCTTTTATTTTAAAGTCATATGACATGTTATGAAAGGAAAAATGTTTTTTGAAGTAGAAAAGATATTTTCCTCAAGAATGGAGTTCAAGTATTTTATCAAAATTATTTTCCATATAAGATAATAAAAGGGTTCTGTTTCTATCCCAATTATTACATGGATTTGATTATGTTTTGATGGAAATATTTTTATGAATTCCTTTATCTTATATGAATTGTTTTATGATGTAATGTTGTTTAAGAATTCCATTTTTATTACACGGGTTACGCTATGATGTATGGTTTATGATTATGTGGCCCACATAAGAAAGGATTCATTATAAGATGGGTGGGACCTATATATCCCTCCAATTAATTGGGTAAAGATTTTATATCTCATGAGATAGACATGGCTGGAATGGTAGGTTATACCGGTTCAGTGAAACAGGACTGAAACGAGGGTGACTCGATTCAGAAAGGGACTTTGTCCACTAAGATAGTCTTGGCAATGAGTCATGACTAACAAGAAATGATTCCTTATGATTATGTGTGTATGCCACAAAGTTTCATGTTTTAAGTTATGCTTATTGGGATTTCATTTCACTACTATGATTTATCCCATGTTATGAAATTATGCTCTCTTTTGCAGGTTAAGATTTCCAAAAGTTATGTTCTTATGAGTATGATGTGATTGATTTTCTTTTGTTTACCCTTACTAAGCATTTGAGCTCACCCTTTTATGTTTTCTTTTCCCCAGGATATAAATAATGGTTTTAGGTAAAAAAAAGGGAAGATCTTTATAGGAGATATTGAAGATCTTTCACCACGATTAGAAGATTACGTTCCGAGTTTCCAAAGACACTAAACTATTACGGTCCTTGTGTGTGTGTTTTTGTTATGTAATAAGTATTCCTCAAAAGTAATGTAATGTCCATGTACGATAAGATTCGGGTCTTTACAGTTGGTATCAGAGGAAAGGTTTAGTCAACCTTTGGAATCTAGGATGCGAGAACTTTAGTGAGATCCCTAGAGATATTTCTAAGGTATGTCTAGGGATGTCCCTAAGGTTAAGTATACGTATAGGTTATAGTACTAGAATTATGCTAACGATCATAGAATTAAACCTAAGATGTTAGATATTTAAGGTACTCCCCCATTATTATGTTGTTTTCCCTAGCATGATTTTTTCCTCTCACACTATTCTTTTTGGGTTTTAGACGATGGCTGGAACCCGAAGGAACCGTGTTGATCAATGCAATGGACAATGCAATGATTGCCCTCCTGAACAAACAAATGTTATGGGAGATGGAATGCAAAATCTTATTGCCATACTTACACAAGATATGAATCATTCTGGACTTCCAAATGCGCAGAGAAGGGAACAATATTCTATTGAGTCCTTCATGAGGCAATGTCCACCTTCTTTCAGTGGGACTTCCGATCCACTTGTTGCTGAACAATGGATCAGTACCACTGAAAAGATATTTTTAGTTCTTCAATGTTCTGAACATGATAAAGTCATCTTAGCAGTATATCGTTTGGAAGGTGAAGCTGATCAATGGTGGAATCTTATCAAGAATACAAGGCCAATAGATGAAATTGAGTCCATGGAATGGGACGAGTTCAAGAACTTGTTTTTCAGTAAGTACTTCCCTCGTATTCTTCGAACAAAGATGGAAAAAGAGTTTCTTGACCCGAAGCAGAAGGATGATGAATCTATTGGTATATAGGAAGCGAATTTTACAAGACTTGCAAGGTATGCATCTGGCATTATCATCCAACCTGAAAGTAAAGTTGATCGATTTTTCAGTGGCTTAAAACCAAGTCTTCGAAGGGAATTAGCTATAAGAGACTTTAGTAGCTATGAAGAAATTGTGCGTTGTGCTATCAAGGTAGAAATGGAAGTTGGTGTTACATATCCATCTCATGGTTTTGACAAGAAACGAAAGATGGAGTTCAAGGAGAAATCTCAGAATAATGGTGAAAAGAAGATGAATGTTTCCTTATGCACAAAGTGTGGAAAGAAGCATGGTGGAGATTGTCTTAAAGGGACTAGAAAATGTTTTAAGTGTGGAAAAGAAGGTCATCGAGCAGCTGAGTGTCGAAGTAATGGAAAATGGGTTTCTAATGATGTGAATAAAGAAAACACTACAGAGAACGCACCACCAACACTTCAATGCTTCAAGTGCAAGGAAATGGGGCATTATGATAATAAATTCCCTAATCCAAGGGTTAGTGATGATCAACATGAGCAATAACTTAAGGCAAAGGACAAAGGGAAGTCACATGCGATCACTATTGGCGATGTTGAATATGACAACGATGTGGTGGAATGATTAAGTGTTTATGTAATGGGATTC
The DNA here is from genome assembly GCA_963277665.1 of Viscum album. Taxonomy (NCBI): domain Eukaryota; kingdom Viridiplantae; phylum Streptophyta; class Magnoliopsida; order Santalales; family Viscaceae; genus Viscum; species Viscum album. The sequence goes on along the minus strand of OY728150.1, from coordinate 782,627,001 downwards.
CAAAATAATATTGTATCATGGAGTATTGGAATATTTATGTATTGGTCTAATGTGGTATTCAAAGTAATTGAGATATTTTTGGAAATAATATGATATGCGCATAATGAAGGGAAAACGAGAAAACAAAATGTTTAACAGTATTCATGAGCTCATGATTGATATAAGGACTAAGTGATATCATGGTTTGAGTATATAGAATATTGAGGATTTTGGTATGTGGAAGGTGTTAACTTTTAACTAAATTCATGTTTTCACTAAGGTATTCAATAGAATACATGATTAAGGACTTTGAATGATTGGAATGTGACCAACAAAACATACCTTATGATATATGGGGATCGACGATGGTGTTAAATCTCTGGTAATCATTTTCACTATGTTATGAGAGTGGACTGCAGTATTATGGATAAGCCTAAAGATTGGAATGGATTATGTTGGGCATAAGTTGGTATTGTTTAAGGATAGAAGTTTTCTCGATATTATTGATGGGATGTTATAGTAATGTAGTTTTAGAAAAAGGACAACCTGCAGGACGGGCGACAGCCCATCGTTTCGGACAAGGCTGTGGGAATCGAACCCACAACCGAAGTACGACTGGCCTTTATCGCCTACCACTGGCCTACATGAAGTCCCTGTTTAGTAGAAACTAGTTTTATTATATTAAGGAGTATGATATATAAAGTATAAGTCCATTTTAGGAACCATATATGATTAATCTCACTATAGATCGACTTATGTATATAATTTTGCTAACCTTTTATTTGAGACAGATGGAATGACCCGTCATTCTATCACATGATCTGCTAACACTTCACGAATAACAAATTCAACTTCATTTATTTAAGAAATGAAGTGGAAATTGTTCAAGGCACGAACAACAGTGAAATTGTACCAAAATAAAGTAAGTATTTATTCTAATTCAAATTCTTTATCTTTAGGGAAACGATCTTGAAAACCAAAAATGTTGTCCTAGTGATCTTATATCTGATGAATCAGATGGTACCTTAGATCGTCACAAATTTATGGCTTTGTGATTACTGTATTTTCCATAGCCATGTTCTCTACCACTCTCCATCAGAACATGATGGTTAGATTTCTCTTCCATATCCATATTTTCACCTATGTGGAAACCCAATGATTAGTTTATTTGGGTAACCATTACGTTTCATACTTTTGTTTTTAAAGATTGGTTTTGATATTCCTTTTTACGATGTGGGTTTCTATTAAATAAACTTTCGAATAGTAAACCATTTATAACCCTGACGAATTTCAAGGGCGAAATTCATTTTAAGGGGGGTAGAATGTAACAGTCCAAGATTTTATGAAAAATATTCTTTTTAATTTTATTAATGTCTTTTGTTGTACGCTACACCAAAAGGATCTTGCACAACACGCATCTTTGACTTGCCTTTCATTACACGCAATCACAACCTTCCTCGATAGCGTGTGTAGTACACAATACTGAGTTTCACGAAACAACGATATGCTATTAAAATATTATAAAAACTAGCCGTTATGAATAGTAATAACCACTTTTTAAATTTTAGAAATTTTAGCTCTCAAAATGGACTTCATTTTTGGATTCGGAGTATCGAATTTAGCCTAAGGTGAAATTTTGGTACTTTTCGGATAACTTTCATATTCTGATGAATAGTGAAAATTACTAAATTATAATTAAAAACAAATTTTTTAATCGAAATAATTAATAGCGATAAATTATTAATTTGAGTGGTTTTAAAGTATATTTAGAATATATTTTTACAATTTAATACAATGTTGGTCATTGAATGTAATTTCACATTTAAACCAGACATAATCAAGTGTCAATCTTTTGATAGATATTGTTTCTTAAAAACACGCTATTTGTTTTAACAGCGGGATTTAATTATAAAATTAATTAATGGAACTTCTATGTTATGAATTTGGTAAAATAGACTTTATTTTTGAATTCGGAATATGAAATATAGCTTAGGATGAAATTTTGGCATTTTTCTGAAAAACATCAATTTTTGATGAATAGTGAAACTACTAAGTGGTAGTTAAAAAACTGAATTTTTCATAAAACTTAATTTTACCACTTCTGTGAATGGAATTTCAAAAATCTGAGAGACACTGTTAATGTCAGTAAGTAAAATGTGGTTCAATGAGATGAAAATAATTTTTGGTGAATAGTAACTTTTTACTTTTATTTACCACGGTTAAAAGTAAATAGGGTAATTAAGGGTAAAAATGATATTAATATTACCCTAACACATGTCATAATCCTATTGGACAAGTGTATCTCGACCAAAAACAACCTTAAGTGTAAAATATTATCATTTAGGCCCACTTGGATAAGATTAGGACATTTATTATTATCTAATTCAAAGAAGAGTTAAAAGAGTTAAAATCAAAGTTTATTTACTAAAACATTTTTAATATAGGGTTGTAAATAAGATAAATTCGATTGTAAATATTAATTAGAAAGATAAAAAGATTTCCTACATTATGGTATTTTATTTGTAATTTTTATACATCAAATAATTTAATTTATTTATGACACAAAGATGAAGTAGTAATTATCATATTAATGAAATATTGACATAATTGATATTATAAATACCAAAATAAATGTAATTTAAGACTTTTTATGAATTCCACTAATTTTATAGGTTACTATGATATATTAGTGTTGATTTAATCAACTTGGTTCGAACATATAATTATGTTATGACTTTCACAAAAATCATATATCAAATAGTGTCAAAATTGACACAAAATAGTTTTTAAATCAAATATTATATTATTAATTGTTATTTTATTCCTAAAAATCTAAGGTTCGGCCAAATGACTTAGATAAGGATATATGTATTAATAATATACAATTTGGGGTTCGTTTGACATGTTATAGTAAGTTTATTAACCATCTAGTGAAAAAAAAACAAAAAGACAAGGTAAAAGTTAAATTATTTAACTTAGAGTTAAATCTAATTGATAAGGTTCAAATAATACCCTAAACTTGTCTAAATCCTATTGGATGATAGGCTTTCTACCCTTCCCCACTTTATATTCTAAATAAGACCCTTTGGATCCATTATAAACCGATTTTGACTTTAATATAAAATAATATTTTGAGATATTCCTAAGGTGCCCCTCTCCTCCCTTATAAAAAGGCACCTCCTCCCCCTCCTCCTCACACCAATTTTAGCACTCAAGCTCGGCCAAACCCTGCCATTTTATCCTCTCCACTTCCCTAGAATAATCCTAGAGGTCCTGGTCTTCTTCAAAGACCAATCTTAGTTCCTTAAGTGGAGGATTCAAAGAGGCGTTCCAAAGAAGAGGTAATATCCATTACCGATCTTTTCAATTTATTTCTTCTTCAACTTCTTCTTCTTTAGTTGTTTCATGATAAAGTAATAACATCAGTATTAATTACATACTGATATGTTATTATAAATATGAAACAACCCTAATTCACCTTCTATCCATCCTACGGAAAAATGAAATCACCGCACGTGCGTACGTACGGAATACCGTCTCCACGACGCGATGAGATTCATTCTCAATGATTAACCATTCATGAATGATTATAAAGTATATATAATAAGTACTAATAAAATATATGACCTAATAATGATACTGGAATTATTTATATTTATATGTATGTCATCTACTTAATTCCATTCAATTCAATAAGGAAACGAAAACAACGTTCATGCGTACGTACGGACTACCGTCTCCATGAACGGTGTATTTCTTTCCATTTACTGATTTATTATATATGTGTATTATGAATATATATATATATATAAATCCTGTTTTATATTCTGGAATTAATTAATCATGATCTAAGTAATCATATGAATAATTACAAGTTAAAAACATGAACGACAAATGAGACGATTTTACCCAAAACGCTACTTTAACTTGAATTTACAAAAGAACTGGTAATAAAAAGTCATAAGTGGACCATATATGATATAATAACAATGAATATGATTCTGGAATAAGTCAATAACATGATTTAAATCATTATACAAGAGGTTCAGACACTCACAAAGCAAGTCGGACCTAAGGTAAGGGAAATATCACAATCTCATCTTTATCCGAGATTGTTTATACTTTGGAATTTACTGGGGTGTATTTTATCATCCACATCCATGTTTCCTCAATATGTAATATTATTTACATCCACCTAAAATAGATTATATCCAATTTTACCCTTCGGTAAATTTTTAGTAAAGGATATGAAAGGAATCTTTTGTCGTTTTTCGTACGAGGTACTTTTTTGACTTTTCCGACAAAAGTACGAGAAGAATGTTTTTTTTAACTTATATGGCATGAATGGATTTTTAAAACATTATTTCCAAGAAGCTTCCTTTACATTTTTTCAAGTTTATTTTTAATCAACTTCTTTTATTTTAAAGTCGTATGACATGTTATGAAAGGAAAAATGTTTTTTGAAGTAGAAAAGATATTTTCCTCAAGAATGGAGTTCAAGTATTTTATCAAAATTATTTTACATATAAGATAATAAAAGGGTTCTGTTTTTATCCCTATTATTACATGGATTTGATTATGTTGTGATGGAAATATTTTTATGAATTACTTTATCTTATATGAATTGTTTTATGATGTCATGTTGTTTAAGAATTCTATTTTTATTACATGGGTTACGCTATGATGTATGGTTTATGATTATGTGGCACACATAATAAAGGATTCATTATAAGATGGGTGGGACCTATATCTCCCTCCAATGCATTGGGTAAAGATTTTATATCTCATGAGATAGACATGGCTGGAATGGTAGGTTATACCGGTTCAGTGAAACAGGACTGAAACGAGGGTGACTTGATTCAGAAAGGGACTTTGTCCACTAAGATAGTCTTGATAATGAGTCATGACTAACAAGAAATGATTCTCTATTATTATGTGTGTATGCCACAAAGTTTCATGTTTTAAGTTATGCTTATTGGGATTTCATTTCACTACTATGATTTATCCCATGTTATGAAATTATGCTCTCTTTTGCAGGTTAAGATTTCCAAAAGTTATGTTCTTATGAATATGATGTGATTGATTTTCTTTTGTTTACCCTTACTGAGCATTTGAGCTCACCATTTTATGTTTTCTTTTCCCCAGGATATAAATAATGGTTTTAGGTAAAAAAAGGGAAGATCTTTATGGGAGATATTGAAGATCTTTCACCACGATTAGAAGATTACGTTCCGAGTTTCCAAAGACACTAAACTATTACGGTCCTTGTGTGTGTGTTTTTGTTATGTACTAAGTATTCTGCAAAATTAATGTAATGTCCATGTACGATAAGATTCAGGTCTTTACAGGTATGAATGGTACGCCCTATATGACCATCCGTTTGAGGATGGAAGGTGGTGCTCAACTGAAGCTATGTTTCGAACACCTCCTGCAACCCCTTCCATAGCCAATAAGTAAAACATGAATCACAATCTGAGAAAATCGTAGATGGAACTCCATGAAGTGGTACAATCATTTGAAAATAAAGGCATCTCAGGATCTCTACTAATCCATGCTCTATGATAGGTAGGAAGTGGGACGACTTGGTGAGTCAGTCAAAGATCACCCAGATAGAATCATGACCCCTATACATGCGTGGAAGTCTGGTCACGAAGTCCAAAGAAATTACATCCCACTTCCACTCTGGAACCTCTAGTGGATGAACTAAGCTCGCTGGAACCTGATGCTCTGCCTTCACTTACTGACAAGTGTGGCACCATGGGACAAATTATGCTACCACTTTCGTCATTCCCAACCACTAGTGTTGATGGTGATGGTCCTGGTACATCTTCTACACTTTTGGATGTACCTCAAGAGGGGACATATGGAACTCCCTCAATACTTCCTCCCATAGAGCCATCGGTACCATAGTACGCCCTCTGAAGAGGACGATGTGCTCTCTACATTCAGAAAATCTATCAGGCACATGTCCTATAGATATCTAAGCACGTTGAGCCTAATAATTAGTGTCCCCAAGATGTTCCTCCCTGACTTGATGAAGGAGTGGGGGAATGACTGTTAGAGATTGAAGATAAGATTCTCCATCTCGATCCACATAGGATATTCACAAAGTGGCTACCTAGTCCGTCACCTCAATCAGTAACTATATACCAGATCTCATGATGAGTTCATCTGCTACCATGTTCCCCTTCCTGGGAGTATAGAATATCTCTAAGTCATAGTCCTAGAGAAATTCAAGCCAACACCACTGTCTCAGGTTCGGGTCCTTCTGATAGATGATATACCTGTGACTCTTGTGATCAGAGAAGGCTGTAAAACGTTCTCCCATCAGGTAATGTCACCGTATCTTCAAGGTGAAGACCACTCCTGATAACTCCAGGTCATGAGTAGAGTAGTTCTTCTCTTGTTTTCTCAGTTATCGAGAACCATATGCGATCACTACTCACTCTAGCATCAGGACACATCCAAGTCTGGTCTCTGATGCATCGCAGTAGAAGACGTACCCAACACCCTCCTCTAGTAACCTCAAGATGGGGTCACTCGTTAGTCTCTACCTCCGCTCTTGGAAACTTCACCGACATCTCTCCGACCACATGAATGGTTACCCCTTATTTGTCAACACTGATAAGGGTGTCACAACTCTGGAAAACTCAGGCACAAACCTCTGGTAGTAACCGACTAATCCTTGGAAACTCCACACCTCCGTCACTCTCCTGGGTGGTTCCCAAGAAAGCACAACCTCAATATTCATTGGATCCACTGCAACTCTAGCCTCCAAGATGACGTGTCTCAAAAAGTGTACCTCTCTTATCCAGAACTGGCACTTTAAGAGCTGGCTATAATGCTGGTGCTCTCAAAGTGTATGAAGAACTATCTGTAGATGATAAGCATGCTCCTCCTCCTACGCTAAGTATATCTGAATGTCATTGATGAAGACTACCACAAAGCGATAAAGGTATGGATGGATGATCTTGTCCATGAGTCCCATGAACACTGCTGGGGAATTGGTCATGCTGAATTTCATAACAAGAACTCATAATGTCCATACCAATATCTGAAGGTCGTCTTTTTCACATCCTTGTCTTGTACTCTGAGTTAGTGATAGCCTGATTTGATGTCTATCTTTGAAAACCATCGTTCTCCCTTCATCTGATCAAATAGATCATCAATCCTAGGGAGTGGGTACTTGTTCTTCATCGTCACCTAGATTAGGCACTAACAGTCCACACAGAGTCTCAAACTCTCATCCACCTTCTTGGTGAACAAAATCAGAGCTACCCAAGGAGAAACACTGAGCCTAATGAATCCCTTGCTCTGAAAGTCCTCTAGATGTACTCACAGCTCTCGAAGCTCTATGGTAGCCATCCGATATGATGGTGTAGATATTGTTGTTGTCTCGAGGTACAAGTCTATGTAAAAGTTCACCTCTCTGTGAGGAGGTAGACCCAGAACATCTTTAGGGAAAAAATCAGTATACTAGTCCACCACTATAGGATATCTTGGACTCTCAACATTAACCGATCCAAGGGTATGGCTAGCCAACTAATGTGTGATTGGCTGCACCCTCCTATGAGTAATTCCATCATTCACTGCAAAGGTTCCCTTCTCACCAGTGAAGAAAAACCTAGTCCCATCCATCTGAACACACCGCACTTTGCACCTAATATAGTCGATCTGAGCATGGACTATGGATAATGAGTCAATACCCAAGATAACGTCGTAAGGCCTCAACACCGCTACTAGAAGATCCAAGCCAAAGCTCTCACCTACTAGAGTATTCTCACACTACTGACACTAGTGTGTAATCGTCAAATCTACTCTTGTAGGAGTCTCTAGTTGTAAGGATTGAGCCAACGGCTCCACCAGAATCTCCGAGCTCTGAACGAGGGTCGTGGAAATGAAGGAGTGACTGGAACCTGTGTCTATAAGTACTGCAGTTAGGGTGGAATAAACATAGATCATACCTCATATCATCTCTAGAGCACCATGGTCATAGGCCTCAACTGCCTGGAGCTGAGCTCATCCCTATCCATCTACTCTCTATGGTCGGGGTGGACCACATGGATGTGGTGGGTGTAGAACCTTGAATATCCACCCACCTCCTACTACATGACCTGTTCCTCTACCACGTATTCCTTTTGACTACAAAACTCCTCAATCGAATATTTTCTTCCACCTAGGTGGTCCTTTGACCATCAACTGGTCATCTATATGATGGGTCGGATAGTTGTGAGCCATGTGACATGGACCGCCACACAAATAAAAATGCTTGTTCCTCGCCGGTTCTGCTCTTTCTCGAGAGCCCCGCACCACCGATCTTGTATCCAATGGTTGTCCTCCCATAGGTCTGGTCTTCTTATACCTCTGCATCATCTGTCTACTACTAACTGCCGATGATTCTGCTACATGTCATCCGGTGGTGGGTCTCACTGCCGGTGATTGCTTAGTAAGGAAGCTATCCACTAAGAGTGCTCACTCTAACACCCCCTCCTACATCAGAATGATAAGAGAAACCATAGATTCTCCAATCTCCTATCTGATCCCCTACTCGAAGGTCCGGACCCTGAAGAAAGGGTCCCACACCATATCAGTGGAGTAGCGCGAGAGGTCGGTGAACCTCGCTGAATACTGAGCCACAATGTTGCTACCCTGCTGCAAGTGGAGAAGCACATGTATACGCACTGAGCATAGGGTCTCTGGGATGAACTCTACTCTAAAAGTCTCTCAAAGTACACCCATAAGAGAGTATCCTTATTGTGAACCTGGAGCATCAAGCTCCACCATCTTCTTACTGCTACCTAAAGAAGACTGACGATAAGGATCACCATGAGATCAGCTGGTGTCCCTACCAATTGAAAAACTCTAACCACAACTTCCATCCAGTCCTCAGCCGCCTGTGGATCCATCTCTCCCAGGAACCTCGGTGGCCACTAGCACTATAAATCATGCAATGTGCTAAAGAGGCGTGCACCCTCTACTGTTGGGGCTAGTGGTATCGGCTACCCAACAGGTAGTGGTGTTGATGGTACACCACCTAATGGTAAAATTGCCATAAGGGTGCCCTACACCAAAGCCTCATCTCTCAGTGGGATATCATCACGTACTCTAACTGGAACCCTGGCTGGCTGTCTGCATGGAGGCATCTTGAAAAGAAACAGGTGCGACACGGTCATTACGTTTATAACTGGTGAGATGAATCAAAGAGATCACAAAGAGAACTTTTCAAAAACAAATACATGATCAGTGCTTTCATGAACTAAGTTGGAAATTAGAAGTCAGAGTCCTGGTGTACAGAAAAGTCAGCCGTCAAACCAACAATGGATTCCCCAAACCGATAACCACACTTATAGCACTTAACACTATTACCGACTAAATGATCAGAGTCCATGTTCTTCTGTAGAACCAAACTCCTATGATACCAATTTGTCACGACTCATCCCCTGGGGCCCATGTCGTGACTACCCGAAGCCCACCTTCCATAGACTTGGTGCTGGTGACAAGCACCAAAAGGTGTATTACCCAAAACAGGAAGGCATTTCCTTTGTAAACTGTAAATTCACACAAACCAAGCACACATCAAGATACAAGAACCAAAGTAAACTATATAGTAAATAGGGTTTGTACAGAAATTAAAGGGCCAGAATACAAGACCAATTGAAAAGTACATGTAAAACTTGGAAGCACAAGTAAAATTGGGAACAACTCCTGTGAACACCCACCAAGGATCCTACCCGAAGGGTAGGTACAACTCTTGAATGGTCATCTCTATGGATCATCTTGTCTAATGAAATCCTCCAAGAAGCCTTCTATCTAGGTACCCTCGTCCTTAGTTAGCGTTTTTTGTCATCTGCACCAGACACAAAAAAGGTTCGGGTGTATCCCATGTAGGGGTGAGTATAAAAATACTTAGTAATGACCTAGAGACCCCCAAAGGACTCTCATAATACACAAAGGATAAACCACAAAGTATGAAAACATCATTAAACCCTACATAGGTATATTACTATAAATATACTTAATTTATCAAGATATACTCATCCCACATAGGAGGGAAGAATACAACAAAGGTAACACCACAAAGGTAGCAGTTCCACATAGGTAACACCATGAAAGTAGAATTACCACACATGTAACACCATGAAGATATAGTACCACACAATTACACCACAAAGATATAGTACCACACAGGCACACCACAAAGATATATGACTCAGATCACACTAGGTATAAGTGAAGTATATAAATAGATATGATTACTTGCAAATCTAGATCATTTTATTCTTTCAAGAGGAACTGATACTAATTATATGGATTCTGACTCACACATTATCAATAGGTACTAACCCCCGCAATGACCCATATAAGATCTGACCCACATAGGATCAGTATTCACTGACCCACACAGGAACGCTGAGTGCTGACCCACACAGGATCTGACCCACACAGGATCAGTATGAACTGTCTGACATAGGATTGCTGAGCGCTGACCCACATCGGATCTGATGCAAATATTATTATTGAGCACTGACCCACATATGATCGATAGGTACTAACCCCCGAAATAACCCACACAAGACCCAACCCGACCAGATTTGATAGGTAACTAACATCCGTATTATCTGTCTATAACCTCCGCCTCACTACCGTCCACTGGATTTTTCAAGATATCAGCCATACCTCGTCTGCCACTATGCTCCACAAAGTAGTAACACAAAGGTATGTCACATCATAATGGACCCAAATCAATAGACTATGCATCAAACAGACACCCGGTCTATAAGTTATTAGCGTTTCCACTTTGAGGTCCCGATTGAATTTGGGGTTCGATCCAACCCTTACATACACAAACTTTATCCAAAACTCAAGTGGAGTATACAAAAAGGACCGTCTTGATCCCAAGATTCTAGTTCTGTAAACGGTTCATCAAACGGACACCTGGTTCTCAAGATATGCCCACAAAGGTGTATTAGGGTCTAAAGGGGCCCGAGTCCGGTCCAACCTGGTCGGACCAACCCGACCTGACTTGGCCTGGGCCGACCCACCCCGGTTTGGGTCAAAATGACCCAATTTGGGTTCGTCCCGGTTAGCCTGGGCCACGGTGGTCCTGGCCCAGCCCGCGAGGGGGGGGGGGGGGGGGGCTTGGCCCAGCCTGCTAGCATGGCCCGCTAGGTTTCCCACGGTGTCGCCCATGGTTGGGTGGCCCACGATGGCATGGTCTAACTTAGCCCAAACCCAGGGTGAGGCACCCCCGGTATTCCAAATGGTCCGATGGCAGTTTGGTTTCCCTACTGGCACGTGAGACCGCTCGACGGTCCCGCTCGGTGCATTATGGCGGATTGGGTTCCCGACTGGTCCTCCTTCAAACGACGTGACGATTCCACTATCCGCCTATGGCCGGACGGGTGATGGCTGCCCTCCGGCCTCTACCGCGACCAAGAAGCCACGACGTCCTGCCCCGGCTGTGCGGACGTGCGCCACTGCTTCACCACGCGTCCGACCGGCATTCTGGCCGCGACCCTGCTTCGCTGTGGCCGACTGGCCACAAAATCATCTTCCAATGGTGTGGACACATGTCTCCCTCCTTCTATACAGCCGATGCGGATGCGTACCACCCTCCTTCTACATGGCTGGCCGGGTGCTGGCTGCTGCCTTATTTTGTGAGCCATCACAGCTTCGTTCAAAGACCAAAAATTATGACGTTCCCATATTCACGATGCTCATGTAGTGATCTTCGCATCCACATTTTACTCCCAATGAGACATTTTGTTTTCCGCATAATTAATTATTAGGCGTCAAATAACGCAAAAAGAACGTACAAAGAATAAAAGAAAAAAGGGGAAATGTATATGTTTAGTACGATGTCCATGTTTTTTTGGCCATCGTCATTTTGAATCCAGAATATGAAGAATCAACATAATAGATTTAATAATAATTCAATTTAAACCCCCTACCTTGATGTTCCTTGGAGATGTCGCAAGGAAAAATATGGAGTCGATGAAAGGGACGTCGGCGTACGTCGCTCCCATAAGACGCTTTCAAAGTCGGTTCCTCGTTCTTTATTCAGAAGTCGTTCTTCGTCGGAGGATATTTCTCCAAAGGTTCTCCCAAACTCTCCTTTCCTTTTCCAATTATTTCTCCTAAGAAAGGTGTTGTGCCAAATTAATAAGATTATGTTTATTAATTACACAAAAATATTTGTAAGATTAATGGAATTGAAGTTGGAACATTAATTAGGGGGAATTCCAAGGGTTTACTTCATCTTAAGAGGGGTGAGGGTCGTCCCCACCACCAAATTCCAAATGGGAGGTTTCAATCTCAAAAATAAAATAAAACAAGTTTGTTTTATTTTCTCCCATGAAAATTACGAAAACAAATTTCCACCCTCAACCTACTGCGGTCGAGGTGAAGGTCTTCTTAAGTGAATATCGGTTCTGTGAGTTCAACGGTGCTATCAAGTTTCAATTCTGAGCACCGGTTAAAAAGTTGCAAAATGCCACTCGTGTGTTTACTGAATGTACCCGAATAAAATTTCAGAAATTTATTTCAGGAACACCGAGCCTCGAAATCACACACCGTCAAGTTTCACAGACTCGTAACATTCCAATAAAATTAAAAACATCACATGGAAAAATTCAGGTCATTACACTAGTGACGTTGTAAAATAACATACATGGTAAACATGAATAAATTTGTGATTTCCAAAACAAAAATATCAATGAGAAATTCGAAGCATATTTTGACTCAAAAAATAAGTTATTTGAATGTGATAAGTGGTTCGGAAAGATTTTTGATATTATTACGCTAGGTGTTAGTGTGAGTTAAATATGATTATGTTGGACATTGTTTTGAAACCTAGAAGTTTTACCCATGGGAATATGTTGATTAAAGAGTCCATATTTAGGTAATAATATTTTTGGGATAGCAAGGACCAATTGAAGACACACACTAAAGTGTGAGTTTTGTATGTACAAAAAAATTTCATAACTTATAAGATCTAATAAGTGATAAAAATATGGAAAATGAGGATTTTCCATTGGATAATTCTCAGGATGCGTTATCATAATGAATTGACTTTGGAGAATGTTCTCTATAAAAATTTAATAAATATGTATTTTCCATTGACTTTTGGAAATGGGTAGATTTTTAGTAAATGGAATTAAATAGTAATTTTATAAAATAAGATTTATTGGGGGAAAACATATTTTATATACTATTTGGAATTTATATTTCATGAAATGAGTTTAAAAAAATATTGATTTTTTATAATTTTTTATTTGGTTTTATAATTCTTCAAATAAATAAAAACATTAGTTTAGAAAATAAATTGGTTTTCTATTTTCTGTTATAATTTAATTTCTAAAATATCTCTTGTGTAGTCATGTGTTAGAGTCTTAGAAAAATCATACTTAGTTTAAACTCACTCTTACATGTGTACTTTGATGTACATGTAGAAATTATTGTATATGATGTAGGTAAAGAAAAAATATCACTCGTTATCATTGGTGAGGAGTAGTTCAATGTTAGTATCACGTCCCAGCCTTAAAAATTACATAATCTTAAATTAAGTTAATAATTCACATTGAGGATCTTTTCATGTTTAGAGATTTAAAAAATTAGTTCATAACTTATAAATAACATCTTGAATATTATAAGTAGACACTTATACTCACTATTTTTTTCATGAAACAAAAAATATTTAAAAAGAAACATGTTTAGTTCTATGTTTTAAACAACATAATTTTCCTAGATCCCATACTTAACCCTATTTGTCTTTAAGTCCTTAGAAAAACATTTCTAAACTTGGGATGAGCATAAAAAGCTCAGTTGGGGTACATGAAGAATTAAAAATGTTATTCTTTCAAAACAACATGTAAACCATGAATACTTTATCTTAAAATAATACTTTTCATCGTTAAGATGTAGAAAAAATAGTTCACTGAATATAAGATAATTGATTACCCTTTTTATAACCAAAATATATCCATAAATCCCATATAAATCAACATATTACATATAAAGTCCACTTAGGACATAAACATACTGAAATGGAATAACCATACGGTTGACTTCCACACATATCACTAAATAGAATAGCCATACGGCCGACTTCCATTCCAAATGCATTGGAGGTTATAACAAAACCACCCATACTTGGTTTTTCATGGAACCACCCATTATTCGGTTTATCATGTAACCACTTGTTATTGGTTTATCACATAACCACCCGCAAAATGTCCAAGTAACATTAAATAATCATAAAACATAAAATATTGAAAATATAAATATTTCACTAATAAAATTTCATTTACAATCCCAATAAATCAATTAAAGATATTTAAATAATCAATCCATTTCAAAAACCATTTTCAATACGAAAACACCCAAAAATGGAATAAGGGATTTCTTTTCCTTTTAAAAACATTAAGCCTTATAGTTGAAGACAAAAAACAATTACGACATCGCAAAGGTCATTGTCGCCACAAACGTTAAAAAAATTCCTTTTTTAATTTAGTAAAATGATTCATAGATAAAAAATTCCATTTAAATGAAATTAAAAGTCAAAGGGGGTTATACACCATATAAAATAATGTCATTATAAATCAAAATATGCCTCAATGAAAGAATATTGAGACGAAGTCCTTTACCTCATGTCTGAATTGACTAATTCGTTTTTAAATTTCTTGAATAATAAACATAGGTTAATTTATACTTTCTTCAAAACCTTTTTCAAGTTTATTATTCCTTTTATATCACTTATTATTAAATTATAAAAATTATATAATTATTTAAGTTAAAATCGACCGTTTTGTCAATATTTGGTACTTGAGTAAAAATGATCTGGTTATAATTACAATTTTTCCATGTGGTCAGAAGTCCATTATCTCAATAATATTCTTCATATATATATATATATATATATAATATAAATTATATATTTATTTATAATTTTCCATTACATTTTGATATGTGAAACGAAATGCACCATTCATGGAGACGGTAAGTCATACGTACGCATTAACGCTACTATCATTTCTATTTTATATTTAATGGAATGGAAACTTAATGATAAATAGGTATATTATAAATTTATTATAATATAATATTTTATATATGTCAAATAATTTCATTAATGACATCCTTTATACCTTCCATGTATGACATGGATGAGCCATATCAATTTGTGGGGGCGGTAGTCCGCACTTCCCCAAATGAAATTATCATGTTTACACATCATGAAAAGCATAAAGTTATGTTGAAAATAAAATTACAGAACAATACAAAAATATAAACATAATATATATCGTATATAAATACAATTCAATCATAATGGCCTCTATGAGAGTCGATTGGAGATAATTGAACAATGATCGTTTTGTGAGGGAGTAGTTCACCATCCACAAAAAACACTATGTTCTAAATCCATTAGATAGAGGTGTGTGTAAGTGTATGTATAATACTACTCATAAAAAATACTATTATATTGAGTATACAAGTTTTTTTATGTAATCAAACAATAATAATATAATAGGGAGTGAAGAAGTAAAATATTGGAATGGAACTTTAGAGAAGAAGCTACCTCTTAAAACGGGTAACTCTATTTGATTTAAGACAAAAGGATTTCTTGAATTGACTTATGCCTAAGGTAAGGCTTAAATAATGAATAAAGGGATGTTGGGAGATTATATGAGTATATTTTTTATGAGTCAATGGGATTGAGAGGTGTGAGTAAGGGGTTAGAGGTGGTGGCCTTTTACAAGAGGGGGGAGGGGTACTTTAGGAATGTCTTGAAAGATTATTCTATTGTAAATTGAATTTATATTTTAAAAAGGTAGAAAACTCAATTAATTAGAATATAATATGAATAATGTTTGAAATCCTATCAAGCAATAGGTTTTAGATATGTTTTGGTTTGAAATTTAACCTTATCATTTAGCTTAACCCTTAGTTTCCTAATTTAACTCTTACCATGTCTTAGTGTGTATTCATACTATATGGTCAATATAGTTACCATAAAATGACAATAGAACAAAAAATAGTTCATTAATGACATTTTAAACATTATATATGTCATTTGGATGAATATTATATTTTTAGGATTATTATATTATTTAATAAAATTGTAATTATTTGGAAAACTCATTTATGTCAATTCTTAATACTATTCATATCATGACTTTTTACAAATATATAACAACTTGATTATTTCAAAAAAAAACATCATTAATTAAAATATAACTAATAATAATCATACATAAAAATTTTTTATGGCATAAATAGTTTCAAAATAAATTTATTTTAATATTTATAATCTCCTTTATTTAAATCTTTCATTAATAAGGTAATCAATATATCATCATTGTGTGAAAAATCTATTTATTTATTTGAGGTCTAAAAATTATAAATAAAATAAAATTATATAAGAAATATTTTTATATTTCTAATGAATATTTATAGTCTATAATATAACATATATAACCCCATATACAAATTGTTTTAAAAAAATATACCTATTTATGTTACATTTGTGTTTACTTTAAATTAATTCTTATAAAATGTCATTTTCACATAAACATTTCTCAATGGGGTCCCAAAATTGGCCTAAGGATTACCAATGTCTGAAATATATCATAAAATACAAGTAAGACACGTTTTATTGTAGTTTTATATTATTATAATATTATTTTATTACCCTTATTTACCATATTTACCCTTTAACCATGGGAAATAAAATTATTACTGAAGTTTCTATTCAAAATGTATAAAAATAAATGGAAAATATTTAGACAATTTGTACCTCCTTATTCCAAATATGGAATTAATTTTTCAAAATTCAAAACACATAAGTGGCAGAAATTAATTTAAAATTAATTCTATTTTTCAAAACCAAAAATCATGTTTTTAAGAAATAATAACTATCAAAAGATTGACACATGTTTATATATAATTAAAAAAGTGAAATTACTTCCAATGACCAACATTGGATTAATTGGTAAAACAATAATCTAATTCCACATTAAAACCAATTAAAAAGATAATCTAATCATATAAATAAATCTGATGAAAAGACCGTTTTGACTTAAAATGTAGTAATTTACACTATTCATTAAAAAATTAACTTTATCAGAAAAATACCAAAAAATTACCTAAAGTAAATTTTTATGTCCCGATTCTAAAGAAGAAGTTTACTTTTTCAAATGGAACTTATAAAAGTGAAAAAAATATATTTAAAAAGGGTTCTCCATCAAAAGGGGTTAAAGCTACCTTTTAAAAATATTAGAATATTTTTGCTTAAAAATGTATTCATTCTAATTATAAGCCTCTAAATTTTATTGGATAAATGAAAAAAAATTTAACCAACATGTTTAGTCATAATATGGTTAGTTTTTTTCATTATTTTCAATATAACATCTAGGCATTAACTACTATTTAAAATAATTATAATATTATATAATTTTTTGGTATAACTCAACATTATGTGAAATGTAAGATTTAGGAGAAATCCATTGTTGCGTGTTGAGTATGCTACTGGAAAAATCATCCCCTTTAACATAAAATTAATATCTTATTAATAAGTATTAATAGAAATAAAATGTATTATTCTATAAATATCTTGGTCATTACATCATTCCCTCCTTTTAGAAATTGTGTCCTTGTAATTCTATCCACTTATCAAATAAGTGGTGGTATTTTTCCCTTATAGAATTTCCAAATTCCCATATTTCCTCTTTAACCATGTGGGTTTTCAAAAAATCCTTAACCTGATGAATTAACATTTTCCACAACACTAGTTTTATTTGATCAATAATCTGGACTAGTTGTTAATTATAAGAGTGATTCTCTTCTAAATGAACTACCTCTGGACTCAAAACATGAGATGGATCCGGAATATACTTCCTCAACATTGAGACATGAAAAAAATTGTGTACCTGGGATATAATTGGAGGTAAATCCACTCTGTAGGAAACTGATCCAATTTTCTCTAGGATTTTATATAGTCCAATGAACCTCATACTCAACTTTACATTCTTACAAAAACGCATCACACTTTTCCGTAGAGAAATTTTTAGAAAGACATGATCACCTACCTCAAAAGAAAGATCCTTCCTTTGGTTATCTGCATAACTTTTCTGCCTTCTCAAGGATGTTCTCATGTGCTTCTAAATCAACTGAACATTTTCTTTCATCTCTTCTACTAATTCTAGTCCCATCAACATTATTTCACCTACATAATCCCAAAAATATAGAGTATGACACCGCTTTAGTTATAATTCCTTAAATGGTGCCATCTGTATATTGGAATGAAAACTGTTATTATAAGAAAACTCAACTAAATAAAGATGTTGGTCCCAACTTCCCTGGTAATCCATTGAATAAGCGAATAACATATCTTCTAATTTCTTAATTGTTCATTCTGATTTCCCATATGATTGAAAATGAAAAGCTTTACTAAAATTTAATTCAGTACCCAATGACTTCTGAAGGACCTTATGAAAGTTATAAGAGATCCTCATATCACGATAAGATACAATGGAGAGAGGAACTCCATGAAACCTAACTATATCTTTAACATACAACTAAGAAAGTTGATCTTGATAAAAATTATCTCGAATAGGAAGGAAATGAGAAGATTTAGTCAATTGATCAACAATAACCAAAATAGAATTATTACCCCAAGATGTATTCGTTAATCACACAATGAATTCCATAGATTTATTTTCCCATTTCCACTCTAGCACCGGTAAAGGCTGAAGTATACCTTTTGATAACTGCCTCCTCTCTTTAACCTTCTCACAAGTCAAAAACTTCACAGTAAAATCAGCAATATCTATTTTCATTCCGTCCCACCAGTAATACTCTCAATGATCTCTGTACATCTTAGTACTTCCAGAATAAACTAAAAACGGAGAAATATGAGCTTCACATATCGAATATTTCTCTATATTTGAATCACAAGGCACACATAATCTCTTTCAAAACCACAAAACACAATCTTTATCAATGTTAAATTTAGGAAACTTACCCCTCTGAACGAATTTACCTTTTTTTCATCTCAATGTCTTCTTTCTGTGCTTACTTTATTTCAATTCCTCCTGAAACAAAAGAGAGGAATCTTCTGCACCAATAACATATAATCCAAAATTCATCAAATAAAAAACCAAATGATCTCATTCCAAATGTATCATGTTTAATGTAGTATTAATTTTTCAACTCAAAGAATCAACCACATTATTTAATTTTCATGGATGGTAATGAATAATGTAATCAAAATCTTTGATTAATTCTATCCATCAACTCTGTATCAAGTTCAATTATCTCTGAGTGAATATATAATTCAATCTTTTGTGGTCAGTATATATTTCACATTTTACACCATAAAAATGATGCCTCCAAATTTTTAAATAAAAAACAACATCAGCTAATTTTAAATCATGTGTAGGGTAATTAAGCTCTTGAGGTTTCAACTGACGTAAAGCATCAAAAATTACCTAGTCATTTTTCATTAGGACACAACCAAGTATTTTCAATAAAGAATCATTTTAGAGAACAAAACTCACCATTTTTTGAAGGTAATGCCAAAACTGGGGCATCCACCAATCTTCTTCTCAATTCCTAAAAACAATCATCACATTATTTTTTATAGATCCATTCATCCAACGTTACCATTTTTATTCAAAAAGGAAATTAAAACTGAGAGAGAACTAGTGACTAGGGGGTCTATAGTAATTGAGACCAAGGGCATCACCCCGTATCAAATTCACCCCCTCCTGTTTAAAATGGGACACCTGAGTATGACAATTGACCATGCTGCCAGGGGTTTCCATAGAGGCCAAGTTATCCACCACATTGTTTCCCTCCCTCTATGTGTGAGTGAATCTGGTGCAGCTTTCTAGGAGAGCTTTTAATTTCTGAATAGTGTATGAAATGGACCAGTGGCAGATACCTTTCCCAAGCGGAGCATCGTGAATAACCATAGATTCGGTCTCGACTTGGGAGATGGAAAGTGCGCACTTCCTGCACATTGAGATACCTATGAGCACCGCTTTTGCCTCTGCCTGCATAGAATTCCCATAACCATAGTGCGCCGAGAAATCCAATTCCACACTACCCATAGTGTCTCAGACCACTCTACTGCCACACATCTCTCCTAGCACGCAAGTGCCATCAGTATTCAGTTTGAATCCAATTTCAAGAGGATTCCACCAGACCCAGTGGCCCTGCTGGCTAGTTGTTGACCGCTGGATCACACTGTGAGGCACAAACAGCTTGAAAAGGTAGGGGGAGTGCTTCCATACAACATCGATGCAACACAATTCCACCAGAATATAGTGTACTCTTGCTGTAATGGATATCCCCATAGATGTGATCCCCTGGAACCTGGCTCGGTTCCTCGCATTCCATACACACCAACATACAATGTTGAAGATGTTGGATCTCACCCTCCATTCATTGCCGGAGTCACCCGTCCCCTAGAACCGGTTCTCCACAAAGGATTTGAAGTTTAGCGCATAGTTGGGGTAACCTGAGAATCCGCCGCAGACTCCCCAAACCTGGTGTAACCAGTCGCCCTCGAAGAAAATGTGTGATAAACTCTTCTAGCATTTTTAACACCACACTAGAAGCAAGAGTAAATACTGATGTCGAGCCTCCTGATGATATCATCAGATGGTAAATCTCTGTTCTGGATCCTCCATGTCAGAAAGTTAAATTTCATAGGGATACTCTTACACCACACCCGACCGTACCCCCTGCCTGGTGGCTCTACGACAGGCTGGTCCTGAAAAAATCCTTCGCGTTGAACCTACCCGAGGTGGAGGGGGTGTAGATGCACCATTCTATATCCGAACTCAAAATAACAGAGTCAGAAACCTCTTACTGGTCTGCGTCCAGGATGTATCTGAAGAAACATGGGTACTGACTCACCTCCTTGTATGAGATCAAAGGAGTCGGGCACCCTGGATATCCGAGAGTCCTTCCCGACTAGTTGTGGTACCAGAACTGTATATTCCCCTCCCCAATAATTCACTGCGAGCTCTGGAGGATGGATGAAATAAAACTTCTAATAGAAGAATAACTACAAATTCATTATGGCCATATCTCATATGAAACACAGTCTTCAGAATGTCTACTTCCTTTACATTCAACGGATGGCACACCAACCTCAATTCAATCTTCAAAATATACTGAGCTCCCTGAAGCTGATCAAAAAAATCATCGATATGAGGCAAAAGATACTTTTTCATAATAGTGATATTATTCAAGGATCTATAATCAATGAAAAGTCTCATTGAACCATATTTCTTTTTAACAAACATGAATGGATCACCCCATGGTGATGTGCTTGGTCAAATAAAACATTTATATAAAAACTCAAGTAATTGTTTCTTTAACTATAAAATTTCAATTTGAGTCATTCAAAATGGGGGTTTTAAAATTGGATTAGCATCAGGAACTAAGTCAAAAGTAAATTCAACTTTTAGATCAGGTATAATACTAGGATACTCATCATGAAAAAACACCAAGACACTCATTTACTACTGGAGCATCATTAATCTGAACATTTCCTTTAATTTATGGTATATGTTCAAGGTAACATTCATTTCTATCATTCTCTAGTTTCTCATATTCATGATATGTTATCAGAGTTAAAGGTAATTTATTGTACACAAATTGAAAGTCTTTTTGAAAAAAAAACCTCTTTAGCTCTACAGTAAATATTAGCATGGTAAAGAGTAAGCCAATTCATTCCCAAAATAACATCAAACTCTATGAGAGACAAGAAAAAAAGGTTTCTAGGAAAGTTATTTCAATATATAAGGATAAGAAGACTCTTATTATTTATTTTTCCCTCCACATTTACCATAGTTATTTTTACCATAAGTTATGGATTCATTTCTTAAGGTGGAATTTCAAATTTTCCCATAAATTTCTCAGAAATGAAAGAATGTGTAGATCCTGAATCAAACAACACATTGGAAAAATATGAAAAAACAGACAATGTACTTGATACCACTACATTTTATGGTCCCATATCAACCGTATTAGTATAAAAAGATTTATCCACACCCTTTTGGTTTTATCTATCTGGTTTCCACCCTATGTAATCAACTTTGGACATACATTTGTATAATTCTCAAACTCCTTACAACTAAAACATCTTACTGTTGTCTTATCATTGCCTCCTTGATCATCTTCCTTATAGTTACAAGCAATATGACCAGTCTTACCACATAGAAATCACTTTATAGATTTTGAGATACATTTTCTGGGATGTTTTTCACCACACTTCTCACAATATGGAAATATAATTTTCTTACCTCCAGACTTATTTGATGAATAATTTTCTTCTTCCTTCCAAATATAACTCTTCTTTTGCTTTCTCTCAAGGAACACCTAATTATCATAAAACTCCATTTCTACTTTCTCAACACATATAACAAGTTTCCCATAGATTTTGAATTCACCAGAGACTAATGAATTTTGATATGGTGGCTTCAATATTGTGTAAAACATATTTATCTTACTATTAAGATCTTGGATTAAATTTGGAGCATACCTTGCTAGTCAAGTGAAAATTACTTCAAAAGAAGTCATTGATTCATCCACCTACCTAAATTCCAAGATTTTTTTTCTATCAAAAGACGAACCAACTTAGGAAAATATTTTTCATGAAACATACCTTTGAATTCAACCCAACCAATAGCATCAATCTCCTCACTTTCCTTGATATTTTTAACCATATACCACCACTGATTGACTTCTCCTTCAAAATTCTAAACAATAAGACTAAAATTTTGATTTTATATACTCCCCATGACATCAAAAATCTTTTCCAGTGCTTTGATCCACTCATCAACTTTCCAAGGTCAGAAGATCCTCTGAATGATGGGGGATGTTGCCTCATGAAATTCTCCACTATAGGCATGTTTCACTGTGGTTGATCTGGTTGATATCACAAATGGACACCACAACCATTTATCTCCTTATTCAACTGATCCATCACTAAAACAAAATGTTTAGTTCCAATTCTGACTATCTCATGATGCTGATTTGGAAGGTTATTTTCCTCTGTATGCCTTCCCAACATATTTTCCCTGTTTCCTTTGTAGAAAACCATTATGAACAATCATATCATAGATGAAGAAACATTGTATTATTCAAATTCTATATCATTTCAATTTGACCATAATGTAAACATCATTTGTGAATATTCTATTAACAAAATTATAACTCCTAATGTTATCTAAACTGACCTCTGATACCAACTATCTGGAACCATCCATAAACATTACATAATCTTGAATTAAGTTATAATTCACATTGAGGATCTTTTCAGGTTTTTATATTTTGAGAATTAGGTCATGACATATACATAACACCTTTAATATTACAAGTAGACACATATAATCACTATCCATTTTTTCATAAAACAAAAACTATTTAAATGGAAACATGTTTAGTTATATGTTTTAAGAAGCATGACTTTTTCATGATCCCATCCTTGACCCTATTCATCTTTAAGTCTTGTGAAAAACATTTCAAAACATGGTATAGGCATAAAAAGCATAGTAATTAATACATAAAGAAAGAAAACTATTATTCTTTCAAAATATCATGTAAACCATGAATACATTATCATAAAGTAATACTTTTCATCTTTAAGAAGTTGCAAAAAAACTTCACAGAATATAAGCTCATTTATTACCCTTTTGTAACCAAATGATTACCATAAATCACATAGAAAAAAATATAACATATAAAGGTAAATTAGGACATAATCATATTGGAATGGAATAACCATACGGTCGACTTCCACACATATGACTAAATAGAATATCCATATGGTCAACTTCCATACCCAATGCGTTGGATGTTATAATGTAACCACTCATCCTTGGTTTGTCATGGAACCACCCATCATTTGGTTTATCACATAACCACCAGTAATTGGTTTATCATGTAACCACCCATCAAATGTCCAAGTACCATTATATAATCATAAAACATAAAATATTGAAAATATCAATATTTTACTAATAACATTTCATTTGAAATAAAAATAAATTATTTAAAGATATTGAAATGATATATCCATTTTAAAAACCATTTTCAATATGAAAACTCCCAAAATGGGACTAAGGGATTTCTTTTAATTTTAAAAACATTATGATTTATTGAGTAATCCAAATAACGATTTTAGTGGTGGAGAGGTCATTGTCGCTGTAAACGTTGAAAATAATCATTTTTTTGTTTAGTAAAAATATTCGTAGATAAAAGATTCCATTTGAACTAAATTAATAGTTAAAGGGTTTTACACATCATATAATAGAATGCCATTTATAAATCAATATATGCGTCAATTAAAGGAGATTGAGACGAACTCCCTTACCTAGTGTCCGACTTGACTCCTTCATTCTTAAATTCCCCGAATAATAAAGTTAAGTTAATTTAAACATTCTTCATAAACCTTTTCAAGTTTATTATTCCTTTTATATCACTTATTACTATGTTATAAAAATTACAAAATTATTTAAGTTAATATCAGTCATTTTGTCGATATTGGGTACTTGAGTAAAAAATGATCTTGTTATAATTACAATTTTTCCATGGGGAAAAAGTCCATTATATACAAAATATTATTCCTATATATATAATATATATCCAGTATATATGTATATATAATTTTCCATAACATTTGGAGAAACGAAATGAAATGCGCCATTCATGGAGACGGTAAGCCGTACGTACGCATGAACCATACTTTCATTTCTATTTCATATTTAAATAAATGAAAAAATAATGATACATAAGTATATTATAATTCATGTATAATATCATATTTTATATATTTTACATAATTTTATTAATTCCATTCTTTATATGTTCTATGTATAGCATGACCAAGTCATATCACTTTGAGGGGGTGATAGTCCGCACTTCCTCAAAATGAAATTATCGTGTTTACACATCATTAAAAGAATAGAGATATGTTTTAAATAAAAAATATATAAGAATAAAGACAAAATAAATATAATATATCATATATAAATATAGTTACATCAAAATGGTCACCATGATAGGTGATAAGAGATAATTTAACAATCAATTTTTTGTGAGGTTGTAGTTCACCGTCCATAGAAATAGTTTGTTCTTAATCCATTAGAAGGAGGTTTGTGTGAGTGTAGGTATAATAAGTTTCATAAAAAAATACTAGTATATTTAGGATACTGTTTTTGTTATGTAACCAATGAATAATAATATAATAGGGAGTGAAGAAATAAAATATTGGAAAGGCACTTTAGAGAATAAACTACCTCTTAAAACAGGTAACTCCCTTTGATTTAAGGCAAAAGGCTTTCTTGAATTACAATATTCCTAAGGTAATTATTCTATTACAAAGATAGGGATTATGGGAGATTATTAGAGTAGAGTTTGGAAGATCCAAGGGTCTTGAGAGGTATGAGTAAGGGGTTAGAGGTGGTGGCCATTTATAAGAGGGTGGAGGGGTAATTTTGGAATGTCTTGAAAGATTATTTTATTATAAACTGAATTTCGATTTAAAAAATATCCAAAACTCATTTATTTAAAATAAAAGATTATTATTGTTAGAAATAATATCAATAAATAAGTTTTAGAGATTTTTTGATTTCAAATTTAACCTTATCATTTAGCTTTAACCCTTAGTTAACTAATTTAACTCTTACCATGTCTTCTTGTGTATTAATGCTATATTGTTAGTATAGTTACCATAAAATGCAAATAGAACCAATAGTGGTTAATTAATGAAATTTTAAACATTATATAAGTCATTTTATATAATGTTATGTTTTTAGGACTATTATATTATTAAATAAAATAGTATTTATTTTAAAAACACATTTATGTCAATTTTTAATACTATTCATATCATGACTTTATAAAAATACATAAAAACTTGATTATTTAGAAAACTGTTCATTAATTAAAATATAACAAGTAATAATCATATAGAAAATTCATGGATGAAATAAAAATTTAAAAAAAAATAAATTTTAATATTTATAATCTCATTTATTTGAATCTTTCATTAATTAGGTAATCACTACATCCTCATTACTTCATAAATATATTTATTTATATGATATCTAAAAATTATTAATAAAATAAAATGATGTAAGAAATATTTTTATATTACTAATGAATACTTATAGTATAAGATATCACTTATATAACCCCATCGAAATTTTTTGTTTACTAAAAGAAACATGTTTATGTTACATTTTTCTTTACTTTAAACTAATTCTTATAAAATACCATTTTCACGTAAAAGTGGATTAATGAGGTCCCAAAATTGACCCAAGGATGAACATGGTGGGACATATATCATCCAATAGGATTAGGACATGTTTTAGGGTAGTTTTATATTATTATAATATTATTTGTTTACCCTTATTTACCAGATTTACTCTTTAACCATGGTAAATAAAATAATTATTGAAATTACTATTCATAATATATAAAAATTAAAGGTACCTATTTACATAATTTTTACCTACTTATTCCAAATATGGAATCTATTTTTCAAAATGCAAAACAAATAAGTGGCAGATATTAATTTAAAATTAATTGTCGTTGTCAAAACCGAAAAGCATGTTTTTAAGAAATAATAACTATCAAAAGATTGATATGTGTTTATATCTAATTAAAAAGTTAAATTAATTAAAATGAACAAACTTGTATTAAATGGTAAAAAAATAATCTATTTACCCTTTAAAACTAAATAAAAAGATAACCTAACTCTATAAATAAATCAGCCGAAAAGACAGTTTTGACTTAAAATGCAGTATTTTTCGTTATTCATTAAAAATGAACTTTATCAGAAAAATACCAAAAATTTACACAAAGTAAATTTTGATGTCTCTATTCAAAAGAAGAAGGTTATTTTTTCAAATTGAAATTAAAAAAGTGAAAAAACATGATTTTAAAATGGTTCTCCATCAAAAGTAGTTAAAACTACCTTTAAAAAACATTAGAGTATTTATGATTAAAATTGAATTCATTCTCATTTTAAACTTCTAAAATTAATTTGATAAATGTAAAAAAATTTAAAAAACATATTTAATCATAATATGGTCAGTTTTTTTCATTCCCAACAATACAACGCCTAGATGTTAACTACCATTTTAAATAATAACAATATTATATTATTTTTCAGTATAACTCAACATTGTGTGCAACGTAAGATTTCAGAGAAATATGTTGTTACTTGTTGAGTACACTATAAGACAAAGTATACCATTTAACATAAAATTAATATCATAATCATAAGTATTAATATAAATCTAATGTATTATTCTATAAATACATGGGTCATTATAGTTAGAGTTATGATATAAGAGATGGGGCCTCATTGTTTGAGCATTTTATTTATGATGTTAACATGCATCACTTTTATTTTCTTCCATATGTTTTTTAAGATCTTGGTAAAATAAATTCTTCCATTGTCTATAGTTTCTTACATGGTTTTTAAATTAAAGAATATTTTCATGATCATGAACTATTTTTTATACTCAATATGAAAATATTAATCATTATTCCTTTTATCTATTTCATATTTACTATATACTCTACTAATTAGGGGATGCGAGAAAGGACATGTGGCATATTAACATGTGTATTGAGATTTGGGATAGTTGGTTGGGGTTTTTGCATCAGATTGATCATTTTATGTAATGTATTGGGTACACTAGTAGGCAGAGATAATTGGTTGGATGGGACTTAGAATGTAACGAACTAACTTGGTTAAAAATTTCATATCACTGTGGTGATTAAAACAAAAGGTTCAAGTCATGTTCATGATTTCTTTGAACCGGAAACAAGAACTAAGGGTATGAAACATATCATAGAATAATGATTTTACCCTATCAAATCAATATTTGATAGAATGGACTCCTACTAGAAATCCAACATGAGGTATCCATTAATTGTATAATATTTCTAAATAAATTTGAAATTTAAAAATAATGAATATCAACTAAATAATAAGATATGAAATAAATATAAACCTCAAATCATATCTTCGTAAAAAATGTAAAGTGAGATACCTGAAATGTGTAATTCAAGAGAGAACAAAATGATGATTGGTCATTGAGGTTGATACATATATATCCCAAAATGAACCAAAAGTCACATAAGTACCACTGGAACCACCTCCTCATGACTTCTTTCCACAAATGGATTAGCATGCCCCCAAAACAATAAATAAGGCATAAAAGCTATTCCACCAAAGGATGAATCTCCCTTCATTTTACGTATATTATAAATTAGAAGATATATGTACACATGAATGAGTGTTTGTTGGTTTGAGGAAATTCTAAGTAGGATACCAAAAAGAATCTATGGATCCAAATTTGTTGTCTATACCTCAAAATATTATTTTTAAATATAATTAGAAAATATGTTATCAGGTTTTGTTTAAGAAATAAAATCTAAACACATTTCATTTCCCTTTTATAAAAACAATTCACATAGTAAAACATGAAAACAAAAAAAATTATAATGACCACATAATAAACATATATTACAATACATATTGTAAAAAAACACAAATTAATTCATAATGTAAAAATATATATAACATGGGATGTTAGGATAAGTTGAAATTTATACATAAAAACAAACATGACACAAGATTACATGGGATGAAAACCTCAAGACTATTCAGGAAAACATATAACCTCAATCATGGATGAATTTATTACTTAATATAATCATTATAGACTCGGTACCCAACTTAACTCCATTTACTCAATGAGAGAAAACCTCTTGGTAAACTAAAGTGAAAACTATAGTCCTTGAGCTAAAGAAAAATCATAGCTAAGGTGGCACTCCTCCTTGATTTTCTACATAGTAACCGAGGCTCCCATGTAATTCATTATTTCTAAAACAAGTAAGTAAAGCAATAATATCAAAACCACACTCATTAAAAACACAATAATACTATATAAAATTACCCCATTAATATTTTATATAATGAAATAGCTAAAATAATAAATTTTACATTTATTAAAACCCCAAAAATAGGCATATGGAAATGAGGAAATAAAAATTCAATAAAAAAATCATATAAAAAATAAACTTTATGTTTATGTCATAATATGGAATTATGAAACCATATTTATATAAAATAAAATAAATCATTTTATATGTTCATTTGAACAAAATTATTCCAATGAAAAAAATTAATCCAACCTTTTGTGGGAATTATAATTTATACTGGAAGAATAACTCTTAAAAACAATGGGAAACACTTTATCCCTTGATACATATTAAAAATCAAAATTTATTTTTCTATGAATACAACATATACTCCATAAATATTTATAAGTTATCAAGAAATCAATGGAGGAAACTAAAACAACAAAATTCTTGAAAAATAATGAACTTTATATTGAAAACATATCTCAATCTATTGGGAATCAAAATCCTTAAAATAACTAGAGATTATGACCATGAGTTGGCTTAAAACCCCTAAAAAATTCATTTATTATCACAACCATCACTTAAAACATGAACACCATATCCAAGTAGGGAAATAACGACAAAATAATATTTATGGATGAGATAAGAGAGGAGGAGAATAAGGGAAAATGTTTTACTAACATGAATGTATCAATTTAAATCAATGGAGAAGACCCATTGAACCAAAATAGAGTTGTGGGTCGATGGATTGGGACCCATGTTGAATCTTTATGAATGTGGGAAGAGTAAATAAGGTGTCTTCCAAATAAATTAGATGTAAAAAATGTAAATATCAATTTGTTATAAAAAATAATGGATTAGATTGCATGATTATACAAACCATGAATAGGTAATGGATGCAAGATATATTGTAAATAGTTTCCATTTATGGTTAGGGTAAGGATGATATAGTGACCAAATCATTTTTCAAATATTATTAAATTATTGTTTTACATAAATATGTATTAAATACATCCCAAACATTGAGAGGTATAATGTATCTATAAGAATAGATTTATAATACATCAAAATGAATAAGAAATAAAAATATTTATTTTATTATATATAATGATCTGAAAAATTATTTTGATCTCCTAAAATTATGTAGGATAACATAGACAATACATAAAGAAAAATGGTGAACTATAAAGTCTGTTAAAGCAATAATCATGATATGAACAATAACTAATAAGTCAAAAGGCATAACATGATATCACAACCGAAAAGTATCATGAATAATTATATGTGAGCATAATGTAAAGAACATGTAATCATAATATCATGGAAACACAATAATGTGGAAGAAACATAATACATTACATAGCATATGCCAAGGCTAACTACCAAGGAAACTTCACAAGGTGGATAAATTACCTTCATGGATTGGGATTACTTCTTAATCCCAAAAATATTCTCTCATGAGACATTAATATTACCCAATGAATTTTATCACTATATTGGAACAACCATTATAACACATATATGATTATGTGTTCCACAAAAGAAAACCATTAATATGTCATAAACATAATAACTACACATGGAAAGAAATGGGTTACATAATGTTGTCTTATAACATAATTAGATGTAATATCAAATTTATTACTTTAAAAGAGTATATTAAAACGTAATTGGATATTAAAATGTGTCAGATAATCATGTATCATGAAACATGATATCAAACATAAGTGAATATGTTAAAAACAGTGGATAGGTAAATTTGAAAATATACCACTTAAGAAGGAAATTAGGGAAAAGTATAGTGTGTATTTAAAGAGGGGGAAGAGAATATTAATCTCCATAACTCAAAAAATGATCTAAAAAATGGTTTTACATAATATAATGAGAAATTTATGGAATCATGGAAGGTTTATAATATTTTTTGGAGTTGCAATTAAAATAGGCATAAGAAATTGACAAGTTCCCTCTAACTGATTTTTCCTAATGAATGAAATTGATATGAGA
This sequence comes from Viscum album, assembly GCA_963277665.1. Taxonomy (NCBI): domain Eukaryota; kingdom Viridiplantae; phylum Streptophyta; class Magnoliopsida; order Santalales; family Viscaceae; genus Viscum; species Viscum album. Next base: position 782,596,059 of record OY728150.1, on the reverse strand, counting down.
AACTTTAAATCATGTATATACACATAATGGAAAGGTGAATTTATAAAGGTATATATATTTGGGACACACACATACATACACATATATATAATATTTAAGAATTAAATGAGAATAATAGTGAGCAGAAATGAGTTAAATATAGAGAAAGTTTAACTTGAAGAAAAAAGGGTTATTTAGAAAGATCCCATACCGTGAATTATAGAATCATTCTACAACTGCAATTACAATCCTAAATAGTCAAAATATATTCAAAAATTTCATTATTTTTTACATTTTTTATTTATATTTTATTTAATATAATTATATTTGTTTTATTTAAAACTATTTTAATGATATTTCATGTTTTATTTCGTTGTTCTGAGGGTGTTCATTCCATGGTTCAAAGGTTAGATCACTTATGGATAGTTACTAAACATATAGTCAAATAGTACTACAAATCTAGACATTAAAAAAAAGATTATTCATGTTTTTATATATATTTAAATGGTCTAAAATATCTTTTTGTGTTTTGATATAGGGATAATTCATTTATTATAAACATTATCGTTATATGGTTAGTTAATATAGATGGTTTTACCCACCATCATGAACTAGATTTTATTTATTTTTTAAATGGTTATTAATAAATTTTTAAAAATAGTAAAAAATATATAATATACTTATTATCATCATTTTTAACAATACTAATGTTTTTATAACCAGACTGAATGGTGGCAGAGAAAAAATGAAGTACTTTGTTTACAAAGGCGACGAACCAACCATACTGTGAACAATGGTTTCATTTTAAAATAAAATTAAGGGAGGTTAAAAGATGTATAATACAAAATAATAATAAAATATTGGTATATTTAAGATACTAATGTTACTATATCTATGTATATTGAAAATATATGAGGATGGTTGAATAAGAATTAAATTATAATAATCTTAGTTGAGAATTTACCTCTCCCTTTGGTTGTCTCCTCTTACGCTACCACTTAAGCCTCCTTGGAATGGTATTTGGTGAGACTAGGGATTATAGGGATGTATGGAGTGATATGAGGAGAGAGTTGGGAAAATTTTGGGGAAGCTTCAAGGCTTAGAATGTGTGAGGAGAAATGGTGGTATTTATAAGGGGATGGATGTACTAGAATATAATATTGATTTGTTTATTATTCATGCTCAAGACTACCAATAACGATGAATATTATGACCATATAAAATAACCAGTGAATATAAGGAAATTAAAATTACCACTTGTATCATCTATAACAAATTTATGCATGTATTTTTATTATTTGTAAAATTATTGTATATTGTTGTTTTTTCATTTTTCACCAAAAAATAAAATATATTATAAAAATTTAAAAAATATTGTCTAACCATTTATCAATATGTATATTACAAAAAAATAATGTCAATTTTATTAAAATATTTTTTAATTATGGGGAATTAAAATTTTAAATAAAATATTTATTTATTTGGAAAATACCAATTTTAATATTATGATCATTTTTATAAACCTTTGAGAAATTAATCATGGTCTCATAAAATTTTATTACCACTATAATGAAAATTATTATTATTTTTAATTTTTTTATAAAAATAAAATATATTGCAATTATTTATATATTTTTTAAAATTTAAATAAAACATATATATTTTACAAAAATATAAACATTTATTTTATCAATTTAAAACATTTTTTACATGTATCATGATAAAAATATTTAATATTTTCATTTAATATGATAAATAAATATTTTTATGCACACCCATAGGTGATGATAATATTCTGATGGTCATGTTTCTATTCATAATGGTCAAATTCCAATTTCAAATATTATATTAAAATTCCATTTATTTGATTTGTAACGCCCATATGGGTTTCTTAATTTCTATAAATACCTCATATCATCCATTACTTATTCAATTATATTTTACTTCAAGGATATATTTATTTTCATTTTTATGATGAATACTATAATAAAAATGTTTTATTTGATTTTTAGATTGTTGTTCCTGAGTGAGGTTATTCTAGTGGATTGAGCATATAAAAATTTTCATATTATAGTTTTCATATATTTTTATTTTTATTTATTTTAATATTTTCAGTTATCATGACTATATTTATTCTCTAAATGAATTTTTAAAATCAATATAATAAAATATTATTAGTTTAGATTGTGGGTTTTATTTTCAACATTAATAAATATGACATAATTTTATTATCTGATTTCGGATTCCATTGATAAAATAATTGGTAATTACATTCTTCCCCCCTTAATAAATTTATTCCATTAAATATCATTTTTCATAAAATAGTGAAAATTGTTGTGGGTACTTGTGCTTTAATTCTTCCTATGGTTTCCATGTTGGATCTTCATACATTTGGTTTTTCAACAGTACTTCATCTAGGTTAGTAGTCTTATTCTATAAAAAATTATCTCTACAGTCTAATATTTTCACTAGATTCTCCTGTAACACCCGGTTATGTTTTATAGGTTCTCACTTTCTTATGTTTTGATTTTTGTGCATGGTTTTGAGTTCACTGTTAAAAGTTGGTTGTTTTCTATCGGTAGGGTGATTACACAAAATCTAAAGGGATTACATATCATGTAATTGTTTCAAGAAAGATGCCATGAAATAGGTTTAGGGGGAAAAGTTTTACACACCATATAAAGGGTTCACTTCTTGTAATGGAAATAATATGGTTTTTATAAAATAGCAATTCATTTTTTGGCTCTTTCAACCACTGTGGAATTAATGACATGTAATGGGATTACATGGCTTGTTAATGTTACAAGAATTATTCTCTAGGAATTTTTCAACTAATTTATTTTTCATTCAACCATTTGGCCCCAATATATATACCTAGAGCTTTCCCTAAGCGATTTTAGAGATCTCCACTTCTTCCAGATCGTTTGTTCGGAAATTGATCATAAGTATTGTTTTGATGCACCTCTCTATGCGATATTTTCTTCTAGTTATTCATTCATTTGGTCATAACTATTGAGTTGTCTATAGTTAGGTTTCATATTCACGATTGGATAGTGTCTTCTATCGATCCTTTTAAGTTTTTTTTTTCACAACTTGTCTTTCAAAGGTTGATCTCATGGTTTTTAATCACCATTATTGAATAAAACTAGGTTTATACCATTTGAGATATTTGTTTCTATACAATGGGTTAATGCAATTAATTGAATATCATTCTTGGTAAATTCCATTAATTTTTTAATTAATTTGAAGTGATATGTGGTTTCAATGGTTTTCTTGGAAATTATTTTTTTAAAGGAGGTTTTTGTTAGAAATCATTTTCCTGATTTAGAAATGGGTTTTCAAACACCCAATATAATTTTATTGTCTTTGAAAATTCATTATAAAATTATGAGAATTTTTCTAAAAATTTATTTTGATAAATGGAACCTTGGGTGCATTGGGAAAATGACACAAGTTTCGTTATTTTGTGTGGCACTAATGCGCGGTAACCTTTTTTATATTGATAGACTTTTGTAGGACTTTAAATTAGTTGGATACAATCTTATTCCAGTTTGGAATCTTGAGTTTTACTAAGCATTGTCAAATAATCTAGGTCCCAATATGAGTTTCATTTTCATTTATGGTTATTTATTTCATTATTGTTTATATCATTGATTATTTTTCAGAGGTTTTTATATGAGGATGTATCACATAAATTTTCTTAACATGCCATTTTATGGATATGTGTTTACATTCTTACCTATTGATCGTGAATGTTATTTCCCTTTTTATCACATATACTTTTCATATCTATGATTTTGAGAATGTGAAATAATTTTATTCAAACAAAAGGGAAAATGATTTGAAAATGAATTGGATTTATAAAAATGATTTGTAAAATATTTTAGTTTGAAAACCTAGAACTGTTTCATTCATGATATTTGACCCCATATAGACTCTGTGGTGGTTTCATAATGGGCTTTCAGATCACACCGTAAGTTTACCATTAGGAGGTTTCAGATGTTATATTACAGGATACAAATAAATGTAATAGATTCTTGTAGGATATCAGATTATATTTTAGTCTTTTCCTTCAGATTGGGGTGGTTTGGAGGTGACTGATGGTCCCATAGAGATTTATTTGTCTTTATTTATTCATACTTTTAGGTTTACCCATTTTTTATTTGATTGTATGGATATATTTTTATATTTTTCTTCCTCGTACTAATCTGGTTGTATTCCATGTTACGTTATATAAAATTATTTTTTTTGTTTTCTTGCATCATCCCACCATGTGATGGTTGACTCAAGTGTATAGTTTTGATGGCCCAATTTGGTATTTTACAATTTGGTAGTATAAGAAAGGATTAGTCTCAAGTGTGTTAACACTGCCTAAGTTTGGTTATTTTTCCTGGGTATACAGGAGTCAGGACCATTGGAATTTAAACAGTATGTGTTGAATAGTTCCCTAGTTAGCTCAATTTCATTACTAAACTTGAGTTACCAAGAGTGGTAATGGAATTTTATGAGGTTTGAGAAATGGGGTTTGGGTTCATTTGAAATAATTTTAAGGAATGTTTGTTTAAATTGACCTATTACTTTTGGAAATGTCTTTTTTTATATAAAGTCTCAATTTTTTCTAATTATTATTGTTTTTAAGAATTTATTTGAATTCTGGAAGTGGTCATATGATTTCGGAATGTGATCATGATCCAATTCGTTGTTTTATTATGTTTATTAGATGATGGATCCAATAAGTGGTCTTCCAAATATGAGGGAGGAATCTAAGAGATAGGTTTTGTAGGATAATCCCATAGGGGACCCTTCTTTGGTTAAAGTAGTAAGCCACACCATTCAGACTCTAAGTCAAGTGGGTGTCGAGATTCTTTGATGCGTGGTGGATCATGGAATTGAGTTTATTAAAATTCATCCACCCAACTTCCATGGTGATAAGGGCCCATAGGAATTTGAAGTTTGAAATTACTGGAGTGAGATGGTCTTGAGTTTCATGAAGACTCATGAGGACTTAATGGTAGATTAATCCACATATATGCATAAGGGATAGTGAATGAGATGGTTGAACTTTATTTTGAAAGATAAGTTTCATGAGGACGTTACCTTGACATATTTCAAGAAAATTTTTATTCATCAATTTTAACCAAATACATTACATGTGGAAATTTCATTGGATTTTTTAACCTTGGAGCAGGGGGAACATACCATTTTGGAGAATTATACCCATTTTTCTGAGCTAGTGTATTTGGAACCAGTGCTTTTCACCAATGAGTACCTAGGATCAGAGGTATGAGTTAGGATTTATGCCTTATATTAGGTTATTGTTTATTCTCATGTTTCTTTATGACCTTTTTAGGGGTAGTTAGTAAAGCATCTTTGGCTGAGCTAGACATTATTGTTAAGAACGGTTTGGTTAGAGCTTCATTTGGAACCATTTTTAGCCATGGTGTCTCTTATAGATGGAAAGGGAAATTTAAGGGTGGTTAATTATCTTTTGGAATAGTTTCATGAGATTATATTGGATATAATCTGTTTTTTCTCTATCAGTGTGGGAGGTTTGTTAATAACTGATCAAACTGTATGAAGGTTTTAGGACTTATCAGCATTACAGATTATCGGGCCATAAGAAGTGATTCTGTTAAGAGATATCCTAGGTATGTAAGGTAGGATCCACTTTCAATAAGGGTTCGTAGATTCATAATAATGTTTCAAATGGTGGTGGGTCAAATACTTAGGTGAAGAGGGATATTCATATGGCTAAGATGATATTTCTTTATGCGACTGAGTATACATAAGTGGAATCTAAATCAGGGATGACTATTGTTAGATGTATGGTGTTTATGTCATCTTCTCTAGTGCTAGTTTATTTGATACAGGTGTTACTCATTATTTTATATCGTAGAAGTTAGTTGACATGTTTTTCTTTTATTTGAAGCTTATTCCATACTCTTGGGATCATTCTTCACCTTTGGAAAATATGTATGTACAAATTTTCAGGTGTCCCATATGTCAGGTCTTGATAACTAACATTAAGGTAGAATGGGACTTCATGGTGATTAATCTCAACATTATCGACTTCATTATTGACATGAATTAAATTTTTAGTGGTAAGGCCCCGATAGACTATTATTACTGATGGGTATAATACTTATCTACTGATGTGGCACTCATATCTTTCAAGGTGAGTGGGAGTCTAGATATGGAAGGGAAGGGCCTTCTGTTCCTTATGTTAGGTTAATATTATGGCAGTTGTCAGAGATGTTTCATGATATAGTTAACCCTTGTTTGGATGGTTATATTCTTATAGTGGTTTTTGTTTACCCCAAGATATTTTTAAATGATTTGTCTTATTGAACAAACCAGAGAGATACAATGTTTACTGTTGACAATATATCCAGTATGATGCCCATTTCTATGATATCTAATCAAATGGAACATACTGATTTGATGAAACATAAGTTCTATCTTGAGGATCTATAGGCTAATTGATTTATTCATCCTAGTGTTTAACCCAAGACTTCTCCTTCCCTCTTTTATTAGAAGAAGAATGAGTGTCTCAGATATTGTATTCACTATCTAAAGTTAAATTTGGTTACCTTGAAGAACAATTACCCTTTGCCTAGGATTGATAATATTTTTGACTAGATTATAGGGGCATGATGGTTTTCAAAGATTTAACTGCTATCATTGTACCACCAGTTATGGGTTTTAGAATATGATATACCTAAGAAAACATTTAAGAGATTGTATTGAAATTTTGAGTTTCTTGTTCTACCATTTAGTATGAATTACACTCCTACAATGTTTATGGATTTGATAAATCACATAGTTCATTAATTCTAGGACTCCTTTGTTGTTTTTCCATGGATTATATTTTTTATATACTCCATGTCAGAGTAGGATCATAATATCCATTTGGATATTATTTTTCAAACCCTGAAGAAACTCATCTATATGGTAAGATCTTCATATGAGATTTTTTTACTAGAGAAGTGAATTTTTATGAGAATGGGATATCTGAGCTGGGAGTCTCAGTGGATCCTAAAAAGATAAAATCTGTGATGTCCTAGGAGAATCCCAAAAATTTGTTTTAGATATAATGATTTTTTAGTTATCTGGTCACTATAGGTAGCTTGATCAAGATTTCTATAAGATCACATATTTAATGGTTGATTTTAACTGATAAGGGTGTAATGTTTTAATAGAATGAAAACTATCAGAGATAATTTGATGAGTGAAATCTGAAGTTTACTTCAAGATGAATTTTTATTCATCGAAAACATGGTTCAATTTATAATGTTATATGTGATAATTCTTGTACAAGTTTAGGATGTGTCTTGAGGAAATAGAAACAGGTGGTGCCATATGTCACACCCCATTTATGTCCTCGTGATAAGAACTACCCTAACTTTGATTTTTATTTGGTTCTACTTATTCATTCACAGAAAATGTGGTGACACTACCTCTTTGGGGAGAATATTATAGTGTATTTTGATCATAATAGATTGTGATATTTTTTTACATAGAGGGGTCTGAAATTCGGATAGAGAAACTAGGCAGAGTCTCTCTAAACTTTTGAATTTTATAACAAATATATTATTATATAAGAAAATGTGGTTGTTTATGCATTGAGTATAGAGTTACCAATACAATCCATGAAAGAATCATTTAAGGAGTGGTCTCTTGTGATCATATTTACAAAGATGAGCTTCAGAGTGGAGGTGTCTTGTGGAAATGTGTTATTAGCCTTGGAGAAAGATGACTTATATTTCAATGACGGATTTTAGATCGATTAGTTTATAGATACTATGTTCCAATAATTTAGTAAAATATTTTTTGGTGGGGATACCTTAGGTGAGCGGTCTCAATCTCATAGTGGAACTTTGTGCTTTAATGGTAGGTGGGTTGTTCTATTTTCCCAAAGGAAGGAGTTGATATATACTAGAAACTAGAATTGTTTTTCCAAGAATCATGGGGATACCAAGATGTATCACGACATGAGATGACAGTATTGGTGGTGGGGGATGAGGTGGAATAATTTTATATTCTATATTAAAGTGTATTACTTATAAAATAATTATGGTAGAACAACAAAGACCTACTAGTTTCTGGTATCCCTTACCCATTCCCATAATTTTTTGGGATAATATTTCCATGGATTTTATTGTTGGTTTTATGCAAACTATTAGTGCGAAAGATGTAATTTTAGTGATCATTGATCGACTCACAAAACCAGCACATTTTCTCCATATCAAGGAGGTGATGAAGGTGGAACAACTTAGGTACTTGTATTTATAAGATATTGTGAGACTTCATGGGGTTCCATAGAGGGTTTTATCTAATAGGGAACTGAGGTGAATGTCGAGGTTCTGGAAAATTTTGAAGGATGTGGTGGGTTCCATGATTATAATGAACTATGGTTATAATCTTCGATTGGATAGATAGATTGATTGGAAAATCCGTTTTCTCAAGGATATTCTACAGTCATGTGTTCTTGATTTTAGAGGATCTTGGGAAAATCATTTTACTCTAGTTCAGTTTACCTATAATAGTATTTATCAAGACTCAATTTGGATGAGCCCTTTGTGTTTTTTTAGGGGCAGACATGTTGATCTCCATTGTGCTAGGAAGATTTAGGAGAGAGGTCCTCATTTGGGTCGATTATTTTTCTAGAGATTAAAGAGATGGTGAAATTGATATGAAGGATACTGATTATGGAATAGAGTCACCATAAATCATATGAAGATCATTATCCTTAACCACTGGAGTTTGAGGTTGGTGATCGAGTTTTTATAAGAGATTCTACTCACACAGTACATATTATGTTGGGTAAGTAGGGTATGTTTGAACTATGGTTGTTGGGCCCATTTTAGATTATTGGAGGAATGCGAATGTTGGCCTATGAGTTGGACTATCCATCCGGTTTAATATCTATCCACGATATGTTTCATTTTTCCTAGATGATGAGGTATATACCAGATCCTTCCCATGTGATTGGATGAGGGGATATAGATATTGAGACCGACACCACTATGATTGAGGCTAAATTTCTTATTAGGAATCACCAAGAGAATGTACCGCATGGTAAGATGATTCTTCTGGTTCGAGTACCATGGAATTTGGTATGGGATATCCATGTGACATGGGAGATGGAATTGTTTATGGGGTAGTAGTTTCCTTCAATTTTTGTGAGCCTAAGAATATGAGGTCATTCTAGGGGTATAAAGCATTTATTTTGGGGAGATTTTAACACTTCATTATTTTTTTAGGTTCTCCCTTACTCATGTTATGATTTTGGTTCTTGGTTTTGAGTTCACTTTGGAAAATGGGTTGTTTTATACCTACAAGGAAATTATAGGAAGTGTAAAGGTATTACATGATATGTAATTGAAATTGGTAATATTCCATGAAATAGGTTTAGGGAATGAACGGTTTACATTCCATGTAAATGGTTCAAATCATATAATGGAAAAAATCAAGTTTTTATAAAATGGCTATGTATTTTTAAGGATTTTAATTCTTCATGGAATTCAAGACATGTGATGGGATTACACTCCATGTAAATTTCCTGTGATATAGGTTTTAGATGCTATTTGGATGATTTATTTTTCATTATACCTTGCATCCTCACTCTCTCAACCCAGATCTCAACAAAGGTGATTTTGGAGATCTCCACTTCTTCCAAATCATTCATTCCATGATTATTCATCCAGTTTGGTGTAGTGTGACTCTCCAGGTAAGTGTTCCTTATAGTTCTTCATTCCTTTGGTCATGATTATTGTATTAGTTTTTCTTAGGTTTTAGATTCATGATTGGATAGTGTATTTTATTGACCCTTTTACGTTTCTTGTCATGCCTTGTCTTTTAAAGGCCAATTTAATGGTTTACAAACACTATCATCAAAGGAAACTATCTTTATACCATTGTGAGGTAGGTGTTTATATAAAATGGGTTAATGCAATTAATTTCTTATCATTCTTGGTAAATTCGTTTGGTTTATTCATTAATTTTAAGCAATATGTGTTATTATGGGTTTTATTGGATTGTAAAATGTTTTCAAACGAGGGTTTTTCATGAAAATAGATTGTATTGATTTGGAAATGGGTTTTCAAACAAATAAAATATTTTTATTTTGTTTGATTTTTTTTATAAAATTGTTATAATGGTTTTAAAAATTCATTTTGACAATTGGCACATTGCGAACCCTGGGAGAATTAGGAAATGGATATAGGTAGAATTATTGTGTGAGGAACCACTAGGAGGTATCCTTTTAGATATCATTATACTTTTTCATGAATCCATGTTGGTTGAGTCCAATGTTATTCCTCTTTAGGATCATTAGTTCTTAGTACACATTTTCCCTCAAGATATAAACCAATATGAGGTGATTTTTCATTTATGATTATTTATCACATGATATTTTTTAACATGATTTTTCTCACATTATTTTATTTTAGGCTGTATCACATTGCTTTACATGATAGGTTATTTCATGGATATGTGTTTACTTTAAAACATCTTGATTCATGTATATTCTTTCCTATTTTATCAATTCTACTTTTTCATAATTTCAGTTGTGATAATATGAAATTATTTTATAAAAACGAAAGGGAAACTTATTTGAAAATGAATTAGATTTATGAAAATTCTATGTAAAAGGATTTTTGTTTAAAAATATATAACTCTTGAATTCATTATATTAGACCCTTTATAGACTTAGTGGTATTATCCTAATGGGATTTATTCTCACACTACAATTTTTCCTTTGGGTGGTTGTAGATATTTTATTATAGGTTACTAGTAAAGGGAAGGATATCCTTTAGCAAGTCAATTTCTCTTGTGGTCTTATCCTTCATATTAGGGTGGTTTGGAGGTGATTGATGGTCATAAGGATACTTGTTGATAATTATTTATTTATAATTTTGGGTTTATATAGTTTGTGTTAGATTTTATGGATTTTGTTGTAACTTTTTCTTTCTCATAGTACTTTGTTTTTATTTCTTATTATGTTATATACAAGACTTATTTTATTTTCTTACTTCACCTCACCATGTAACAGCTGGATTGGGTGTATGGTTTGGTTAACCCGGGTTAGTCTATTACTAATATTCTTAATAGATATCATTATATAACTATTCAACATCCAGATTGAGTAATAATTATTATAGTTTGTACTTTCTCAATAGGGATATGTCAAACACATCATATACACGAGACATGGTTTGTGGGAGTTCTAGTCGATAAGCAACACCTATAATGCTATCAAGAATCCCAAATGGGTTGTTATGAATGAGAATTAGTATTCTATTCTTCCCAAATACCATGAAACTATTCTAAGGAGATATGTGGAAGACCACTTTTATCCCCAAACTAAAACTCAAGGTCTCATTGATGATTACCAACATAACTCTTTTTTCAACACTGATATGCCCTGATGTGTTTCTAAATTGACTTTTCATTTTCTACCACTTATTAAATAATTTTTAGTCCCAAGAGCAAGAGTTCACCAACTCCATCCCAACATGTAGGTGTTTTTTATATATTTCCATAAACGGCTTCATATGGAGTCATTTAAATACCTTAGTGGAAACTATTATTTTATAAGATCTCAACTAGAAGAAGATGCTGATCCAACCCCCCTTTTGAATCCATAGAGCTTTCACCCAACATTTCTTCTTGTTTATAGATAGTCAACTTAAAGTGGTCATTATTATTGGGGTGATAAATTATATTAATGATTAACATAGTCAGTAGATAAACTTGGATAATTTTCTATAACTTAGAGGTAAACATAAGATATTTATTAGATATATTCGATAGATGTGTTCTATACTGCATCAACACTTCTTTGATGTATATCCTTTCTTGTTGCTCGAGTGATAATTCCTCTTGGATTTCAATGATGTGATCAGTATTTATATGATGACCCTCTATAACCCATATGGAATTACTTACTCAAGATGTCTTGAGAATGTCGGTGAAAAATTTTATGGTGACGTTTTCTCATTTTCATGATAGTATGGTTAATGGTTTCAACATTCACTAGGAATTTTACCTTTCTGAATTAACTTTCTATAATACTAGGAACATTAATGTAAATTTCATTATCTCTATTTATTTTTTAACAAAAAATAGTTCTCTATGTGATCTAGATATATCCCCATTATCCCTAGGTGGATGGATAAGGTTAAGCTTTGTACACCATTCAATATATTATTCTTTATTTCAAGATTTTATGGTACACATAGTTGTGTCCCAAGGTCTTATAACCCTTTATTAATCAATTTTTTGATCTGATGATTTCTATTTTCTTCTCGATTATACCTTCTTCTTTATTTCCACATCTTCCCTTTGACTGTCCTTTATATTCCCTTGATGGGATATCTAATCAATCATTTGAGAATTTAATGATGATGTTTATTCCTTTATGAATTCCATGTTCATCCTTTAATGTATAAGAATATCTTATCCTCATCAATTCCCATCATAGATAAGGCTTCCATATTCCTTTTGTACATAGAGAATTTACAAATTCATTTTCCTTCACTAGATATTAGTGGATTGAATAGTCAAATACCTTGATCAACTATAACCACCTTTTCTGGAGTGCATTAACCTCATTTTTTATGAATATATATTCGAGGATCTTATGATTCATATATATTTCAAAATAATCCACATAGATAAAATTATCCAAAACCTTCAATGTAAAGATTATTACAGAAAACTCTAGATCAACCATTGGAATATTTTGTTCTTGATCTTTTAACTACCTTGAGTTATAGGATATGTATTTATAAATTATTATTATTATATATCCTAATAACTTCTTTTAAGATTCAATATAAACCACTATCATTTTCCCACTTGAGTTTTGAATGAGGACGAATGTATAGATAAAAAATATTTTTCAATTCATTGAATCTCTCTTCACCTTCATTAGTCTACAAAAACATTACTCTCTAAATTGGTATCCTGGTTAGTGGGTTTTACAGGCACAATAATTTTCTAAAAAATAATCAATAATACCAATCTAGTCTAAGGAAACTATATATATTATTTAAAAAGGTTGTTCTGGGCCACACTTCAATCAATGTTTTCTTAAAAGGATCCATTGATATCCCTTTTCAGGTAATAACATTTCCCAAGAATGATACTTACTCCATCCAAAACTAAAACTTTCTATACATTTCATATGAATTTTTATTTCATAATGTATTTAAACAAATATTTAAATACTCATCATGTTCCTCCTTCCTTTTATAGTATATCTAAATATTATCTGTAAATACTACCAAAAATTTTAAAAGGTAATCTCGAATGAGATTATTAATTATTTCCTTGAATATTTCTAGAGAATTAATGGGTTTGAAGTGAACCACTATGAACTCATAGTTTTCATACCCTGTTTGAAAGGTAGTGTTTGTAAAATATTTCTTCTTCCCATTTAATTGGGGATACCCCAACCTATGGTCCACCTTAGTGAAGTATTGGGTACCATGTAGTTGATCCAACATTTTATCAATTTCTTGTAGGGGATACTTGTTCTTTATCATAAACTTTTTGAGTTCAAGATAATGAATATAAAGTCACATTAAAATATTTTTATTCTTGATGAAGATGACCAGAACACCCCACGATAAAGAACTCAAGTGTATAAACCCCTTCTCTAGATTCTCTTGTTACTGATTATTTTGTTCTCACAACTCAATTGTGGTCTTTTTCTGTGGTGTCTTGTATATGTGTAGGTATCCAAGTATAAGTTCAATTGATAACTCAAACACTTGTTCTAGAGGATGACTATGAAACTCTTAAGAAAATACATTAGTATAATTCCTCAATTTAGCATGTATTCGAGCATGAATTTATTCTCTTTACACTTTTATAGAATTAGAGGATGACTTGTAATTTGAAGAGATATATCCATTTCCATATATTTGATTATGGATTTATATAAGGTCATCTAGTCCAAGAATAATATATCATAAAAATCCACTAAAAGAAGCATAAATAATTTATTGGGAGGTTTAGTCTAGAAACATTTATTAGGTATTACTTTTATACGTGAGATGCATTAATTACTCAATTTAGTGTTTTATTAGATAACTCAACCCCTATGTTTTGAGGTGGTATTTAAAGAGTTATAATAAAATTTATATATAGTAAATAGTGATTAAAACTATAATTATACAGTATATAATATGTTAATTAATGGATAATGTGTTCTCATTTAACTATATTATTCTACTTCTAGTCAATTACTATATCTAAAATAAATGCGGGGATAATAACATCAAGCTAATAACCATATAAAAAGCAACTGTGAACTTAGATGTAACAACTAATAAATAAAATGTATATTGTAACTTTTTATTTTCAATGTTTTAATTTGGTTATCCTTGATATTTTCCTTATTAAGTTTTCTAAAATGAAACCCTATTGAATTCTTTTATAATTGTTAGTAAATACTTTGTGAATTAACAAAAGCATATCCTTGAGAGTTTCAAACTAAGGGCGTAACAAGGAGTATTTATCACGAACCAAGTACAGGTTGAGTTAATACCCAAGGATCCCTTTTGATGTTATTACCACTAGGTATATATATGTTGCATATCCAAATATAATTGTAGTATATTGACATTAATGTGAGTTATTGGAAACCACTCACTATACTTTACCAAAATTATATGATGTTTTACTATACTTTGACTTATCCCCGTGGATTCTACTAATATATTATTTTCCTAATCCCCAAAAATTTACTATAAATGTAGTTCCTAGAAACTATAGTGACACAATAATTTTACACATATAAATACATGATTTTTATCATAAATATCTAATAAATACAACCCAAATACTGAGAGGACTAGTGTATTTGGAAGAAAAAGTTCATAATTCATCAAAATAAAACTAAAATAAAACATATTTATTTTTGTCCCTATAATGTGATTTGATATTCCGCTGAACTTGTAAAACTAAATAAAATAACCTAGGGAATACATAATGAAATGGGGTGCACTATAAATCCAAGTAAGGTAATAAGCATGATACAAAGAATTACATATAAGTAAAATGACATAAAATTATATCATAAAAGAAGGGGATGATGAATAATTATATGGGATATTAATATAAATAATACAGGATTATAAAATAATGAAACATTGGAATGGTGGTGAAAAATAAAACATGGCATAAGAATAATTCAAAGCTAACCACCAAAACAACATCACATGGTGGACATAATCTGATCATATATTATCTTTACTAACTAATGAAAAACTTATCATATCATGATACATAATGATTATCCAATGTATGAGAGCACTATCTAGGTGAACACATTATAACCTGAACATTATTATGTGTCCCACACATGTAAATCATACATATAGAATAAATATAACAACATCCAATAAACATAAATGATTTTCATAATCATCTCTTATAGCATAACCAGATGGCATATAATAATGGTTTACAAGAAATAAGGGGTTAATTTTTTGGACATTCATATGTAAAAAATGAGCGTAGATCACGAAAAATTATGTCCAAATGAAGTGAATATGTGAAAATTAGTGGATAGGAAACTTTGGAAATGAACCACTTGAGTGTAGTTTTTGGGAAAAGTGTAAGGAGTCTCTAAAAAGGGAAAAGAGAATATCAATATCCACAAATACACAAATGAAATAAAAAAGATATTTTTTCATAATAAAATGATAAATTTTAGAAAAAATTGATGGTTTTAAACATTTTATTGAGTGGTATGTGAAATTAGATATGAAATAAAGTTGTTCACTTTAATGAGGTTTTCTTAATGAATTAAATTGAGTGGGGAACTGTTAAAACATTTATATACCCATCATAGAAAGGTTAATTAATGTAATAATATATGTGTTTGATATAAAAAAATTATATAAAATAAGTAAGTTAGAATAATATAGAGAGGGAAAGTGAAGTAAAGAGAGAGAAATAAAAATCCAAATAAAATTGGGTTTTTTGGAGTTATCCCTTTGCTTATGTTGCAAAATATTTCTTCACTTCAACATAAAATACATAGTGATATAATTTGAATGATTAATTTCTTAATATAAAACCTTTTACATCTATATTTTATTTAATATAATTATATATTTTTTTCATTTATAACCATTCAAATTTGATATCATGTTTAATTTCGTTGTCCCGGGGGTGTTTGTTTCATGGATCCAAGGTTGGATCACTTGTGGATAATTACTAAAGTTCTTGTAAAATGGGAATAAAAATCAAGAATTGAAATAAAATAAACATTTTTGTATTCTAAGAATTTAAATATTAAAAAATATCCAATTTTGTTCTGGTATAGGTATGATTCTTTTAGTATGAATGTTATCATTATAAGATTAGGTAATTTATTCTATTTTACCATACATCATGAAATAAATTTGTTTTATTTTATTTACTGGTTTTTAATACATTAACATATCATAAAATAAGTTATAATTTAATTTTTATCATCATATTTATCAATATTAATATTTCTATAACCATCTTTAAAGGTGGTGGAGAAAAACAAAGTTTGTAGTTTAGGGAGGTGGTGAAACAACCATATTATAAACACCAATTTTATTTTAGAATAAAATGAAGGGATGGTATGATATGGATATTCGATAATAATAATAAAATTTTAGTATTTTTAAGATAATAATTTTACTATGTATAAGTGTACTTAAAACAAATGGGGTTTATTGAAGAGGAATAAAATTAAAATAATTTTAGTTGAGAATTTTCCTTTCCATTTGGTTGTATCTTATTAGGATACCCCTCAAGGATCCTTAAGATGGTAATTGGTGAGATTAGGGATTCTAGGGACATGGGGAGATATATTAGGAGATATTTGGGAAATATTTTTCTTGTCTTAAAGTCTTATATGATGTGAGAAGGAGTGGTATTTATAGTTGGATGAGAGGGGTGATTTAGAATATAATATTGATTATTTTATTATTTTGGATTATGGATACTAATAATGAATATTAATGTGAAAATATATTGTAATTAGAACATGTGATTCCAAGACAACATTCACTTATACCATCCATCACACATTTTAGCAAGTATTTTACTTATTTTTTGAATTGTAATATTTTTCCATATTTCTTGATTCCAAAAAAATGAAACTATGTTTTCAAAAATAATTATCTATAATATTTTATGACATTTATATTCGAAAAATTAAATCTATTTTATGAAAATAATTTTATTAATATGATAAATTTATATTTAAATAAACTTTATTGAATTGAAAAATACCAATATTATTATTACGATCATTTTTCTAATGCATTGAAAAAGTACTTATGGTCTCCTAATTTTTTTTATTAAAATGTAAAATAATTTTATTTAAAAAAATTATAAAAAATAAATATACATGTCTTAAAAAAATACAAACACTCATTTGACCATTTAAAAAAAATTACTTTTATCATGATATAATTTTTTGTATTTTCATTTTATATGATTCATAAATATTATTTTAAACTTCCATAAGAGAGAAAACTATTTTAATGGTTTAATTAATATTACTAAATATTACATTACTATAAAAATAGTAATATTTCTATTTTAACTTTGATGATTTGTAATATTCATTTGGGTTTCCTTCTTTCTATAAATACCTCATATTTCATTCATTATTAATTCATTTTTCATTCAATTATATTTTCTGTCATGGTTATATATATTTACATTTTCAATGTTAATATTTTATTACTAATATTTTCTTTCATTTTTAGAGTCCTATTTATGAGTATAGTTTTTCTGGTGGATCAAGCTAATCAAAATTTACATTTTATAACTATCTTATTTTTTAATTTTTATCCCATTTTAAAATTTTCTTTTATTATGACTAAATTTATTATCTAAATGTAATGTAAAAATTAATATAGAAATATGGTATAGGTTTTATTTATGTTTTTAATTTTCTATATTACTAAATATTACACAATTATATAATTTGAAGGGAAATTACAATGATAAAATTTTGGGTCATTATACATGCACATTAACAATGTAAACTAGTGTATTCTATAATTTTTTTGGATTTCCATTCTTTATCATAAAAAAAATTCTAAAACCCATATATAATAAATTAAATACTAAATTATGGCACCATGGGTGTCATAATTCCCCCCATCATACCACTTTATACCATTGGAAATTCATCAGTACCTTCAAATCAAGAAATAGTGAGGCTACTGGTCCTTCATCAATGTCTCATGCTCCCAATTTGAAAGGTTGTCTTTACTATGTTATACAAAACATAGAACAAATGATTAGACATTCCCTATAACACTTTATTATGATGATCAAGGATATGAGAATCTTGAACCAAGACCATTGGCTTCCAAATATAGATCTTCAAATTCAATCACAAGAGATGAATCAAGATAATATTTAATCAAATAGGATACATGGAATACATTATGAATAGATTTGATTTGAGATGGTAAAGAAAGATAATATTCCACATTATTTAGATGTTCCACTACATAAATTTGATTTAAATACCATAGAAGAATCTTACCATGCATTCCAAATCCCTAATGTCCTAATTTAGGAGAGACTCTGATGAATACTCCCTCGCCCATGAAAATTTCTAAAGGTTGTTGTGGATGGTAAACATAAATTTTTTAAATAATTTGAGTTGCTTGAAATTTTTTATATATTAATTGATCCTTGATCATTATTGTTAGAGTAGTGGTAGGTTCAAATAAAAAATAATAACCCAATTTAGATAAAAAAATTGGGGACAAGAAGGAACTACCACAAATACTCTCAAATTAGGCTGGTAGGATTGATTATTGATAACTATTATTCTATGAGAACTAAACCAATTATATATAGTTCTCCTATGAACCTTCAATATCATTTACACAAGAATAAATAATATATTCATGAATCTAAAATATTTGATTGGTTTGACCATCTATTTTTGAGTGATAATCTATGATAATGTTTAAATAAGAACCCATTACATCTTAAATACATTTCTATAATTTCATGATAATGAATAATTCTAGGTCATAAACAATAGTGTATGACACCACATGATGTTTCTAATCTCCTTAACATACATATTCCCAAGCTCATAAACCTTAGTACTCTTCTTTATAAGGATAATTTCATTTTAATTTCTCAAAAGACAAAAAAATTACATAAGTGGAATTATTACCATGAGGATATGGAATAAATATAATAAAAAATTCATAGATATTTAAACCTATTTTAAAATTGGAATAAAAAGTGGTTGAAATAATCCATCAAGATTTTGATGCTCAACAATCAAATTTTTATAAGTAATGAAATAAGATAAAAATTTATCAATTTCTCACATTATACTTGGACATAAATATTTCTATTTGAGTTCATAAATAATCTTAGAAGCACCAAGGTTAGAATCCCAGTAAAATGATCACCATATATTATCACATCCTATTTCAATAATACATGAACTGTCAACCATTTCATGAAATTTATAGCTCTACTAGGAGATATATTACAATTAACTGAGGCCTCCCTACTGTTTAGAGTACTACCCATACACTGATAATCTACATTATACATTTTTTACAACTAGATTTGATTATCCATAGAATTTATGACCTATACATTACCTTGGAATATCCAATCATCTACTTCTTTTATGTATAATAATATTTCAATAAAAATTATCATAAAATTACATTACACATAATATTCTATCAATGCCTATATTGTTAAATTAATGTTGAGAGAATCAATAACCATGTTTACTTTATCTGAGGTATCTTTCAGATAAAAAATTAGTCGGTTAGAGATAATATACACAATGTCACTATGTAAGATTCATGCTCTTCTATAATAACATATATTTCAAACATTAGTGTTTTTTATACATCATAAAATTTTATTTTAATATATATCGATGAATAATATTCATTTCATGCATAACTCTTTCTTGCGTTGGGTTGGGAGTAGGGTAGTTTCATTCAAAATTGTATAATTATTTAGAACCATTTTCCACTACATGATAATGATACATTAAACCACACACCCAAAATAATACCAAATTCATCACATCATACCACATAACATTTACTAATTATTGGAAGAATAAATACAAAATAATTTGTTATCCTTTATTTCAATTTTATTAACATATTTGTTTTAGACTTTCCACCACATTCACATTTCACCCCTTTTCATGTTAAAGTTATTGGGGGAGATAAAAAAATTTAGAAGTCCAAAAACAAGAACCTATAATATTTAGAAAAATATAAGATGATTTTAATTTCAAAAACATTGTTGGGACTCTCCCAAGATATTTTCACATAAATCTTAACAAGATCCAGAAAATCACCTTTTTAAATACCATATGGCTCAATAAGTCCACTTATAACATCCATAATTAGAACATTGATAGTTTTGTATAAAAATAATTCCCTTTGAATGATATCTTTATAACATCCAAATAATTAAAACAATAATCTCCCATATTGTAATAAACAAATATATCATCCCCAAATACCATGAAAAAGGTTTTGAGATAATAGATGAAGTTATAGTTTTTATGTGTCAAGAAGACCATAGGTGGATTTTTCATCCCCAAGGGAATTACCAAATACTCATAATTACTATACCTACTATTGAATGTGGTCTTATGAATATTAGGTTCCTTCAACCTCAATGGATGGTTGTTTGAACTAATATAAATTCTAAAAAACGATCTTCATCCCATGATATGATCAAATAGATTTTAAATATGAGGTAATGAGTATTTATAATTTACAATCACCTGTTTGAGTTTTTCATAATCCACACAATGTTAGAGACTTCCCTCCACCTTCTTTACATAGAGTACTAAATCCACCCTCAATGACATACTAGGGAACATGAAACCATTACTATCAAGATATTCCAATTGAAATTTCAATTCTCCATGATTTATTGGACTACTTTGATACAATGGAAAAGATATATGAATCATCATATTAAGTATATCGATGATGAATTTAACCCCTATCAATTGGAAACCAAATTGAATCATCTAAAAAGACCTTAGAATACCTATCCACCACCATAGGAAGTAGAAAATTAAGGTTCCCTTATAAAACGTACTAATGTGAACATGATATCTTATAGAAGGTAAAAAATATATTAGACAATATGACCTACCCAACCTAATATTTGATAACATATATCATAGAAAACATGTTTGTTCCCATTAGTATAGAAGAACAAAACTTTCATATGATGACAATCAGTTCAATAATTATATTTGATAACCTAGTCTAGAATAAATATAAGATCAAATATATCTAAATAATGAATAATAAAATAACATATTAACATGACCTCAACAATCATTACTTTACTTGAAAGGCACTTAGAAACCTACTCTTTATTTATTTTGAAAGGTGTAGGAATTTCCTTTTCATATAGAACGATATTAGATCTCAAGTAAATGAATAAATCATTTTAAAAGTGAAAAATGAATATGAGGAAATTGAACCCAATAAGGATGGAACCATATCATATGAAATGGATAAAATAACTCTAATAGTATCTCTCCCACTCTAAGGATTTTAAATATGATGACATTATCCCTTCATATGGATGTGCTACTCTTGTATATGATAACGAGACCCTTATACCCTATGTATATAAGAATTTACCTAATATCCTTTGGTTTAAAAATATTTAACCAATATTATTTGATGTGTATTTTTTAAAAAATCAATGTAGATCACTAAACCATTCAAAATGGTGGAATATCTTCAAAGCCACTAATAGATTAGGCTTAGAGTTCTCAGAACTCTGACACTAAAATAATAAAAGATGATTATACCCGTATGGGAAGTAGAGGTAGGGATATGGGGTCATTGTATTATCCCACTTCTTCCCTTTTGATATTACACATGATTTATTTTCTAACCAGGTGAGGAAAATTGACCTTAACCTATAAAAATCACATCACCACCCAAACTAATTTGTTATTCCATATCGGCCTCAGCCAGTGTAGCCTTATTGACCACCACAACATAAATTAGTATCAGGAAGAGAATAATATTTGATATGATATCAATCCTCAATACTAAATCAAATCAATGATCCCCAAGGAAGTAATTTGTCATGATTTTAGATGTAAATTGGACCAACTCAACAAACAAAGTGGCATACTCTATCACTAAATTATTACATTTCTCTATGGTTACAAACACTATGTTCATAGAAATTTTTATGGTATTTGGGATTAATTTCAGGTTGAGAATATATTTAAAAGTTCTTTAAGTGATATTATAAAAACCAATGATTTTATGAAATAATTTAAATTAAATTAAATATATTTGATAGCTTCCGTTACATGAAATACTGAGTTTAAATGAAACACAACAAACTATTAAAATATTACATAATGTGAAAATAAAAACATAGCCTCTTATTTAGTGAATATGAATACTATTAAATAATTTATTTAATATATATAAATATATTTGTAAATTATTAGAAAATAATCACTCAGTTTTTAGTAAATTCATTTTATTCTTCAAAAATATATTTTCATAAAAAAATATTTTTATTTATTTTCACATGGAAATATTACCCTAAATTTTTTAAGATTTTAGAAATTTTATTTTATGAAATAAATATCATTTTTGATATCATCATATTAATATTAACCTAGGATAATGTTTTAAAAATTTTCTGAAAATATAGATTTTACAGTAAAGAGTAAAAAAATGACGATTTTATTGAAAAATGTATATATATTTCCATTTTTTTAAATGATTTCAAAGTAAAATTAGTTTTATTATATTTAATAAAATCCTAATAAGTCCATCATAAATGATTTTATGTTTTAATTTAGTGTAGAAACATTTTTACAGGTAGAAAGGAATATTCTTGGGAAATTGTTTTTAATGAATTGTGTTTTTATCTGAAAAAATTAAATTGATCACTATTTGTGAATTTTTTTAATCAAATATATTTATTATATAATCAATATAGTTTTTCAACATTCATCTACTATTTTTATAGTCTTGGGAGATTAATAAATCTGGTTTTCTTCTTATGAAAAAATATTTTTCTAAAAAGTGATTTTCACCGAATTTTCACACTTATTTTAAAATTAATTTATTCCAATTATAGGTATTGAATTTTATAAAAAAAATCAGTTTTTGAATCATTAGTTTTAAAATTTTTAAATAGGTCATTATTATTTTTGTTCAATATAAATACTAACCATGGTAAAATTTATCACCTTACTAAAGGGTAAAGCATGTTAATATAGGTTAAAACTAATCAATAAGGCCTCATTTTTAACCTAGAATATTATTTGATGAATTTAATTATACCATTAATATATTATTATTTAATTAGTGTTTTTGGAGAAACTTTTCCCTGAAAATTAGCTATATAATATTTAAATCAAATAAAGTTACAAAATGTCATTGTCTTAGTTTTAAATAACATTTATATGTCCATATAGATAAAAGGAATGATATGAACAAATATACGGGTCTATTTTAATATTATTGAAATTATTTTCATTATATAATTTTATTTATAATTTTTTGAAATTATATAAATAACTTAAATTCTTATGCAATTCTAATATAAATTTTTTTCAACTAATATAAAATTAAAATAAACAATTCTAAAAATATTAAAAGTGAAATAATTTGAATGAGTTAATATATACTATGAATTTTCAAGATTTATATGAAATTAAAGGGAGTTTTGGAAGTATTATCTTCAAATTACCCCCTTTTGTTGATGTATTTAAATTAGAATTAAATTAATAATGCTAAAAAAAGACACTAATGAAATTTTATAACAAATAATATATTATTAAATGATATAAAATTCAAAAAAAATTATATTGGTCCAAATTAATGATATATGTTTATACACATCAACTATGGTCCATTTATATGTCCTTATTCAATTTATTATTAAATTAATAACCCATAAAGGGTAGATAACTTTAATAATATGGTAATTTTTAAAAGTTTTAATGATGGTTTAAAATACAAAGACAGAGTAATTTAATATATATTTATTTAACAATTTAAGAAATTCCCAAAGTCCTGCTCTCCTCAATTATAAAAGGTCACCCCTCCTTTCCCTTATTCACACCACATTAATCCAAATATATCAATAATACATTGAAAAAGATCTTATAAAATTCATTATTAAAATTATATATGGTCTAGTAGTCCCAAAATACCAAACCTAGATCCCTTAAGTGGGGATCTAAATGAGTTATTTAAAAAAAAGAGCTAATTTCCTTAACTGAAAACACTATTTTTAATTATAATTTTACCTACTATAAATTTTTCATATTCTATAAAAAATAATAACACTAGTATCATAAATAAAATTAAATTTTATTATGATTGTTAAACTGCCTTTATTAACCCTCTTTCCATCAAATGGGAAGTGAAAATATCACATGTGCATTTGTCTGACATACCATATCCATGTAGCGATACAATTACTCTCTCTTGACAATTATTTTATGGATGAATATTATGATGGGTTTAATGTTTATATATTACAATTATGAGTTAATTATACTTATTTAATTATAATATCATATATACTATTTTACCTTTCAAATTGTTTGAAAATGATAACGTTGACTGTGCATATGTGTGGAATACTGCCTCTAAAAATCGTTGTGATTCATTTTTCATTTCGGGTTTACCTAGATGGTATTAAGGATGGATTTAATGAATATATATATATATATATATGATATATATGGTATAATAATGATTCTGTAATGGTGATTTATTTTTTACCTTTCTTTCTATCAACCCTTAAAAAAATGGAAACAACATTCATGCATACGCATGACCTATCATCTCTATGAATAGTGTAATCCATTTCTATATATCTATATTTTATGAACGACTCTAAATATGTATATAATTAATATATATTATATTTATATAATTAATAAAATTTCCGAGATTATTTAACCATGATCAAAAATACAAAGAACAAAACTACCTAACCACAACACACATAAAAAGAAAAGCATATATCACAAGGAGAAGTGAATTTAGTAAATAAGTGTTAAATAGAAGGTCATAAATGGTTATAATTAAATCACATATAGTATGATATATATGATTATATTTATTTAATAAATTTATAACAAATCTATATTTATTATACCTGAGGTTCCAATGCGTATAAAAAAAATCAGACCAATAGTAAGGGACTTTCATCTCACTTATATTTCTATGGGACAAAGAACTTATACAACACTAGCTTATTTTTTTGTGGTGTATATAATGAACTTTAATATATTTTTTGATTACTATCATGTAAATAATAGGATATACATATCCATATAATGTTTTTTCTTTCATGGGGATTATGATTCAAAATTAACTAAAGTGGCAAGGGCTTAATGTTACAATATCATTATTTATCAAGATTGTCAATGATTATGTTTTCAATTTTAAAATATTATGATATAATAATAAATAAAATAATTAATTTCCTTATTATATAGTTATTTATTTAAATTACATGTTTTACATTCATTTTACTCACCTTATGTACACAATATACTAAAAATATTAGTTTTAGAAAAATCAACTTTGTTTCTCTTTTCTGTCGAAAAACCATTTTATTCATTATTAATGTTTTATAAAAATGTTTTAAAGAAGATTTTTACTAATATACTATTATTTTTAAAACTCATTTTTTATAATTTTTTATTTTTCACAAAATGGGTTTAAAGGAATCTTGTTTTTATTTTTATGAGAAATGCACTTTTAACTTTTTACAAAAAAAAATTAAAAGTACTATTTTCTTTTAAGGGATATGTCATAAAAAAGAATTCCCACCTTCATTACCACTAAATATTTTAAATTTTCATTTAAAAGTTAAAAAGTTTATTTTCAAATAAAAATTTTCATATAATATTTTGAAAATATTTCATTTTAAAAGTGATTTTCAAAATGGAAAAGTCATTTTAATCAATAAAATTTTCAGTGATTTGTTAAATAATGTTTCATATATGATAAAAACTTTTGAGGTTAATTATGATTTAATATTTATATGATCTAATGTAACATACCTTATTCTTTCTAAGGTTTTTTAATTTTTATGTTGGTGAGAAGTTCATGAAACCCATTTATTTTCCATGGGCTATGCTATGATGAATCAATGAAATGTTTATGAATCCTATTTTCTTTTCATAGGTTATGGCATGATGATATGATGAATATTTTATGATTTTATGGAACACATATGTATGGTTTTTATTATGTGTTTATTGATACATTATAACCAAGCATGGTAGTTATGTTATAACCAAGGAAACTGGTTATTTTACAATAAAGGACATGTGAAAACTATATCTCCCCCCAATGCATTGGGTAATGATTGATATATCATGTTATAAACAAGAATATAATTGATAGTGAACCCATTATGTATGGTACATTGTCTACTATGATATTATTTAGAGTAATACATGACCAGTACAATGGCTTGTGTAGTTAAACAATTCAACAATGTTAGTCTTGGAAAATAGCCTTAACAACTGCGAAAATAATTTTTTATCCTTATTTTTATGCCACAAACATATTTCTTATACCAAAGTTATGTTGTCATGTATCATTATATTAATTAATTTATTATTCATGTCTTATTTACATATAATATTTATACCATGACTCAATATTATGATCTATGATATGTAGGGTATGATTTTTAAATGTCGTACTTATGCTATCATACCCTTATATTCATATTATTATCATGTGATCAATGAAATCTACCTTGTTTACCCTTACTGAGAATCGAAGATCACACTTACTTATGTTTCCTTTCTCTAGGTAATGAATAAAGGGACTAGGTATGATATGTATAAGAATGGTTATAATTATGAATAACTTAGTGGTATAGGATATAGGTATTTTATAAACTAGATTTTATATGTTTATGTTTCAAAAGGATTTTAAACTATATGATTCGAGAATGGATCATTATGTTATCTAATAAATATTCATATAAAATATATTATATCTATGTATGTAATGTTTTAGCCTCTATAGTTGGAATTATAGTATGGTTTGGATAGTCTTTTGAATCTTGGAGAGAAAACTTTAGTGGGAACTCCAAGAATATTTCTACGTACATAATAACATTCTAATGTTATGGAAATGATCATGGAAAAACCAAGGTAAAACCTAAGTTTCCATATATTAAAAATTAGGTGTAATGATTTAGACATCCTATAAATGATTTATCATGATTTGTTTCTCTAACTATTGTTGATCAGACTTTTATTTTTAGTTTTATACAATGGATAGAACCGAGAATATTCATGTTAAAAATGATGGAAAATGGAACGATTATCAACATAAAGAACTAAATGAAACTAGATCTAGAATGTGAAACCTTGTGATTATTATAAATAATTTATAATGATATATTATTGAAAACGTTCACATTAGAAAACTTTTTAACTCATCAATGAAGATAACGATAGAGTTTACTGAGAGTTCATGTGGTGGAGACTATAAAGGAAAGATAATTAAACATCATATATATAGAATATTTTGAAATAAGAACTCAAGTTAATATCTCAATGGAATAATAATATGTTTTCTATATGGAAACTAAGGGCATATAGAAATTAATTTCTACGAAATTATAAAGAGTCTGATGGAGGGAAATGAAAATAATCATAAGGTATCATTTATAGTTCAATTTATTATATGTGGGGAATATTATAATTATCTAAGAAAATTCTATGATCTAACGGTTAACTCCAAGAATAAGTAAAGACCTATTATGTAAACATATTTATGTGTTTATGAATTATGATTTGAGAAATTTTTTTTATAAATGCTATATTAATCATATTTTAGATATAAGGTTCATGAAACATGTAAAAATTATTCCACAACATAATTTGAAAACATATTTTTATTTGCTACAAAGAGATGATTAATATTGTTCTGATAGTATTGGTGACCTTTAAATTTATTAGTTGATGAAAAATTAATTTATTTCATATTTTATGATGTTTATTACATTTTTGTATTTATGGAATATGTTAAATATTTTGTTAACTTATCTGGGAATAAAGATTGTGTTATTTTTTAGAAGGATTTATGTTTTTTTTTCATGTGAGGTTAAATTAAATGTTATGGATACCATTATGAGTTTATAAGTATAAGGTGGATCATAAGTTCCAAGTAATCAACATCCATTTATGAATTTTTTGGTGATGAATTCTTTAGGGTATTTGATTCATTTTATAAAGAATAATCTATTGAGGTCAAAATAACCATTTAGGTTAGTATATGATTTTATGTTATGTTAATTATAGTCTATTGGATATTGTGATATAGAAAATTTTGATGGTTGAACAATGTTTCATTGAAGATGAAAATTTTCAAAGTTATTTATGTTCAATCTAAGGATTTGTTTTCAAATTAATATTAAAATTTGATTCCTATTATTTTGGGTGAAGTTCACTATATTATAAGATTATATAGTGTTTTATCCTGATTATTGGTGATATTTTTGGAGATGTGTCCTTGGGTTGAGTTTTAACAAGTGATTTAACATGTAGATAGGTTACTATACCCATTTATATTAAACATGCATAAGGTTCATCATTCCCATATTTCATAATTAAAGAGGGTCTCCATATAAAACTTTCTTAGTAACATTACAAATTGGATTTAATACGAGCTAAGGCCTATACTATATTAAATTTACATTTAATAATAACAAGGGTGTGACCATTTTCCATTTTATTAGGTGAAATTAGATTACCACTCTCATAAATTAAATTCCGTTATTTATAAGGTTTTTATACATCCTACAACACTCAATTCATCCATTAATTTATAATATCACAACTTGGAAGGAAGAACAAACACTACAACTAGTTCTTCGGATATATACTAAAAAACCATTTTTTCATGTAAGGGGGAACACAGAATGTATGAATCAATTAAAGGCATAAAACCTAAATATAATTTTTCTTCATTAAAGTATTTAATTTTAAAAAATCACACCAATTTATGGTAATTACAAATTAGGGGTATATTTTGTGAAACTAGTGCATGGAACGACAACACATATTAGAAAAATACCAAAACTTGAGGAATAAATTATAGACCACCTACCTCATACTAATAAAACTCTCATAATCTAGTATCAACCTTTAGTTAATCGTAGATAGGGATAAATATAAAGAATTGACCAACACCCTATGATCTGCTACATTGATAACATTGTCGAGGGGAAGAGAATCTAAGAACAACTAAAAATTAATTTTTATCATACAATTGACTATCTAATGAGACTAACCAATATTGAATTAGACACCAGATTGATGAATTGTATCAAATCCTTCGGAAGATGGCTTGGGGAGCTCAATATGGGAGAAGAATTGTTCTTTGTATTAAAAATAGGGAAAAGAAGGAGGGGGTTATTTTTTTGATCATCAAGGAAAAAATGGTCACTTACCTTAAAAATATTGAGTATCATGGGTTGGACACAATGATGGAAAAATCATGAACCTCCCATTTCTTAAGGAGGGAACCTACATGGTTAGGTTTCACGGTTAGTAAAACCATGTACTAATTAAAATATATGCATCTTCTAAATATAGTGAAATTTGCATGGCAGTGTGACCACTGGAACATGTTTAGGGAAAACTGTGAAACCTACATTACCCCACTATCCATACCCACACGATTAGGAATAACTATAAAACCTTCCCTATATAGTTTCTCCTAACCATGCGGCTATTGTTTCCCACCGATCAAGGATACGAGATCCAAACAAGCCTCGAACACCCCCAAAACCTTTATAACGTCAAAGGGTATACATATTAGGTATATAATAAGTAATTATACAAAAATTAAAAGGATTTATACATAAGATAAAATTTGAGATCTTATAGCCATCCACCCTTAAAAGAACTCATCCATGAGTTCACCTTCCAAGGGCAAGAAAACATCATCTAAGAATAATTCCGGTCACTGAGCATGTACATCAAAATTATCCTCTCAAGTCTCACCCCATACCCATTTGTTGTTCTATATCACCCATACTAGGGGGACAAACCAGCCTTGTAGAGACTTTATGCTATGTTCAATGATGCGTATAAGATACTCCTCAAATTAAGCATCAACATCTATCTCAACATCTTTAAGGTCGAAATTGTGAGATAGTTTAGCATGATATCAGTGATGTTTTCAAACATGTAAGACATCATTAATGGAATGGTAAATCTCAGGTAAGATAAATATATAAGTTGCAGTCCCGATTCTATCCTAAATCATAAACTACCTAAAAAAGAAAAAAAATAACTTCACTTACCTCTATACATGTTTGTGCCCAAGTCTGGGTGATAGCTATAAAAATAAATGTTCCCATACCTCTAACTCCAGTGTTTGTTGACAATGGTCTTCATATGATCTATATCTATAATGATCAGTATCAATATACTTCTTAATTATCTGAACATACTCTAAAGTATACTTAATGAGATGAGAACCTAGTAGTGTTGCATATCCTACCTTTAACTAGTATGGGGATGAATGAGACGACCTATCGTATAGGGCCTCATAGAAATCCATCATAATAATTTCCTAATTACATTTATTGTAGGTGAACTCAATAATAGTGACCTGATTGTCCCATGAACCCCCAAAATTAAGGACACATTCTTGGTGCACGTCCTTTAAAACTTTTATAGTCTATTCTAACTGGACAATGGTTGGAGGGTGAGAGGTCGCACTCAAAAGAACTTGTGTACCCATAGTATTCTACAACCCCTGCTAGAACCTTAATGTAAAATGAGAATCCCTACTAAAATGATAATAAGAGGGACCATGTACAGTCAGATAATCTTTTGGACATATAATCATCCCATCTCATCAAATAAGGAAGTATTTAGGATTGGAAGGAAGTGGGATTATTTAATATTTCGATCCATTACTACCAAAACTACAGTGATACCTCGAGGATACCTTACTAAGTTGATGAAACAATCCATCAAAATATATCCCCCTTTCAATTCTGGGACCGGTAAAGAATGTAGCAAGACTGCAGGTCACTGGTCATCTACCTTAACCTATTTATAGGTGGAACACCTAGTGATAAACCATTCTATCTGACACTTCTTCCAGGGCACCAATACTATCAGTTCATACCATGATACATCTTAGAGATACTGCAGTGAATCACCCATTGAGAAGAATGTGACTCCCATGTATGCTCCTCTCTCATATATATGGAACCCTAGATATTCTGATGTACATGTAAATTGTATTTATCATCATTAGATGAATCTGAAGGTAGGTCCTCAACAACAATACTCTCTCATAGGGTCATGTCCTTCAAAAATGAATACTACCTCATCTTCACTTTCTCCAGAAGTGAAGAGGTAACTAATAGTGATGCAAGTACATATTATCCATGATGGTTATTGACCTCAATGATAATCTTAGAAAATAGATCCAAAAGTTTTCATTAACTACTGGCTTCATCAACTACTTATGTCTGAGTCCTCCAACTCAGAACATCTACAACAACATTTTCCTTTCCAAGATTATAGGCTAGATCGAGGTCAAAGGACTATAGATATTAAACCCCTCTTCACTACCTATGATTTAGGTTTCACTATGTTAATATATACCTGATTAATTTGTGGTCATAAACACCATAAAATTATGTCCCAATAGGTAATTACTCCAATAGTGTGAGGAGTGTACGAGAAATTCCAACTTGAGATCATGCATCGAGTAATTCTGCTAATGAGTACAAAAATTCTATAGCCTTTACACAATGACTCTATCATCCAAACTCATCACCAATCCCAGGTCAATTACCTATGAATCAAAGAAAACTATGTAGTGTATACTAGGCTCTAACAGAATTATAATTGGTGCCATGTTAAGTCTCCCTTTCATCTCCTAAAAGTTATTATCAAACACTTCTGAACACAGAAACCTCAAACCCTTATTTTTAAGACAATTAATGCGTGAAATAGGGAATGTTTAGCCCTATATACAATTATTTTAGTATCCATAAATCCCCTATAAAAATCATATATTAATTTTTTTGGGGCTAACCCCAGGTAACTACTACTCTCACCTTCTCTGGGTAAACATAAAATCCTACATCTGAGTTAATCTAACCCATGAAGTGCACCTTGTTGAACCAAAAGTTACATTCACTAAGCTTAGTATATAGGTACTTCTCTATAAGTGTATTCAAAATGATATCAATATTAGTGGCATGGTTGCTCTGGGTAAGAGAATACACCAAGATGTCATCTAAGAATATTAAGACCAATGAATCTGGACAGGTAATTTAAATCCCAATTCATCAAATCTATAAAGTCAAAAGTAAAATTCATAATTTAGAACAACATCAGGAGATACTCATACAAGCTGTACCAACTATGAAGTTGTAAAAGGTATATCTAAAGGCATGAATCATACCTGATGACATCCAAATATGAGGTTGATCATTGAGAATACCCTTGATCCTCTGAGCTGGTAAAAAAGATCATCTATGTGATGTAAGGGATACCATATTTTCACTCTAATCTGAATTTATTTATAATAATCAATTCAAATACTGAGGGTTCTGTATTCCTTATTAGAGAAAAGAACTAATTAACCCTAGGGAGAATTATTGGTCCATATAAAACTCTTGGACTCTAAATTATATAAAAGCCTCGTGAGCTTCTACAAATCAGTAGTAGCCATCCTATAAGGTATAATAGATTCCAGTGCATCTTTATAGACTAGCAATAATGTAAATACTACCTCCCTCCCATTATGTATTCCTATAAGTTCATCTAATAATACATGCCTGAATCGATCGACTATAAGAGGGAACTCAATTTGATGCAGGCCCTGATAATTAATATAAACACAACAATAAGGGTGGCCACTACACTGATCCCAAGATGAATTGGTCCAACTCTACCCTCCTAAACATCCCACTCTCCCTGGTGAAAATATGTACCACCCTCTGGTGATGTAAAATAAAACCTCTATCGATAAAAATCTACATAGGTGTGATACAGGACCAACCATTCCATCATGACAATTAAATCAAAACCTATCATCTCAAGGATGAAGCGCTGCCTCAAGAAGATATGTCTTACTACTTCAAGAGGATATTCATTACCATGATATATGCTGTTTTATCTTATACCCAAAGGTGTATCTAGTGTCATCATGACACAATATTACATAAAATGAAGTCCAAGACAATCTACAATAGGAACATATATGAAAGAATGCGATTTAACTGTATCAAATAATAAAAAAAAGATAGAATAGGATACTAAAATAGAACCTCAAATTCTATATGGTCCATTATCCTTCACCTATGGTATAGGGTGAATTTAATAGATATGTCTTGATACATGAACCTATGATGAAACCTTACTACTTAGAATAGTTCTGCTCTGTTGGATTTGAAAATATGACATCTAGATACCATAACCACTACCTCCTCCTCTGCTTGTACGAAAGTATTACTCCAGACACCTTCCTGGAGAGGTGCTACTATACCTACTTATAATTTTTGAGCTATCATAGATCAAATCCAACACTAAATAGAAGGGAGGGTCCTACAATAAATATTGTAGATTCTCCAATTTGTCACAACCTCATTGCTTGATGGGGTCTCTGGGACACAAGTACCTCTTATTCCCAGGATTCCCACACTTATGACATACCAAATAACTATATGTGGATGCCAATTGGTTGCCACTTCTCACACATTTAGTCTCAAGTAATCACTTCTGACCCCTATTATAACCACTACTCTGTCTGGGTTCTGAACTGCCTTAGATCACACTGTCAGCTTCCCTTAGTTTCCCCTCGGTGATAAGGGGATGGTTCACTATATCAGGTACAATATTAAACTAGAAAAAATTTACCTATGAATGAATAGGATACCTTATAAAATCATTAAATTATATCTCTTTCACAGGCTCATCAGCTGTATAGATTGACACAAAGTGGTGAATCTTTGTAAAACAAGGTGAATAGTCGATAACTTTCATTCAACCTTATTTCAGGTTCATAAACTCCCTATAATGATCATAAATTTTGGAATATTGAAATAAATAATCAAATAATGTTTTTTGGAATCCCTCACATCACATCCTGATACTGAACAACCTGATTTGGAATATCCCACTAGTGTTTGGATGATCCTCTAAATATATAAGTATAGAGTTTAACTCTCCAATCAGGAGGTGTATTCAGATGATTGAATATATAAATCACATTATCTAGATATAACTCTATATCTTGTTGTCCTACCCCTCTAAAATGTGGGTACAAGATGCTACGGGCTCTCTCGATCCAACTATCCCATAATAGGGGAAGAGAGTAGACCTCCCTATAAATTCTGCATATGGTATTGGAAATCTACTCAAAACCAGGAATAATATCCCTCATTAAGAATAGGAATATGTGAAATAAGATCCAATTCTAGAGGTATAACTAGTGCCTCAATGCCCATCAACTCTGGGGCTTGTTCATCACCTCCCTCCTAACATATGACTAAAGGACATTGTGGTGAAATTGGTCTCAATTTCCAAACACATGACTAAAATAAATACTGATAATGTCCTAAGCCAAACATATAGAAATAGAAAAGGTTAAAATACATTATATGTAATTATAACATATCTCTTCCATCTTTAAGAGTTGGGTCTAGGTGATTGAAGTAATTATATAGAACAATAGAGACACTACTTACTGCCCACTACTAAGGCAAAGATTGAGTCAAACTATGTGTGCATTTTTTTCAATTTCAATTTCATTTTATTTTTTCTACTTCAATTCTTTTTTAAATAGATGAAACAAAGGGTTCATAGCCTCTAATACATAATGGACCAAACACCTCATAAACCAAAATATGGTGTCTAATAAATCCATACCATAATACGTTCCAATCTATGCAACCAATGGTATATGACTCGACACACCAGCGATGACTAATTAGGGTGTCTACTATAGCCTAATCCAAAAAACAATATTTAGGTTGTGGAAGGAAATATAAATACAAATTATGTTTTCTTATATCCCTAAAAAAATCATTACCATTAAAAATTCTATTTATATCATTCAAAGAACTCATGAAAATCATAGGGAATGCAATCAACTTAATGCTCCTCTATGACATTGAATATGCATGTCATGTGGATTTCTTACAAGGTGGCTATTATGAAACATGATAAATGATTATGTTCCCTCATATCATTTGTGGAAGGTTTAGGTTAAAAATTAGATGAATTTTGTGATATTAAATTATTCTCTCTATATATGTGGATTTATGCATATTGGATAACATGTGCTAACATTTTTTGTGATAAATACAAATAGAATAACCTATCTTATTATTGATGGATCTCATGATCTATTATTTCTTACATAATGAGAAATTCACCATCTTTTCTTGGAATAATAAATTATATGGAAGTCTATTAAAGAAAAACAATTGATGAGATTGTTTTGAAATCATGTAAGTATATATTATTTTCAAAATATTTAAACTCTTTGAAAGGATCTTAAAATAAATGGTTATCATGTTGTCATTATTTATGATGATATCAATAACCTTTTTCATGACTCTTTGGGTTATGGGTTTGATTGTTAACTTTCTCCTAACCATGTTATCTATCAATATCCTTAAGAACGTGATGGTTATTTTTCTCTTCCATGTCCATGTTTTCACTTTCCACCTATATTCTCCTATGTTGAAACGTATTGGTGAGTTACACTGGATAACCATTAAGTTTTCATCTTTTCTTTTTTTAAAGGATGTTTTAATATTATTTTTAGGTTGTGGAGTTATATGAAACAAAATTTCATGTACTAATACTTTAATAAACTAGAATAATATTGAGGTTGAAATTAATTTTACATGACATAGAATGTAACACCCTAATATTTTTTTATTTTGTTTGAATTAATTTAATCATTTCGATTTTTTTTCATTTCACGGAATACTAAATAGAATATTTTTTATAAGAAAAACACAGTGTTTGGTTATATTATATGTAACACCAAGATAATATTATTCTACACACAACACTGGCTTAGCTTGTGGTATACACAACACTATGCTTGGATTCTGTTACATATAATGTTAAATTTCGTTGAATGTTTTCATTACACATAACACCATGTTTAACCTGAATAATAGTATATTGTTAAAATATTATTATTTAATATAATAAGATTTAACCTAGCTGTTAAATTTTCAGTTATAAAATTTATTAACTAACTTATGAAAATAAAAGTTTTATAATTATAATTCATTGGTTACGAATTAATTATAATTGAAAATATATACCAATTTATTATAAAGGAAATTGTAATATTTTTATAGTCCCAAGGTAGTTTTGTCATAATAAATAAATAAATAAAAATTATTGAATGATATTAATGAAATAAAGATTTTATTTATTCAATTAAGTATTTTATATATTCATCATGTAAATTTTATAGGCATAAAATGAAAACAGACTTTATCTAATGCATAAAACCTATATTTTTCAAGAGGGTAATTTTAACACCTTTTAATGGAGAACCCATTTTATGTCCATTTTTTAAAAATTTTATATATTAAATTTGAAAAAATAATATTCTTCTTTTAAATATTAATATAATAATTTTGTTGGGTTTAATTTTTATTATTTTTCAAATAAGTTTCATGTTTTGATTAATAGTAAAAAATACTAAATTTTAATTGAAAACAACCTTTCTCATCAAAATAATTTATAGTTGTTAATTATATTATTGATTGGTTTTAATGTATAATTAGATAAATTTTCTATCATTTAATATAATATAGTTATTTTTCATTAATTTTACAATGAATATTTATATAAAAATGCTTCAATCTTTTTCCTGTTTTAACATTAATAACCTATTTTCTCAGCCCGTCAACGAGATTAATTTTAAATTAATTTATTCTAATTATATGTATTGGATATGGAAAAATAGATTCTATATTTTTAATCAGAAGGTAAAAATTATTTAAATAGGTCCCATTTATTGTTTTACATTATGAATAATAACTTTAGAAATTTTTTAATTATCGTATTTAATGGTAAATTAAGTAATTAAATATAGAAAATATTATAACTAATATAAAATTACAATAAAAGTTATTTTAATTTAATTATATGAGTTTTTGTCACCCAAAATAATACTTGGGATGATTTTATGTCCACTTGGGGGAACATGGAGGACTTTTAATACTTTTATAGTATTATATTCAAAGGAAAGACATTTTTTCACACATTTGTTTTTAACAAGAGAATGATTTTTAATATGGTTTTATATAAGTGATATGACCACATATAAATAGTATTTATAAAGATAAATTGTTTTTATACATCATGGTAATTTAGTTATAATTTTTAAAAATTGAATAATTAAATTAAATGATGACAGAATGACGGTGCATGAATTGTTTAATTAGTGGAGGAATCAAATAAATGATATTAACAATAAAAAAATGAATTAATTAACGTTATTAATGAATTTTATTGATTAATATGACATGTTAAGAGTGTATTAAATAGTTCTATTCTAAATTATATCGATTTTTAAATTTTTTAAAAATAATGTTGCGAATAGTGTCAAAATTGATACTATTGATATTTTATAAAAATAACAATTTATTAAATTAATTAAAAATCATAAGAAAAATTAAAAAATATAAAGAGATTATGATAAGGTCTATAAATTTATAAAGGGTCCATTTAGGGAAAATTTACCGCATATATGTACCAATATTTTCCTCTTAATATTTAATATGATGTTATCACAATTAAAATTACAATAGATTAAATAAGAGTAAACCAAAATATTAAGGATTAAAATAAACGAAAAACCTGTCAGAAATGTATTATATGAATAGTATTATACCATTAACATATTAACATATAATTTTAGTTATTTAATGGACACTAGTACGTGAAAATAACTTATATATGATTTAATATAATGGATAGTTGGAAAATATCAGTAGCCTATATTTAATATATTTTATGTGTCCACATAGAAAAAAAATAAAGTTATGAATAAATATAAATGTATATTTTTATAATAATGAAATTAATTTAATTATAGAATTTTATTTTTAATTTATTGAAATTATATAACTACATTATTTGCTTCTTGAATGTTAAAACATTATTTATTTAATTAACATTAAAAATAGAATAATTGATTTTAATAAAATTAATTTTGATATATATTGGA
Organism: Viscum album; assembly: GCA_963277665.1. NCBI lineage: Eukaryota > Viridiplantae > Streptophyta > Magnoliopsida > Santalales > Viscaceae > Viscum > Viscum album. The sequence goes on along the minus strand of OY728150.1, from coordinate 782,557,759 downwards.
TGAATTAAATATTATAATGAATTTTATAGGTCTATAAGATATATTAATATTTTTTATACCATTATATTCTAGTTCAAAAATTTTCTTGATGTATTTAAAGAACAATTAAATGAATTGTATCAAATTTGAAAAGAATGAAATTTTATTGAATTAATTTATTATTAAATTATTTATAAATAAAAAAATTATAAATAATAATAAAGGGGACAGTATATGGTTATATATTTTACACGTCATTCATTTATATCTCATTAATAAGTTTTTTTCTCTAGAATAGCCTTATTATATTTTAATATTTTGAGAATTTCCAAAAGTGCCCCTCACCTTAATTATAAAAGGGCACCCCTCCCTCATTTCCTCACAACACATTGAGCCTTATAGATACATCAGAGCCTATCCATTTCCCTTATAAACTTCTCAATACATATTATAGGTGTTCTGGTCTTCCAAAAATACCAACTCTAGAGTCCTTTAGAGGATATCTAAATGATCTGTTTCGAAGAAGAGGTAATCGCTCTAACCAATCAATCTCTTTTCTTACTCCTTAATACCTCCAATAAATCTATTTAATACATCCTAAAATAAAAATTTCATAATCCTAAATTTGATGAAATTTTATTATGATTATTATAATTCTATTATACATCCCCATTCCCATCAAACAATATAATGAAAGTATCGCTTGTGCATACTTACGACTTTACATCTCCACGAAGAGATACAATTCATTTTACACAACCATATTTGGTGAAAGGGTATTATGATGGGTTTAATGTTTATATATATTTATTATATTATTATAATTATAGAATGATAATATAATTTCTACCTTTTACCATCTATCTAATATTTTGGGAAAATGATAGCATCGCTCATGCATACGTATGGCCCACCATCTCTATGATGCAATGTGATTTACTGTTCACCTATATTTCATATGTATGGTAATAAAGATGAATTTAATGAATATATATGTTACATATTATATAAAAATTATTCTATATGGTTTATATATCATATAAGTTTCTTAATTTTAATACAACAATACAATGAAAACAACATTAATGCGTACGTACGACCTACCATCTCCATGAACATTGTATTTTATTTTCTATCTACAACTATTATGAATTACCAATAATACATATATAATGAATATATATATTTTATTTATATCATTATTATAATTCATTATATGATAAAATCATTCTCTATGTAAGATTACCAAGGATAGAATGTCAAAACATGAATGTAAAACAAATTGGTTATTACCCCAGACATAAAATTAATATGGAATTGTTAACAATCAAGGAATATAATTCCATAAGTAAATTATATATGGTATCAAATATATGAATATGGTTTTGTGGTATATTTATAATAAAATTATAATTATTATACATGAGTTTTTAATGTGTGTTAAGTAATTAATGTCTTACGGTCAGGTATTTTCATCCCACATTTTATTTCAATGAGATACATACCATATTTACCAATCACTTCTATTGTGTGGTGTATATACTGACCTATGAAATTATATATCATTTATATCATTTATTTAATGATATTAGAAGAATTAATTGATGTTATTATTTCTTTTAGATCATGAATCTAAATTTACTCAAGTAGTAATGGATTTATGTATCACTTTTATTTCTGTGGGACACATGCCTTATACACTACTTGTTTCTTTTATATGGTGTATATAATGGCCATGAATACCATTTATGACTCTTATCCAAAATATTAGGTTATTTTAATATCCATAAACTTTTTTTATATTCACGTGTCATACAATTCTACTATTTATAAAGTGATGAGTATTTATTTCATAATCTCACCAATATTTGGAATTGTTTCGTTTTAAGTCTCCATTGGGTAATATTTGTCATCAGTGTCCATGTTTTCTAAAAATGTTTTCAATTTTTTTTCTATTCTCGTATGGATGTTTATATTTATTCTAACCCTTCTTTTATTTCTTACTAAAGGGTTTGAAAGGAATCCTTTTTGTTGTTTTCTAAACATGTAACTTTGTAACTTTTTCGACAAAACTACAAGAATAATGTTTTTAACCCATACAACATGAATATATTTTTTATGCTTTAATGAATCCTTATTCCCTAGAATCATCGCTTAAAATATTATAAGGTTATTTTAAAATAAAATTTTCTATTTTAATATTGTGAGGAATTTCACGTAAATAAAATGTTTTCAAAGTAAAAGGTATATTTTATTCAATAATTGTTTTCAAGAGTTCTCAAAAATTATTTTTCTTCTAAGATAACAATTTTTTATACTAGTTATGATTTACTGGGAATATTATTCAATGTTATCATTCTTATTATTTCTATGAATGGTTTATGTTTATGATGGAATGGAATTTATGAAGCCCATTTCTTTTTTGTAGGTTATGTTATGATTACATGATGTTTATAAAACCCATTTCATTCCATTGGTTTTAAAATGACAAATAATTTTGTTCTTGTGGAACACATATGTATGATTTCTTTATAAGATGGGTGATACCTATACATCACTCTAATTCATTGGGTAATGATTAATATCTAATGATATAATGATGGGAATCTTGTCTAAAATCTTAATCCACTCTGAGAAGATGAGGAAAACCAATCCACTATAGGAATATGGGGAAACCCAATCCACTATAGTGTGTTGGGGAAACCCTATCAACTATGGGAAGATGGGGAAACTGGATACACTATGGAAAGATAGGGAAAACTGATCCACAATTGGAAGATAGGGAACCTCAATCCACTATGGGAAGATTGGAAAACTAGATATCTTACAAGGAAATGACAACAATTGGGGATTATGGTGTGTCCCAGCTAGTAGGTATAGTCCCCATAAATTAACCTCAATAGCTCTAGTTGTGTGTCTTCATTTATAGGGAATGATATTAAATTTTTATGTTTATTCCCTTATTTCATGTCTTATTCCTATGTTATTCACTCTTGGATTATGTTCCTTGATTCCATCATGATTAGTGTCTTATGAAATTCCATTAGTTATTCCATGAGTCATTTATATAATATTTCATATGCATGGTATGATATTAAAATGTTATAATTTTGTTCTCATACACTTATATTAATGTTATGCTTACATATCTCCATTTTATAACCTTTTTGTGCATCTGATCTCACCCATTTATTATGTTTATTTTCCCTAGGATATTAAGAAATGTATCATGTATGATATTTCAAAAGGAGTCCAGTTATAAAGAAATTTATGGGAGAAGAAGTTGATGTGTTTTGAACTAGTTGTTTACATCTTCATGTTTCCAAAGGCACTAAACTAATGTGGTCTTTGGGTGTGTGTTTATATAATATATGAAATTTTCTGCAAAGATGATGCAATTTTAATTTATGAAAATACTGGTTCATTATAGTTATAGGAATATTTTATATAATAACAAAGATTTATAATAGAAAAATCCCATATAATTGTTCAATATAACTAAATAAGTAGTGACAACATAATTCCTAAATGCATTTCATTTCATTTGAACTTCAATATAATTATATCGTGACTTGAAATGAAAATTACCTCCTATATGATGATCAACATTTGTTATTTGAAGGACCTTGTGAAGGTTCCTTTCTGACCACACTTTGCATTGGACTTATTACCTTATCATTCAACTTGTTCACAACAAGTGGTAAAGCTGAAACTTTATTTAGGGTTTTTTACTTGGAGAACATTACCTAAAAGGTAATGAAGTGTTTTATCCATTTAATGTTTGTTTTATATTCTAAAAAAACTGTAGAAAGTGTATTATAAAGATATATGAATGAGATGAATTTAAAGATCGTAATCTATCATTCAATTTAAATTTATTCAGGGTAATCTTAACCTCTTTCATATCTTTCTTTTCTTTTTTACTTGTATACACCTCAGAGATGATACAACACATAAAGTCATCCATGTCATGATTTTTTTGTCAAATTTCATAGGAAATTAATGTTGGATTTAGTATGTAAACATAAAATTAATCATTCTTGAGTCATCTATAAGTATATCGCTCAGCCTTGATTACTGAGGTTGCTTAATATATAGTTAGAACATTAACATATACAATTTCCATTCATACTGTTATACTATGCACAATCTCTTATATAACTATTAGAAATCTATGATGGATAGAAACTATTCTTTTTAAAGTATAGTTCATAGTGTATCTTTGGTATTACTTTTCATTATTATATAAAAATATTGAGAAGTAGATTAGTAATTTTATCTTGATTACTATTTAAAAATTATTTACTAAATCATTAAATGACTCCCATAGTATTATCGAACCCTATTATCCCACACTAATAGATTTAGAATGACCAGATTCTTGGGGTACTCTTGTGGAAATGATTCTTGAAACCTCCATTCATATTCTAATCTCTTTCTACACCACTACCAAGAGGGTTTCATTGTAGGTTTTGACTGACCAACTGCATTGAATCATGACTCCTTGAACTGTTGAGTGAAGTCCTAGCTTCTCAAAATCATATTCATGATTTACTCAACACCTTTACTCTAAAAATGAAAGAATAAATATATAACTACTTCTTTTATGTTATATTTAGTTTATTTGTGCCAGTGCTTTCATAATAACTCTCCAGTAGTAGGAGGCATCCTCAACTAGGGCTGATGAGAACCTCGTACAAACAATTTTTTTCAAATTCAAATGATAGAAGATATTATGAATTAATATATAATTGAGTGTTTTATTATATTATTTATCAAAAAATTAAATCTTTTTCTATTTATATAGATATATTATGTGATCATACCCATAACTGACTATATAGTAAATAGAAAACATTCATCATGTATCAAAGTATTTTAATTTATTCATTATTTATTTATTAGTATTTGTTTTCATGTATAATTGAACATTCAAAAAAGAATAAATGATGTATAAATTAAATAATTTTTTTTACTATTATTCATAGTTTTTTTGGTTGATCTATTTATAGTCAATGGTTCAACTATAACCCAATGGGTATAATACATGAGTTGTGTCTTACTCAAATTGCAGTTCACACATTAGTACACTGTTACAGAATCTCATCTAGAATACTTCCTTGTCTCAACACGACCCACATATTAAAATTTCCTTTAATTTATACATAAATACTCACATGTAGGTGAACAGGTATTAGGAATGTGTATACACATGTAAAAAATACAAATAAAGGATGTGAAATCCATTATACATATAAATATGGGTAAGATGATGTGTAGACTATGAAAATAAATTTAATAATTACATGTATTGAACGCAATTGCAATAAATAATTAAATAAAATATATTCTAGATATAAATTAGTTATTCAATTCTCCAAGTTAGTTGACATGAAAATTAAATGTGTAATAAAAATTAAATTTGTGATAAATTTATGTCGAGTGAATTAAATATAATCAAAAATCCTTCTTATATTAATCAAATTGGTAATTTTGTTTCATGGATACAAATATATTAATCTATTATTATAATTTAATTCAAAGAATTTTAATATAAATTTGGATATTTTTAAAAACATATCATGCCCTAGGTATCCCATAAAACACCTTAAAGGTGTTTTAGGCCTATTCCAACTCAAAATAGACAGAGAAAGTAAGACAGGACCAAACCCACCTTGGCCCTAGTTGTGTTGAACCAATATATACATAGGTTGGATGATAGGAGAATATCAATCTAGTGGAGAGGGGGCATGAGCTGTGGGAGGTCCCTTAGAGGGAAGGCCTATGTTGGGAGGGAAGAGATAGGAATTGACTAGCCGGGGAGCAAGAAAAATTCAATAGGTTGGGAAGATGGGATGAGTGTGGTGGGGAAAGAGGCTTATAGGGATCCAATGACTGAGGTTGAGTGCATGAGCTAGTGTATTGAGGCTATGGGAGGGCTGATATGGGCTGGAGGTTGACCTGTTATTAGTGGTTGAATGGCGACAAGTTTATATAGGGGGAGCTTGCAGTAGTGGCTGCTAAGAAGAGGAACCTAATGGGGGAAGTTGTGGGACATGATTTTGAGGCTATATGATGGTTTCTATTGTTTAAGGGATCCGGTAATAGGTTTCTAACTATGTTGTGAAGGATGGAGGTCACCACTGGGGTTGGGGAGGGGATTATGACACTAGGGGTGGATCAGATAGTGTAATACCCCGACTTTTTATCGACCTTTTTTTGGATAAATTAAAATTTCATCTATATATTTTAATTCAATAATTCGAAAAATTAATTTAACATTTAACTGATATGTTTTACGTTACAAAAAACATAGACTTGGCGTATGATACACTCAACACAATTTTGGCGTACGATACACGCAACACAGAGTTTCTACGAAACATATTTTTTTATTTAAATGAGAAAATTATAACCTCGCTGTTAGACATATTTATATGAATAATAATAACTAATTTTCAAATATATTTTATAATTTTTGTATATAAATAAACAATATATATAATAAAATATACGATATTTGGTAAAGTCTCTCTATGTTTAATAATATCATTTTCTCTGATGAACAATTTTTAATGTCCTAATGTGAGAAATAATAAAATTAATTTTATAAAAATATATAAATGTAATATGTTAAAATAAAAATAATTTTTGAATTTATAATGTAGAAGTTATCTTAGGGTTATTTCTAGGATATTTCTATTAAACTTCATTTTTCGATGAATAGTGGAAAATACAAGATTTAATTCAACAGTGTTTTTTAACTTAATTTATTTATAAGGTTAAATTATATTTTAAATTGGTTTAAAAGTTTAATTAGAAAATATTTTTATAAATTAATCCAATTTTTGTCATTGTAACCAATTTCACATTGAAATTTGATACAAAACCGTAGCAAACTTTTGATCATTTTTACTTTGAAAACATGCATTGTTGACCCGACTGCAGGATTAATTTTAAACATATTTATTCTAATTCAATGATTATATTTTAGAAAATGGATTCCATATTTGGAATCATAATAATTTATAATTTCTAATAAGTTCAACCTTTTTTGACCAAAAATGTTAGAGGAAGTTATTAAAATCAATTACATTAGTTAAGGGAATGTTTAGGTTAACAAAGTAATAAACCTTAAATATAAGACCCAAAATGACCTAGACACATTTCCAAAATCCATTTTCGTGCCATTATTTCTCTATGAAACTTCCATTATTGACGTTTTTTTGTTTTTATATGAATTTATTTAGGTAAAAACATGGGTACACTTAACTTGTTTTCAAAAATGCTAATTGTGTCCTTTCCCTTCCTTATATATAGCCACCACCTCTACCCACATCATCACACCTCTAAAACATCTTAAGTTCATCAAATCCATACCCAACACAATTTAAAACTACACTATATTACTATTTGAATAATTACCTTGGAAGAAGTCAATCCAATTAATCTTTTTGGCACAAACCAAAAGGATTTACTCGATCAAGAATATGTCTTCTCTCAATTCCTTTATTTTATTTTACTTCTCCACACCCTCACCATTATTTTTTCCTTTATTTTATAACAACACTAGTATAAAAAATATACTATGATTTTTTTATGACATGGATTTGACCTACACTTACAGACACCTAAATCTAGTGGATAACGAACATACTGTTTATGGGTACGGCGAACTATCGCCTAACTAAACGATGATTGTTCAACTTTCCTTAACACCTCTCATAGTGGCCATTATGATGGAAAATCTATTTATATATTATATTTATTATATTTGAAATTTACTTATTCTTATATAATATTTATTTATAATATACCTTCATGCTTTCCCTCTTATGTAAATATACTAATTTCGTTCAAGAACGTGTGGACTACCACCCCCTCAAAGTGATATATTTCTTTCATAAAGTACATGGATTTTAATAATTATGAGTTTAGTGAATATATATGATATATATTATATAATAAATATAATTTAATAATTATATATATATATATATATATATATTTACTTATTTTACTTTCTTTCTAGGAACACTACAATTAAATAGAAATATTCCACATCATACGTGTATATATTATATAGATTATTATAATAAATTGATACTATATACAAATGATATTTATATCCTATTTCCAATTATTGAATAATTATATTAGTATAAGGACCAATAATATAACAAATTAAGACACATGCGAAAAACAAAGTGAATATTACCCAAAGTGAAAACTTAACATATGATAGTTAACAAGAGGGTAAAATAATGTCATAATAAAACAAAATATGGAATTATATATAAGAATATGGTTCTTTAAAATATTAATAAAAAAATTATATATATCTTACAGGCGGTTTGAACAAGTATGATGACAAAAACACAAGGTAAGGGGATTTCTTCTCCCTTTTTATTTTTATGACGTACACGCTATGTTCGTCACTCTTTCCTTTTTTGTGGTGTATTTAATTCCCATGATTTTTTTAAATTTATATTTTATATAAATATATGTGTATTAATATATCCATTTTATGAACTTTCTTTCATGGGGTTTTTGTTTCAATAGTTACCAAATCGGTAAAAAATGTTTTGTCACAAATTGCCATCTTTGATACTCATGTATGGTTCTACAACTAAACTATTTTTTGAGGTTTAAATAATTCCATTTTTTATCATTAATATAATTATTTATATGATATTCATGTAATTTTATTTTACTACATAAAGAGTATGGTTCCATGTAAACAATTGGTAAGAGTTTTTTGAAAAATCTCATCACTTTTCAAGATTGTTAATGACAATGCATCATTGAGGAAATATTATGATATATCTCTCAAGAACTGTAACACCCCGAGATTTTATAAAAAATATTCATTTAATTTCATTAATTTCTTGTGTTGTATGCTACACCAAGATTACCTTGCACTATACGCAACACCATATTAGCTTGCAGTATACGCAACACTATTCTTAGATCGTGTTACACAGAATTTTGATAATAGTTATTCTACGCAACATTGAGTATATATATATATATATATATTCAATATATAAATGAAATATGGTTGGATTCTGTTATACAAAACAAAGAAGGATTCTTGCACATCACGCAACCCTGACTTGGCTTGCATTACACGCAATCTCGACCTTTCTCGATAGCATGTGTTGTACGCAATACCGGGTTTTACTAAACAACGATATATTATTATAATATTATTATGAACTAGCCGTTATGAATAGTATTAACTAAATTTTGAATTTTATAACATTATTATTCATCTTACACATTTTCTAGAACATGGTATAAGAACAAAATAAATTTTTCGGGTAAAATATGTATTTTTCAAAAAATGCAATTTTGTCGCGTTTTGATGGGGCACCCACTTTAAATATAGTTTTTGACATGTTTATAAGTTCAATTTGACAAAATAAAATTCTTCTTTTTAATCAAGAAATAAAAATTTACTTTGGATAAAATTTTCATATTATTATGGTAACTTTCATATTTTGATGAATAGTAAAAACATGCTATATTTTAATTAAAAACAACTTTTTTCATTGCAATAATTTATATGGTTAAATTATAATATTGATTGGGTTTAAAGTATAAATAGAATATATTTTTACCATTTAATATAATTTATGTCATTATCATTGATTTTACATTAAATTCGTAGGTTAAATCAATTCAATCTTTTGGAATGTTTTAAAGAAAAACCCATTTTCTTTCGACAACGAGATTAATTTTAATTTAATTTCTGCAACTTTTTTGTATTGAATTTGGAAAAATGGATTCCATATTTGTAATCAGTGGGTCCAAATTATGTAAATAAGCTACTTTTTATTTTTGGGAATTATGAATAGTAACTATGGTAAATTTTATTTACCATAGTTAAAGGTAAATCGGGTAATTAAGGGTAAATATAATATTATAAAATTACCCTAAAACATGACAAAATTCTATTGGATGGCTAAAAGTAGACCCATATAACCCAAGGGTCGGATTAGATTCATTTTATGGACTTTTGACCATGAAAATAATTTAATTATAATTAAAACCAAAGAAAGTGACAACATGTCACTCTCTTAAATCTTATAAGTATAATAATTTTAATATAGTGATAAACATAATAAAACTTCAAACCTGAATAGTCTCAAGAAATCTAATAAAATTATCTACATCATGATAATTTATTTAGATTTTCTAGGGATTAAATAATTTTCATTAACGATGATACATTAATGATACAAAAATTATTTATTAAGTGGAAAATATGTAATATAGTTTTTATTGAAATAATAATACCCATTAAAAGACCCACAAACCTGAAAAAAACTTATTGGTAGTTTATATCTACACCTTAATCATCCAATGACCTAATATATAACCGTTTAGAGCCTTATAAAAGTGATTATGACACATATATTATTATTTTTAAATGATGCCAAAGTTGTCACCTTCATAATTCAATAAAAATAACAATTTAAATATTGTGATTTTAAAATTATAAATTCGAGTAAAAGTATTATTGTGAAAGTTAATAGATTTAGCTATATCATAGGATTTTAGTTTTAATTTTCATGCAACAAATCAGTATATTAAATAATTATACGAAAATGTTGTAGTAATTATTTTATTAAGAGATAAACCAAATAAATGGTTGTAAAAATAATAAAATAAATATTATATGAACTATTTAATGTGATAAACTAATTTTATAGATACATATGACCTTTTATGAATCTATTAAAGCTTTTAGTTCGAACATATCTTCTGTATTTATTTTATTTAAATTCAAATAAATGAATATTATCAAAATTTACACTATTGTTATATTATAAAAAGAACATATTATAAAATTGTTTAAAAATCACAAAAATATTTAAAAATTATATATTTAAATTTATATTGTCTATAATGTTATAAAGTAAACAATTATGGAAAATTCACAACAAATAAGTAAATATTTGTTATAATTTAAAATTTAGAATTTTATTACCACAAATAAACTTAAATAGATTAAATAAGGATAAATCAAAATTATAAGGTTAAAAATAAGATCCAAACATGTCTAAATTTGATTGGTTGATGATATTACAACCCTATATCATCTAATATTAGAATATGAGTCATTTTTGGAGGTTTTTAAGTGGGTTTAGATTCATTATAAATTAATATTTTTAAGAATTCCAAAGGTGACCCTCTCCTCCCTTATAAAAGGGAACCTCCTACCTCTCATACTCACACCACTTGGAGCCTTAAATCTCAGACAAACCATGCCAAAATCTCTTCTCCACTTCCCTAGAAACATCCTAGAGGTCCTGGTCTTCTTCAAAGACCAATTTTAGTACCCTAAGAGGAGGTCTCAAAGAGGCGCTTCAAAGAAGAGGTAATGTCTTTTACCGATTCTTTCAACTTTATTTCTTCTTCCAATTCTTCTTTTTATTTGTTTCATTATGAGGTAATAACATCATTATCAATAATATACTGATATGTTATTATAAGTATTAAACAACCATATTTCACCATCTATCCATCCTACGGAAAACGAAATCACCGTGCGTGCGTACGTACGGAATACCGTCTCCACGCCGTGGTGTAATCTAATTTCCACCACCACATTACATGGATGGGTATAATGGTAAATGTAATGAATATATATGATTATTTTAAAGTGATATTGATTCTGTAATATTATACATACACCTTAATACAATTCCATGATCATGGTAATGATATCATCGCTCGTGCGTACGTACGGAATACCATCTCCATGACGCTATGAGATTCACTCTCCATGATAACCATTAAAGAATGATTATAAAGTATATATAATAAGTAATCATAAAATATATGACATAATAATTCTACTAGATTTATGTATATATAATCATGTCATCTACTTAATTCCATTCGATTCAATAAGTAAATGAAAACTGCGTTCATGCGTACATACGGCCTACCGTCTCTATGAACAATATATTTATTTCCATTTATCGATCCATTATATATATATTCTGAATATATATTATATATAAATCATGTTTTACATTATGTATGTAATTAATCATGATCTAAGTAATCATATGAATAATTACAAGTTAAAACACGAACAGCAAATGAAACGATTTTACCCAAAACGCTACTTTAACATGAATTTACAAAATAACGGGTAATATAAAGTCATAAGTGGACCATATATGATATAATAACATTGAATATGATTCTGTAATAAGTCAATGACATTATTTAAATCATTATACAGGAGGCTTGGATACGTACGAATCATATCGGACCTAAGGTAAGGGATAATTTTGCAAATCTCATTTTTATCCGAGATTGCTTATTCCTAAGTATTTACTGGGGTTATTTCTATCATCCATGTCCATGTTTTATAAAATTGTTTTCATGTATGTTTAAAGTCATTTTTACCCATTTTTTTACTTTTACTACATGGTATGTAAGGAATCTTTTTTTATGTTACGAGGTACTTTTTGGACTTTTCCGACAAAAGTACGAGGAGAATTCTATTTTTAACTTATACGGCGTGAATGGATTTTTATGGTTTCATAACTCCTAATTTTCATGAAGCTTACTCTACATGCTTTTATGACCATTTTAAACAAAATAATTTTATTTTAAAAGTTCATGGCATTTTTTGAAAAGAAAATGAGTTTGACGAAGAAAGGATATTTTCCTCAAGAATTCATTTCAAATGTTTTATCAAAACCATTTTCCATCTAAGATGACATTATTTGATATATGTATGTTTCATGTTTAATGTATCTATGATTTACATGGTTCAATTTTCTTATGATGAAATGTCCATTTTTTTTATATGGATTATGAAATGATGGGATGATGTTTATGAAACCCGATTTATTCTTTGGGTTATGATGAATGTTTTAAGTTTATTTTGTGGCACAAGTAAGAATGATTTCATTATGAGATGGGTGGGACCTATATCTCCCTCCAATGCATTGGGTAAAGATTTATATCTCATGAGATAGACATGGATGGAATGGAAAGTTAAACCGGTTCAGTAATACAGGACTGGAACGAGGAGTGAACTCGATTCAGAAAGGGACTTTGTCCACTAAGATGGTAATGGAAGCAATGCCTTGGTTACTATAGAAATCATATCATGTGATTAATTGTTTCCACAATTACATGTTTTATTCCTATGCTATTTTATCATTATTAATGTTTCTTTATGATCTATGCCTTACGTACTTCCATGTTTTATGTCATTTTTCAAGATTTTGATGTTTAAACATTATGTTCATGTTTTTACGTTCAAATGTATATGGTATGTTTTATTTTATCCATTCTTACCCTTACTGAGTATTTGAGCTCACCCTTTTTATGTTTTCTTTTCTCCAGGATATAAAGAACGGTTTTAGGTAAGAAAAAAAGGGTAAGTTCTTTATGGGGGATGTTGAAAATCTTTCACCATGATTAGAAGATTACGTTCCAAGTTTCCAAAGACACTAAACTATTACGGTCCTTGTGTGTCTGTTTTTTTATGTATTAATTATTCCGCTAAAGTAATGTAATGTCCATGTACGTCAAGCTTTTGGTCTCTATAGTTGGTATCAGAGGAAAAGTTTAGTCAACCTTTGGAAACTAGGATGCGAAAACATTAGTGAGATCCCTAGAGATATTTCTAAGGTTTGTCTAGGGATGTACCTAAGGATAAGTATATGTATAGGTTATAGTCCTAGAATTATGGTAACGGTCTTATAATTAAACCTAAGATGTTAGATATTGAAGGTACTCCCCCTTTATTATGTTGTTTTCACTAGCATGATTTTTGCCACTCACACTATTCTTTTTGGGTTTTAGACTATGGCTGGTACCTGAAGGAACCATGTTGATCAATGCAATGGAAAATACAATGATTTTCCTCCTGAAGAAACAAATGTTATGGGATATGGAGTGCAAAATCTTATTTCTATACTTACACAAGCTATGAATCATTCGAGACTTCCAAATGAGCAGAGAAGGGAACAATATTCTATTGAGTCCTTCACGAGGAAACGTCCACCATCATTCGGTGGGTCTTCTGATCCACTTGTTGCTGAACAATGGATCAGTACCACTGAAAAGATATTTTCAGTTCTTCAATGTTCTGAACATGATAAAGTCATCTTAGCAATATATCGTTTGGAAGGTGAAGCTGATCAATGGTGGAATCTTATCAATAATATGAGGCCAAGAGATGAAATTGAGTCCACAGAATGGGACGAGTTCAAGAACATATTTTTCAATAAGTACATCCCTCATATTCTTTGAACAAAGAAGGAGAAGGAGTTTCTTGAACTAAAGCAAAAGGATGATAAATCTGTTGGTATATTCGAAGTGAATTTTACAAGGCTTTCAAGTTATGCATCTGGATTTATCATCCAACCAAAAAGTAAAGTTGATCGATTTTTCAGTGGCTTAAAACCAAATCTTTGAAGGGAATTAGCTATAAGAGACTTCAGTAGATATGAAGAAATTGTGTGTTTTGCTATTAAGGTAGAAATGGAAGTTGGTGTTACATATCCATCTCAGGGTTTTGACAAGAAACGAAAGATGGAGTTCAAGGAGAAATCTAATAATAATGGTGAAAAGAAGATGAATGTTTCCTTATGCTCAAAGTGTGGAAAGAAGCATGGTGGAGATTGTCTTAAAGGGACTAGAAAATGTTTTAAGTGTGGAAAAGAAGGTCATCATGCAGCCGAGTGTCGAAGTAATGGAAAAAGGGTTTCTAATGATGTGAATAAAGAAAATACTGCAGAGAACGCACCACCAACCCTTCAATGCTTCAAGTGAAAGGAAATGGGGCATTATGCTAATAAATTCCGTAATCCAAGGGTTAGTGATGATTGACATGAGCAACCACTTAAGGAAAAGGGAAAAGGGAAGTCACATGCGATCACTATTGGCGATGTTGAATATCAAAACGATGTGGTGGAATGATTAAGTGTTTATGTAATGGGATTCCAAAATAATGTTGTATATAGTATCGTGGAATATTGGAATATTTATGTATTGGTCTATTGTGGTTTTCAATAATTAATAGTACCAGTAACCAAGGAATGTGATTGAGATATTATTGGAAAAAAGATGATATGCGCTTAATGAAGGGAAAAAGAGAAAATGAAATGTTTGACAATATTAATGAGCTCACGATTGATTTATGGACTAAGTGATATCATGGTTTGAGTATATAGAATTTTGAGGATTTTGGTATGTGGAAAGTGTTAACTTTTAACTGCATTCATGTTTCCCCTAAGGTTCAATGGGTATTCATTTTTCAAGAGAATACATGATTAAGGCCTTCGAATGTTTGGAATTTGACCAACAAGACATATCTTATGATATATGGGGATCAAGGATGGTATTAAATCTCTGGTAATCATTTTCACTATATTATGAGAGTG
The DNA here is from genome assembly GCA_963277665.1 of Viscum album. Lineage (NCBI taxonomy): Eukaryota > Viridiplantae > Streptophyta > Magnoliopsida > Santalales > Viscaceae > Viscum > Viscum album. Next base: position 782,542,355 of record OY728150.1, on the reverse strand, counting down.
GAATGCAGTATTATGGATAAGCCTAAAGATTGGAATGGATTATGTTGGACATAAGTTAGTATTGTTTAAGGATAGAAATTTTTTCGATATTATTGATGGGATGTTATAGTAATATAGTTTTAGAAAAAGGACAACCTGCAGGACGGGTGACAGCCCATCGCGTCGAACAAGGCTGTGGGAATCGAACCCACAACCGAAGTGTGACTGGCCTTTATCGCCTACCACTGGCCTACAGGAAGTCCCTGTTTAGTAGAAACTAGTTTTATTATATTAAGCAGTATTATATATGAAGTATAAGTCCATTTTAGGAACCATATATGATTAATCTCACTATAGATGGACTTATGTATTTTTTGATAACTTTTCTAACCTTTTGTTTGAGACAGATGGAATGACCCATCATTCTATCACATGATCTAATAACACATCTCGAATGATAAATTCAACTTAATTTCTTTAAGGGATGAATTGGAAATTGTTCAATTCACAAACAACAGTGAAATTGTACCAAAATCATGCAAGTATTTCTTTTAATTCATCAACTTTAGGGAAATGATCTTGAAAACCAAAAATTTTGTCCTAGTTTCCTTATATCCGATGAATCAGATGGTACCTTAGATCATCACAAATCAATAGATTTGTGATTGTTGGATTTTTCATACCCATGTTCTCTACCACTCTCCATCAGAACTTTATGGTTAGATTTTTCTTCCATATCCATATTTTCACCTATGTTATCCTACGTGGAATCCCAGTGATGAGTTAATTTGGGTAACCATTATATTTCATACTTTAGTTTTTAAATCCATGTTTTGGTATTCATTTTTACGATGTGGGTTTCTATTAAACAAACTTTCGAGTAGTAAACCATTTATAACCCCGATGAATTTCGAGGGAGAAATTCATTTTAAGGGGGGTAGAATGTAACACCCCAAGATTTTATGAAAAATATTATTTTAATTTCATTAATGTATTATGTTGTATGCTACACCAAGATTAACTAGCGCTATACGCAACACCGTATTAGCTTGTAGTATATGCAACACTATTCTTGGATCGTGTTACACACAATTTTGATAATAGTTATTCTACGCAACATTGAGTATATATATATATAAATATATATATTCAATGTATAAATGAAATATGGTTGGATTCTGTTATATGAAACAAAGAAGGATTCTTGCACAACACCTAACCCTGACTTGGCTTTCATTACACGCAATCTCGACCTTCCTCGATAGCGTGTGTTGTACGCAATACTGGGTTTTACTAAACAAAGATATATTATTATAATATTATTATGAACTAGCTGTTATGAATATTATTAACTAAAGTTTGAATTTTATAACATTATTATTCATCTTACACATTTTCTAGAACATGGTATAAGAGCAAAATAAATTTTTCGGGTAAAATAAGTATTTTTCAAAAAATGAAATTTTGCCGCCTTTTGATGGCGCACCAACTTTAAATCTAGTTTTTGACATGTTTATAAGTTAAATTTGACAAAATAAAATTCTTATTTGGAATCAAGAAATAAAAATTTACTTTGGATAAAATTTTCATATAATTCTGGTAACTTTCATATTTTGATGAATAGTAAAAACACGCTATATTTTAATTAAAAACAACTTTTTTCATCACAATAATTTATATGGTAAAATTATAATATTGAATGGTTTTAAAGTATAAATAGAATATATTTTTACCATTTAATATAATGTATGTCATTATCATTTATTTTACATTAAATTCGTAGGTTAAATCAATTCAATCTTTAGTAATGTTTTAAAGAAAAACCCGTTTTCTTTCGACAACGGGATTAATTTTAATTTAATTTCTGCAACTTTTGTGTATTGAATTTGGAAAAATGGATTCCATATTTGGAATCAGTGGGTCCAAATTATATAAATAAGCTACTTTGTATTTCTGGGAATTATAAATAGTAACTACGATAAATTTTATTTACCATAGTTAAAGGTAAATCGGGTAATTAAGGGTAAATATAATATTATAAAATTACCCTAACACATGCCAAAATTCTATTGGATGGCTAAAGGTAGACCAATATAACCTAATGGTCGTATTAGATTCATTTTATGGATTTTTTACCATTAAAATAATTTAATTATTATTAAAACCGAAGAAAGTGACAACATGTCACTCTCTTAAATCTTATAAGTATAATAATTTAAATATAGTGATAAACATCATAAAACTTCGAATATGAATAGTCTCCAGAACTCCAGTAAAATTATCTACATCATTATAATTTATTTATAATTTTTAGTTATTAAATAATTGTCATTAACGGTGATACATTAATGATACTTAAATTATTTATTAAGTGGAAAATATGTAATATAGTTTTTATTGAAATAATAATACCCATTAAAAGACCCCCAAACCTGAACAAAACTTATTGGTAGTTTATATCTACACCTTAAGCATCCAATGACCTAATATATAACCGTTTTAAGCCTTATAAAAGTGATTATGACACTTATATTATTCTATTTCAAATGATGCTAAAGTTGTCACCTTCATAATTTAATAAATATAAAAATTTAAATATTGTGATTTTAAGATGATAAATTCGAGTAAAAGTATTATTGTGAAAGGTAATAGATTTATATTTATCATAGGATTTTAGTTTTAGTTTTTATGAAACAAATCCTTATATTAAATAATTATACAAAAATGTTTTAGTAATTATTTTATTAAGATATAAACCAAATTAATGGTTTTAAAAATAATAAAATAAATATTATATGAACTATTTAATGTGAGAAACTAATTTTATAGATAAATATGCCCTTTTATGAATCTATTAAAGATTTTATTTCGAACATATCTTCTGTATATATTTTATTTAAATTCAAATAAATGAATAGTGTCAAAATTGACACTATTGTTATTTTATAAAAATAACATATTATAAATTTTTTTAAAAATCACAAAAATATTTAAAAATTATAAATTTAAATTTATATGGTCTATAATGTAATAAAGTTAAAAATTATGGAAAGTTAACAACAAATAAGTAAATATTTTTTATAATTTAAAATTTAGAATTTTATTACCACAAATAAACTTAAATAGATTAAATAAGGATAAATCAAACTGATAAGGTTTAAAATAAGATCCAAACATGTATAAATTTGATTGTTTGATGAGATTACAACCCTATATAATCTAATCTTAGAATATGAGTCATTTTTTGAGGTTTTTAAGTGGGTTTAGATTTATTATAAATTAATATTTTTAAGAATTCCAAAGGTGGCCCTCTCCTCCCTTATAAAAGGGCACCTCCTCCCTCTCTTCCTCACACCACTTTGAGCCTTCAATCTCTGAAAAACCCTGCAAAATGATCTTCTACACTTCCCTAGAAACATCCTAGAGGTCCTGGTATTCTTTAATGACCAATTTTAGTACCCCAAGAGGAGGTCTCAAAGAGGCGCTTCAAAGAAGAGGTAATGTCTATTACCGATTCTTTCAACTTTATTTCTTCTTCCACTTCTTCTTTTTATTTGTTTCATTATGAGGTAATAACATAATTATCACTCATATATGGATATGTTATTATAAGTATGAAACAACCATATTTCACCATCTATTCATCCTATGGAAAATGAAATCACTGCACGTGCGTACGTATGGAATACCGTCTCCACGCCGTGGTGTAATCTAATTTCCACCACCACCTTACATGGATGGGTATAATGGCGAAAGTAATGAATATATACGATTATTTTAAAGTGATATTTATTCTGTAATATTATACATACACCTTAATACAATTTCACGATCATGGGAATGATATCATCGCTCGTGCGTACGTACGGAATACCATCTCCACGACGCGATGAGATTCACACTCCATGATAACCATTCAAGAATGATTATAAAGTATATATAATAAGTAATCATGAAATATATGACATAATAATGCTACTGGATTTATGTATATATAATCATGTCATCCACTTAATTCCATTCGATTCAATAAGGAAACAAAAACTGCGTTCATGCGTACGTACGACCTACCGTCTCCATGAACTGTGTATTTCTTCCCATTTATCGATCCATTATATATATATTCTGAATATATATTATATATAAATCATGTTTTACATTATTTATGTAAGTAATCATGATCTAAGTAATCATATGAATAATTAAAAGTTAAAATACGAGTGACAAATGAAACGATTTTACCCAAAACGCTACTTTAACATGAATTTACAAAAGAACGGGTAATATAAAGTCATAAGTGGACCATATATGATATAATAACAACGAGTATGATTCTGTAATAAGTCAATGAAATTATTTAAAGCATTATAATGGAGGTTTGGATACGTTCGAAGCATATCGGACCTAAGGTAAGGGATAATTTTGAAAATCTCATTTTTATCCGAGATTGCTTATTCGTAAGTATTTACTGGGGTTATTTCTATCATCCATGTCCATGTTTTATAGTGTTTTCATGTATGTTTAATTTCCTTTTTACCCATTTTATTACTTTTACTGCATGGTATGTAGGGAATCTTTTATTTACGTTATGAGGTACTTTTTTTACTTTTCCGACAAAAGTACGAGGAGAATGCTATTATTAACCTATACGGCGTGAATGGAGTTTTACGGTTTCATAACGCCTCATTTTCATGAAGCTTACTCTACATGCTTTTATGAATATTTTCAACAAAATACTTTTATTTTAAAATTTCATGGAATTTTTTGAAAAGAAAATGAGTTTGACGAAGAAAGGATATTTTCCTTAAGAATTCATTTCAAATGTTTTATCAAAACCATTTTCCATCTAATATGACATTATTTGATATGTGTATGTTTCAAGTTTAATGTTTCTATGATTTAAATGGTTCACTTTTCTTATTATTAAATGTCCATTTATTTTATATGGATTATGAAATTATGGTATGATGTTTATGAAACCCATTTTATTCGTTGGGTTATGATGAATATTTTAAGTTTATTTTGTGGCACATGTAAGAATGATTTCATTATGAGATGGGTGAGACCTATATCTACCTCCAATGCATTGGGTATAGATTTATATCTCATGAGATAGACATGGCTGGAACGGCAAGTTAAACCGGTTCAGTAATACAGGACTGGAACGAGGAGTGAACTCGATTCAGAAAGGGAATTTTTCCACTATGATGGTCTTGGCAGAAATGCCTTGGCTACTATGGAAGTCATATCATGTGATTAATGGTTGCCACAATTACATGTTTTATTCCCATACTATTTTATCATTATTAATGTTTCTTTATGATCTATGCCTTACGTACTTCCTTGTTTTATGTCATTTTTCAAGCTTTTGATGTTTAAACATTATGTTCATGTTTTTAAGTTCAAATGTATATGGTATGTTTTATTTTATCCATGCTTACCCTTACTGAGAATTTGAGCTCACCCTTTTTATGTTTTCTTTTTTCCCAGGATATAAAGAAAGGTTTTAGTTAAGAAAAAAAGGGTAAGATCTTTATGGGAGATGTTGAAGATCTTTCACCACAATTAAAAGATGATGTTCCAAGTTTCCATATACACTAAACTATTACGATCCTTATGTGTCTGTTTTTGTTATGTATTAAGTATTCCGCTAAAGTAATGTAATGTCCATGTACGTCAAGCTTCGGGTCTCTACAAGAACTATCATGAGTTTCCTTATCCTATATTTATTCCATATATCCTCATGTGTTATTAACAATTTTTCTACACTTTGTTACTTGAGATAATATTTTTATGTAAAATATAACAGTCACTCTCTTTTGTAGGAAATATATTGTATTCAAAAACCATGTTTCCAAAAACCTTTTAAAAAATGTTTTAAAATGATCCTTGAAGATCATTTTCAAGGAAAACGTATTTTTAAAATGTTTTATTATTTTAAAAAATTATTTAATTTTTTTTTCAAATCTATTGTCAAAGAAAATAGGTTTTAAATGGTTTTATGTTATAAAAATCATTTTAAAAGAAAAAAGGATATTTTCTTAATGAAATGATTTTAGAAGATATTTAAAAGTAATTTCCCATATAAAATTACCTACATTGGTGTTACTCATGAATTTATGGGGAATTTATTAAACATTTCCATTTATATTATTTCTATTAATGGATTATGTTTTGTTGGAATGATATTTAGGGAACCCATTTCACATTCACGAGTTATATGATTTTGAAGCCTTCTTCTTTTCATGGGTTATTTTTATGATGAAATGAGTATGAAACTTGTATATTTTCATATGTTATGATATGATTACATGTTTATATTACCCATTTAATTTCATGAGTTATGAAATGATTATTTATTATGTTGTAGAACATGTAGGTATGACTTAATTATGAAATGGGTGGGACATATATATCCCTAAAATAGATTTAGTAAAGATTTATATATCATTAAATAGACTAAGATGGTATTGGGAATGAACCTTGACTAATAAGATGGCAATTTGAGTGAACTATTACTGCAATGATAGTATGAGGAGTGAACACATACTACTAAGATGAACATGAGAGTGAAACATGACTACAAATAAGTTATGGGGAGTGAACCCATACTACTAATGTGGTCTTGGATAAGATTCCTTGACTACTGTGGAAATCATTATATGATTATGTGTCTACCACAATTCCATGTTTCATTATTATTTTATGATTTCATGGATTATGTTTTTTATTTCCTTATTATTCTTGTCTTACGATTTTCCGTGATCTATTCCATTATTAATGAATATGTTATTTGATATGCAAAGTATGATATTCTCTTTTCATGATCACATTCTCATACCCTCATCCTCATGATTATGCTTACATTTCTCCCTTGATTACCCTTATTGATCATTTTATTTCACCTCTTTTTATGTTTCCTTCCCCATGTTATAAATATATGTATTATGTTTGATGCATATAATAAGGGTTCTAGTAAAGAATAACCTAGTGGGATATAATGTATTTCATTTATGTACCAGTGTTTACGTTTCTATGTTTCTAATGTCACTGGAAATGTATGATCTTCATGCATCTATTTGTGTAATGTTTTATATATTATGAAATAGTTATGTAATGTTAATGTATGTCAATACGGGGTCACTATAGTTGGTATCAAAGGAAAGGTTTATTTAACCATTGGAAAATAGGATGAGAAAACCATAATGATACCCCTTAGGATATGTCTAAGGACAAGTATGAGGATGAGTCAAGATTTAGGAAAATATTTTGGAATTTTTTTAAAGGATAGAGTGGGTGGTTTCCTAGAAATATAACCCTATCTAGATAATAAAATTATATGTGGATATGGAATGGACGTACCTAGGGGTAACAACTCCAACAATATGTTCTTGGCCAGAATTGTGGTAATCTGGTACAAGACAATGGGTCTTCCTGTACATTTGGTTTAACACACACGAGGGATATGCTTTGGAAATTCACAAACTCTTCATAGACCATCATAAATTATTTAAATATAATTTTTCTATGAATAAACTAGTATAAAACTAAGGTCTTATTGATTAAAGGAGTCATTATTTAGACATCTTATAAGTAAATTTTCATGATTATGTGGTGCCTTTCTATGACTAAAATTTCATAATCTATTCTTTTTGTTTTAGAAAATGGATGGAACCCAAAGGAACCATGTTAATGGTGATTCTGGTGGAAAATGCAATTATTTTCCTCTGGAGAAACAAAATTCTATGGTATATGGAATGAAAATACTCATTTTTATACTCACATAACATTCTAAAGATATGAATCATAGTGGACTCCCAAATGAGAAAAGGGGGAACAAAATTTTATTGAGTCCTTCATGAGGAAAAATCCACATTCTATTAGAGGGTCTCCTAATACACTTGTTTCTGAATAATAAATCAGTACAACTAAAAAGATATTATCAATTCATTAGTGTTTGAATCATGAGAAAGTCATTCTAGTTGTTTATTAGTTAGAAGGAAAAATTGGTCAATGGTGTATTTTAATCAAGAATACGAGGAAGCAATATGAGATTGAATCCAAGGATTGGGATGAGTTCAAGAACTTATTTTTAAATATGTACTTTCCCTAGATTCTTCATACCAAGTTGGAGAAAGTGTTCCTTGAGTAGAAGAAAAGGGGTGATGAATCTGTTGGTACCTATGAGGCTAATTTAACTAGACTTGCATGGTACGCCTCAAGAATTATCATCAAACCCGAAAGTATTATTGATAAGTTCTTTAGTTTCTTAAAGAAAAGTCTCAGAATGGTGTTGAAATTAAGCGATTTTAGTATCTATTTAGGGATTATTCATTGTTGAATGAAAGTTGAAATGGAGGATGTAGTCACATATCAAGATCGTGGTTTTAACAGGTAGAAATTTATAGAGTTTTAAGGATAATCTAAAAGAACGAAGAAAAGAAGATGAACATTTTATTATTATCTAAGTGTGGGAAGAAGCATAGAATAAATTTAATTAAGGGTTCCAATAAATTTTTTAGGTTTGGAAAGGGAGGTCATCAGGAATATGATTTTCAATGTGATGGGAAGTGGTTATATAATTTTGTGAATGGGAAAAGAGAGGCACAAAATGAACCTACATGATTCAGTGTTACAAGTGTAAAGAGAATTAGAATTATGCTAAACACTACCCAAACCCAAGGGATAGTGATGATGATCAATGTCTGTAACCTCTTAAGTTGAGGGAAAAAGGTAAATCTAATGAAATAATTATTTCTGATGAGGGGTGTGATAAAGACATGATGAAAGGTACACATACCATCTACTCAAGAACTTCTAATGTCATATTTGATTTTGGTTCTACCTAATCTTTCATAACTAATGAATTTTATACGGGTGTTAAGATTTCAGAAAAATAATTAGATGTGGAATTAACAGTGAAAACCCCTAATGGTATGATTATTGAATATCAAGGCTATGATTTCTCTCCTGTTGAAGTTTGTGGGAATGTGCTTTCTGCAAATATTTTCATTATTCCTTTGGTGGAATTTTATGTCATCTTAGGCATGGGCTATCTTTATCTACATAAGCCCCACATCAATTATCAAGGAAGGGAATTTATATTTTATTTTTAAAACCCTACTATGATCATCCATCCATGTAACGATAAGTATGAACATCCAGTGGAGATTACATCTAGTGTATGGTTCTTAATTCCCATTAAAAAGGGTTGTTTGTCTGAAATGGTTGGGGAGAAAATTGAAATCAATTATATGCCTATTGTTTGGGATTTTTTTAGTGTATTCCTAGAATAGTTTTCTAATATTCTGCCAAAACATGATGTTGATTTCTCAATAGGACTTATTCTAGGTTCCACAACAATTTCAAAGACACTTTCTAGAATAGATCTGATTGAGTTGCACGAATTAAAGAACCAACTCCAAGAAATCAATGATAAGAGATTTGGGGTTCACCAGTTCCTTTTGTGGAAAATATATATTGATCAATGAGACTATTTATTGATTATCGGGATTCAAACAAGATCAAAATTAAGAACAAGTATCCTCTTCCCCATTATGATGACTGGTTGGATCATAATTCTAAATACTCTTCCCTGATTGACATTCTTTATAGATATCATCAATTGAGGGTCAACAAAGAGGATATACCGATGATGACATATCGTACAAGTTATAGAAACAATAATTATAAAGTAATGCCTTTTGGTCTTACTAATTACCTTTCTAACTTCATGGATTTAATTAATATAGTCTTTAGATATTACCTCAATATGTTTGTGGTAGTGTCTGTAGATGTTATTCTTATCTTTTAAAAGAGAAAGGGTGAGGAAGAATATTACTTGAGAATTGTAGTAAATACCCCAAATAAAGAGAAGACATATGAAAAATTTACAAATTGTATTTTTTTTGTAAAATGTTTAATTTTTCGATCACATAATCTCAAGAGATGGTATAAGAGTAGATCCATAAAAGACGGAGGCTATTAAATTCCACCCTAGACTAAACACTGTGGTTAAAATCCATATATTACTTTCTTTAATTGGTTATTATTGATTGTTTTTGGAGAATATCTCATGACTATCTAATCCTATGACCAAGTTAACTTGTAGGAGTTTCAAGTTCCTCCAGATAGAAGAATGTGAGGAAAATTTCAAGGAACTGAAGAGAAGGTTGTTTAGTGCACCTATTGTTACATTTCCCTATAGTGGAGAAGGGTTTGTAATCTGAAAAATTCATAAATAAAGGTATTATTATGTGCTATTATACAAAATAACATGGTTATAACTTCTTACCCATGACAGTTAAAGATTCATGAGAAAAATTACCAAACTCATGATTTGGAGTTAACAGTGCTAATTCTTGCATTAAATATATAGACGAATTATCTTTACGAAGAAAAGTGTGATATATATACTGATATTAAATGTCTATAATATATATTCACACAGAAGGTGTTGAACCTTCACCTGAGAAGATGGTTAGAATTTATAAAGGGTTATGACTGCTCATTACATTACCACCCTAGGAAGGTGAACAAGGTGGCCGATGCTTTGACTCCAAAAGATCATGCTAGCCTATCCTTTATGAGGATAAAAAATATCAAATATTGACGGATTTAAAAAGAATAAAACTATAAATATTAAAATAAAGGGAAAATAATATCTTTCTCAATTGAATATTCAACCTTATATCTATGTAATGATTAAAGAGACACAGAAGGAAGATAATGAGTTTCAAAATAAAGTCAGAAATGTTCCTGAGTTTAACGCTGATTAGGATGGAATGATAAGGTTTAGTATGCATGTATGTGTTCATTCCATACATTATTTGAAAAAATGAGCTATTATAGGAATATCATAGTTCTTAATTCTCTATTCATCATGGAAGTATGAAGATGTATAAGGACATAAAAGAATACTTCTGGTGGGATGGAATGAAGAGAGATATTGTAGAGTTTTTATCTTGGTTCTTGGTATGCCAATAAGTCAAGGATGAAAGACAAATGTTAAAGGGGATATTTCATCCATTACATATACCAGAATGGAAATGGGATAACATCACTATGGATTTTATTGTTTGAATACCCAAAACCTCTATAGGGTTTAATTCTATATGGGTTGTAGTCAATCACCTTACTAAGTTAGCACACTTCACCTCAATTAGAGAATACTTTTCTCTAGATCAGATTTCCAGGATATACATTCAATAAGTGGTGAGGTTGCATGTAGTACCACATTCTATTATATTAGCTTGAGATCTGAGGGTTACCACAATGTTTTAGAGAATTATTCAGCAAGCACTTGATACAAAATTGAGTTTCATCATTGCTTATCATCCTCAAATAGATAGTCATTCTAAAATAACAATTCAAACTCCAGAGGATACATTGAGTTCTTATTCTCTCGACTTCAAAGGTGGTTGGAATCAACACCTTCCTCTTGTTGAGTTTTCTTAAAACAATATATTTCACTCAATAATTTATATGGAACCTTATGAAGCCTTTTATGTGAATAAATTCATAGCTCTAACATTTTTGGATGAAGTTGCAGAAAGAAATCTATTGGGACATTAGATTTTTGAATAAATGGTCAGGAATGTTATAACCATTCAGTAGTATATCAAGGTAGGTTGACGTCCAAAAAAAATTTATGCTGATAAGAATTGACATAATATATAATTTAAATTTGGTGAAAAGGTCTTTTTATGCATATCACCCTAGAATAAAGTTATGAGATTTGGGAAGAATGGGATACTAATCCCTAGGTATATTAGTCCCTTTGAAATTCTTGATCGTATCAGTATGGTAGCCTATTACTTGGTACTTCCTATAAATATCTCTCATGTCTACACTGTGTTCAATGTATCTCTCTTGAGAAATTACATACCTGATCATTGATATATACTAAACTAAGAGTTCATACCACTAGAGAAGGATTTGTCTTACGAAGAATAACAAGTTAAATTCTGGATTGATCAGAGAAAGTTCTACGAAACAATACCACTCACCCGGTCAATGATTCTTTTGAAAAAATCTCCAATCATAGGAATCTTAGTGCGGATTTAAACTCATTTTTTTACCTGAGTGATGAATTTTGAGGGTGAAATTCATTTTAGGGGGGGTGGAATGTAACACCCCGAGTTTTTATGGAACTTTTTTTAAATAAATTATATTTTGAATTTATATCTTACAATGAACTAATTCAAACATTCCCTTAGCATTGAACTGATTTTTCATATGTTACCCATAACACCTTCTTGGCATACGATACACGCAACACTAAGTGGGCGTATGATACCTGCACCCCTAAGTTTCTAAGAAACATCTTTTTTTAATTTAAATGAGATAATTATAACCTAGTCATGAAATAGATTTATATTAATAGTAATAACTATGTTTAAAATAGTTTTTATAATTTTCATATATAAATAAAAAATATTGATAATAAAAGATAATATTTTTTGTAAAATCCTTTTTTGTTTAAAAATACTATTTTTCCGAATGAACCATTTTTAAAGTCCTTCTCTAAAAAACAATGAAATTAACATCAGACCCATTTATAATTTTAATTTGATAAATTAAAATTTATTTTTTAATTTATAATTTCAAAATTATCTTATTGATAATTTTTTGGATTTTTCTGTCAAACGTCATTTTTGGATGAATAGTTAAAAATACCATATTTTAATTTAAAAATAATTTTTAATTTAAATTATTTTAAGGTTAAGATATATTTTTAATTGGTTTAAAAGTTTATTTAGAAATTATTTTTAACAATTAATCTAATTTTTGTTGTTGTAACAAATTTCACATTAACATTGGATACAAAAACTTAACAAAATTTTGATCATTTTTTAATTTAAAACCTCGCATTGTCGACCCAAATATGGGATTAATTTTATTTTTTGTTTCACTTATATGATTATAATTTGGAAATATGGATAAAATAAATGTTAAATGCATAATTTATAATGTCTAATAATTTCAAATTTGTTTTTGACCAAAAATATTAGTGAATGTGATTAAAATTATTTACATTAGTTAAGAAAACAATTAGGTTAATAAAGTACCAAACCATAAATATAAGACCCAAAACAACCTAGAAACATGTAAAAAACAAATTTTATAGATATTATTATGACAATAACCAAACATTATTGATATTGGTTGGTTAATATGACTTTTTTAGGTAAAAACACGGGTACACCTAACTTTTTTTAAAAAAAATGCCAAGTGTGACCTTTCCCTTCCATATAAAATGCCACAACCTCTACCCACTTCCTCACACCTATAAAAACTCTAGAGTTTGGACAATAAATAAAAAATAAACTTACCAAAATACCTATATTTATCTTATAATCCTTTCTTTGTGAATAATGAAATACAATGAAACCTTTTGGTCCAACCCCAAATTAGTTACCCGATTAAGAGGTAATGTCTTCCCTCAAGTCCTTTCTTTTATCTTACTTCTCCACCCCTCCAATTTCATTTTTCCATAATTTTATAAAAACACCATTTTCATCAATATACTAGGATATTTTTATTCTAAGGATTAAACCTACACTTATTCTCACCTTCATCTAATGGATAACGAACATATTGTTTATGTGTATGAAGAATTATCTCCTCACTAAATGAAGATTGTTCAATTTTCCTTACTGCATATCATAATGGAAATTATGAGAGACAATATATTTATATATGATATATATATTATTTTAATAATATTATTATTTTACTTTAATTTATATTTAGAAAATATTTTTATGCTTTCCATCTTATGTAATATTATAATTTTGTTCGAGAAAGTGTGGACTACCACCCCCTCAAAACGATATGATTCGTTCATACACTACATGAATTTTATTATGGATGGTTTTAGTGAATATAAATTATATATATGGTATCAAAAATAGAATTTAATAATGATATATATATATATATATTAATATATTACTTTTACTTTCTTTCACCCAAAACTACAATTAAATAGAAATAACTTTCATGCGTACGTATGGTCTACCATCTCCATGAATGATGTATTAAGTTTTAATAATATATATTATATAGATTATTATAATACATATATAAATTATATAAATTATTTTTACATCATGGTTCACATCCTGTAATCATGATATATGTATAAGGACAAATGATATAACAAATTAAGACACATGTGAAGAAGAAAGCGAATATTACCCGAAGTGAATACTTAACAAAGGATTATTAACAAGTTGGTAATATAAATTTATTATCAAAAATTATTTGAAATTAGATATAATAATATGTTTGTTTAAAATATGTATAATCAATTTATATTTATTATATAGGTGTTTTGAAGGAGTACGCTGAGAGTCAAGACACAAGGTAATGGGATTTCTTCTCACTTCTTATTTTCATGAGACACACACCATGTTCACCAATATTTCCTTTTGTCTAGTGTATATACTTCCCATGAATGTATTATATATATATATTACTTAAATTTATGGGTATTAACTTATCAATTTTATGAACTTTCTTTCTTGGTTTTTATGTTTTAAAAGTTACCAAATCGGAATTTGTTTTTCTCAATTTCCCTTCTTTGAGACTCTTGTATTGTTATACACCTAAACTCGTTTTTAAGGTGTAAATAGATGCATGTTATATCATGAATATCCTTATTTTAATGATATTAATTTAATTTACTTTTAATACATGAATTTTATGGTCCCATTTAACCAAGTGGTAAGAGTTTCTTGAAACAATTTCATCACTTTTTGAGATTTTTAATGACTATGTGTCTTTGATGAAATATCATGATCCAAATATCATGAAAACTCATGAGTTTACTTATAATAAATTTATTCCAGATACCCTCATGTGTTAGTACCATTTTCCACTCTTTTTTACCTAAGATAATATTTTTATATACAATATGACTATCTGTTTCTTCAGTCATAAATCTATTTTATTCCAAAAAAATATTTTCAAAAATGTTTTCAAAAATGTTTTAAAAAGATCCTTGAAGATAATTTTTACAAAATACTTATTTTAAAAATATTTTATTATTTCCAATGATTTATATATAAATTTTCAAAGATATTTTGAAAGAGAAATGTTTTCAAAGAAAAAGATTTTTAATAGGATTTATGTTATAAAAACAATTTTTTCAAAGAATAAAGTATATATTCCTCAAGAAAAGGGTTTTAAAAGAAGTTAAAAAATTATTTACTGTCTAAGATAAAATCCATTAGTGTTACTCATACAATTATTAGAAATTTGTTCAATTTTTCAAATCATATTTTTTCTCTAAATAGATTATGTTTTGAGGGAAAGAATTTTATGGAACCCATTACACATGCATGGGTTATATGCTTTTTAAAATTTCTTCTTCCCACTGGTTAGGTTTATGATGAAATGATTATGAAACATATCTTTTATAGAGAGGCTATAACATGATTACATGTTTATAGTACCCATTTCATTTCATGGGTTTTTATATGATTATTTATTATCTTGTGTAACATGTGTGTATGACTTCATTATGAGATTGGTGGGACTTATATCTCTCTTCAATGCAGTGGGTAATGATTTATATATAATGAGATAGACTAAGATGGTCTTGGGAATGAATTTTGACTTCTAAGATGGCCATGAGAGTGAACCATGACTACCAAGATGGTATGAGGAGTGAAATTATGCAAGTAAGATAGCCATGGGAGTGAACCATGACTACCAAGATGTTATGGGCAGTAAACTGATACTACTATTATGGCCTTGGAAGTGATTCCTTGGCTAAAATGAAAATCATTATATGCTTATGTGTCTGTCACAATTCTATGTTTCATTCATAAGTTATTCATTAATGGATTATGTTATTAATTTCCTTATTATTCATTTATTATGAACTACCAAGAATTATTCCATGATTCATGTATATGATATTTGATATGTAGGTTATGATCTTCTATTTTCATGATCATGTTCTCATACCTTTATGGTCTTGATTATGCCTATATATCTCCGTTGTTTACACTGTCTGAGTATTTTTTCTGACCCCTTGTATGTTTCCTTCTCCAAGTTATGAAGATATGTATTATATTAGTTTTTTCTAAGAAGGGTTCTATTCAAGAAGAGCCTAGTGGGAGATAATGTGGCTCATTCAGGTACCTGTGTTTATGTTTCCTTGTTTCCAAAGGCACTAGACTAGTGCGGTCTAGATGCATATATTTGTGTAATGTTTTATATATTCAAAAAAAGTTATGTAATTTTAGTTTATGTCATGGCTAGGTCATTATAGATAGTGGGTAGTCAGGAGGCAGAACTTCCAGTTATACCAGCTGATGTGTGACAAGGAGGAGCGCCTGTGGTGGGGTAGTGTGACTACCTCCCCATTCCCTTTTTTATAATTGCTTTTTTTCTTACCCATAGACCACAATCCCCATTTTACATGAGGGTATTATTTATTGGGATTCTTATATGACAATAAACAATCCCCCACCCAACCCCTTATATATATATTTGTTTTGTTTCCATTATAGTTTTATTATGCATGGAAGAGAGTATTTTGAGAAAAACCAAATATGGTAATTTCTTTTATTTAATTCAAAAATGGCTTCGAATATCATGTGGAAAGAAATTACAATTCTAGTCATTACAATCTATCCATACTTTAGGGTTTCACAAGAAAATAACCTTGATGACTTCCTTAAGGAAAAATAACATTTGTGTGTGGGTTATTGAATATTAAATACACTATAAGAATTTCATTCTGATTCAAATATTTAAATGAATGAAGCATTGTTGTGTGACATCAGATTGAACTGTTTTCTATAAATATTATATCTTATGGATTCATTCATCAAGAATTTAATAAAAAAATTGTTTTTCTTGGATTAAAAAATTCATGTGATCAATTTAATACCAGTTAAAGGTAATAATATGCAAAGTGGAAGCATATTTATTAAGGATTTAACATTCTTTATCTCCAAATCAGCGTGACTAAAACATATCTAATGATGTGTAGCCTGGTAAAAAATCCAAGTATCCTAAGTTGAAGAACTAAAAAAACAATTACCTCATTTGGATTGAATCAGTATTCAACCAAAACACATCGCTTGCGACTATTTCTTCATGGAACCAAATTTATATCCCTCCAGATCGTCCAAATTTGATTAACAAATCTCATGCATCATTGATTGTAAAATTTTGGGTGATATCATGGAGATATGATGAAGACTTCAATGTCTGGAATATCACTGCAATGATGATTCATCAGTCTATGAAGAAGAATACAAATCAAATGCTCAGATCAACTTCTTCTCTATCTCTGAAGCAGGAGAGAGATTATAATATCTCTCAAAATCCATAGGATGAATAATATCCAAAAAGAGCCACCTCCCACTTATATAGTGAGGTTAAAAATACTTTGTAATGAATCTCTATACCTTGAATATTAATTTACCTATAAATAAACCACAACCAACCTATTATAAAAAACTAACCATCTCATAAACATCATTTATATTATTATCACTTACTTTTAATATAATAAATATATTACATGATAAAAGTGAGTCATTTAATAAACTCTCAATTCCAACAAATATTAAATGAATTGTGTGTATTAAAATAATATTAATTCATATGATATTTTTCTATATATTCACTTGATATGTTATGAATGATTTTAATTATTAAATTAAATGCCAATTATTCTAAACTAAAATAATATTATTTTTTTATTCTTTGATGATTGTTAAAAATCCAAATTCTTCTAAAACTTGGTGGTGTGGGACATCATGTCTTAAACTCATATTAATTATAACAGGCCATACTTTTGAATACGCTTAGTTTTTGGCACCATAGTCCCCTATAATGATAGAATTGAATTCTATTCACAGTTCAAAAACCCATAAAGACCCCTAAATTGATAAGGTATAGTTCTACCAATGAAAATTTTTCCTACTAACAAATATCATGTAATATAATCTCTTTACCTCTCAACGTTTCTTTATCCATGATTCAAAATTCATGGGGTCATAATTTATTACTTTATTAATCATTTACTTATCTGGATGGTCTTACCTTCTTTTACCATGGCCATGGATTTTGTGAAGGTAATGTTATCCTAATAAACTAGGACTGAGATATTACATCATTTTGGAAGTGAAAAATTCAATATTTATTATTTGAAAATTTTAATACCACAAATGACACACCGAAAAATATCTACATCACTATTACATGAATGTAATGATTTTTTCCTTGCATAAACTTACATATATAAATAATATACAATAAAAATATTGGCATGTAATGAGTCCATTACATGTGTTCAAAGATTGTAACTACCAATGACACTTTGAAAATGTGTTGATCCTAATAGTGGGTTAGTTATTAGGATCTCATCTACTCAATATCACTAAGTGAGAACTTATTGTGTCTAAGTATCAATGTTTATGATCCCCCATCACATAATAGTCATACATAATCTGTGACTGGATAGTATATTGTATCTAGACCAATGGAAATATGTTTCAAATTAATTTCATGGTATCTAAATTTTCTCATTAATGTTTGGGAAATTATATTACAATTTTATAAGATAAATAATTTCATGACATTACCAAGAAAAAACTGGATGTAGAAATATCAACAATATTTTTTTTATGTGTAAATCATATATAACTCACTATATACATGATATGGTACTAAAAAATAAATTATGTTTGGTTTATGGAATCCACTTGTACAACACATCCATTTTTTGTGTTCATGAGACCCCTGGTCATCATCGAGGTCTGGGGATTTTCCTAAGTAAAATTTTTATCACGATCCATTATTTAAATTGGAATTCACACTCCTCTCATACCCAATATTTATATGGTTTGATTCATAGTTTATATAATATTAGGATCAATCAAAGGTTATCCCTCAATAAAACTGTCTCAAAATCACTATTTTGGACTCTTTAATGCTTGTTTGGTAAACATATTTCTATAATTGAATTGAAATTCAAACTTTATCAAAACTAAAATTAACTAGATAAATCCAATAAATTATATAAAACCTTTCCATTTATCTAAAAAAATTAACAAGATACAATTGAGGTGATTTGAAATCACAATGAGGAAAAATAATACAAAACTTGATGGATTTATGTATACATGGTTCAACTACAATGTTTCCCAAACTATTCATTAAAAAAATAAGTTGGAATCCTACAAAATGAAATTCAACGGTTTTCATGGTCTGTCTCCCATGCATTGTAACTATTCTCTAAGAACCCCCCTACAATTCACCCTAAAACATATAATTTCTTAAAACAAACTCATCCCACATCCATATAGAACATAACAATATCAATTTAGATAAAAAATCATAAAAAATGATAAACAAAAATATTGAATCCTAAATACACATTGAGATTACCCATGGAAACTCAAGGCATATCATGATAGAGAGTTTCCCTAAAACTATCCCACAACCTACTGTTAGAGTTATGATGGTCCTATATCTAATATACCTTAACATCCCAAATAATAATAGGGCTATGATATGATTATTTTTCTTAAAATAAATTATCCATCCCAACCCAATTCCTCGGCCCTTTTTCCTAAGGCATGAAGCATATTCCCAATTTTCATAGGCTAGAAACAAGTGATGAGGGTTTAAAACATTCAATTTATGAATTTTTTTAGTAAACTGTGTTTATACATTTGGAATTAATTATAATAAATGAATTTTTTTTATTATAATCAACCCTAAAAAGTCATAAGTATTTAATAAATCAGAAAACATCCAACAAATAAATTACTAAGAAAATATAATAAATATGATACCTGATATTTCAAAATTCCAATATACAAAAATGAATTGAGATGGCATATTTAAAAATTACACAATACACCAACAAATAACTAAAATTACCAAAATACCACACAACCCACTCGATGTGATTCAAGGTCAACATCCTATCACATATAACATCAAAACACAAAGAATGAAGTTATTAAATACTAATAAATAAAAATATAACTTCCCATTTCCTAGTAAAAAGCCATAATAAATCTACATGGCTCAATGTCAAAACCAAGTTCCTAGTATGAAACTGCCAAAAATTTATTAAATTAAATTTTATTATTCAAACTCAAAATTATAGTATAAAAATAATTCTATAAAATACCTTGCTAATGTATAGATGATAAAAAAAAGCACCACACAAAAAATATTCCTTTTTTTATTAAAACCCCACCTTTTATTGAAGAATGAACATCTATATAAAGAGAAATAAGAAAAAATGTTTTCCGAAAATTTGAAACAAAAACTAAAACATAATTTGAGATAAAATATCATCCCCGATTTTCTTACATTACTATTACATCATTATAATGATAAAAATATAATAGTGTTACAAAACCCGGATCGAATGGTTTAGTGTCTTGTGAAAATTAAGACAAAACATAAAATTTATGTAATAAAACATACAAATTATTTGACTCCTTCTATATATCCTTATTGGACCTCATGTTCTCTTTATTATGATTATTCCCATCAGGATATGCATCGAATAAGAGGTGAATTAAAAGACCTATAGGAGGACAAATAAGAGACATGGAACATGGGTGAGAATAAAAATCATAATCATAATATAACCAACAGATAATAATTATAATAATATGAGTAATTAGATGATGTTAATAAATTTATGAATTCATAAAAAAAACATCATGTCTTCGTGGTCAATTTCAACATATAGTTGTGAACAAATATAACATCATGTTCATGAATGAAATATGTAAATCATCATAAAATAATTATTGTGAACAAATATAATACAATTTTTACACATATTTTACATTATCTCATGATATAAATCACATTACCAAATGAATTGAAGCACTATATAACTCTAGGATCTCCCGTCACATCATAACACTTACATAATCGTGCATGCTGCATATAACATATAGTAGTATATTACATAAAATAACACATGGAAATGAAATAGTTTTAATTATAATTTTATAGATAATTCTATCATGAATAAATTCTAGGGTTCTTAGAATAAAAATGTAATGACATACTTTATATAGGAATCATAAATCTTTAGTAAAGAAGAAAAAATCTGAAGGGGAGTAAAAAATTTGGTTTTCAGAAAGAAGAGTTATTTTGGAAAAATCTTTTCAATTTTCAAAAAATCAATTAAAAACATATATATTCCAGAAAATAAAATTTAACAGACAGTAAATTATATTTTATAAATATTAAAATAGCATCCACACTGAAATTTATCAGGAAATAGTAATAATCCAATGAAAAAAATTGGCTTTGAGAATCGCCTTACCTTATGTCTGAATGATATATTTACTTTAATATCCTACATAATCAAATTATATTAATTAATTAATTAATAAATAACATCTTATAAATGCATCTAATTAATTATAAATTTATTATGTTCATTTATGGCCATTTTTATGTGTTATAGAGTTCAATTCCATCATTATGAGAGTGTTCATTTTCTTAGTTTTCATGATCTGTTCGCTTGTATAAATTTATGGAAGTTCGGGTGAAAGTAGGATAATTATCCATAATTGAGATTTTTTGTTATTAATTAAATTACAGAAGATAAAATGATCTCATATATCATTTGGTTATATGATATGTGGATGAAGTGTTAGATAAATAGTTAATGAATATGGATTAATTTATTTTGGAGGAATTTATGGCCATTATGAGAATATATAATCATGTTTATATATATAGGTTCTAGAGAATTATATAAAATATAATATGTATAATGAAATATTATTTAAACAAAATAATCATTTTATGACCAGCCTTCAAGGTGGTAGTGAAAAATGAAAACATATCAATCACGATGGTAGTAAATTGACACACCTCGGATGATATTTACATTTTATAATTAAAGGAAAAGGAAATAGATATGAAAGTGAATTATTCCATTAACATAATAAAATTATACTATATAAAATATAATGGAGTTATCAAGCCACCTTTTTTATGTGTTGCTGAGAATAGTATAAAAAATAAATTAAATAGAAACAAACATAAAAGAAAAAGTAAGAGGATTTTACCTCTTGAGTTTCTCCTCCTTGAGAACTTCACTAAGGAAAAGAGTTTGTTGTTTTCATGAGATCAAGAGATAATTTATATAATTAAGGATATTGAAAAGATTATTTGGTTGAACTTTGAATGCTTAAGGTCTTGAAAGATGTGAGAAGAAGAGGTGGTGAGGGGTGATATTTATAAGCGAGGAGAGGGGTGTTTTCTCATTATTTTATTTATTAGTTTATTATTTTGGATAAAAACTATGATTATTTAGAACCATATCACTAAATATATTAAAATAATTTCAGAGAGTTATAGATGTTGGGCTAAAAATATCCTTACAGAAAAAAATTAATAAACAATTCATATATTTAGCGTTTACCATATATTATCGTATTTTACTTTTCTCAAAAATATTCAAGTATTTTAGAAAAATAAAAAAAATATCACTAACCATTTTTTAATGTTTATAATTCAATTATTTAATCCAATTTCTGAAAATAAATTTCTAAATATAAGAAATTAAATTTTTCATTAATATAATCATTTACTCAAAAAATACAATTTTTAAAATTAAAACTAATTTTATAACGCTTTTAAAAGGTAATTAATGTATCATAAAATTATATTATAATAATAAGACCCAAAAATATTAATTTATGAATCTATTTTTTGACTATTAGTTTTATTTTAACTCATTTTATAAATTATAAAATAGTAAATAGACATTTATGTTTTACAGAAATACAAACACTTAATCTATCTTATTAGAAACATTTTTTACTTATAAAATAATATAATTATATCATATTTTAATTTATAATATGCCTAAATATATTTATACCTTCATATGTCAGGATACTATTATATTAGTTATATTACTATTCATAAGGATCATATTACTATTATAAGGGTCATGTTTCTATTTCATCAGTATTGGTTCCTTAACAAATAAAAATACTTCTTCTTCCATTAATTAATAATTTATAAAGCCTATATTGTGTCATCTATGTGATTTTATGAGATTTATACTATATTTTATAATTATAAAATGGAATTTCAATTGATAAAATTATGGGTGGTTACATTGTTACCCCTTATGAAATTTTACCATTGAAATTTTATTTTACAAACTATTGTAAAAACATGTGATGGTGCATATCCTTCATCGCCTCCATTGGTTCCCATTTTTCCTCTTCATACTTGTGGCTCCTCAATAGTACTTCGACATGGTGAGTACTCTTGTTGCATAGAAATTTATCTCTAGGGTCAAAGATCTTCACCGGCTACTCCTCATCATATAGATCATTTTCCAACTGTACCACCTCTAGATTCAGTACATGTGGGGGATCAAGTATGTACTTTTTCAAGAGGGATACATGGAATAAATCAATTACTTGAGACATGGTAGGTGGAAGTGCTAGTCGGTAGACAAAAACTCTAACATGATCAAGAGTATCGAAGGGGTTGATGTACCTAAGACTTATCATTCATTTCTTCCCAAATCTCATGATCCTATTCCATAGAGATATGCAAAGGAATACCATGTCTCCAGACATAAACTATAGGTCCCATAAAATGATTTTATCCATAACTCTTATGTTGACTTTGGGATTCCTTGATCTGATGCTAAACAGTTTTCACATTTTCCACCATTTCATAGACCATTTCAGGTCCAAGTGCTTACAGTAATTGATTTCATCCTAGAATAGAGGTGTTATTTATCTTCATATGGATCAATTTTGATGTTTGATTGAAAAATATTGTTTTATATTAATTTAACTGGAGTTGGACATTAATACCATCCTCCTTTAAAGTTCCTAAAAATATAAGTTACCTGTAAATGTATTGTATCATTGATAGGGGGATGGTGTGAATTAGTGATACTCTTTTTTTCTTTTATGATTGAATTGAAACAACCATTGCATCATGTTAAATATTTAATTCCCAACATACAAAAAAAATCTATAGGAAAAAATGTAGTTACATGGTTCACTATTCAATATGAATAGATACATCATTGGTATGGTTTGGATATAATACAATACCATAAAATCCACTAGAAAACAATCCTTGTATTACAATGAGTATGATATCCCCTTTCACTCATGTGGTACTTTTAATATAATCAAAAAGTGTGTGTTCACCCTCTTGGAATAACAGGGTATTAAAATTGTTTTTTAATAACTCGTGTTACCTAAAATTATTTTCAATTCAAAAGGTTTATTCAATTGAAATACAATTCATCAATTCCTTATCCAGAATACTGGTAAGAACCACCAAGAGTTTGTTATGAAACACTAAGTCCGATCTATTCTGAGTTCGATTTTCCTAGTCCATTTCATTCGAATCTCATTCAACCTGATAAAATACTCTTAGTATGATTTTATGATAGAATAAAATTTAAATGAATCATCACCACTTCAATCTATAATAAAATTCTTACTCTATTAAGAAATTCCCATTATGGTAAAACCCAGTAAGAAAACCCTGTTCCAATTAATTCAGCCAGATATCAATATCAGCTGAATACAATTGACATGAAGAATATGATGATCTACTAGGTACTATGAATCCAGAGTATGATTATCAAATGAATACCATCATTTCAACTTTGTATTCTTCCCCATCAAAATTTATTCAATATAAATAAAAACAGTATCAATTTATCTCACTGAAAACTCAGAGCTTTTCTCTCTACTACGATGTTAAGAACTTCATTTTCATTCATGTACAATGTAATTTTTAACTTTTATAGGTGACCCAAGAGTGTTTTTGTGGGAATCCCAAAAATAATTCTCACACATAAAAATTCACTCAAATTTTAATTTCCCCTAAAATCTCAGAATGAATTTTTACATCATTAACTCTTCTCGATTCTTCTTGAAACATCTACAGTCTTCAACTCTACTTCTCTAGAATACCATTTCAATTGTTAATAATATTTCAATTTATGAGACTGATTCTCTCATGATTATTTCTTTAATACAAATATTTCTACCAATTGAATGTGATTTATGAGTTACAATTATCCACTTGTGATACAATCATTATTTTGAATAAAAGGTTAACCATTGATAATTCATTCATCAATCTCCACTATCTTCCACACCTCATCCAAACAAAGTAACTCAACCCTTTTGAAATGGTTGACTACATTTTTGATCATCCTCTTAACATATTCTTTTTTCATAATTGAAAACATAAATTCATTTTTAAACATGAACTTGTATCATGACCACCTTCATGACTTTGAATACATTGAGGAGCAACTTTAGTATCATTGGATTTTAATTGGAATGTATTGTAACATTCCTTTCATTCATGCTACTTTATTTTAATCTCATCCCAACGATGATCTTTTTTAATACAACTAGTTTGGATATGATCCTAATTGGTATGATCATTCTGGGTAAGATGATTTTGGATACGATCATTCTGATATTGATCATTATGATATTGGTCTTTATAATATTAGTTATTCAGAGATTTATAATTCTGATAATGATCATTCTAAGACTAATCATTATGAGATTTATCATTTTTATGTTAATCATTCTGATATTGATCATTCTGATATGGATCATTCTGATATTAATCTTTCAAAGATTGATCATTCTGATATCAAAAAATTTATGGCCTATCTGATGAATTACATGATGCTATAGTAAATTAGCTCCATCTTTTATATCAAAACTTCCTTCTCAACCGTTATAGGTACGATTGTCTTGATATCGATATTTAAGTGCTGGGGTTGATGGAAAACAACATACTATAGTAAATCAGAACCACTATTTAAATCGTTACCACTATTTCAAAACATCACCTCCTTTTAAAACAACGTCAGCTTTTAAAGTAGTTCCCCCTTTTCAATAAAAAAACATCTTCAATCAATAGAAAATTTTTATCATAACTACTTCTCATCGACACCACTTTTCACCCTTCTTTCACCAAACTACAATTTTTTTTAAAACAACCAGTTTCACTTCTTTCTTTCCCTTTCTTCTAACAGGATTGTATCAAAAGTTATAAAATTAACTTTTGAATTATATGAAATAAAAATCAGTAAAGAATCATAAGATTTAAAACATCATAGTCATACTGGCACTGATTCTCTCACAAAACTGACACTTCTTTCAAAACAGCTTCTTCTTATTATGATGGACTATCATAGTGAGTTTGATTATTTACAAAACATTAGTCTGATTTTTATCAATCCCATAGTGAGTTGGATTTTTATCAATCCCAAAGTGAGTCTGATTTTTATGAATCACATAGTGAGTCTGAATTTTATCAAACCCATAGTGAGTCTGATTTTTGTCAATCCCACAATGAGTCTGATTTTTATCAAACCCACATTGAGCTTGATTTTTATCAATCCCATAGTGAGTCCCATTTTTATCAATCCAAGACCCAAACATCATCTTTCAAAAAATACTTTATTCCTTTTAGAATACTAATATATTTACAACAAATACAACCAAACACAACTTGGGCCTAACAGGAACATTCCCTCAACATTTCTTACAATTTCTAAATAGTTCACTCAGATTTTCCATCATCTTCATGACGATAAGTCGTACTGAAGTTCAGATCAGTGTTTTGGGAATTTTAGATACTTTTTTAGAACATTTAGGTGAAAATCATATCTTGATATAAAACAATTAATAGTGGTTCTACATAAATCCTAAAAACTTATTTGATGTATATCAATACAAGTTAATCAAGTGAGAAGGCTTATCTTATCATAATAAACTAACCTACCTTTATAAGATGATTCACAATAGACTATATTACAATGTTTCATATGTATGTCATTAGATATCTAATGACAAAGACCATGGTAATGTTTTCACATTCCCATTTTGGTATGGGTAATGATTGACTCATTCCTTTATACTTTTGTCTTTCTTCCTCCAGTTGTTGATATACTAGGCACCATGATGTATATTCTACAATATTTTTCATCATAGTTTTCCACCAATAGTGCTCCCAGAGATCTCGATACATATTTTTTCTCCTCGGGGGAGTAGAGAAGGTTGATATATATGCGTTATTAAGAAACAATTTCTTTGTCTCTAGATTGGATGGTACACATAATCATGACCCAAGTATCACAACTCATTCTTAATCAATTTTGAACTCTAAGGATTTTCCCTTTCTCATAGCTTCCACATTCCTCTGAATTTCAACAACATTCATTGGGCATCATTTATTGTCACCATGGTGGATGGTTGAGAAATAATTTGAGAAAATATTGATGGTTTTATTTCCTAAATGATTCCCTTGTCCATCTATTGCAAATATAAGAAGATAGGATCCTTCTCAATTATCATCACTGATAAGGTTATAGGATCGTTTCTTTTTAAAGCATCCCCAACTTTATTTTATTTTCCAGGAAGGTAGTTAATTGAGAAGTCATAATCCTTGATAAGATCTAAACATATTCATCAGAACATATTAATATCCTTCTATGTGAATATATATTTGAGGCTCTAATTAATAGTATATATTTCACACTTCTCCCTATAGAGATAATGTTGCCTACTTTTCAACCTGAAGATCACAGTGCTAACTCCAGATCATGTGTGGGATATTTTTTCTCATGGATTTTCAACTTCATTGATGGATAAGATATCAAATTATCCATTTGATTTTGTACATATCCTAATCAATTCATTAAAGCATCATTTTATACCAAAAATTGTTCTCACTTGTAGGAAGTGTGATTAATAGAGTGGTGATATGCCTCTTTTTTAAATATTTGAAGAATTCTTCACATTCACTAATCTATAAAAAAATTTATGCCTTAAGAGTTATATTTTTAGTGGGTTTTACAATCATGAAAAGTTATTCAAAAAATGATGGTAATACCTATCTAAACGAAGGAATCTATGGATCTTTGTGATTGATGTAGTCTTGGACAACTCTTCAATTTCCTTTTTCTTAGAAGGGTACACATATATTCCTTTTCTGGTGATATCATTTCCCAATAATGATACTTACTACATCAAAAATCACATTTCTTATACTTTTAATAAATTTTATTCCTTAGTAATGTATTTAGCATAATATTAAAATACTCTTCACGTTCCCATTTCCCATAGAGTATATCAGCACATCATCAATAAATACTTCCAAATATTTGTCAAGGTAATTTATAAAACTCTATTCATTATATCCATGAATATTTCTAGAGAATTAGTGAGTCAAAATAGCATCACTATTGTGATGCCCCGACCACAGTTACCCAGAGTCGGTGCATTATTTTAATACATTGGCATGATTACAATGAATCAAGTCCTGAAGGACCGATCAGTTTAGCAGTCTTGGAAAATAGATTACATACATTAACATTACATTACAATTTCAAACATAAAATGCAGCATAAATAGTTCCTTGAAAACAACATTATTACCTTTATCTTAACACTACATATCAATCATCCATTATTCATTTATGACTTTATACTACCCATTTAATAATAATTTCCATGTTATATTAATATCTCAGGTAATAATCGCATTCTTTATCAAACATGTTTTAACTTGTTACTCTTGATTGTATTACTTAGATCATGATTTAAATACTTTAATAATATAAAACATTATTTATATATCATGTATATTTATAATATAAATATGTATAATAGACATATATATGAAATGGAAAACACCGTTTATGGAGACGGTAGTCCGTACGTACGCATAAATGCTGTTACTGTTTTCATATAGTATTGAACGGAAGTAAGTGAATAAGATATATGTAAGTACATAAATAATTATATATATAAATATATATATCTCCCATAGAATTATTATTTCATATATTACATACTTATTAGTAATATATATTTTTATAATCATCAATGAATGGTGAACTTGGAAATGAATCTCACCGCGTCGTGGAGACGGTAATCCATACGTACGCATGAGTGAAAATATCATTATTTTGATATTAAAATAATATATAATTGGATGGTATATCATATATACACAATCCTTATCATGTTATAATTATTATTTAAATCAAATACACAAAATTATTATACCCATACAAATAATAATGTATCGAATAACAATTACACCACGACGTGGAGACGGTAAGTCGTACGTACGCACGTATGGTGACATGTCATTAAAATGATGGATATAATACTGAATATGGTTGTAACATATTTATAATAACATCAAAGTATATATAAGATACTGAAGTTATTATTTTTGAATGTAAATAACAACGAATGAAGAAGTTGAAGAAGAAAGAAACTTGAAAAGGGATGGTGAAAACATTACCTCTTCTTCGGGTTCTTCCTTTTGATTTGATCAAAAGGGCTCCTTAGGTTGGCTTTATGATCAAAATAATGCATCTATATTGAATTGAGGGAAGTTTAGAGAGTATTTGGGTAGGGTTTTGCTAAACCAAAAGGCTTTGAAGGTGTGAATAATTGGTTAAAAGTTGTGTCCTTTTATAAGGGGGAGAAGGGATCTTTAGGAAAAACTTAAAGTATTAATTTATAATAAATTCATATTCGGTTTCTAATGTCTCCAAAGTGGATTATTAAAATTATAAGGTGGCTATGGGAAGAAATAATTTCATCCAATAGATTTTAGACATGTTTGGTTCATTATATTAACCTTATCTTTGAGTTTTAACTCTTAGTTAATTAGATTGACATTTACCATGTCACTTTGTATTTTCATATTATATAGTTAATAAACATACTATATACATCCTAGTGAACCCCAAGTGGTCCATTAATTATACAACTATCATGATATAATTCCTTTGGCTGAACCATAGATTTTTAATAATATAATATCAATTAATAATATAATACTTGTTTTAAAAACACATTTTTGTCAATTTTGATAATATTTAATAATATATTTTTGTAAAAGTCTTAACAACTTTATTAATTCAAAAAAAATTCATTTAAGTATTAACAACATGTCATAATAACCAATAAAATTCTTTGATGACATCAAAACTTTCAAATTATATTTATTTTAACATTTATAATACCAATTACTTGATTCTTTTATTAATATGAAAAATACTACATCATTATTATGTAATAAATGAATTTAATTATTAAATTAATAAAAATTATAAATAAAATACCATTACATAGGAAATCGTTTTAGATTTATATTGAATATTTATAGTCAAAAATATAACATATATAACCCTATGTAAAAATTATTTTTCTAAAAGATATCTACTTATGTCATTTTTTTATTTACTTTAACTTAATTAATATAAAGTGTCCTTATCACCTACAAGTGGATCCATGGGGTGAAACAATCGAACCAAAGATTCCAATGGTCGGACATGTATCAAAAAATAAAATTAGGACACATTTTAAGGTAAATTATTATTATTATAATATTATTTTTTTACCCTTATTTACAGGATTTACACTTTAACCATGGTTAATAAAATATTTACCGAAGTAATTATCCAAAATGTCTAAAAATAAAAGTTATCTATTTAAACAATTTGGAAAACCTGATTTTAAATATGGAATCAATTTTTCAAAATTCATAACACAAAAGTGGCTGAAATTAATTTAAAATTAATTCTCGTTGTTAAAACAAAAAGCGTGTTTTTAAGAGATAATAACTATCAATAGATTGACACTTGTTTATGTCCAGTTTAAATGTGAAAATATGTCCAATTACCAACATTATATTAAATGGTAAAAATATATTTTAAAAAGACTTTAATACCACTAAAATTCATAATTTATCACTATTAATTATTTTGATTAAAGAAGTTGTTTTTAATTAAAATTTAGTAATTTTTAAAATTCATCAAAATATAAGTTATCCAAAAAGTACCAAAATTTTACCCAAGGATAATTTTGATATTCCGAATCCAAAAATGTAGTCCATTTTGGAAGATAAAATTTATAAAATTTCAAAAAGTGGGTATTACTATTCATAACGGCTACTTTGATTGGTTGCGGTGTGTTAGAATATCAAAGATGCGTACAATGCAAGCTATTGCATTATTCAAAGGGAAAAGTACCATGGAAGCTTGTGGTGTTACATTATCCCCTACTTCAATAAATTGCATCATCGTAATTTTAAATTGTTCTTCAAAAATAAAAGGTTGAAATTAGAAAACATCTTTGTGGGAAAACCCACATCGGAAATTGGGTTAACAAAATTTAGCCTTAATTAGAGGGAAAAGGAAATGAAAAAGTCACCAACAAATTATGATCTTGATTAAGAGAACATTGGTGGAAATTAGTGACACATAAATGGAGGGAAAAAGTAAATATTTGTAGGGAGTGATTGAGTTCATCAATCACAAACAAGTGTAAAATGGAGGGCCTCAAATCCTTAAATCTATGGTGATTTAAAATACCATCGGTTCAACAAAACATATGGTATTAGGATAACACATTGTTGGTTTTAATATACCTTCACTAAAGTATAAGAATTTATTTCTTCATAGAATAAGAGAAGAAAAAAAATATACTTGACAAGTAGAGTCCCATCTTTAAACTAATTTCTACCACAAACTCATCTTTCACTCTAAAAGATAATAGAACTTAAAAATAATATTCGATTTATCCTATTCGTATAGGGTTAAAAAAATGAATTTATAATTCATCTACTAGATTGTTTTAAGAAAAGACTACATTATTCAATCAAGGACATCACGTGGGATAGTGGTAGGTGATACACCCTTGTCGCCCTTCGGTTGCAGGTTCAAGTCTCACGACCATGCCAGACGCGACAGGTTGTCGCCCGACCTCCAAGTTGTCCATTTTATAGTAATCCAAAAATAATCTCAAACTAGAATTATCCAAAATAATTTTGACTAAACTCATAGACCAAGATTTATAAGGAAGTTAAACACAATGAAGATCCTTTTTCCATGTAATAACAAGTGAACAACTTCATCGTGTATTCTTTTAAAACACCGTATAATCCTGAATTACCATATAACATTATTGATTACATTCCTACTCCCTTATTCGTTATAGAATACTGGATATACTCCTTCTATCCAAAAATGTTGTAAACTCCAACAATGACAAATCATTAATCAGTTTAAAGGTAATCATGAATATCCTATATAATTTATTCAAATCAACCATCTCTTATTCTAAAATCACTACCTCATTATCGAGACCATATTAAGGATTACCTTTCCATCAACCATGTATTTTACAAAAAGTGTAGTTTACTATTTAAGTCACTTTTCTTAGAACCATATAATCTCAAATCCTCAATAAAATAGTACTGAAATACAATCCTTATTTATCTCCATAAATCATATAACAAGTATATTGTTGATACAACACTCAAATGAAATAATCCTAAAATAACAACATAAGAACACTAGACATTCTTCTTCATCTGAAGTAGTATCATAACATGATTATTATCCAATATAATCTTTTGGAGCATACTCTGATGATTTGGAAATTGGTTCGCGTAGTATCCCAACTCCTTACAGACGAATCATTGTACATTTGAAACCTTTTTATGACCCTTACAGTCACATACATGGTGTCCTTTTTCTCCAAACTTATAAAAAACTCTCATTACCTTAAGGAAAGTTCCAGGGTGTTTCATCCCATAGCTATCACATATAGGAAAATCCTTCTCTACCTTCTTCCCTTTATCTGTCCTTCTCTCTACCATCCTTTTCTTCTTTGGCTTCCCTTCAAATGCATATGACTCCAATAATTCTTTACTTATCTTATCAACACACGATATTATTTATTCATGTGATGATAATATGGTGGAGACTATTTACCTTCTAAATTCTGGCTTAAGACCATGAAAGGTATGATGCTTATTACTCTTTGGATCATGTGTATTGTTGGAGTTCCCATTCCTTCAACTAGGAGCCATTTCTAAACAATGGCATACACTAGGTCAGTTTATGAATTGAAATGAATAACTCCAGACTTGTAAAATATCTAACATAAATTGAACAGTTTATGGATATAATCTATAATCATAAAAATGATTTCATTGAGGAATTATATACTCATTAATTCTACATAATGGTTTGTAAAGAAAATGTGAATTATCCTAATAATATCCCCCAGGAGTGTCATAACCAAAAGTGCAGCAAGGACCATTGTCATGTACCAGTTCCCGTTCGAGTCTAGCTCAAAGCGGTGTTTTCGGGTATTACCCCTAGGTACATCTGTGCTAGATCCACCTCTACCTGTTCGTATCCAGACAGGGATGTATTTCTTGGAAAACTCACAAAATCTCTACAATACCAAAATTCTAGGATGTTCTTCTATTCTAATCATCAAAGTGTATCTTAGGGCTATATGCTGTAATTAGTGTTTATCTAAATATAGTTTGCAAGGTAATTGCTAAAATTCATATGATACCAACTGTAACGCCCCAACCCCAGTTACCCAGAGTCGGTGCATTATTTTAACACATTGGCATGATTACAAGGAATCATGTCCCGAAGGACCGATCGGTTTAGCAGTCTTGGAAAATAGATTATATACATTAACATTACATTACAATTTAAAAAATAAAAAGCAGCATAAATAGTTCCTTGAAAACTCCATTATTTCATTCATCTTAACCCTTCATATCAATCATACATTATTCATTTACGACTTTATACTACCCATTTAATAATAATTTCCATGTTATATTAATATCTCGGGTAATAATCGCTTTCTTTATCGTACGTGTTTTAACTTGTTACTCTTGATCGTATTACATAGATCATGATTTAAGTAATTCTGGAATATAAAAAATTATTTATATATAATATATATTTATAATATATATATTTATAATTTATATATATATGAAATGGAAAACACCGTTTATGGAGAGGGTAGTCCATACGTACGCATAAACGTTGTTTCTGTTTTCATATAGTATTGAACGGAAGTAAGTGAATAAGATATATGTAAGTAGATAAATACTTATATATATAAATATATATATCTCCAGTAGCATTATTATTTCATATATTACATACTTATTTGTAATATATATTTTTATAATCGTCGATGACTGGTGAACTTGGAAATGAATCTCATCGCGTCGTGGAGACGGTAATCCGTACGTACGCACGAGGGAAAATAGCATTATTTTGATATTAAAATAATATATAATTGGATGTTATATCATATATAAAGAATACTTATCATGTTATATTTATTATTTACATAAAATACACATCATTATTATACCCATCCAAATAATAATGTATTGAATAATAATTACACCATGACGTGGAGACGGTAAGCCGTACGTACGCACATATGGTGACATGTCATTCAAAGGATGGATAGAATACTGAATATGGTTGTACCATATTTTTAA
The DNA here is from genome assembly GCA_963277665.1 of Viscum album. NCBI lineage: Eukaryota > Viridiplantae > Streptophyta > Magnoliopsida > Santalales > Viscaceae > Viscum > Viscum album. The sequence continues at coordinate 782,507,979 of OY728150.1, read as the reverse complement.
TAAAATAAAATTATATAAAAGATACTGGAGTTATTATTTTATAATGGAAATAATAATGAATGAAGAAGTTGAAGAAGAAAGGTAATTGAAAAAGGGTGGTGAAAACCTTACCTCTTCTTCAGATTCTTCCTTTTGATTTGATCAAAAGGGCTCCTTAGGTTGGATTTATGATCAAAATAAGGCCTCTATGTTGAATTTAGAGAATTTGAGAGAGTATTTGGGTAGGTTTTGGCCAAACAAAAGGGCTTTGAAGGTGTTAATAATTGGTTAGAAGTTGTGTCCTTTTATAAGGGGGAGTAGGGGCTCTTTAGGAAAAACTTAAAGTATTAATTTATAACAAATAAATATTCTGTTTCTAGCAGCTCCAAAGTGTATTATTCAAATTATAAGGTGGTTATGGGTCTAAATACTTTCAACCAATAGATTTTAGATAGGTTTGGTTAATTATATTAACCTTATATTTTAGTTTTAACTCTTAGTTAATTAGATGGACATTTACCATGTCACTTTGTTTTTTTATATTATATAGTTAATTAACTTACTATATACATCCAAGAGACCCCCAAGTGGTCCATTAATTATACAAATATCATTATATAAGTACTTTTTTCGATCCTTAGATTTTTATGAATATAATATCAATTAATAATATAATACTTTTTTAAAAAACTCATTTATGACAATTTTGACAATATTTAATAATTGATTTTTGTTAAAGTCTTATAAACATTATTAATTCAAAAAAAAATCATTTAAGCAATAATAAAATGTCATATTAACCAATAAAATTCATTTATGGAATCAAAACTTTCAAATTATATTTATTCTAACTTTTATAATACTAATTATATGATTCTTTCATTAATATGGAAAATACTACATCATTATTGTGTCATAAATTAATTTATTTATTAAATGTCTAAAAATTATAAATAAAATACCACTATGTAAGAAATATTTATATATTTATAATGAATATTTATAGTCTAAAATATAACATATATAACCCTATGTAAAAATTGTTTTTCTAAAAGATATATGCTTATGTCATTTTTGTTTTTACTTTTACTTAATTAATATAAAGTGTCCTTATCACCTACAAGTGGATCCATGGGGTGCCAAAATCGACCCAAAGATGCCCCTGGTCATACATGTATCAACCAATAAGGTTAGGACATATTTTAGTGTAATTATTATTATTATAATATTATTTTTTTACATTTATTTACCGGATTTACCCTTTAACCATGGTAAATAAAATATTTACCGAAGTAATTACTCAAATTTTTTAAAAATAAAAGTAACCTATTTTCACAATTTAGACCTCCTAATTCTAAATATAGAATCCATTTTTCAAAATTCATAATATAGAAGTGGCATAAATTAATTTAAAATTAATTCCCGTTGTGAAAATAAAAAGCGTGTTTTTAAGAGATAATAACTATCAAAAGATCGACACTTGTTTTTGTCCGGTTTAAATGTGAAAATATGTCCAATTAAAAAAATTGTATTAAATGGTAAAAATATATTCTAAATATACTTTAAAACCACTAAAATTCATAATTTATCTCTATTAATTATTTTTATTAATAAAGTTGTTTTTAATTAAAATTTACTAATTTTCACCATTCATCAAAATATAAAAGTCATCCGAAAAGTACCAAAAGTTTACCCTAGACTAATTTAGATATTCAGAATCCAAAAATGAAGTGCATTTTTAGAGGTATAATTTATAAAATTTCCAAAATTGGGTATTACTATTCATAACAGCTACTTTGATTGGTCGTAGTGTGTTAGAATCTCAAAGTTGCGTACAATGCAAGCGATTGAATTATTAAAAGGGATACATACCGTGGAAGTTTGGGGTGTTAAAACTATGAAATCATAGTGTCTATACCTCATTCAAAATGAATTCTTGGGAATATCTTCTATCCTCACCATTAATTGGTGATATCCATAATGAAGTTACACCTTTGAGAAATTAATAGCCCAACATAGTTTCTTGAACAAGTAATATATACATTGAAGGGTGTAATTTTTATTTTATATTTATTTTGTTGAGATCATAATAATCACGGAATAAGATCATTAATCCACCATTCTTCTTGATTAAGAGGACTGGGGAACCCCATGATGATGCACTCGGGTGCATAAAAACCCTTATACAGATACTCTTGTACCTTATCCTTTAGTTACTACAAATAAATGGGGGTCATTCTAAAAGGTTCTTTTGATATTGGTAGAGATCCTAGAATAAGATTAATGGAGAACTCAACCTCTCAGCCAGAAAGAAGACTAGAAACTTCTTCGAGGAATACATCTGTGTTGTCCCTAATAATGGGCATGTCTTCGAGCATGATTCTATCCATTGTCTCAATCATTTGAGCTTGATATTCTTGCTCATAATGAAATAATATCCACACTTGGGAAGATTTATCTGAATAAGATTCATCCTATTCCTTACACTTGTATTGAATTGGAGGATGCCTTAGGATATGAAGAGTGATCTCCCTTTCCTGATAATTGATGTTGTCTTTAGATAAATATTGTCAATGCATTCCCAATATACCATCAAACTACACCAAAGTAAGAAACACAATATTTTTTTGGGAGTTTTAATCCACAAAACTTAACTTGGAGTAGTTTTATACTTTTGATGTAATTATTTCCCCATTAATTATTCTCACAGATTACTCAACCTCGATATTATTAGGTGGTGTTTGAACTGTCCTGCTAAACTTACAATCTACGAAAGAATGCATAGTACTAGAATCAATTGGTATATTAACTATTATATAATTACTAGATAGAGTACATTTCACCACATCATTTTCGGTATCCACCTCAGTGGTAGTGATGAAATATTTTTTCTCTTTCTCCTTTGGTTTTGGTGGATACGGACACTGATTACCCTCAATAACTCTGGGATTAGTGTAGTGGATTTCATTGTGCATTTTATCCCTAATATTGAAGCACTGAACCAAAAATGGTTCCCTACTTTCATCCACCAAATTTTATATCTTCGTTATATATCTTTGAAATTCACGAGCTTGGTGTACTCTCCCACACTTATAGAATTTCCTTGACACATTTTGTAAATTCCCATGATGCTTCTCCCAAAATTTTTTACATTGGAGTGGTTGAGTTTTATTTCCACCTTTGTAATTTTATCTTCCAAATTTGAACTTCATATTTTGTTTTTTATTCCATATCCATTGAACCATTCTCCAAAATCGATGTCCACTCTGAGAGCACATCAAATAACATCTTCAGAACTCCCAATGTTTAGAATTCATAGAGCCTTTCAAAGGTGTGGTTTAAAACCACTAATGAATATATATATTTTTCTATCATTGTTGATAATAAAACCTATGGTATACCTTGAAATATGTGAATTTTGATTCATAATGTGTGTCATATTCACCTTCCTTTTTCTTTATCCCCATAAATCTCTTTCCAACTTCGTATTATAAGTTCCAGAGAAATACTTGGAAGGAAATATTTTCATATAATATTCCCACTACATATATTCAATTTAATCCATTGGATTAATTTTCTTAATCAAAACCCACCATTTATCGTCCTCCCTATGTTAAAGGTAAATTGACAGAGTCACCTTCTCCATCTCAAAATAGTGAATTACAAAAAAAATATCTTCCACATTTAGTTAACTAATCATTCCATGACTAGTGAATCAGAAGATACACTAAATGTTAGTGTTAATTGATGAATAAAAGCCATGATAGCTAGTTTCTACCCCTTAAATAAAGGAATAAGTCCTATATTATTCAGGATATTATTCACAGACTGAGATAGTTGGGTAAGCAACACCATGAAATTTTGAACTCCATCTCCTAAAAATGGGGAGGTCATTTGGGATTTCACTATATTGTATTTCACATAGATTTTTGTCCTTGTTTCTCCTCATTATTACCATTTTCAAAAATAGAAAAGGTTTGAACAAAACATATGTCAAAATTTCATGAATATATAATTTATTAATTTTTGAAATTAACTCTAAAGGAATATCTTATGGGATCTTTATATTTATTATTTTTATAAAAACGATTCATGGGTTCTTACATATACTTAGTTTCATAATAAGGGTTTTCACTAAGTTTCACTAATCCTAATTCCAAAATTATCTAAATCGTGATCTAATATCAATAATAACGACCCTAATTTTCATAAATTACTATTAAATATTTTTAAATATAAATAATATATCAGTATTACAAAACTAGGGTCCAAAGGTTTAGTGTCTTTGGAAAATTAGACCAAATATGAAATTCACATAATAAAACATAAACATTATTTACTTAATTATTCCACATGTTCATATTGGCTCTTTTTTTCTCCTTAGTACAAGTATCCACCTAAGGATACACATCAAAAGAAGGGGTGAGATAAAATCCTTGAAAGAGTGTGAATACGAGACATGAAACATGGGTGGGAATAAGAATAATAATCATAAAAAAAATCAAAGGATCATCATCATAATCCTGAGAGGAAGCACTATATAAAGGCAAGGTATGTGGAAAATCATAAAAATGAAAAATAATTTCTTAGTGGTTAACAACCATAGATAGTTGTGAGCAAAGATAACATCATGTTCATGTATAACATATGTCAATCATCATAACCTCATCATTGTAAACCAATATAGCATCATTTTCATGAATATTTCACATTATATCACAAGATTCATTAAATTAACCAATGAATTGATGCACTATATAATTATGGGCACACCTGTCACATCATAACATTTACATAATCATACATGCCACATAGAACATATAACAATATTTTCCAAAAAATAAAAAATGAAAAAGAAATTGGTTTCATGAAAATTTTATAAAGAATAATTTAATGAATAAAAAATTGGGTTCCCAAAATGAAAAGGTAATAATATACTTGTTATAATAATCATTAATCTCGAGTGAAGTAGAAATAATCTCAAGATAAGTAAAAGATGAGTTTTTTAGAAAGAAGAGTTATTTTTGAAAAATATTTTCATTTATCACAATATAAGAATGGAAAAATGTATATCCCATAACATATAATTTAATAATAAATAAAATATATTTTAGGAATTTTAATATAACATCCACACTGAAATTTTCATGAAAGAGTAATAATCCAAAGAAAGCAATTTGGGGTTGAGAATCCCCTTACCTTATGTGAAAAATTATATATTCACATTAATATCCTAGATAATAAAATTATATTCATTAATTAATAAATAAATAACCTCTTATACTTACATCATATCTATTATAATTTTATTAAGTTTATTTCTTGCTATTATGATGTGTTATAGAGTTCAGTTCCATTGTTCTAAGAGCATTCACGTTCTTGGTTTTAATGATGGATTCACTTCTATAAATGTATGGAAGTTCATGTAAAATGAGGATAATTTTATAGAATTAAGATTATATGTTATTAATAAACATATATAAATTTATATTATCTTATATTTTATTTGGTTATATGATATGATGATGAATAATTAGATAAATAATTAATGAAAATGATAAAATTTATTTTAGAGGATTTTACCACCATTATGAGAATATGTTATCATGTTAATATATATATATGTTCCATTACATTATATAAATTATAATATGTATAATATAATATTATATAACTATAATAATTATTTTATGAGCATATTTGAAGGCAGTAGTGAAAAATGAAAACACATCATCAACAGAGGCAGTAAATCGACACAACACAAACGACATTATCATTTTAGAATAAATGCAAAATGGAATAGATTTGAAGATTAATTAAAAGATTAATATAATAACATTATAGTATATAAAATTTTCTAGATTTATCATCTCACTTGTACAAGTTTAGATGAAGAAATGATAAGAAAAAAATGAAACTGAAAAGTAATTAAAAGAAAAAGAAGAATGATTTTACCTCTTGATTTTATCCTCCTTGAGAACCTCCATAGGGAAAAGGGTTTTCATCCTGTTATGATTCCAAGGGCACCTAGACCTATGGTAGGGTATTTTAATGATTATTGGGTAGATATTGGACAATACTAAAGGCTTGAAAGGTGTAAGCAAAATAGGTGGTGAGAGGTGATATTAATAGGGGAGTAAAGGGGTGTTTTCACATTATCTTATTCATAAGTTTATTATTTTGGCTCATGAATATAAATAGATTGGACCGTATTGATAAATATATTGAAATAATCAATGGTAGTTTGATATTATGGTCTTACAATGACCCTACATCAATAATGAATCAAACATTCATATATTTAACATTTATCGTAAATTGTCGTATTTTACTATTAACCAAAAATTCATTTCAGAACAATCCCAAAAAAAACACCCTAAAAATTGTTTAATATGTATATTTACGAAATGAACTCAATTTTATGAAAATAATCTCATAAATATCAGAAATTTAATTTTTAATTAAAATCATCATTTACTAAAAAAATATGGATTTTCAAATTTTATGTAATTTTATGACACTTTGAAAAAGTAATTAAGGTCTCATAAAAATATATTATAATAAAAAGTCTCAAAAATATTAATTTATGAATATATTTTTTAAAAATAAATATTATTTTAAATCCATATATTAGTTATAAAATTGTGTATAAACATTTATATTTTACAAAAATACAAACACTTAATCTATCATGTTAAAAACATTTATTTACTTAAACTATGATATAATTAAATAATATTTTCATTTATATGATTCCTAGAGTTTAGTTACACAATAATAAATAAGGTTAATATTTTATTGGATGGATTACTATTCCTAAGGGTCATAATACTATTCTAAGGGTCAAGTTGCTATTTCATTGGTATAAGTACCTTAACTTCTAGAAACACCTCTAATTCTATTCGTTATTCATTTATAATGTTTATATTGTGTCTTATATGTGTCTTATATGTGATTTATACAATATATTATAGTTATAAGTAGTTAATTTACATTGATAAAACTATGGCTTGTTATAGATAATTACCACAAGTCTACAAAGATAGCCTCAAAATTGTCATAGTACACCCATATACCAACCTAATATGGGATTTAAATAGTCACATTCATCAAATTACCCTTATTGAACTCACCAGAAAATAAAAAAATTCTAATAATGAAATAAACATGGGTACACTAGCTAGAGTTTAATAATAAACTAGTGTAACACTCATTAGATGACTCCAAGAAATCTACCCAAGGTTTCCCATTTATGTCTAATGAATTAGAATCCTAAATAATCTAATAAATTACATTAAGAAATAAACCCTCATGCCACCTCAAAAAACCAACAAAGAAATAAACCCTTTACCAAATCTCTATCATAATCACTAACGTCACAAAATCTATCAAATACAATAATAATATTATAGGGAATACTTTAAGGGAATCACCAATTAGTGGTAGTACATGTATTCCAAACATGAGTTTATAGTAAATAAATGCTTATAAATACCAGATTTTTATATCATAAAAATAAACCATGTCTCTAACCATTACATATATAACCGTTTGATGATATATAAATCTCAAATAAATTTTATCAAATAACTTATATGCAAAAAACGCTGTCTTTGGAATGTAATACACAAATATTATTGGAACCCTCCTTATTTAAAATAAAAAATAAAAAATACATTCTAAAACCCAATAACTATATCAAATATAACTTATATAGTTTTTAATTTGATATGAAATGTGTTTTAAAATATCATGGAGAAAGAGTTATGTTAAATAAATGGAATGACATAGAATCACCCAGCTCAATCCAATTAAATCATTGTGTCTTGTTTTAATAATGGATGGTTTGAACTAGAAAAAATCTTCAGGAATCCTATATATAAACCCCCCTTGATTTAGGCTAACCCTAAAAATATAATTTTCCACTATGGTTTGATAGTGAAAAGAAACTGAATAATGTGAGAAGAGAAGAATACAATGAGAAAAAATAAGGGAGAATAAAGATATTTCCTAGATATATCATCCGAGAATCAATAGGATAAAACCATAGAGAAAGAAATTATATGATTGATGATGGATTTATATGTCCTTATATGTGTCTCAATCCAATTAGGGGGGGGGGAAGAAAAGATACCAGATGAAATGAATAGAATAATAATAAAAATACAAATACTATAAGAAATTTCATGGTTATCCAACACGGTTTACCAAATTAGGAAAAAACCATACATTATATACTAGATTAGAAAATTCCCACCCAATGGTTAGGTTTTGAAGTTTCTCAAAATAGTCATCTAATAAAATTCTCTAAATTTTAATATCTTATTAGCCCAAAATCAAGAAACTCAAAGGAATGAATAAAAACTAAAACAAAAACATATCTATAACATCACCTACATCACACCTCAAAAATTTAAGAGTGTGGAATTATGTTTTTTATATGATTTTTGGACGTTGGGAATAGATTTAGGATAAAATTAAATTAGTTAAAACATCTCTTTAGGCGTTCCATTGGATTTATTTCCTCTTCCCTTGTGAACGTCATCTTGATAGGATGATTCAAGCGCACTATAAAGATGTTATTTCTAATTTTTATAATAACTAGCTATATAAAAATAACAATAAAAATATTTTAGGAGAAATGACCCATAATTTATTAAAATTAGTAATTCATTTACAGAGGCTAAATTATAGAGCTAAAATGGGTATAAATATATTTACTGATATTTGAAACATGAAATGGTAGAGGCTATTCATCTTGTCCATAAGTCTATTATGAGATCCTTTATAATATTACCTTAATCTAAAGTTCATCCACCACTTTATTTTTCTCCTGGATGATATGAGATCCTCATCACTGTATGATTTAAGGAAAATAGAGAGTATTATACATTTATGAAATTTATTAAAGTCCTAGGTAGTATGGAGGGTTTATATATAAAAATTATCAAATATAGAGTGATGAAAACCAAAAAACAAAACGATGATAAAAATAGAGTTTACATGTGTAGAGGAAGTATAAAAATAAATAATGATAAAATTATGATATTATTTAGTTTATGAATGTGATATATAGTTAAATAAATATATGAAAAGTGTGAAAAAAATGATTATCAATTAATAAAATCACAATAACTTCAATACAATTTATAAAAGATAATATCACATTTAATTAAGTGAGTAATAGAATAAGATCAAATATGTATAAAAACTATGCAATTATTTGAAATGATGTGATATGGATGATGAAATGAATAATTTTTAAAAGGGGTCAAAAATAGTTTGATAAAATTGTTTGTTAATAACTCGGTGAGAGCCACTATGTATCTCCCCTTGGGTTTAGATGTATATGAAATTACTCCAATAATTTTACTAGAGATTAATAAACAAACTCCTTACTTGAATTTTCATGTTTGGGATAATAAAAGAATATCCCTCATGTTTATTGTTATGATAACCCCATTGAAAATCATTATTAGTCAAGAAATGCATCCCTTAATTTTCCATTAGTGAGCACCCATTGTAAATGTTGTGTTGAGAAAAGAAATATTTTGTTAGGGAAAATATATTACAATGATGATCTCTTATATATCAATAAGAAAAATAAAATTTATAGGATTCATAGAGAGGAATGGTGATAAGTTATTTTGACACTGAGAAAGGAAATTTTCTCCTTAATATAGAACACAGAGAATATAAAATCAATTCAGTTTCCAATCCAACATTATGAGAATTCTTGATATTTTTTTTCCAATCAACTATGGACCCCTATTTATAGACTCTAATAGTTATATGAATATTTTAGGTTTCAAGGGAGTCATAAGGAATCATCAATGAAAATTTTATAGATATAGATTCTCCTTAAATAAATAACCTTGAATTACTGTATCGGCTCCACTAGCTAGTTGGATGATCAAATCAGCTAGCTTAGAGATCACTAAATCTGGGAAACATCCCCCAGCCAGCTTCCACTAAACGAAGACTATTTGATGGCCTTTTGGTAGACCTATGTGGTTCTTTAACAATCACCATCTTTCTATTTCTCTTCAATCATCTACCCAGTGGACTTCCTAGAGGATTTTCATTCTATGCATATGGCACTAGTTACTCGGTGGCTTGCAACGATTATCCAATGCTTCTTATATTCATAAAAACTTGACAATGGTCCTCTAGAATTTCTCCATTAAACCATTTATTATTTGAATATTTATTCCATAAAATAATCATTTCTATTAAAATTTTAATTAATATATCACATTCCTTCAATAGAGATCCTCCAAAACATTTGAATTCCAACACTTTGTGAATTAAAAAACTGATTTAGTATTCAAATTTTATAAAAGATAATCCTTTTAAGAAACCATTAAGTTTAATGATGAGTGTTTGTGATAATGAAAACACAATGAGAGTGAGAGGTATAACATATCCACAATGGGACATTCCTTTATATTTTAGGAATAACATTAACAAAAAAGACCAAGTCAATCTCTAACTAAATGTAGTTCAAATAAAAAATCATGGAATATCTATAAGAAAATTTAATAGTCTAGATCCTTAATTCAATAGAAAAAAAAATTACAAAACATTTAGTGAAGTAATATTTAATAAAACCCATTAGGAACTAAAAACTCTCCCATATCCAACAATTCCCAAGTCACTAAAAGCTAAACCATCGATAATTCACTTTATCTGGGAGGCAAGAGGTTGAATAAACTAGATTTATTTTTGGGATGTTGTTTTCTATTTAATAATATAAATTCCTTATGTTTAGATTATTGAGTTTTACTTCAAGAAATTATTCATGAATACATGATTAATATTATAATAAAATGTAATATATTTTTCAATGGAATAGAAGTTAAATTTATTTTATAGGAGTTTACCATCAAAATATAGATTATTTCTACTCAACTAATTATTGTAAAATATAGGACCTAAAGAAATAATAATGAAACTAATTATTTTTTCACCAATATAAGTCTCACATGAAATATGTGTAGAGAGTATTAAATCTCAATCAGTTTATAGGTCGATCTTAAATAAACTTCAAATGAATTTACATACTATGATGGCCAAATAATATTTTAAAAATACATGATTAATATTTTCATAAGTACAATAGAATAAAATAAACATATAGGTAATGTGGATACCCATATTCTATATTATATCATCCATAGGAAGTGTCTTTATCTAGTACACCCATATTAGAATTAATATTGCATGTGAAATAAAATACCTTCAGAAGTGCTTTAGTCAACTCAAAATTCATTCATTATCTCTATAGAGATATACATAATAATTATTTGAGTTCAATTATCCAATACATAGAATAGTTCGTAATGGTGTGCCAACTTCTTCAAAATCGCGATTTCTCAACTCATCACTAATATAATTCCAAAATTAGACTAATATCCTTTAGATTATCCAAAACATGTGCTATTTATATTTTCATAAATCTATCCAGAATATTATAAATTTTATCTAGTCTTAGGTGTAACCTATTAGTATTCGAATAATTTAACTTTCTGTGTCATCATATATAATATATTTATTTTGACAACACGATAGAGAATGATTCTCTAACCAAGTGTTAAACCATGGAATAAAGGTATAAATTTATTCCTCTAGTCTTCCTTTCAATCAAACTACGCATTAGGAATTCAGTGGATGATTCCTTACAAATCATAGGATTATAAATACCATTAAAGATAATTTCATTATTAAGATGAATAATATTTTTAAGACCCATACCATTCATACTAAATAGATTGGTTGAATTATTCTAAATCTTTGTGATCAAATTTCTTACCTGGATACATGACATCCTTTTAGAATTTATAAATTGAGATTTAATATTTCTTAAAAGATTAGTTACCCATTAGTAAATGATGAAAGTATAATTTTTTTCTGGAATTCACTGTGTTTATCAGAATCACCCAATTGATTCATACAAGGATCTACCCTTCCAACATTATAGATTATTAGAGATATTAGATACAATTTCATTAATTTAATCATAAATGATATGACCCAAAAATATGGGAGCACCCACAAAAGTAAAGATAACAGTATATTGAAAAGGGATATGTTAAAGTAGTATTATAACATACAAAATAGGATATTGGATGGAGGTTCACCTTATCTGACTCCCATGAACATTTATACTTACCTTGTAGAGATATATTTCAGAGAATTTATAGTCTATTACTATAAAATAAGGCATTAAAAATTTGATGGAAATCAATGGGAAAATTATACCTTCTAAGGATTTTTTGTCTTAATTCACTTTTAGAGTATTAAAATATTTTCTAATATTAATTTGACGGGCCATATTAACATTTCTTGTATTCTATAGAAATATGTTAAATCCCTTTGAGTGTTTTTAGATGGAGTCTTAATATTCCCCCAAGGATAAAATAAAATAGTTTATTTGAGAAAATATTATTTTTAATATCACTAATAAAAGAATCCATAATCTTCCCAATGATCATTTAAAAAGTATTCCCCAAAATAATGGTTCTAAAATACTGGCCATCCCTAGCTGAGTAAGATATGAGGATGAGATTTAGAATCTATTAGTTACAAACATGAGGAAGAAAAGTGGGGAGAAAATAATTCTTCAATGTGTCAACAAAATCACTATATATTTTTTTGAAAAGTGCATAGAGATTTTTTTAAATATGATCAATAAATGGGGAACTCTTAGTATTTAAATAAAAAAGATAATCCTTGATCTATAGATTCTTTAGAATACAAATAATATTGTGATTTTATTCTTGATTAATCATGTTAGGAGTAACACCCCACAATCAAGCATCAATTCTATAATGGTAGACTTATATGAAAATATAGATAACGTTACTAACCAAAGTATTTAGAAAATCATACTTATTAGAGAAATAAATTCTCTTAATACAAATAGAAGATATGTAAAGCATTTTTTATTATTCATAAACTAAAATAATTCAGAATATTTATCACATTATTACAAATATTTCAATATAAATTAATCTTTATGCACAAACTATTATATTTTAATTATCATATCTATCATAGGTTTCCATTGGATATATTTATAGGAGGGTTTTTATTAGTTAAAAGACAGATTTTAAAATTTCTACAAAGATGCCTCAAGAGAACTTATATCATTATCAAAACATGAGAACTTTTACCCTTTTATGGTTTAAAAAAATGTTTTACCCTTTTAATCCTTAAAGGGGAATTTAAAAATAGATCTCAAATATCATCATTATTATTTTCATCATCAATAATTTCTTGACATTATTTAAGGGAAATCTATGTTTTGTTAAATCTAATGGAGAGAGGTTTTATCTTTTATCATGGAATTTTAAATTTACCACAACATAGTTATAGTTTGAATGAAAACTATATAGATCATTATAAGAAACTAAATGATGAATATATTCACCAATCATTGAGACTCAATTTATCATTCTATATTACTTACGATTACCTAAAAAGTTATTTCAAGTGAAGTCAACTCAATGAAATTTAGCATCATTTGGAAATGGTGTAGAATGATTTGTTTGGATGAATTTGGGCTTAATTATAGTGGACCATATTGTAAAATAGATAGAAATTATCATGGGTCTACCTTTATGATGAGGTAACTGTGGGTTATAGGGGGACACATTCCCTTACTCTAGGTATGCAGAGGAGGAAGGCCACTGACCTAAATTTTGGAGAACTATAGCAGTGCTAGCTAACAATATAAAAGCTGATAGAAGACACTGATATTGCACTGTTGCAGTGTTGGATTAATATACTAGTATAAAAAAAGACACTATAGTACTGTAGACATGGATATGGAAATATTGTAGTATGTTGTTGGAGACACCAATACGTCATTGTAGCTTCATGGATTTACAACCACCAGTCACTATAGTAGCTAGGAACTTGGTAGCTATGACATTGTAGTACCGTGGATTTACATTATGACTAGTGGAATAGTATCTTCATATACAATTATGAGATCATTTGAGATAGGTTTTCTATGTGTCTAAAACACCGAATATATCCATATAATTCTACTCCCTATTATAGTGAATTATTCTACCTCTCTATGGATATAGATATCATTTCGTGAACCACATAAATTACTGTGTACTGTGGTCTTATTCTCATTATTTTTTATCATTTCTTCATTTGAAAACCATTTTTTAATGTGATTACTAGAGTTATTAAAAAACTAGTAATAAATATCGTGTTCATAAGATCATGTTCCCGTTTTCTCAAGCTAAATAAAAGAAATAGAAGAAGGAAAGGTGATTGTTAATTTCATTAATAGAACTGATTTTATTTCTAGATGATTAAAATAAAAAATTATCTTTTTTAGAAAATGTTTCACTTACCATTTCTAGGTTTAATACCAATTGATTTAGAGATCTTGGAGTGAGATATACTTGATTTTTAGGTTATGGGTGACATGCACCATTCATTATACAATAATTCGGAGTTCAATATAAAATCAAATAAAATGATGGATGGGTTACTTAATTCTCACAAAAATATGTATGAAAATCCTTTGTGTTGAATAAAGCGTACAAAATACAATGATAGTATAATATAAGAATGATTTAAGCTTGGATTTATACAGATCATGTCAATGAATTCAACACCGTAATAAGTTAATTGATGTCACTGGTAATTTCACTTGATGATAAGGTTTGTGAACTGGTTTTAGACTATTCATTGCATGAGATATTTGGAATGACTATAATAACTGTGGGATGTTATTTAAGGAACACAAATATTGTTCAGAAGTTTGTGCGAGATCTAGTCCTCAGTTAATATATTTTTAGAAGATAATATTGATGATTTTATGATGATTATTTGATTAAATGTGGAAGAGGTAGATATGGTATGTGAGATAATCATATAGGATGATAAAAATAAAGAGGAAAGATTCAAGAAATTAAAAGATAACTAGCCATACCTACTCTATTTTGGGGAAGAAATGACTTGTTAAGGAATGTAGAGAATAATCATAGGGCATGAAACCAATACAAGAAACATAGTGGATGTAATAACTGATGATGTTTTGTTGATAATCATGGATGACCCTATGTATCCTAAGAGTTTAGACTTAGATACATATTTCCATTCCATTTTAGATAATTTGTTTCAAAACAATTATGTTTCTATACATTTTTTCAAGGTACATCTTGCTTCTGATGAAACCTTACAGATTATGGGGAAGAGTGATGCAAGGATGAAGACTAGAAGTAAGAGTTTTCAAGTTCTAGAGAATATAAATTATTTTCTTGTACTAAGAATGAATATTATATCTATCAGCTATCTTAATGATTTAGTTTTTAACATTACATTCACTGGTGGTTCAAGGAATATTACCAAGGGAGTTATGGTCTTATGTAATGGAGAAAAAATGGTACCCTATACAACATGACTGAGACTTCTGTGGACAATCTTGAATGAATAAATTCTTTTTGGGATTCAAAAATATAAAACTATAGGATAAACCACATGAGTGAAATGGTATGAATCTAACAAAAAAATTATTTCACATCAAGAATAATTTAGAGGAATTTGGATTATCTATAGAGTATATCCTTGGAAATCCTATGATGGTAACCATTTCAAAAGGAGGCGTAATGATGAAATTCAGGAAGCTCGATCAACTACACAGTGATGTATATGGAATGAACTAGTACATTACTTTGAAGGTTCACAACATTATGTGACATAAATAAAAAAAATAAATTAATAATTTATGATTTTACTTTATGATAAGAAAATATTATGTATTTAAGGTGTTTCAGAAGTAGAAGACCATGTTGGAGAATGATATAGAAACAAAGATTAATTTTTTGTGGTATAGAAATACAGGATAGTATAGATGTAAACATATCAATTAATTCAATTATAATAATTTAATTTTTTGGGAAATACTCTTCTAGGTACAACACAATAGAATAATGTAACTCAAATGATTAATAGGGAATTGAATGAAAATTCTATGAGTATGAGGCTCCAATCAAATCTACCCAACACTTTCTAGGATAAGGAAATAAAAATGGAATCATATATCATTTTTAAGAGTCCATATGTACCAATGGGATAAATTTTACCCAGGGATAATTGGTATCGCAAAGTGGTAAGACTCTGATATTTTTGAGTCTTTAGTTTTTTGGCATATGTACACATAGATAACAGTGCAAGGGAAAAGCTTGAAACTAAGTCCAAATTATTTTTCTTTGATTTATATGGTGTTGAGGTGTATGGTTATTGATTTTTGGATGATCAGAATACGATGATCATTAGAAGAAAAACCATGACATTTATTGATGGTGTCCTGTAAAACTACATCCATGAAGCTAAATTTGATAATGGGAATAAATAATCAAGGTGAAATGCAAGTGAAGCATGAAGGTGTACCTGATCATGTGACAAAATTACAAGTGGATCATACTCCTCAAGTGGATTTTAGAAGAAAAACAAGGGTGAGAAGTCCTATATTGTGGTATTCCCCATTGTTACATTATTTTTTTAACTGACAGTGGAGAACATAAATGTTTTGAAGTGGAAATGCAGTTGAATGAGTCTAATAAGTGGGAGTTGGCTATGAAGGGGGATATTTATTCACTACATGATAACACTACTTGGGGTTGATTACTTTTCCATAATGAAAGAAGTAATTGAAGAATAAATAGGTGTATTGTGTTAATCAAGAACATTATGGAAAGATAATATACAAATAAGGGTTAGTGGTGAATAGTTTTCAATAGACATTAGGTATGGGATTCACTAAAACAATTCAACTATATTGAATCTTAAAACTATCTTAGTGTCTCTCTGAATTATTCAATTAGAATAATTACATCCTGAGTAACTTAATGTGAATAAATATTTCCTTCTTAGATATCTTTAAGAGTATATTTATACAAAATAAACAGATATATATGTCGAGTCATGGAAGGAATACCTAATGTGAAATCTCTAAAATTGCATATATGGGTTTATGTTTTCATATAGGATGTTTAGGAAATGGTTTGATTAATTCAAGATTAAAAATGATTACACCACCTAGAATGAATCAATAATACAATTTATAATATTTTCAAAAAATATTTATTATACTTTTTCTATATGTGGATGATATAATAATTATAGGATCATGCATATAGAGGATTGATGAGATAAAAGGGCAGTTGTATGAGGAGTTTGAGATGAAAGATATTGGGGAAGATGGTATGATTTTGGGGTTGGTGATCAATAGATAATGTGTCATTTGAACCTTTATGCTATCATAAAATGGCTATATTAGAAAGTTTTTTAAAAGATTTAGTATTCTAGAAACAAGGATATTTTCAAGTCAGTTGGAAATCAATTGAAATTTACTGAAGGAGAAATCACTAAAGGTAGAAAAATAAGTTTAGTACATGAAAATGGTTATTTATGCATCAACTATTGGAATCTTGATGTATTCCATGTTCTGTATTCATCCTCATATTTCTCATGTAGTTGGAGTAGTGAGAAGATACATGGATAAAAATAGAAAGAAACATTGGAATGTTTTGAAGTGGATACTAATGTATTTGAGGGGAAGCACAGAAGTATATCTATAATTTGGGAAAGGAATATAATTATAGAGTTATGTGGATTTTGACCATGGAGGTGATGTTGATAACATGGGGAGTACCACAGGTCATGCATTTACCTTTAGAGGAAATTTAGTGAGATATAAATATCAAATATAAAAGGCATATGATATAAACAACATAGAAGTAGAATATATAGTTGTAATAGAAGATAGAAAGAATATGGATTGACTAAATAATGTCTTAGATGACTTGAGTAGAGAGTGATAGGAACATTCATTACACTATGAGCACTATATTTCCATACATCTTTCAAAAATCCAAGTATTTCATTCCTATATCAATAATATTTATTTAAAATACCACTTTATTAGAGTCTGGATGCAAGATGGGTTTTTGATATTTCATATTATTCAAGAAATGAAAAATCATGCATCGATGTTGATAATGCTGATGGTGATAGATAAGTTGAGGCACTTTTGTGACTTCGTTGGTCTCCATGGATGAATAGAGGATGAGAGGCCGAATGTGAGAGAACACTATGCGAGCAAAAAAGTAAAAACCCACTAGTATATCATGAATTTTTAGAATAAAATTGAAGAAATAAATGTAACACCTCAAAATTTCATAGCACGTAATCTCATTAATGTAATTCAATAGCTTGCACTACAGGAAACACTGAGTTTGAGCGCACCACAACTTACCACACTAACCATTCAAAAAGAAGTTATGAATTGTATTAACTAAATTTTGAATTTTATATACTCAATATAGTTTTAATATCCATATTATGTGTTTCTTAGACATAATTTAAGAACAAATTCATTTTTTTAGATAAAAGATGTCTTTTTCAAAAAATGAAATTTTACAGCCTTTTAATGGCAGGCCATTTTGGAAACCAATATTTAACAATTTTATATATTCAATGTAATGAAATTAAAATTTTTATTTTGAATAAGGGCATAAAAATTTAGTTTAGATAAATTTTTGGCACTTTTGTAATAACTTTCATATTTTGATGAATAGTGAAAAATACTATGTTTTAATTGAAAACAACTTTTTTTAATTGAAATACTTTATAGTGATTAATTATGAATTTGAATGGTTTTTAAGTATAATTAGATTATATTTTTATCATTTAATAAAATTTAGGTAATTATAAGTAATTTCCAAATTTAAATTTGACACAAACACATGTCAATCTTTTTATAGTTTTTAATTTTTAAAAACCCGCTTTTTGGTTTTGACAACGGGAATTAATTTTAAATTAATAAATTCTACATATATGCTTTTAATTTGGAAAACTAGTCTTCATTTTTTAATTTGTAATATCAAAATTATCTTAGTGTAAATTTTTGGAATTTTTCTGAATACTTTGAATTTTTGATGAATAGTGAAAAACATTGCATTATTATATAAAACCGAATTTTAATTAAAATAATTAGTTTTTTTATTTTATTTTAGGTCAAAATAGATACATAATACCTATATATGTTCAACTTTATTCATTGGAGTCATTTTATAATAAGTTTATATATATATAATTTTATCGAACATTTTACCGTCTTTTACCCACCTTCTAGGAGCATTTACAAATTTTTATAAAACATAATTTTACCACTTCTGTGAGTTGAATTTAAAAACTCCAAGAGACATAGTTAATATTAGCTAGTAAAATGTGGTTCAATAAGATGAAAATAATTGTTGTTGAATAGTAACTTTTGACTTTTATTTACCACAGTTAAAAGTAAATTGGGTAATTAAGGGTAAAAATGATATCATAATTACCCTAACACATGTAGTAATTCTATTGAATAAGTATAATTCGACCAAAACCAACCTTAGGAATAAAATCTTATCCTCTTTGGTCCACTTGGATTAGATTAGGACATTTATTATTATTTTATTTAAAGAAGAGTTATTAGATTTAAATTCAATGTTTAATAACTAAACCATTTTTAATATAGGGTTATACATAATATAAATTTGACTATAAATATTAATTAGAAAGATAAAAATATTTCTTACATAATATATTTTATTTATAATTTCTAGACATTAAATAATTTAGTTTATTTACGAGACAATGATGACGTAGTAATTATCTTAATAATAAAATATTAAAATAATTGATATTATAAATATCCAAATAAATGTAATTTGAGACTTTTGAGGAAGAAAAATAATTTTATAGGTTAATATGACATGTTAGTATTGAAAATATGAATTTATTTTTAAATAATAAATTCTTTATGACTTTAAAAAAAATCATTTATTAAATAATGTCCAAATTGACATATTTGAGTTTTTAAAACAAATACTATATTATTGGTTGATATAATCTTCCTAGAAATCTATGGTTCATCCAAAGGGCTTTAATAATGTTATATATGTCATTAATGAACATATTGGGGTTCTCTTGGATGTTTATAGTATTTTTTTAACCATATAATATAAAAATAAAAAGATACATGGTAAATGTCAAATTATTTAACTAAGAGTTAAATCTAAAAGATAAGGTTAATATGAAGACCTAAACCAATATAAAACATAATCATTGAGATTTTTTAGACCCATAACCACCATATAATTTAATGAATTCATTTTGGATCCATTATATGACGAAAATTAGTTTATTATAAAATAATAGTTCAAGCTTTTCCTAATGTGACCCTCACCTCTCTTATAAAAGGGAACTTCCCCTTATCTTATTTTCACACCTCCAAAGCCTTTTTTCTCGGCCAAAACCTGCCCAAATATCCTTCCAAATTTCCTCAATTCATCCTATAGTCCTTCATTTGGTCATGAATTCAACCTAATGATTCCGTTTGATCAAATCAAAAGGAATAACCCGAAGAAGAGGTAAATATTTCAACACGTCTTTCAAGTTCTTTTCATATTCTGCTTCCTATTTCATTGTTGTTTCCATGATAAAATAAAAACTCAAGTATATTCTATATAGTGTGATACTATTATAAAAACGGAATATCCATATTCATTATTCTATCCATCCAATAAATGAAAAAGTCACCATACATGCGTATGTACAGATTACCGTCTCCACGTCGTGGTATAGTTTGTTATTCAAACAATTCATTATTTGGATGGGTATAATAATGAGTATAACTGATTTAAATAATAAATATAAGATGTTAATTATTCTGTATATATGATATAACATGAAATTACATATTATTTCACCATCAATATAATGATATTGTCGCTCGTGCGTATGTATGGATTACCGTCTCCATGACGCGATGAAATTCATTTCCACGTTCACCATTCAATGATGATTATAAAATATATATCATGAATAAGTATGTAATATATGAAATAATAATTCTACTAGATATATATATATATATATATACATGTAATTACATATATCTTATTCACTTAGTTCTGTTCAATACAATATCAAAACAGAAACAACGTTTATGCGTACGTACGGCCTACCCTCTCCATAAATGGTGTTTTCCATTTCATATATACATCTATTATAAATATATATGATATCTAAATTATTTTTTATATTTGGGAAGTATGTAAATCATGATCTATGTGATACCATCCAGAATAACTAGTTAAAACATGTACGATAAAGAAAAGCGATTATTACCCGTAATGTTAATTTAATATGGATATTATTATTAAATGGGTAGTATAAAGTCATAAATAAGTCATGTATGATATCATAAATATTAATATGGTTCTGTTATAATTTAATAAAATTCTATTGTTTTTATACAAGAGGTTAAACGTACCCTCAACTAAAGTAATGTTCAAGGTAAGGGTTAACTTCTCAATCTCATTTTAATCTCAAATTGTTTAGGTGTATGTTTTTACGGGGACATATTTATTATCCATGTCCATGTTTCATAAAAGAGTTTTCAAAGGGATTATTTTTAAGGGACTCATTATCTAAAAAATCATTTTAAAAGTTTTAAATATTTATTCTTCTAAACCTTTCTCATTAAGGTCCATGTTTTCAAAATGATTTTAAGGATTTATTTATATGGACTTGAATGTTTTAAAATGTTAATTCCATTAAAAAGTTTCAAAGTGGATTGGGACACATTGATTCAAAAAATATCTTTGAAATTATTTCCTTTATAAATTTTGTTACTTTTAAATATTTTCATCGAAAATTGATATTTTTATCAAAGAGTTTAACAAATCATGTTCATCTATGTCAACATCCTTTGATAGATTTTAAACTTTTTTGAAGTTGATTTATTATGATACAAATCATTTATATTGTATTGAAGGTTTTGTGATATGTTTGAAAATGGATGTGTTATTTTTATACCATTCAGGGTTTGTGGATAGAGTTTTGACATTTCATATGTTAGTTTTAATATGAATGATTATGTTGTGTTCAAACCTTTTCATATGTGGAATGAATTGGACTTAGTAAGTGACGGGTGGAGCCCGCTATAGCACCTTAATGCATCAGTAGGTCTCATGAGACAAACTAGTGTCTAGGCACAAGGCCTTGAAAAAATATTATTTTTAGTCTTGGCACAAGGCCTTGAATATGTGGTTATGAATTATGGTATTATGCATTCCATAATTATGAAAGTGGATATTGATATTGCATGTAATTATTCCACTAGTAGAATATCCTTGCGAATAAGTAAGTGGAATTATTTGATTTTATCTTTGCTATATATTTTTGATGTTTATGTTTAAAAGGATTTTGTTTTAGTCTAATACATTTCCTTAAAAGTTTATTCTTATTTATGAATGTTTCTGCTATATTATTATCTTCACTGAGCATCTGAGCTCACCCATTTCTATGTTTTATTTTTCCCAGGATGTGATGTAGTATTTCATTATTGATAAGCAGGGTTATGCTAAGGGATTAATGTCATTATCAAAGGATCATTTATGTTGTGTTTTATTTTATAATTAGTAATGTAATGTTCATATATGTAATCTATTTTCTAAGACTACTAAACTGATCAGTCTTTCAGGACATGATTTCTTGTAATAATGCCAATGTATTAAAATAATGCACTAAATCCCATAACTGGGGTCGGGGCATTACAATTGGTATCAGGGGAAGTTTAGAAATAACCTTGGAAAATATATTTAGAAAAAATCTGATTAAAGAACACTACCCTAAGATAGACATTGAGGATTAGTATAGATTATCTTACTAGAATTTTGGTACTGTAGAGATTTTCTGAGTTTTCCAAGAAATACATCCCTTTCTGTATATGAGCAGGTAGAGGTAGATCTGGAACATATGTACCTATGGGTAAAACCTGAAAACATCGCTTTGAGCTAGAATTGAATGGGAATTGGTGCACGACAACAGACCTTGTTGTACTCTTTGTTACGACACTTTGGGGGGATATTATTAGGATAATTATCATTTTATTTACAAACCACTATGAAGGGTTTATTAGTATATACCTCCGAAAAGAATTTTTTTATGATTATGGATTTTATCTATGAACTGTTCAATTTATGTTAACTATTTTACATGTTTGGAATTATGCATTACGATTCATACACTGGCCTATTGTATACCAGTGTTTAGAAATGGTGGCCAGTAGATGGAATGAGACCTCCAACAATACGCATGATCCAAAGAGTAAGAAAGATCACATATTTTATAGTATTAATCCAACATTTAGAAAGGAAATTGTCTCCCACATATCATTATCATATGAAAAAATAGTATCATGTGTTAATAAAATAAGTAAAAAAATTTCTTAGTCCTATGGCTTGGAAGGAAAGCCAAAGAAGAAAAATATGGTAGAGAGAAAGATAGATAAAGGGAATAAGGGAAATAAGGATTATCCCAAATGTGATATCTGTGGAAAGAATCTCCTTGGTAAATGATTGAAGCTAATGGGAGTTTGTTATAAGTGTGGAGAAAAAGGACACCGAGTACATGATTGCAAGGGTGAGAAAAAAATGTTTCAAATGTACAATGCTTCATCTGCAAGGAGTTGGGACATTATGCGAATCAATTTCCAAATCATCAGAGTATACCCCAAATGATGCTATTAAATAATAATCAAGTTATGATACTACTGAAGATGAAGGGGAATGATTAATAGTTCTTATGTTGTTATTAATGTATTTTTTCATTTGATTATTGTATTAATGATGTACGTGTTATATAAATTATAGAGTATATAAGGATTATAATGAATTACTATTTCATTAAGGACTTGAGATTAGTGGAACCAAGAAAAGTGTCTCAATGGAAGGTTAAACTTCTTGGAAAATACATGGTTGAAGGAAAGACAAAATATTAATATTGTCCTGATACTAAGGTATTGATTTTGGAATAAGAGATGATTGTTTGGATAAATTATATTGGATATTATTGACATCCTCAGAACTAATTAATGGTTTATTTATTCCATCATTGTTAAAGTTTACAACACCTTTTTATATAAGGAGTATGTCCAGTATTCTATAAGTAATAAGGGATCATGAATGTAATCAATACGGTTATATGATAATTCAAGGTGTTTCTGTGTTTTAAAAGAATATATGATGAGTTATTCACCTGTTATTAAGTGGAAAAAAGGATCTTCATTTTGTTTACCTTCCTTATAAATTTTGGATTGTGAGTTTGGACATAAGTATTTTGGATAAGTATAAAGGTTTGAATCGATTAAGTTTGACTATGGATACTATTTTTAAGGTTAAATAATTTCTTGAGATTATTTTTGGATTGTCATAAAAAGGACAACCCTGAGGTCGGATGACAACCCGTCGCGTCCGACAAGGTCGTGAGACTTGAACCAGCTACCGAAGGGTGACAAGGGTGCATCACCTAACACTATCCTACATGATGTCCTAGTTTGTATAATGTATTTTTTTTAAAATAGTCTGAAAAATTAATTATAAATTATTTATTTTTATCATGCTATAAGATTAGGATAAATAGAATATTTTTGAATTCTATTCTCTTTTGGAGTGAAAGATGAGTTTGGGGTAGGAATTAGTTGAAGGATGAAACTCTACTTGTCAAGTATATATATATATTTGATCTTATTATATGAATAAATTAATTCTTAAACTTTATGGAAGGGATCTTAAAACCAAAAATGTGTTACCCTAATACTATATGTTTTTTTGAACCGATGATATTTTACATTATCTTAGATTGATGGATTTGAGGCCCTCAATTTTATACTTGTTTGTGATTGATGACATCAATAACTCCCTATAAATAATTATGTTTTTCCTCCAATTATATTTCTATAATTTCCACCAATGTTCTCCTAATCTAGATCATAATTTTGTGGTGAATTGTTTGTTTCCCATTTCCTCTTATTAAGAATAAATTTAATAAACCCAATTTATGATGTGGGTTTTCCCAAAAGGTAATTTTCTATTTTTAACCATTTATTTTTGAAGAAAAATTTCAAATTGAGAGGACACAATTTATTTAAGGAGGGGAGAATATAAAACCACAATATTTCATAGTATATTATCTCATTAAAGTAATTCAGTAGCTTGCGCTACACGCAACACTGAGTTCAAGCACAACACCACTTACCACACTAATCGTTCAAAAAGATGTTATGAATAGTATTAACTACATTTTGAATCTTATATACTATATATATTTTTAACATCCATATTATTTGTTTCTTAGACATAATATAAGAATATTTTATTTTTTTCATATAAAAGAAATATTTTTCAAAAAATGCAATTTTACCACCTTTTAATGGAGAACCCTTTTTAAAACCCATATTTCAAACTTTTATATAATCAATTTAATGAAATTAAAATTTCTCATTAGAATCGGGACATAATGATTTAGTTTAGATAAATTTTTGGTACTTTTCTAATAACTTTCATATTTTGATGAACAGTGAAAATACTATGTTTTAATAGAAAAAAACTTTTTTTAATAGAAATAATTTATAGTGATAAATTATGAATTTGAATGGTTTGGAAGTATAATTAGATTATATTTTTATCATTTAATACAATTTAGGTCATCATATTTAATTTCACATTTAAATCTTACATAAACACGTGTCAATCTTTTGATAGTTTTTACTTTTTAAAAACAAGCTTTTTGGTTTTGACAACGGGAATTAATTTTAAATGATTAGATGCAACTTCTATGTTTTGAATTTGGTAAAATTGACTTCATTTTTTAATTCAGAGTATCAAAACTAGCTTAGGGTAATGTTTTTGTATTTTTTTGAAAACATTCAATTTTTGATGAATAGTGAAAAACATTTTGTTATTATATAAAATCGACTTTTTATTTAACTAATTAGTTTTTTTAATTTATTTTAGGTTAAAATATATACATAATACTTATTTTTTTCAACTTAATTCATTGGATTAATTTTACAATAGGTTTATATATATATAATTTTATCGAACATTTTACCGTCTTTTACCCACCTTCTAAGAGCATTTGCAAATTTGTATAAAACATAATTTTACTGCTTATGAGAGCTGAATTTAAAAAATCCTAGAGACACAGTTCATATTAGTAACTCAAATATGGTTCAATAAGATGAAAATAATTTTTGGTGAATAATAAATTTTGACTTTTATTTACCACAGTTAAAAGTAAATAGGGTAATTGAGGGTAAACATTTTATCATAATTACCCAGACACATTTCATTATTCTATTGGATAAGTATAATTCAACCAAAAACAAACTTCGTAATAAAATATGATCCTTTTTTGTCCACTTGGATTAGATTAGAACATTTATTATTATTTTATTTAAAGAAGAGTTAAAAGAGTTAAATTCAAAGTTTAATAACTAAACCATTTTTAATATAGGGTTATAAATAATAGAAATTCAACTATAAATATTAATTAGAAACATAAAAATATTTCCAATATAATTATATTTTATTTATAATTTCTAGACATTAAATAATTTAATTTATTTATGACTTAATGATGACGCAGTAATTATGTTAATTATGAAATATTAAAATAATTGATATTATAAATAACAAAATAAATGTACTTTTAGACTTTTGAAGAATTACACTAATTTTATAGGTTAATATGACATGTTAGGATAAAACATATGAATTTATTTCTAAGTAATAAAGTCTTTAGGACTTTAAGAAAAATCATTTATTATATAATGAAAAAATTGTCATAATTGAGTTTTTAAAACAAGTACTATATTATAGGATGATATAATATTCCTAAAAATATAAGGTTCATCCAAAGGGACTTAATAATATTATATATGTCATTAATGAACCTTTTGGGGTTATCTTGAAATTTTATAGTATTTTTATTAACAATATAATATAGAAATACACTGAGACGTGGTAAATGTCCAACAAATTAACTAAGAGTTAAATCTAAAAGATAAGGTTAATATGATGACCTTGACCAGTATATAACATATTGGTTGAGATTTTTTTGATGAATAACCACATTATACTTTAAATAATTCATTTTGGAGCCATTAGAAACTGAAAATGATTTTATTATAAAATAATATTTCAAGATATTCCCAAAGTGACCCTCAACTCTCTTATAAAAGGGCACTTACCCTTCTCTTAATTTCACCCCTCCAGAGCCTTCTGTATCTGCCAAACCCACCCCAAATATCCCCCCAACTTTCCTATATTCATACTAGAGTCCCTCCTTTGGTCAAAAATCCATCTTAAGGATCCCGTTTGATCAAATCAAAAGGAAGAACCCGAAGAAGAGGTAAATTTTTCAACACCTCATTCAAGTTATTTTCATCTTCTACTTCCTCTTTCTTTGTTGTTTCCATTCTAAAAAACTAAATATAGTATCTTCTATATTCTTTAATGTTATTATAAAAATGGTACTACCATATTCATTATTCTATCCATCCTATAAATGAAAAAGTCACCATACGTGCGTACGTATGGATTACCGTCTCCACGTCGTGGTGTAGTTTGTTATTCAAAAACTTCATTATTTTTATGGGTATAATAATAAGTATAACTAATGTAAATAATAAATATAAAATGTTAATTATTCTTTATATATTATATACCATCCAATTACATAATACTTCACCATCAATATAATGATATTGCCACTCGTGCGTATGTACGGATTACCATCTCCACGGCGCAATATGATTTATTTCCACATTCACCATTAAATGATGAATATCAAATATATATCATTAATAAGTATGTAATATATGAAATAATAATTTTACTATATATATATATATATATACTTACATATTTCTTATTCACTTAGTTCTATTCAATATGATATGAAAACGGAAACAACGTTTATGCGTACGTACGACTTACCGTCTCCATAAATGGTGTTTTCCATTTCATATATACATCTATTATACATATTTATATTATAAATATATATGATATATAAATAATTCTTTATATTCTAGAAGTATTAAAATTATGATCTATGTGATACAATCAAGAGTAACATGTTAAAACACGTACGATAAAGGAAACGATTATTAACCGAAATGTTACTTTAACATGGAAATTATTCATAAATGGGTAGTATAAAGTCATAAATAAATCATGTATGATATCATAAATATTAATATGGTTCAATTATAATTTAATAAAATACTACGATCTTTATACATGAGGTTAAACATACCCTGGACTAAAAGAAAGTGCAAGGTAAGTGGCAATTCCTCAATCTCATAATTTTCCGAGATAGTTTATGTGTATGTTTTAAATGGGACATATTTATTATCAATGTCCATGTTTCAATAAAGAGTTTTAAAAAGTTTCTTTTTTAATGGAATATATAACTAAAAAATCATTTTAAATGTTTTAATGATTTTTTCTTCAAAACCTTTCTCATTAATGTCCTTGTTTTCAAAATTATTCTAATGATTTATTTACATTGACATGAATGTTTTAAAATGCTAATTCCATTCAAAAGTTTCAATGTGGTATGAGAAACATTGATTCAAAAAAAATATTTTAAATTAATTCCTTTATATATTTTTTTCATTTAATTTTTTAATGAAAAATTGATATTTCACTCAAAGTGTTTTTCAAATCATTTTTATCTATGTCAACATCCTTTTATGGATTTTAAACTTGTTTGAAGTTGATTTATTATGATACAAATATTCCATATTGTATTGAAGGTTTTGTTATTTGTTTGAATGTGGATATGTTATTTTATTCCATTCATGGTTTATGGATAAAGTATTGACATTTCGTAGGCTAGTTTTGATACAAATGTTTATCTTATGTTTAAACCATTTCATATGAGGAATGCATTGGACTTAGTAAGTGACGGGTGGAGCCCGCTACAGCTCCTTCATTAATTGGTAGGTCTAATGAGACAAACTAGTGTCTTGAAACAAGGCCTTGTCATAATCTTATTTGTATTCTTGGCACAAGGCCTTGAATATGTGGTTATGAAGTCTTGCATTATGCATTAAATTATTATGAAAGTGGCTACTGATATTTCATGTGATTATTCGACTAGTAGAATATACATGTGAATAATTAAATGGAATAATTTGATTTTATCTTTTCCACATTTTGCTGAAGGTTTAGTTTAAATGGAATTTGTCCCAGTCTAATACATTGCCTTAAATTTTTATGATTATTTATGAAAGCTTATGCTATATTGTTATCCTTACTAAGAATCTGAGCTCACCCCTTTCTGTGTTTTAATTTTCCCAGGATGTGAAGAAGTATTTTATGATTGATAAGAAGGGTTATGCTAAGGAATTAAGGGAATTCTCAAATGATAATTTATGTTGTTTTTTATTTTCTAATGTGTAATGTAATGTTAATGTATGTAATATATTTTCCATGACTACTAAATTGATCATTCTTTCAGGACTTGATTCATTGTAATAATTCCAATTATTAAAAAAAATGCATCGAATCCCATAATTGGGGTTAGTGCATTACAATAAATGGAAGCACACCATGGTGATTTATGAAGATGAGGAAATCATATTAATTATGTTATATATGTTAGTATCATCAATGAAGAAAAACATAGAAGATCCGTCTCTAAGTGGGTGATTGTTGGATTGGTGTGGACCAATCCAGTTTGATGAAGCTGATCTGAATACTAGTGACCCATTGTATAAAAAATACTGTAAATCTATTTCATATAAGATTATGATAAGTAAATTCGTTGTTACAGGGGTAAGCATTCCACTACTCTGAGGGTTCAAGGGATAATGGATGTTGGTTTGATTTTTTTGGAATTGTAGTAATGTCGAATAACTATAGAAGAGCTTACCAGGTACACCGATAGGGCACTACATCAGTGTGATTTACTATAACAGTATGTGATAAGACACTAAAACATTATGGACTTCAACATGAAATTTTAGAATCATGTGATTGGAAACATAGGAAGGTCACTATAGCCTTACAAAATTTCATCCACTGGTTAATATAGTATCTTGGAATTGGGAGTCTAAAACACTATAAAATAGTGAACATACTATACAGTTTGTGGAATAGTCGCATAATATTCCTTTATGAGCTCATCCGATCTTGGGTTTCTATGTGCCTAAAACTCTAAATATACCATCTAATTTTACAAAAAAGTATAGTGAATTGTTCTGCTTCTTCATTATCATAGGGAATATTTCCTAACTACATAAATTATTGTGGCCTTTTATATTTTTCTTATTTTTTGTTTCTATCTTTTCTTAATCTACAATCCTTTCTGTATCTGTGAATCATATGTTTTCTAAAACACTTCAAAAAGAGAAGAATTATCAATAAACTTTTGAATCTCAACATATGACTCATTGGTGAAGGATTGAAAATTTTATCATGAGCACTCATGGTTGTATTAAAATAACCAATAAAAATCCATAGTAGATTATATTAATATTCTATTCAGCAGAAATTATACCAAATTAATTATCTCCTATTATTAATAATGTGGAAATATATGATTAATGAAATAAAATATAAGGACTCAAATTTAAATGTTAGGTATATGTTTTATTAATTATAGAAAATAACTTAGGAATTCAATATTCTATGTGTGATATCACAAAAAGATTATACTATAGTATTTTCCAAACCCATAATCCCTTTCAAAACAAATAAAACAACAAAAATAATAAAAATTTATTATTAGGTGAAGGAAAGATGAAAAAGGGGAAATAGGGCCGAACATGACATAAAATTTCCTCATCTTTAAAAATGAAATAATAATCTCTGAAATTAAATTAAAAAACGTCATTACCATAATCCTCATCCCCATGATCATCATACCATTTAGTGTTATATATTTAGGATCATGGAAAGGTAGTCTCCATTTTCATTTTCTTATATAGAGTAATATGTATTTTTTCTTTTCTTTCTAGAATGGATTATTTGAAAACGACATGATCTAATTAGTATTTCTTGTTTTTACTTAGTACATACTTGTAAAAATAACCTCTTAATAGTTAGATGTGAACCTAATTATAAAAGACAACTAAACTAACCATTATTTTATTGATTTCCATTTTTTAGTTTATATTATCTTTTATAAGGGAAACCACAGTCTCTACATGCTTTGTCATATAATCATACCTACAATTTATTATTTTTCATATGTACGACCCTACTCATTTTTATCCTCTACCACTTTCACCTTTTCATGATTTCTTGGTCTTTCATTGTAACTACCTAGGTTATGATCCATGTCCTAGACCTCCTTCAACTGAATGCATATATGCTTGTTTTAGGACCGGAATATTGTTCCATTGTTCCAGATTAAAAATATCATCCCTACCAACATCCCTTTTTTATGGAGGACTTGATTCTCAAACATATGATCTAAAATGTGCTCCTGCTCCTGACCATTCCCCTAGACCACATGCATATTTTCCAAATTTCATGGTCATTTCAGCTTACTCAATTTAGTGTTCTCTAGGTCTTGATCTTCTATCACTTACACCATATGAATATGTGTTTATGATGAGATTGTTATATAATTCCCCAGTTCCAAATTACTAGTTCCAATGAGCTCATGATTCTAACCATTCCCAATGCTTTTAATTTCCCCATCCCTTTCAGTTCATTACCCCTCTGAAGGTACTACATTAAGATTATCCGAGAATCTCTTTTATTCTAAATTGGATGGTAGATTCCAAGAACCTATTGAACCAGTATCTTCATTGACCTTCATAAAAACCATATTTACAATTTTTTTACTAAACCACTCACCATTATCTTTTATTAAAAAAATTATAAGACTAAATCAATAAAAAATCACTTGGGCATGTCCTATAGTGTATCATTTAAAGAAACAGGTAGATAGTCATTTATAATTAACTTTTAGACAAACATCATAATATAATGTAGAAGAAATAAACATTTTTATTTATGAAGAGATAAAATTTACCTCCAGATGTACTCTAGAATAATGATAAAACATAACAACATTAACTATACAATCTATCATAATTTTTATATCCACAAAGAAAGATATATCAAATAATATCATAGGTTTCTACAAAATAAAATAGATACCAATGATTTGGATCCATGGTTTAAACCTTTAATTTCTAATAGAAATTAAGTTAAACTTAAATCCCATTATTGAAACCATATTTTACATGGATTCAACGTAATTGATCCAATTCCACAAGCATTTTTCTTCAAGTCTTTTAATGGGGGGAGTTTGTAGAAGTAACCGCAAACCATTGGAAAGCATTTCCAATTAGCGAAGCGCTATTTTTTAATTATTTTTCTATCCAAATAAATAATTTTCCATAGACTCCCTTTAAATCATAATATAATGAAAGGGATGATCAAGTGATAAAAGAACATTAATATTTTAATAATAACCTCATGAATTGTAATCAAATGAGTGACCTATCCCTTTATAAATTTTAATTATAAAGATACATAATATAGAGCATCATTGTTCCTTTAGTTGGCATCCATATTAGTATTTAATTATAATTCATGAGATGATTCATCCATTTTATTAAACATACTATTCTCTCCTGAAAGAGTATCCTAAATAATTAGATCAAGAATATGATTTTTTGGCAACTCCATTCAAAATCCTGAAACCTAATCACCCAAATCACTATGATCTCCTACAAATGAGATCTCCCTCACTATATTCCCCCTCAAAAATAATAATAATAATAATAATAATAATAATATAGATACTTAGTATTATTATTTCTGTGCAAAAGAAAACAAATATCCATACACAACAAACAAGGGTGAACAATACTAAGCTACCTACCACATAAAAGGATAAACCACCCAAAATTGGACCATACATGCACACCCAAACAAGAAAAAAAGGCCTGAAAATAGTGTCTTATGGATTTAACAGTAGGGTATGAAGGCATTAAAATATTTATGGGTGTCTTAATACCTCTTTCAAATAGTTCAGTGAATATATAACTACACTTTCAACATTTTTAAAATAATACTTCAAAAAAATCCACTAGAGTTTTCATCATAGTTTTCCAAGTTTAAAGAGGCTAAAACATACAATTTTGTAGTGGGGACTGAGTGTTAATAATAATAATAATAATTATATTAATAAAAATTATTATAGTAATAACTACTAATACTACTATTTTGATTTATGGGATATAAAATTATCGATAGATATTTCTCTAGGAGATTCAATGACATCTTGGGTTCATATCTTCGATGGAATTTTAATTTGATTTCTTCATCAACTCAGAGAATGTTTTTATTTATAAATCAATGAAATATGAGTTGATAGAAAACAATATTAATGATTGAATTTTTTTGGAATATTTTGGGATATTGAAACTAGATTTGAAAAAGTATTGTTATTTATCAACAACTGATGTTAATAAGTGCCCTACTATGAGGTATGAATCAAAATGTCAATAATTTAGAAATATTAGAGGTTATAAAACATCCTTATCAAAATATATTAATAGGAATGGATATTTTTCAATTTATAAATAAAATTAGATATTTCTTGAAGAGTAATTTAATAAATGTATGTTTATCATCATAATTTATGTGAATTATACACCTAAGGATAATATTTATGGATTTTAGGATATGAAAATTCATTTTTATGAACATTGGGGATTTTATTCCTAATATATGTCATCCCTTGGTAATGTTTTTTTAAATTGTTATTCTATTATTTTATCTTAAGGATAATTATATGGGTCAATGTAATGTTTTTCTAAATATAATCATGATAAGAGTTCGAAAATATTAAACATTCTTTAGTTCAGTTTCTACTAGAAAATCATTTACAAATTATGGACTCAAATACATGGATTAAGAAAGTTATTTTGGAATACATAAATTCTATTGGATGTTTCATCTAGGTTTCTGTGATAACCAAATTTTATCAAGGAATGAATACATCCAAGTAATGTTATTTGGGGAGAATTTTAGTTTTTATTGATCTTTACTCTCCCTTAATAGAAATGATTACTTTATCTACTATGGACAACCTTAGTTAAATGTGTGTTGAATTTGAAAGGATTCCATTATTTTAAATACACTTTGATTTCATTAGTAGTCTGATTGAAAAATCCAATCTATGATAGTTATACTCCTACAAAAATTTTGTTCATTTTATTGATTCCATCAGATGATAAACTAGAACTCATCCTTTATGAAAATTTATAATAGATAGTTCTTTGATAGAAGTAATGAATCATAAGGAAAATGGATATTCATATTCTAGAAATCTAGTTCAGAAAAAAAAATTATTTTTGAAGAAGTTTTACCAAAATTCTACCACCTTTGCAGAAGTGGCTATTCTTTCCTCTTCATTCAAGAGATAAATGATTTATGGTAATACTCTATAGAGTATTGTGTTCATGGATAAATTTATTGATTAATGTTAGAAACTGGTGTATATATTGGTTGATTTGAGGGTACCTTATACCCATATTGATGTAAGGGATCAATAGGTACATGATAATTCATGTTCACTAGATAATGATATTGGATTGGATCAAATAGATGAGAAGGAAGGGAACATCTTGAATTTTGGTAACATAAAATGTAAAATGTGACATTCCTCTAATTTCTGTTACTCAATAGTCCAATTGAAATCTGTACATAATGTATGAATTTATAAAGATAATATTTATGTTATTATTATAAATCTTGATAAATCTACTATAATTCTAGGGAAGGCTGGGTGCACATCCATCTCTAAAATAGTTACTTTCTTTGAAATTTTAGATACCTAATAATATTGTCACTGCTAAGTATGTTTTCAATGATGACACATTTGTTGTTGAATCGAACCGTTCTATTAGTTAAACTTATTTTAAAAATTAGAAATATCATAGTTTCGAAATTAAAACACCGGTGACTAACAATGAGGAAGATAAAATTGACATGAGTAGATCTCTAGTTAACATCTTTTGAAAGTTAGACATGCTTAGTGATTCTAATAAAATAGGAACTTATTTAGATAAATCTAAGATGTATTGAGCTAAGTTATAGGAGAATATCATATTGACTAATAATGTTCAACACCCTTTTATCAATTATGTAAAAACTATATAGTCTTCCCTATAGGTTAAGGATATTTAAAAATTAAAAAAAAATGATAGAAATGATGGTTTATGTTTCCAATTATATTGGGATATATGGGGATCAAGTATATACTAAATTTTTTTCAAACATGGAGAATAAGGTGATACTTTCATGGTTAAGGAACTCATCGTAGTATGGGTACGTAATCAATTCCTAAGGAAGGATAAAATTTTTATGTATCTATGGTTAAGGGATATTTTAGGGTAGCTTGTTATTTTCTTGTGTTGTAGGTTGATGATAGTAGATTAATAGGTTAAGGGGAATTCATTTTAGCTACACCTTTGTACCATGATTCTTCATGGTTAAGATCTTGCCTTTATAGTGACCCATTCTTTGTTTGGGTGTTTATATTATGTGGATGTGTGGATTTGACGGTCATAAAATTCAACACATGGGAATTTACCAAGCATCTAAAAGTATATGTTGTATTATCTAAAGAGAATATCTCTCTTTGAGAGCCAAGATCTCATGATGTTTGGAACTTGTATAAAAATCAGATATATATCTCCATCGACCTCTAATATTTTGATATTGTACTCAAGGAATAGTTAAAGAATATTTGGGTATCTTCCTTTAAAGGGAAAGTGGTAGTGGTATGCTAGATTCTATGGGTATCATGATACCATAACGGATGACTAGAAATGAGATTCCATCCCAACTAGATAAATATTATATTACATAAGATGATTAATGATAGATAAAATTTATGGTTGCTGAGGGTTCTATGAATTCATAGGAAGATATATGTATATGTAATTTGTGAGAATTATAGGAGATGGGTGAGGTAATGAGATTCCAATAAAACGTTATAGCCCATTCTTCAATGGGATTATGCATGGAGGTAGTGTATTCTATGATTTTAGGGGATTAGTGTTGATGGATCTCCCATCCTATGGATTTGGAAACCCCATTATAGAGGAAACTCATGCACTCCTAGTGAGTTTTGTATGATCAACACATGATTATATGCAACCGAATATAACCCAAAAACATGCAGATCTATCTTAGAGAATAAAATTTTAAATAAAATTGTAGAATCAATGTACATGGACATCACCAATGGCATAAATCTTATTCTTCCTTGATGAATTTGAATGCTTGATTAATATTAAGAAATAGTGAACAAAAACACCATGCCTCAAAGGAGGGTACACTATAAAATCAATCAATGATCATATGAAATGGCTACCAAAATGGTGAAGGGGTAAAAACTCCTTCATATTGGATAATGAACTGATATATGGGACAAAGAGAGAATTGAATGGATTTCCCAAAATAGGATGACTTGAATAGGAGGGATCAAATCACCTTATATATCCATCAATGATATGTTTAATTAAATAAACAAATAATACATATTTATGTATCCATATATATTAATTACCATTTAAATTAATTTATTGAATAATAATAAATTAATATTCAATTAATTCAATCTATTCATAACATATTATAATGATATTAAAACAATTTGGGATATATATTATCTTTTGTGATAAATACATGAATAAAAACATCTTCATCTGATACATGTATTATATATACACATACATAATATCATATAAATTAGTTCTTTTAGTTCATGTCAAACAATATACAACTATTAGTAAAATCCTATAAGGTATTTATAAATAACTCCACAGCTCTTTGTAAATCCATCCAAATTCATTTTCTTACTATTTGTTCATCAATCTCTCTTCATATTAGAAAAACACATTGTCTAAATTTTTATCCTTATCATAGGGCCTAACAATGTGATCCTATAGACTATAGTAGAATTGAAAACAAATATGAAATCTTTACTTCATAGATTTAAGAAAAGTGCAACCTCTAAAAAACATCAATTATAGTCAATTTACTAAGGCATATGGTGTGATATCCATCAAGCATACTCATATACCTATATGAAAGTCTCCAAAACAGGATTTAAAATATGTCTCAAATTTATTTTATATAATTTGATTATCTATGACCTCAAGTGAAAACTATATATGAAACTTATCAATATAGTATTGGCCTCTAAAGGATTTCTTGATTTTTAAAATAAGAGTGACTAAGTGGATGAATACATAACACTGAATTCATTTATCTAATAATCATATCATAGTTATCTTATCTAATAAGCTTAACACATCATATGTGAAATAACAAATCATGGTCATTTATTTCTTTAGACCAATTTAATGAAGGTGTATATATATTTTCTTGTCACAAAAGTGGAAAAATATCATCTTGGTTTCAATACAACTAAGACATGATTGACAATATACCCAACCAAATTCATATATGTTAAGGTCATATGTTTACTTGAATTAATTGGCTATCAATATATGAATTTTCTCATGCTAGTTATCTCATCAACCTCAGGTAA
Organism: Viscum album; assembly: GCA_963277665.1. Taxonomy (NCBI): domain Eukaryota; kingdom Viridiplantae; phylum Streptophyta; class Magnoliopsida; order Santalales; family Viscaceae; genus Viscum; species Viscum album. The sequence goes on along the minus strand of OY728150.1, from coordinate 782,470,539 downwards.
AAATGATTAATAATATGAATACACACCTAAGTATATCCATGAATTTATGAAATTCCATGAGATGTACTATAGTAGATGAATCTGAGTAACAAGTCTATAATTATTACCTATATAAATATATTACTCAATATCAAATATAAAACACATTATAATGAATATAACAATATATTCATTTTTACTATTAAATATAATCACAGCCCATTATACACCATGATGTTCATCAGTTAGGTATAAATCAGTGTTTATACTTTGAGGGGTTATTTATCATTTGATCATTCATGTAAAATAAATTGTAACACACATGAATTATTGATAAATGGATATTTTCATCATTATTAACACACTTTATATTTAGAAACATTAAAAATAATCTCTAATGTCTTTTAAATGTATATATTTAACATGACCCTCATGTGGTTATTGAATTATTAGATTTATATCATTACCTCCTAATGTAATTCCTATCACATCCCTAACTAACAATTTGATAAAATACCCTCACTAAGCTATTAGTGTGTAACATTTATAAAGAATTCTAATTTGACTAATGGATTGAATTAGGAATCAAATTACAGTTGTTAAACTCTTTGAACATATTAAAACTCATTGACTTTAGAACATCAAATGTTATAATGTTATTTTTTGTCTACTTATAAATATTTCTAAGTACATCATTGATATATCTAAATCCATTCCCATTAAACATTTTCCTTGAAATATTTTTTAACTTTTGAAATTATCACTTTACGGGATCATCCAAAAGACTTTTAGGATAATATCAAATAAATTTTCTTACAAAAACTAATATAAGTGGTTAAATATTTTTTTATTAACACTTCCTAGAATATTTCAAGATACAATTACAATGAAAGTAATATGGCCACTAAATTTAAATATTTATATTTTTCTTTACCACTATTTACTAACCCATTTAGTAATTCTAGAGAATTTCACTTTGTAACAAAGCTAACTTAATAAAGATATTTACATCATCACAGTATCTAAATGAAACTATTTAAATTTCTATTTATTATCTAATATCCAAAAACATTTTCTATATAAATTTATAACACTTTATTGTGATTACTAATGTAACTTTTTATATTTATATTTATCATTATACCCTAAAGTCATTTAGGATATAAATTGTAATACATTGAGTATTACATAGTATAATCATTTTATATAATAGCGTTGTTCACTTATTATGGTAACTAAATTAAAGTCCTTATATTTATCTTTACCATTATGTCCTTAATCTTTTAAGATATCAGGTGAATTTTACATTCTCATAGTAACTAATGTAACGATTTTCATTTTTCATTACTGTCATGTTCTAAAACTTCTATTGGATATCATGGGTAAATAAATTTATTATGATAACTAAATAAAAATAATTATATATATTTATCATCATATATACCAATCAAATTAAGACATTTAGTTTAGTATCAATATAATATTAGTGTTTTATAATAATTTAGTTAATAATAATATTAACATTATCAGAGTAACTAAATGTTACTATTTATATTTTTATTTAGAGTCACATACCAAAAAACATTAGGATATTAAGAAAAAATTCACTCCGACATAGATTAGAACAATATTTTATCTATTAAATTTGAACTTTTCTCGGACTATGCATACTCCCATTGGACACTTGGACATCATATTCTCTTTTGAATATCGTCCAAAATGAAGAAAATACTACTTTGTTTTTTAGAAAATAACCTTTAGTTACTTTTAGTAGGAATATTAATCAAATAAACTATTTTTACATGTCATATATGGTATTCTATATGTTAGGAAAATTCTTATTGGAAAATAAAACTTTATTAAAATATATAAACAATTAGTGGTAGGAAGACCTTCCCAGGTATTTTTACAAAAAATTTAGACAATATATTTTATCCAAGATAAACACTTTATCAAAATATTCTACGCAAAACATTGTCTAAAATCAAATGAATCATAAATCGTGTGTATAAAAATAATCATATGATAAAAAATATTTGTTACATAACATTCTATTTTCATATAAGACAAGTGAGATGAAGCTACACTTTCATTACAAATATTTAATTGATTATGATAAAATCCATGACAATTAAATTCTCAATGTTATAATAATTTACATTATCCCATGAATATAACCTAAAATCTTGATCAATTATTCCTTTGATTTTGAACTCATGTATATTTACAACACCATATAAAATATAAATTCAGAGTCACATAACATTCAAAAAGAAAATTAATTAATTTCTATAACATCCTTACATGATATGAACATTAAATGGTGTCTCAAAATCTTCCTCAAGTATATCATTGATAATATTATCACATTACATTATTAATATTTATTTTTAGATATAAATAAGTTTCAATGACCTTGGTTTTCTTCTTTATGATACATTGATGAAATTTTCAACTAAATTTTCTTCTTATGATTTGAAATTTTATTCACCTGTACTATTTATATAGTGACATAATCCATACTTTATTTTCCCAGTTCATCCATCCTCAAAAACCTTAAAAATATTGGGTAAATTATTTTTTAATTAAATAAATTATATTATTAGGACATTTCTATAAAAGAAAGTAGTTTAAATTCCATAAACAGAATAAGAAATTTTATTCTCCTATTTATGTCATGTTATAGAATGAAACTAATTATAAACCATATATAGAAACACACATCTCATTTAATTTTAACAACAATTATTTACAGGTCTTTTTTAAGAGGTTAAAGAGATAAAATTCACATCTTATGACGAACTTATCCAAGATTTAATCATCTATATTATCAATTTTCCTACTCTTTCTTTCTATCACATGAAATAAAACTTCATACTTTAATTACTTCTCAAATTTGGACCTTCTATATATTTACAACACTTTGAAAACATATTTATTATAGGATATATCTATCTAAACAGTAGAATCGATTTCTATAACTAGTTATGTTTTAAGGAAACTTTTATTTTACCATGCCTTAAATATGTTCAACCATTTTTAATATTACTTGACATACCAAGTCATATTGAGTATATGAGACTAAAATAATTGATTTACCTAATCATATTGAGTACATGTTTATAGAATAATATTTCATTGGCCATTTAACATATAATTCCTTTGATATAATAAATAAATTACTCTATGATTCCATAAGAACCTAGCTTAAATTAGCAAAAAATTTAACATTTGGTTATTTAGGATGGAATAATTTTAATAAAAAGATAATTTTCTCATGAAAGTTTATTATGTTATAAGTATATGGAGTTTATTTTATTAAACTCCTCATTTTAAGGATTAATATAATGTTTAGTTTGATGATGATAATTCATTTATATGCAACAAAAATTTTAAATTGATAAATATCATGTCTTATATATTTTTAACAAGTACTTTTAAGGAAATTTATACCACTAAAACTGATGAACCTGTACATCACATCTTTTAGTGAGACAAGATCCATTTTTCATTATGTGGGTTTACTCAACACTATTCCAATTTTATCTTAAACAATAGGACTTCCCAGATAGTGTAACCCATATAAAACACCATGAATATTCCTACTTATTAATAATAATGGGATACTAGTGCTGAGCATGATAATACCCAATATGAAAATCCTAAGTTTCTCATATATTACTATCCTTACAAAATATATTCCACGGGTACTAATGCTAAGTTCTAAAATACCCCCATTTAATAGCCAAGGTATTGAATACTGTCTCTTTGGAAGGACTCTCAGAGTTAGTATTTGAGGTGTTTTTTTGTTATAGAGTGTCACCAATTTTCTATACATCATATGAATATTTAATTCATAACTATTATGTTATATTTATTTATTATCATATCATGTTTTATTCCTTTTAATTTTACACATTCTTATAATAATTTAGTTCTGGAATCCCTATTATAACCAGTAATATAATATGTTCATACCAAATTAACGTGTAACTAATTATACAATCTACAAGTCCATGTTAATCACCCAAAAACATATATAGAATGTATTTATATATATCCAAAATAATTACATGCATATGGTTCATGAATGCTTCATATAAAGGAATAAATTTATATGAGATTGACAAAATCCACATGAGTAAGACCAAAGAGATAGACAACCAAAACCAGTCACTTTATTTGTTAAGGTAAGTCTACAAGAAAGTAGGTTATCTAACCCGAAGTCCCTCTAATCCGAGAGACTTAACTCAAGAGAAATAAAATTCCTGAAAACACTAAAACCTAATTTGCAAAAACTATGCCCACTAATTATTTTTATATTCAAAACTATAATTTCAAACCGAGGTCAAGGTAGATAAAAAATAAATTTTATAATATCAATCCTATCATGATATGAAAGTCTCTATCCTACTAGTAATTTATCATATAAATTTTTTAATACAATCATTCATAATATAAGAAAATTATAACTATGAATAAAATAGCTAATAACATTTAAATAAATGAACAAATAAAATATTTAAACATGAAATAAATATTTATTAACAATTTCAAAAATAAAATCTAATTATAAAAACTTTTATAATTTCTAAATTAACATTATGGGAATTCCATAATTTTTAATATAAACTGCTTATATTGCTTCTATTATGAATTGTTTCATATTTATCTTAATATGTAATCTACATCTGAAATATAAAGAATTATATGAATTATAAACTATTAATAATTAATATTTTATTTTTTATACCTTTAAAATGATCTAAATACCATATTGTCAATTATTATTTAATCCTTGATCATATAAATTATTAAATAACTCATTAATGCTGCTCAAATAATATTCAAATAATGTTCCATTAATTTAAATAGTCTTCAATTATTTAATTATAAACTAAACATGAATATTACTGATATTTTATAAATAAAAAATTTATATATTTCCCAAAATATGAGATAGTGATTTACTATTAATAAATAAATGCTAATTATAAACACTTTTATATATTCAAAAGAATATAAAAATTTTATATTATTTTTAATATGAAACCTATCACATTTTATATTAAATGACATTTATATTATATTTTATGAATTATATACATATTATAATTCTGTATCTATTATATTATTTTTTTATATGATAAAAATATCATATATGTGGGAATTTATAAATACAGTATAAATCAGATTTTAAGATTCCTAAATATTCAATTTATTTTTATATCCTAAATCATTCCATTTAATTTTTCTAAAGTAATTTAAAATATTTACCAATTAACTACACATATTTAAAATTTAATTAATTTATAATAATATATATTAATTTTTTATAAATATTTCAAAATATATTTTTAATTATTTATAACCAATTTATAAATAATATAATTAAAATTATATTTTAATTCTCTGGATTAAAATAAATACTATATTTATTTTCATAAAATAAAGTAATAAATTTGAACTTTTAATATTTGAAAATGGTTAATAATTTTTTTATTAATCTTTAATTAATGTTATTTCCATTATTTAAACCATTTTTTTAATTAATAATAACACAAAATAAATAAATTAAATTTTAATTTAATTACTAAATTTGAATTTTAATATTTATTTTACTAGATTGAAAAATCTCATTTTATAAATAAAACATTATTTTTCATAAATTAATGAGTGAATTGTTTCATCAATAAACCCTTACCTCTAATACCGTTTATGGGTTTTAAATGATAATCATATGATCACATGCGGTGTAAGATAATCCAAACATAGGAAATTCTATCTTTTAGAATCAACATGTAAATAAAACTGTACAAACAATGTACCTAAAAATTTCCAAACGAAGTTGTCTTATTATTCCTTGATGTAAGAGAATTCCTAATAAGGACCATGAATAAGTTAACAAAATAACTATGCCTCCACAGGGGGTATATTAGGAAATGGATCTGTGATAGAACCATGATGATACTACAATACTAATGTGGTGCTACAATATTCGTCTCTGGAAATGAACAATAGTATGGGAAGAAGAGAGAATTGAAATGATTTCTTATAATTTGATATATTTAACATGATGGATCACACCCATTTGTATATAAATCCAATACATGTTTCAATAAATGAAACAAATCATCCATATTTATATATCCATATACATTTATTCACAATGACATTAATTCATTGAATTATATTTAATGATCATTTGATCCATTCATTCTATCAATAAAATGTTGTAGTTGAAAATAAAAACATTCAAGGGAAATAAATATAGATAATATATATATATATATATATATATTATTTCATGAATTAATTACATATATAATAATACCTACATCAGATGAATGTCTTAAATATATACACACAATGATATATATATATATATATATATATATATATATATATATTAATGCATAACCCACATCTACATAAGAGACTGACTCAGTAAATATAATGATATCATTCTGGGGATGGTGAAGGTCTATTAATATCTGATGTCATTAAAATTGAGGATAAATGAAGTATAAAAAAGCTACCTTATAATGGGAGAGCAGTGGGGAGGATTATTCATGGGGGAGTAGGGTGGAGGAGGACAACCAGTGAGGGAGTAGTGGATGAAGCATGGAGATAGGTGGGGGAGGATAATCGGGGAAATATGATTATTATTTTGGTATTATTAGTTATTGACTAATTTTTTTTCTAATTATATTTTTACCAATTAATAATAGGTTTACAAATTTTTGTAAGAAAAGTAATCATCCCCTTCTATATTTCATTAACAAACCATTACTTAATTCATTTTTAAAGAACTATTTAATCCTTTATAAATAAATCATGGGTTTCTAAATACCTATTATTTACTACCATTAGGTATCCACTATCTTCCCATTGCACAAAATATAATTTTTAGTATAGTTCTTCCTAAGTTTCAAAAGAATAATTTCTTTAGATGAACAAAAATTGGATCAAGCTGGGAAAATCACATATAAAAAACATGATCAATTGAGGGAAATGGAATTTTAAATTATTGAATAAAAAATAATATTTTTTTATTTGATAGAATTATCAATATAAATTAATCAATATAATCTCTAGGAACCAAAAATCTCAAAAAATAATAGGGATGTTAAATTCAAAGACGATATGAGAAATTCTATATATTTCTATTAAAAGACATATATTTGGAATGTTTTAAAAACTATTAATGTAAATCATAGAAAATATTAATAATTAGGAGGGAAATTGTAAATAATAATACGTAATAATGTAATTCCTATGTTGGTTATATAATAAAAATGTGGATAAAAAGATATTTATATTGGTTATAAAACAAAATAATATTGAAAATATATGGTATTAGACCATCTAAACTAGATATTTTGATAAATTATATAGAATATTTCCTAATAAATGTTACATCCCCTCCAATAATATTCCCTTTAATAAATCCTATAAAACGGATACCACTCATACTCTGAAAAAACTCCAAGACCACAAAAATCACTAATATTTTTCATAACATTCTCCCCTCTCACTAGATTTATTTATGACTAACATCATTTCAAAAGGCACCACTTCCCACCAAAATATATCACAAAAAACATCTCTCAATATTCCATTATTCTCTATTTATTCTCTTTATATTATGTTATTTACCTTGATTCACTCTATAAAATACCAATAACCCATTTTTACTTCCTCCCATGTTCTACAACTTCCTTGCATCGTTCGCCTCAATGGATCTTCTATAAAAACAATTAATGGAAGACACAACTACTCCCATGAAGTTTAGTGGCTATCTTTATCAATATACAGTTATTAATTTGATGTATATTGTATTATCTTGAATATTTAATGTTAATATATTATTATATTTTATTTACATTTTATTTTATAATGGTTTTTTCCTAAAATTGAATTATGTTTGGTGTTCTTAAATTTTAAAAGGTTTAGACAAAGATAATTGACATTTATTCATTAGTAAACATTATAAATTTTTATTTATACATATCAATTATAGTCATAAAATAATAGGTTGATTAAATTGGCCCCCTCAAAAAACAATTCAAGGAATAAAATCATAGTTAACATGAAGGCCTATGGACTTAACCACATGACATTCCTCTCACCCATCAAATTCATACCACCACACATCCAATGACGGGGAATAGAATAATAATAATATGATGTATTATATCTAAAATATATTTATAGTAACACATATTAATTTAATAAATATATAATTTATTAATTCTATATGTGTAAATTTCATCATGAAAATATTTAATCAGAATTAAATTTTTTTAATCTAATATAAAATCCTTTCATCTTTATTATTATTTATAACATATGGCATATTTCTTGGTGTATAAAATATAAATTTTACATTGTGTTAATAAATTTTTGAGTTAAATAATTCAATTTTTATTTAAATTTAAATTAGAAATAAAAAATAAAATATATTTTAACCTGATACTGTTCATATTCATTTTATTAAACATTATAATAATTTTTAGTTAGATTAATATACATATAAAACATAAATAATTTAATAAATTGTTTGATAATGTTTTATAATTTGATAGAATAATAATACAATAATATAATTTTTAATACTGATACATTAAGTTATTTAATATGAAAATATAAGCGTCTTGGTAAATCAAAATTCCTTTAATTCATGAGGGGTTCAATTTGAGTTACTTCCATTTGATATGGAATGGAGAAAAATATAATGTCTCATTATTTTAATATTTATATAATGATATAAAATTGAACCACGGTTTTGATTTATGATATTGAATTGGATACCATTGAGAAAATGATGATGTTTGAGATGACATGACCTGGATTATCAGAGGTTCTCATGAAGAGAAGTTATGTTAGAGATAAGGTTAGGTTTTCCTCTCCAAGTTTCTCTCTAATAGGCTAGGTGATGAGGCTATTAATAAGATGTAATACGCACATAATTTGAGGAATTCACCTGTAGTACCTATAATCATATAATTATAAGCTATCAAGGTTAACTTCAAATCCAGTAGTTATATATATTTACAATTAAACATGATTGAATATATACCATAAAAACATGTAATAAAAAACAGAATAAAATTTAAAATTTCATAAAATAATGTAAACCAAAAAATACCATAGATATAATATAAACATATTCATAAATGGAATCCGAACGTAAAAACCTCAACGATTAAATTCACAATCCATTAAAATACAACATTCATGATCAAAAAATTATTTATACCACAATATCTAGTATTTATTAAATGCAGAGTCTTATCAATGATGTTGTTATTATTTTTCTTGAAATTTAGAAGTGGATAGAGTAATATGGGTTATATAGAATTACTTAAAATATTGAAACGAGACCTTAATAAGGAAATGATCATCAAAATTGTAATTATGATTAAAAAAAATTATTTCCAATTTAGTTAGGTTATAAGAATATATATACATATCCTAAGAACCACATATTTTATAAAATGAATTTAAATATAAAAAAGTTTTTATAAAATGTGGGATTTCACTATATAGAATAAGATAAATATAACAATTTTATTCATCTATTATGAAAATTAATGTACCTCCAACTAATAAAATTCATAATGTCATAAAAATAAAAAATTAGAATTTTTATTTTTAAACCTAAAGGCAGTAAAAAAACATAAAATGAAATGCCTATGAAAAAAAATCAAATAAAAAATCATACCATTTAGATGATTACCAATAATTGAAGAAAATTTATTAATGATTTTATATATTTCAAAAGTAAGTTTTATGTTTAAGACTTACAACATGAATATATTGAATAAATCTAAAACAAATACAAGGTATCCAAAAAAAGTTAGGGACATTTATATTATGAAATTAAAATTTCCCCAACATATATTCATGGAGAGGAAAATGTTATATTGAGAAAAATTGTTTTGGACCAAAATTTTATGAATATGATATTGATGTTTTCTTTTCACCATTGATTTATAATTTTAAATTATTAGGGGAGAAAGGTTTATTATTTTTTAATGATATGAAAAGTTTTTCATTCAATTATGTGATATAATAATTTTAACTATAAAAAAATTATTTATAAACAATAACTTTTATGTATATATCATTAAGATAAATAAATCATCTCTAATTCTTTAAAAGGGACTCTATATCATTAAATAAAACATGGAGGGAAGAAAATATACTAGATTTATTGGTTATTGTTTATAATATGATCACCCATATAGAAACATATAAAATTATTTGTATTCAAGAATAATTTTTTCACCACATATATGGGTTACTAAAAAATATTTTGAAACGGTGTAAAAATAGATGTTATATTTAGAAATAAAAAACAATTATTTAATGATTTAAATGAATGGAGTAATTGACCAATCTTATTTAATATTTTATTCAATATATTTGTTGAGGTGAAATAAAATATTGATGTTTTATAAGCTATGAAAAACATATGTAACAGTTTAACGATAACATTGTTATACTTCAATTGAAATACTAAGGATGAAATAAATATAAGATTGATCTTACTTTTTATGAGAATATGGATAATGTTAACTACTAATTATCAAAGAAAGAATACAAACCTGAATGATATAGGCAACCCATATGAATTATTATATGTTATGAATGTATCATAAATATGTTCCTAAAATGTGAAACATTTTCTCTACTAAAATGAATTAAATTTACAATGTATGAAGCATCCTTATTATCATGTTTTTATGAAATGAATATTACTGATTTCTATTTAAATTATTATTCCAAAGAATTTCAGATTGACATTTTTTATGGTTTAATACATTTTCATTTATATAATTAGAATGGTTTTGGATAAAAAAACATTATATGTTTTGGATAATGAAGGAACCTTTATAACCTAAAATATGGCTATGTTTTCTCATTGTACATTCCTAACTTTGGTATTTTACTGGGTTTCCATAAAAAATCCCATTAGATAGCATGATTTGTGGATTTCCTCCCACTTTTATGGATTTTTGTCCTCCTATACTCATGTTTTGTGCTTTCTATCCTCATGGATATAACAAGTTTAGGGTTTTAACCCTAGGAATTATTTAATTTTATATTTTTATTATGTATATAATATGTTTGGATATGATAGGTTTCCATGCCATATACCAACTCATATTAAGATTTTGATTTACTTTTTATAGGATCTATTCAATTACTTATTCCTTGTAATTAGAGTTCTTTTGGTGGTTCTCCCCTTTCGTAAAGATTCATCACCCTATTATTTTATTTATCTATTGGTTCCCAATTTTTTTAGATTATCTTTACATAGTCCTTAATATGGCCCCTATTGGATATTTACATTATTTACTTGACCATTTTAATGTTTCTATATATTGTGTAGAGACCCAAGCTTGATGTACATGTACATTACATTACTTTTTAGGAATACTTAATTCATAAAAAATAGACACCCAAGGACCATAACAGTTTAGTGCCTTTGGAAACTCGGAACAAAATCTTCTAATCATGGTGAATGATCTTCAACATATCCCATAAAGATAAACCCTTTTGTTTCCTTACCTAAAACTTTTATATATATCCTGGGGAAAAGAAAAACATATAAAGGGTGAGCTCAAATTATCAGTAAGGTTAAGCATGGAGAAAATAAAACAAACCATATACATTTGAACTTAAAAACATGAACATAAAGTTTTAACATCAAAATATTGAGTTATGAAATAAATATTGGAGGTACCTAAGGAATAGATATAAAAGAACATCAATCAAGATAAAATATCAAGGGAAGAAAATATGTAATTTTAGAAAATAGTTAAGCAAATGATATGATTTCCATAGTAGCCAAGGCGTTGCTGCCAAGACCATCATATTGGACAATGTCCATAACTGAACCGGTTTTACTTTTCGTTCCAGCCCTATATTACTGAACTGGGTTTACTTTCTATTCCAACCATGTCTATCTCATGATATATAAATCTTAACCCAACACATTGGAGGGAGATATAGTTCCCAAGCATCTCATAATGAAATCATTATTTCGTGTTCCACAAAATAAACATAAATCATTCATCATAACTCAAAGAAAAATATGGTTTTCATAAACATCATCCCATCATAACATAATCCATATAAAAAATGGATATCATTTAAACATAAGAAAAATCAAACCATATAAATAATAGAGACATTATACTTGAAACATAACCATATTAAAAAATGTAATCTTATATGGAAAATAGTTTTGAATAAACATTTGACATGAATTCTTGAGGAAGTTATCCTTTCTTCTTCAAAATCGTTTTATTTTCTCTAAATTCCATTCAATTTTAAAAGAAAAGATTTTTTTTTTGAAAACAATCATGACATATTTTAGAATATGCTTCATTTAAATAAGGCATTATGAAATCGTAAAAATCTGTTCACGCCGTATAAGATAAAAAAACATTATTCTCGTACTTTTGCCAGAAAAGAAAAAAATACCATGTATGGAAAATAAAAAAAGATTCCTTCCATACAAAGTGGTAAAAGTAAAAAAAGGGTAAAAATGACTTTAAACATACATGGAAGAATAGTAAACACTTTATGAAAATAGTTTTATAAAACATGGACATGGATGATAAATATAACCCTAGTAAATACTTATGTATAAGCAATCTCAGATAAAAATAAGATTTTCAAATTTATCCCTTAACTTAGGTCCGATTACTTTGTATATATCTGAACCTTATGTATAATGATTTAAATAATGTAATTGACTTCTTTGAGAATCATATTTATTTTTATGATATCATATATGGTCTTGTTCTTATTGGTTTATTAGTAACATTTCATTGTTACTCGTTATTCGGGTGTTAACTATTTTATGTTATTATACATGTTTTGTCGAATAAATTCATATTACTATTTTTAGTTTATAGATATATAGTTTAAATAATTGTATTATTATAATATATATCATATTAATTCATTCAATTCATTTATATATTCATTCTTCAATGAAGATCATGTAGAATGAATCGCATCACATAGTGGAGACGGTAGGTCGTGCGTATGCACAAGCGATGATATCATTCTCATGATTGTGGGATTGTATTGAAGTGTATGGTGTATAATATTTCAGAATAAATATCACATTATAATACTCATATACAGTTATTTCTTCCATTATTATACCCATCCAAGCATGTTGGTGAAGAAAAACAGATTACACCACGACGTGGAGACGGTATTCCGTACGTACGCACGCGCGGTGATTTAGTTTTTCATAGGATGGGTAGAAGGTGAAATATGGTTGTTTAATATTTATAATTACATATCATTATATGATTTATACTGATTTTATTACTTTATAATGAAACATATAAGGATATGGAATTAGAAGAAGAAATAAATTTCAAAGAATTTGTAGAAGATATTACCTCTTCCTCGAAGTGCCTCCTTTAAACTTCCTCTTAGGGCACTATATTTGGTCGTTTTAGAAGAACATAACCTATATAATTTAACTAGAGGGGTTTATAAGAGTAATTTGTAGGGTTTTTACATGATTTAAGGCTCAAAATGGAGTGAAGTGAAGATGGAGTAGGTGCCCTTTTATAAGAGAGTATAGGCAAACTTTTGGAAACCTCCAAAATATTAATTTATAATAAACTCAATAACCACCCAAAAATCACCAAAATGACTCAAATTATAATATTAGATGAGATATTTCTGTAATCGCATCATACAATAATATTTATACATTTTGGAAATTTATTTTAAACTTTATCAATTTGATTTACCCTTATTTAATCTATTTAATCTTATTTGTGGTAATAATTTTTTAAATTTTAAATTGTTATAAATACTTACTTATGTGTTTTTATTTATGAATAACTGTATACTTTATTACATTTTAGACCATATAAATTTCAATTTATAATTTTTTAAAATTTTTGTGATTTTTAAACAATTCAATAATATGTTATTTTTATAAAATATCAACATTGTCAATTTTGACACTATTCGTTTATTTGAATTTAATTTAAATCCACAAAAAATATATGTTTGAACCAAAATATTTAATATATTCCTAAAATGTCATATTAATATATAAAATTTTTGGATCACACTATGTAGTTCATAAAATATTTATTTTAATATTTTGAAAACCATTTATTTGATATTTCTCTTAATAAAATAATTACTACTTCATTATTTTATAATTATTTAATATACATATTTTTTTGAATAAAAATTAATAATAAAATACTATGCTGAAGATAAATGTAATATATTTCAGAATAATACTTTTAGTTGAATTTATAGTCTAAAAACCCAACTTTTAGAATGATATGTTTATTAAATTATGAAGGTGACAACTTTGACATCATTTAAAATAAAATAATATAAATGTCATAATCTATTTTATAAGGATAAAAATGGTCCATAAGTAGACCCTTGTATTCTTAAGGTATATATATACTCTACCAATAAGTTTTGGTCAGGTGTTTGGGCCTTTTATGGGTATTAATATTTTAATAAAAACTATATTATTGATTCTTCACTAAATAAATAATTTATGCACCATTAATGTATTAGATATTAAGGTATTTAAACATTTATTAAAAATTAAAAATAAACTACCATAATAAAGAAAAACATTTTATCTTTCAAATGATTATTTATAATAGAATTTATATTCTGTATAACCTTATATTTAAAATACTTTCATTATAAAAGTTTTAGTGAGACATATTTCACTTTCTTTAAATAAATAAATTAAAGGGCTTAATCACATCCAAGTGGGTTCCAATAGATTCCATTTCGAACCAAGTATGATTTAGAACAAAATATAATCAACCAATTATATTTATACAAGTGTTATTGTAATTTTATAATATTATATTTACCATTAATTACCCGATTTACCTTTAACTATGGTAAATAAATTTTACCATAGTGACTATTCCTAATTCCTAAAAAAATGTATCCTATTAAAATAGTTTGGACCTACTGATTCCAAATATGGAATAAATTTTTCCAAAATCAATACATAGAAGATGGAGTATTTAATTTAAAATTAATCATGCTGTTGAGAAAACGGGTTTTAAAAGTTAAAACATTACAAAAGATTGAAATATTTTTACCTATGAATTCAAAGTGAAATTAATGATAATGAAATAAATTATATTAAATGGTAAAAATATATTCTTTTTATACATTGAAACTATTCAATATTATAATTTAACCATAAAATTTTTCTCGATGAAAAGAGCTGCTTTTAATTAAAATTTAGCGTATTTTTAATATTTATCAAAATATGAAGACAATCAGAATAATGTCAAAAATTTATCCAAAATAAATTTTTATATACTTATTTTAATGAATAAATTTATTTTGTCAAATTAAACTCATAAACGTTTCAAAAACTAGATTTATAGTGGGTGCGCCATCAAAAGGTGGCAAAACTGCAGTTTTTGAAAAATACTTATTTTACCTAAAAAATTTATTTTTTTCTCATACCATGTTCTATAATATGTGTAAGATGAATGATAGTGTTATAAAATTCAAAATTATGTGAATAATATTCATAACAGCTAGTTAATAATAATATTATAACAATATATCGTTGTTTAGTGAAACTCGGTATTGCGTACAACACACGCTATTGAGGAAGGTCGCTCTTGCGTGCAACACAAGCCAATAATAGTGTTACGTATACTACAAGTTAATAAAGTGTTGCATATAGAAAAATATAATATTTTTGTAGCATTCAACACAATATATCAATAAAATTAAAAAGAATCATTCTCATAATATTTTGGGTTGTAACATTCTACCCCCTTAAAATGAATTTCTCCCTCAAAATTATTCGGGGTTATAAATCGTTTACTACTTGAATGTTTCTTTAATAGAAACCCACATCATAAAAAGGGATTCTAAAACTTAATTTTAAAAAGTAATGTAAGAAATGTAATGGTTACCAAAATTAACTCATCACTGGGTTTCCACATAGAAGAACATAGGTGAAAACATGGATATGGAAGAGAAATCTAACCCTCAAGTTCTGATGGAGAGTGGTAGAGATCATGGATATGAAAAATGCAACAATCACAAAGCCATAAATTTTTGATGATCTAAGGTACCATCTGATTCATCAGATATGAGGGTACTAAGACAACAATTTTGTTTTTCAAGATCATTTCCCTAAAGTTGATGAATTTTTGAAAAAGGATAAATACTTACTTGATTTCAGTGTAACATCATCGTTGATCATTCCATGAACAATTTCCACTTAATATCTTATTTAAATAAATAAAGTTGAATTTTTCATTATTGAAGTATTGTCACATCATGAGATATAATGATAGGTCATTCCATCTGTCTCTATCACAAAAAAGGTTAACACAAGATATCAAATATACATAAGTCCATCTATGGTGAGGTTAATCGTATTTGGTTCCAAAAATGGACTTATACTTCATATATAAAACCACTTAATAAAATAAAACTAATTTCTACAAATCATGGACTTCCTGTAGGCCATTGGTAGGTGATAAAGTCATGTCGCACTTTGGTTGTGGGTTCGATTCTTGCATCCTTGTCCAACATGATGGGTTGTCGCCCGTCCTACGGGTTGTCCTTTTTCTGAAACTATACAATTATAACATTTCTGAAATAATATAAAAAAGTTCTATCCTTAAACAATACTATCTGATGTATAACCTAATCCATTCTAATCATTAGGCTTATCCAAAATACTTTTGTCCAATCTCACAGTATAATGAAAAAGAATACTAGAGAGACCATCTACCAAGCATGTGAATACCATCATTTATCCCCCATATATCATAAGATATATCTTTTTGGTCACATTACAAACATGTGAATACCTCAATCAGGTATTCTTGAAACATAATTTAACATAGAACCTTAGTGAAAACATGAATGCTTTCAAAAGTTAACTCTTTCCACATACCAAAATCCCAAATATTCTATATACTCAAACCATGATATCACTTTGTCCTTATATCAATCATGAGCTCATTAATACTACCAAACATATTATTTTCTCCACATCCCTTCATTATGAGCATATCAACTGCTTTCCAAAAATATTTTAATCATTTATCATGGTTACCGGTACCATATAATTATTGAAAACCATAATAAACCAACACATAGATATTCCACAATTCCACGATACTATAAATGAAATTCTACAACACTATTTTGGAATCCTGTTACATAAAAATTTTATCATTCCACCACTTAATT
Organism: Viscum album; assembly: GCA_963277665.1. NCBI lineage: Eukaryota > Viridiplantae > Streptophyta > Magnoliopsida > Santalales > Viscaceae > Viscum > Viscum album. Next base: position 782,453,286 of record OY728150.1, on the reverse strand, counting down.
GTCATATTAAACATCAGTAATAGTGATTTCATGTGACTTTCCTTTGTACTTTTCCTTAAGATTTTGTTGATGTCGATCATAATTAACCCTTGGATTAGGGAATTGGTTAACATAATGCCTCATTTCCTTGCACTTGTATCATTGAAGTGTTGGTGGTACGTTCTTTGAAGTATTTTCTCTATTCACATAATTAGCTACATTTCTTCCATTACTTTGACAGTCAGCTGCTCGATGACCTTCTTTTCCACACCTAAAACATTTTTTAGTATCTTTAAGACAATATCCGCCATGCTTCTTTCCACACTTTGAGAATAACGAAACATTCTCCTTCTTTTCACCATTGTTTTGATATTTTTTCTTGTACTCCATCTTTCGTTTCTTGTCAAAACAATGATATGGAAAGGTAACACCAACTTCTAGTTCTACCTTGATAACAAAATGAAAAATTTATTTATATCTACTGAAGTCACTTATAGATAATTCCCTTCGAAGACTTCGTTTTAAGCCACTGAATAATCGATCATCTTTACTTTCAGGTTGTATGATAAAGCCAGATGCATACCTTGCAAGCCTCATAAAATCCGCCTCGTATATACCAATAGATTCATCTTCCCTTTTCTTGACCACAAGGAACTCATTTCTCGTCTTTGTTTCAATAATACGAGGGAAGTACTTATTGAAAAACATGTTCTTTAACTCATCCCATTCCATTGATTCAATTTCATCATGGGGCCCTGTATTCTTAATTAGAGTCCACCACTAGTCTACTTCACCTTCTAAATAGTAAACAACCAAAATGACTTTTTCATTTTCTAAATAGCGAAGTATGAAAAATATCATTTCAATGGTACTGATCCATTGTTCATCAACAAGTGGATCAGAAGACCCACTGAATGAAGGTGGATGATTCCTCATGAAGGACTCAATAGAATATTGTTCACTTCTCTGGTCATTCGGAAGTCCAGAATGATTCATAGCTTGTGTAAGTATAGAAATAAGATTTTTCACTTCATTTCTCATAACATTGGGTTGTTCAAGAGGACAATCATTTCATTTCCCAATTCATTGATCATTAACACAATTCCTTTGGGTTCTAACCATTATCTAAAACCCAAAAAGAATAGTGTGAGAAGCAAAAATCATACTAGGAAAACAACATAATCAAGGGGAGTATAATCAATCTCTAACATCATAGGTTTAATAATAGGTTATTCATGATCATTATCATAATTCTAGGACCATAACCTATACTTATACTTAACCTTAGGGAAATCCCTATACATACCTTATAAATATCTCTAGAGATCTCACTAAGGTTTTCGCATCCTAGTTTCCAAAGGTTGACTAAACCTTTCCTCTGATACCAATGGTAGAGTCCCATGCTTGACGTATATGGACATTACATAACTTTTGCAGAATACTTAATACATAATAAAAACAGACACCCATGGACTATAATAGTTTAGTGTCTTTGGAAACTTAGAACATAATCTTCTAATCATGGTGAAAGATCTTCAACATCTCCCATAAAGATATTCCCCTATTGTTTCCTTACCTAAAAACTTTATTTATATCATGGGGAAAAGAAAACATATAAAGGGTGAGATAAAATTCTCAATAAGGGTAATCATGGAGAAAATAAAAAAACCATATACATTTGAACTTAAAAACATGAACATAAGGTTTAAACATCAAAATCTTGAGATAAGAAATAAATCTTGGCAGTACGTAAGGCATAAATCATAAACGAACATCAATCATGATAAAATTGAAAGGGAATAAAACATGTAAATATGGAAAATAGTTAAGCACATGATATGATTTCCATAGTAGCCAAGGCATTGCTTCCAAGACAATAATAGTAGACAATGTCCATTACTTAACCGGTTTTACATGTCGTTCTAGCCCTGTATTACTGAACCATATTTACTTGCTATTCCAACTATGTCTATATCATGAGATATAAATTATTACCCAATAAATTGGAGGGAGATATATGTCCCACCCATCTCAAAATTAAATCATTCTTTCGTGTGCCACAAAATAAACATAAAGCTTTCATCATAACTTAATGAATAATATGGGTTTCATAAACATCATCACATCATAACATAATCTAAATAAAAAAATGGATATCATTTCCTCATAAGAAAAATCAAACCATGTAAATAATAGAGACATTATACTTGAAACATAACTATATTAAATAATGTAATCTTAGATGGAAAATAGTTTTGAATAAACACTTGAATTGTATTCTTGAATAAAATATCCCTTCTTCATCAAAATCTTTTTCTATTCTCCAAAATTCCATGCAATTTTAAAAGATAAGATTTGTTTTGAAAATAATCATGACATACTTCAGAATAATATTCATGTAAATAAGGCGTTATGAAATTTTAAAAATCTTTTCACGCTGTATAAGTTAAGAAAACATTATTCTAGTAGTTTTGCTGGAAAAGTCAAAAATACCTTCTATGGTAAACAGAAGAAAGATTCCTTCCATACAATGTGGTAAAAGTAAACAAAGGGTAAAAATTACTAAAAAAATACATGTAAGAATAGTAAAAAATTTATGAAAACATTTTTATAAAACATGGACATGGATGATAAATATAACCCCAGTAAATACTTATGTATAAGGAATCTCAGATAAAAATAAGATTTCCAATGTTATCCCTTACCTTAGGTCCGATTGCCTTGTATGTATCTGAACCTCCTATATAATAATTTAAATAATTTCATTTAATTATTCTAGAATCATATTTATTTTTATAATATCATATATGTTCATGTTCTTATCGGTTTATTAGTAACATTTCATCATTACTCGTTATTTGGGTGTTAACTATTTTATGTTATTATACATGTTTTTAGATATATTCGTATTCCTATTTTTCAGTTATAGCTATATAGTTTACATAATTGTATTAGTATAATATATATCATATTAATTCATTCAATTCCTTTATATAAGCATTCTTTAATGAAGATCATGTAGAACGAATCACATCACATCCTGGAGACGGTAGACCGTACGTACGCACGAGCGATGATATCATTTCATGATTGTGTGATTGTATTTATGTGTATGGTGTATAATATTTAAGATTCAGTATCACTTTATAATAATCATATATAGTTATGTATTCCATTATTATACCCATTCAAGCATGCTGGTGATGAAAAAAAGATTACACCACGGCATGGAGACGGTATTCTGTACATACGCATGCGCGGTGATTTTGTTTTTTGTAGGATGGGTAGAAGGTGAATTAGGGTTGTTTAATATTTATAATTACATATCAGTATATTAGTGATACAAATGTTAATACTTCATAATGAAACAATGAAGGAATAGTATGTATGAGAATAAATAAATTTAAAATAATCGGTAGAAGATATTACCTCTTCCTCGAAGTGCCTCCTTTAAACTTCCTCTTAGGGCACTAGAGTTGGTATTTTGAGAAGACCAGAACCTCTATAATGAAACTATAGAGGTTTATAAGAGGAATTGGTAGGGTATTTCCAATCTTTATGTTTCAAAATATAGTGAAGAGAAGAGGGAGTAGGTTCCCTTTTATAACAGAGTATAGGGTCACTTTTGGAAAGCTCCAAAATATTAATTTATAATAAACACGGAACCCACCCAAAAACCACTAAAATGACTCAAATTAGAATATTATATGATATAGGTTTGTAAAATCATCATAAAATAATATTTATACATGTTGGTAATTTATTTTAAACCTTATCAATTTTATTTAACCTTATTTAATCTATTTACTCTTATTTGTGGTAATAATTTTCTAAATTTAAAATTGTTATAAATACTTACTTATGTCTAAAGAATTATCCATAATTGGATACCTTAGGACAATTTAGAAAATATAAATTTCAATTTATAATTTTTAAATATTTTTGTGATTTTTAAACTATTCAATAATATGTTATTTTTATAAAGTATCAGTAGTGTCAATTTTAACACTATTTATTATTTGAATTTAAATAAAATCCACACAGAAGATATGTTCAAACCAAAATATTTAATAGATTTATAAAATTTCATATTCATATAGAAAATTTGTTGAGAAAACTAAGTAGTTCATATTATATTTATTTTAATATTGTTATAACCATTTATTTGATATTTCTCTTAATAAAATAATTACTAAAATATTTTTGTATAATTTTTTAATATACATATTTTCTACATAAAAATTGATAATAAAATACTATGAAGAAGATAAATATAATATCTTTCATAAGAATAATTTCAGTCGAATTTATCTTCTAAAACAACAAACTTTTAGAATGATATGTTTATTAAATTATGATGGTGACAACTTTGACATCATTTAAAATAAAATAATATAAATGTCATAATCTGTTTTATAAGGATCCAAATGGTCCAGAAGTCCACCCTTGGATGCTTAAGGTATATATGTACTCGACAAATAAGTTTTTTTCAGGTGTTCAGACCTTTTGATGGGTATTATTATTTTAATAAAAACTATATTATTGATTCGTCACTAAATTAATAATTTCTACATCATTAATGTATAAGCTATTAAGGTAATTAAATATTTCTTAAAAATTAAAAATAAATTACCATAATAAATAAAAAAATTGTATATTTTAAATTAGTATTTATAATGGAATTTATATTCTATATAACCTTATATTAAAAATACATTAATTATTAATGTTTATGTGAGACATATTTCACTTTATTTAAATAAATAAATTAAAGGTCTTAATCACATCCAAGTGGGTTATAATAGATTTTATTTAGACCTAAGTATGATTTAGGGAAAAATATAATCATCCAATTATATTAAAAAAAAATTTAGGTTAATTTTATAATATTATATTTACCCTTAATTACCTAATTTACCTTTAACTATGGTAAATAAAATTTACCGTAGTTACAATTCATAATTCCTGGAAATAAAAATATCCTATTAAAATAATTCGGACCTACTGATTCTAAATATGGAATCCATTTTTCTAAATTCAATACATAGAAGTGGTAGTATTTAATTTAAAATTAATCCCTTTGTTGAGAAAATGGGTTTTAAAAGTTAAAACATTGCAAAAGATTGAAATGTTTTTAACTATGAATTCAAAGTATAATTAATGATAATGAAATAAATTATATTAAATGGTGAAAATATATATTATATTTATACTTTAAAACCATTAAATATTATAATTTAACCATATAATTTTATTGATGAAAAAAGTGGTTTTTAATTAAAATTTAACGTATTTTTTCTATTTATCAAAATATGAAGGTTATTAGAATAATGTCAAAATTTTATCCAACATATATTTTTATATAATTATTGCAATGAATAAATTTATTTTGTCAAATTGAACTCATTAACATGTCAAAAACTATACTTATAGTGGGTGCGCCAGCAAAAGGCGGCAAAACTGCATTTTTTGAAAAATACTTATTTTATCCGAAAAATTTATTTTGTTCTCATACCATATTCCAGAATATGTGTAAGATGAATGATAATGTTATAAAATTCAAAATGAGGTTAATAAAATTAATAATGGCTAGTTTATAATAATATTTTAACAATATATCATTGTTTATTGAAACTCGGTATTGCGTAAAACACAAGCTATTGAGGAAGGTCGCTCTTGCGTTCAAAACAATCCAAGAATAGTGTTACATATTCTACAAGATAATACAGTGTTTTTTATAGTGCAAGCTAATTTTGGTGTAGTGTACAACACAAGACATCAATAAAATTAAAAAGAATATTTCTCATAAAATTTTGGGGTGTTACATTTTGTGAAAGAGATACATATAAAGGAACACCATGGGAATGAGACACACTTGGTTAGTCATGTATAGTAGGAATACAACCTACATGATGTTTATACTTAAATTCTTGTCCTTAAAGTATAATAATCAATTTTTTTCACAACATAATCTATCAATTATATGAACCATTTTTATAATACCAAATATATCAGTGTTTCATTCTTATGATGTATGAACTCACCAAATAATTTATGTAACCCTTATAGAACTTGAATAAACTCAAGTTATATTCAAGGACCATAATAATAGATATATAAATCCACTACCATGTGATTAAAGTGAGAGAGTGGTGATTATGTGGATGTTTAGATGATACTTTTGAAAACATGATGTTCACTTATTCTTCCTCTTTAGCATGGTGAGGTTCTAACAAACTATAAAGTGAAAAAGGATCTTGTTCATTAGATGAAATATCAATTAATATCATGAATACCTCCATAGATGGGAGGCCATTATTTTCCATTTCGTAAATCATTAGAAAATATATTATTTTAAGATCAAGAAGGTTGTGAAGTCTTCTATGGTGAACAATACACATGTTCTTAATTTACAGTTATATAAACATTCATATTTATTCAAAATCGGACTAAGATTTTTATTTTCATTTACTTATACTACTTTTATGAAGTGTTAATTAATATAATGGAAATAAATCAGTAGTATCAAAGGGAACCAAGTACTTAGTTTATGAAATCAAATTTGATAAATATAGAATTACAAAGAACAAAGCACCACGTCAGACATTGAAATAGCTGGGCTAGGACATCACCATGCTATAGAGTCAACCATTTTAGACAATTTGTAAATAGTTTGTGAATAAAAAATCTAAAACTTTTGTACATGGAGGCATGGTGAGAATTTGTTTTGGTTAATGCATTAAGTATCAATGCCAACAAAATGACAACAGTTTTTTTTTACCAGGGTGTGATGTAGATGTTGTTTTATATAGGAGAAGATATCCTTCAAAACTTCTTCCTAAAATACACAATGAAATAAGTAAAGTAATGGTGCCTTCAAAACAACATCAGAATGTACACCACAGTGTAGTATAAACCTTAGGGCTAAAATAAAGAAACTATTTTACCAATTTTTTAATTTTGAATTGAATTAATAATTTATATATGGTTTATAAATTTTTTTAAAATTTTATTATTCAAGACATTTTTTAATTAATATTATTTTAAAAAATTAATTAAATATAAGGGTTTTTAATTAACTAATAAAGGTTTTTAAAACATTTATTATTAAATATTATTTAATTATTACATTTTAATATTTCAAATACCTTTTAAAATTTATATATAATGTCTTGTAGATTATAAATAAAATGGTTTAATTTATAATCATAAAAGGTTACATAGAATAGGTTTTATAAATTACATGAATGAGACCAAAATATAAAATTATCTCTATTTTAAATTATGAATTTTTATTTATAATTTTTTGTGTTTTTCATAATTAATAAGGAACTATTTTTATAAGTATATGATTTTCGGATTATATAAAGTAATTATATAATAGAAATTTAATTATAAATTTGTTTATAATTCATGGTAATATATTGGTTTAAAATGAAATTCCATACAATGTATAATATTGGGGAGTTCATATTGAGTTTTAATGTAATGTGTAATATTCATAAGTATAGAATGTATATAATATAACGATAAAAGTATAAAAAAAATTATAATGTGGTTTTATTTAAGAATTGTTTATAAAGGATATTTCATTATTAAATATCTAATTTTTTATATATTTTTAGGTTATTCATTTTTGGTTCATAATTATAAATTTTCTATATTAGTAATGGTGTTTTATCTTTTTTAAATGTTAAACTAAATATAGTAGATTAATCGTAACATTAAATTCTAATATTGAATCTATAATGAAATTAGTTTATCATCTACCATGATCTTGGATTATAAATGAAATTATAAGATTAAAATTAATTATGGAATATAGTTTTTGTATATTATAATTTTGAGTTATGATGAATTAAATTCATTCTTAAGTAATTTCTCCCTTGGTAGATGGACTTAGGATCTTACCACCTACCATCATGGAGGCTACTGCCTTCCATAGAAAGGTGAAGGTTGGAAGAAAATTGTTTCTTTAGGTTTAATCATGTGGATATTGAAAATATCATATACCTAGATAAATTTATATGAAGAGTTCATGTAATTTATCAATATGATGCATGTAAATATGATTAGATATGTTGGGGTTCTAATTTTAGTTTGGTAACACAAACTTGTGGCCCGTGTAAAGGGTTACACATCAATATGTTTGAAAAAATTATTTATTATAAGGAATATGAATTGAAAAATAAATTACTTGAATATAGAATTCCAATGTTAATCATATGATATATGATGGAGATATTAAATCCCCTTAAAAATACTAAGTTTAAGGTTCTAAATAATTAATAACTTGGAAAGACCATGATCATTCAAACAAGTATTTGTAAGCTTATCACATGTACCCCTTTATTATATTGTGTAATGAAAGAAAAATATAAGTGAATATGGTTTGTATAATGGGTATTATTGAGTATAGCATAAGAACCAATTGATGATTCATTTTTATCTTTTTCTTGGAGTATTTTTTGGGGTTAAACTATCCTAGGGACCTTAATGTTTTGGATAATGGATTAATAGATTTAATTTTAGTTATATGAGGGATTGGAAAATTAAGTTTCCACTAAAATATCCAACATTAAATACTATTGTGATTGGGATAATGCTATACCTAAATAATAATGGATTATTTACATGATAAAATCAGTGTAATTCATTGTTTCATATAGATCTTGGCCTATAAAGAGATATGATTTTTTTTAAAGGGTTGATAATTTTTTTTTGGATCCTATTAAATAAAAGTTCTTATTAATTGGTTATAAAACTGATACTCATATTATATCAACTTCTATGGAAGAAAATATTTCATCATCATCATCAAACATTATGTTTAAAACAATATTTGAGAAAGAATAGTTTAATGCTAGATATTTATTCAAATAGTATCTAAATTTGAGACTAGTTATCAAATATGGAAGAAATTTATATGTTTTGGAACAAAATATTTCTAAGAAACCTACTGGTGAAGCTATTCAAGAATTGGTTTTAGAAGACTTTGATAAACATCTCAAAGATGAATATGAAGTGTCAACACTATTTAGTTTTACTATAGATTTTATATTTAATAAATAACATGATACCCTTGATTCTTATCATATGATAGATAACCTTAAAATTCTCTATTATGAGTAAGATATTCATGAATGGTATGAATTTTAGAAACCTATATTTTACTCAAATATAACAAAATCAACCTTAATATCCACTGGAGAAGAAAAAACATGACCATTTGAGGATGTGATCTCGACTTCCTCTCCAAATCTAGGGTTTCCTCGAACTGGGATCACACTGATAATATTTGGACTCATTTCGATTTCTTCTAAATGGTTGGTTTCCAACCTAAATGGGAGGTTGCCGTTGTGATTTGAAAAGGCAACGAGCACAAGGATGAGGTTCCTCCAGTGTGAACACAAGGAATCTCCATCCTCGAAGCTCTTAAGGGTGTGGATTTATGCAATGCGTCGGCATTGCGTACTCCTCTCTACAAAAAGATGGATGATGGAAAATTTATGGTTAAATCCAACCTGGATGCCCTCGTTCAACGGTTACAGATGTGTAAATTTTCTATCATGGGGAGGATATCGTATCTCAAAGGCAACAAGTCGTGGTCCAATCCGGAACTCAAATCAAGGATAGCCCAGGTCTAGGGATTCTCCTATTGGAAGATAGTTCTAATTGGAAAAGGTTATTTCCACATGCTCTTAAAAACAGAAGATTCCCTCGATCGGGTTTGGAGATTATGAAATCTGCATCTAAAGCCTGGTATTCTTCGCATCTCCAACTAGGACTATGCCTTCAACCTGAACACAGAAAGGAACTCCATGGTACAGATCTGGGTGAGACTACATGGACTTAGCTCGTATTTTTGGCACCCAAAAATCCTCAACGACAGCGCATTTTTCATAGGTATGCCACTTAAAATTGATCAACACACATTGAATGCTGATATTAGTCTTTATGTGTGAGTTATGGTCGAATTTGATATATCTGCTAAGCTCCTGGAGGCCATTTCGTTTACTACGAATGATTTTAAAACTGAGCATAGAGTTGAATAAGAAAGAATGATGCTATTTTGTGAGTATTGTAAGATTTCTGAACATTATCTTCTGAAATGTTGTATTTTGGAAAGCCATGTTGTTCAGCCTATTGAAAATGGATGAATGGAGACAAAGCGTAAGAAGAAAAAATAAAGTTATGGATCCATCTAATACTGATCCTCACAAGAAGCACATAGAGTTTGGGTCAAGCGGGTTCATCTTTTGGGTGAGGGCTCGAGAGCCACGTGGGAAGACCAAGTCAAGGTTGAAGAAGACTCTCATATTGAAAATTCTATTATAGAATACATTAAACAGATGATTCTGGATGTCTTTGAACTTCCTCGGAATTTGTCAGTGAAGGAAGAATCAGTTCCTCTAATTCCATAAAATGATGAGACACTGGTTTTTAGAAATGATGGGCCCAACCATGATCTATCTCAAACAAATATGACCAAGGCACCGGCTCATATAGTTATTGAAACCACTCTTTCTACACTTTCATCCTCAATGGAAGAAATGTTGAGGGTAACTGAGCCTACAGAAGGCATGACCTCTCCTGGTATGCCCCTCACTACTATTTCAGCTTCCAATAACTGTCAATCCATTCTGGAATGAAATATTGCTGATATTGGCAGTTACTCTGATTGTACTAAATCATCTATTTATCCTAAATTGATTTAATCATTTGATATGGATCCATCTTTATAGTCAGCTGGGAGAATAGACATGCAGGCTGCTCTTGGCTTTTCTAATGCTCAGACTTCACACATGTCTATTGGGTCTGTTGGCATTGCTAACTCTTCAGATATAACTCATATGCCACCTGAAAAAATAAATAATCCTCTTATCTCAGGTGCTGCTAACTCATTGTCTACTTCCCCTACAAGCACACAGGTTTTGAAGAAAACTATGACACCTTCTTCAATTCGTAGGAGATCGAAGAGGAACAAAGGATCGAGTGGATCTAAGAAGAAAAAAAGGATCCCCCACTCCAAAACAGGTCTTAATGGATGTTATATTTTGGAACTTTTAGGGAATAGCCAACTCTGACACTATTTCTGTTCTTAAAAGAATTATTTTTATGCATAATCAAAAAAAAATTCACTTGATAAACCTAAAGTTGATTTTTCATTGAAATTCATGCACTTTATTACCTGTGGTTATAATTTTTTAGGTGCTTGTAGCAATAGTAGTGCGGTTGAAACCTTATGCATTTTTACCATACTTCTTTAAAATATGATAAAGTTCAAAATACCTCTGATCAAATGTTCACTTGAGACTTTATTCTTAATGACCTTCATATGTATTTCACCATTGTTTATGCTAAGAATATATATCAGGATCGTAGGCCTCTCTGGAATGACCTGTCTCACATTTCTAACTGCATCTCTGACCCATGGCTAGTGATTAGGGATTTCGATGCTATTCATTCCCCTAGAGAAAAACATGGACCCAACCATTATCATATTTCTTCTAGGGAGTTCAGAGCCTCAATATAAGGTTGTAACCTAGTCGATGTTAATCTATATTGTGCTTAGTTTACTTGGTATAGAAGGAATTACAATATGATGGTTGCTAGTAAACTTGATAGGGATCTTGTGAAAGTCCCGGGTCCAGATGCTTGGGACACCATCTCTACCATTACCTTACATAGGCTTTGGTTAGATCATCATCATATTTTATTAAATTTCCTGTCTAAGTATAGAAATCCCACTCCTCCTTTCAAATTTAATAATTCATGGTCAAAGGATTTAGACTTCTCTAAAATTATTCAAAACTGCTGGAATTCTATGTGCCATCACACGAATGCCTTTTCTTGTGTTATAAAGCTCAAGTATCTCAAAAATTGTCTCAAGGGTTGGTGTATCACTAAATCAACATAACTCGATAAGGACATAGACCCTCTTTGGAATGTCCTAGAGAAATTTCAATACAATTCCACCCATTCTGAATTCTCCTATAACCCTCAAAATGAGGTTGAAATTTCTTTGAAACTCAACTTCTTTTTTGTTCTTAAGGATAACATCGAAAAACAAGTCTTCAAAGCTAAATGGCTTACAGATAGTGACCAAAACACTAAATTCTACAATACCATGCAAAGAACTAGGAAACTATGTCATCCCCTTTCTTTTCATAGGTACAATGACATTCTTTATGATTATGAGGCCGTCATTGCTAATCACATGGTCTATTATTTTTATGATATCTTCAATGGTCCTTTTATTAATTAGGACCTTCTCCCCGGGATTATTCCTTCCTAGGTCCAAGAGGAAGACAACCTATTTCTCTTGACCACTCCCCTTGATCTTGAGATTAAAAATACTGGCTGTAGTCACAATCATTACAGTGTGCTAGGACCTAATGATTTCAACAATGGTTTCTTTCAGAAACATTGGGATGTCGTGCATGTGGATGTTTGTAAGCTTATCAAGAGCTTCTTTTCCAATGGAATACTTCCGCATGGCCTCAATGATCAGTTTCTCACACTTATTTCAATGGTGCCCAATGCCTCATAAATTCAACTATATAGACACATTTCTATTATAAAATACCTTTACAAAATCATTACTAAACTCATAGATAATAGACTATCCTCTATGTGTAGAAAAGTCATATATTGGAACCAGTTTGGGTTCATCAAGGGTCAGTTTATGCAAGACAACATCTGCATGGATTTGGAATCCACCAACGCTCTTAATAAAACTTCTATAGGTGGTAATATTTACATTAATCTAGACATTAGAAACGCTATTGAAACAATAGAATAGAGTTTCATTTTCATGGTTCTTAGGAGTTTCAGTTTCAATGATTTTTTCAAAAGCAGAATCAACTCCCTTTTCAGCTCATCCTATATCTCCATCCTCATTAATAGCTCTCCTAAGGGTTATTTCAAATGCTCCAAGGGAGTCTAACTAGGTGATTCCCTCTCTGATGTCCTATTTTCCATTGCAGAGGAATACCTTTGTCACCTCCTCACCTCCCTGGTTCAACAAAATAAAATTATGCCCATCCATGATGCATGAAACCTTAATGTTCCGACCCATCTCCTTTATGCGGATGACATAATTATTTTCCTTAAAGGATGAAAATGAAACATCTCTAATCTCAATGCTGAATTATCTCACTATGAAGAGATCTCTTGGAAATCAATCAGCTGGAAAAGATCATTTATTTTATCTGATAACGGTTTCCCTACTACTAGGAAAAAATCTATCATTAAGAGTCTTAGTATCAAAGAAGGGTCCCTTGCTTTTAGTTACATGGGAGTTCCTATATTTTGGGGTATGCATAGATCTTCGAATTTAAATATAATCACTGAGAAAATAATTAATCAACTTGCTTACAGGAGGGTAAAATATCTTTCTATGGCTGGTCGGATTAGTCTTGTGAAATCATCTATTGTTTACAAAATGGTTTATTCGATGATGATTTACAGGTGGCCTATCAGTCTCCTTAAGAAAATAAATTTCTACATTAGAAAATTTGTTTGGACTGGGAGTATACTTGAAAGGAATCTTGTAACCATTCCCTGGTCTACCAATTGTAAACCAATCGAGAAAGGAGGGATTGGAATCAAAATCTGCAAGCTCTTTAATGAAGCCCTCCAAGCCAGACTCACTTGGAACTTAATTATCTACAAGACTGATTCAATTTATTTTCTCAAAAATCATTTCCAGGAAAAACATAAAAATCGAAATTTGAATCATGTAAATTCTTATCTCTAGCCATCCTTTAGAAATTCATTTTTCAACATGATGCACAACTCTAGATGGACGGCTAGCATTGAATCCAACTTGAAGTTCTGGCTTAACAACTGGACCAGAGCCCCTCTCAATTCTATGCTTTCTCCTCATACTACTCTGGATTCCATAAACATCACTATAAAGGAGGTGATGCACTCTCTTAACATAGATCTCCCTCATCCTATAAAGAATGTTGTTCATGGTTTCAATTTTTCTAATGATGATGATTTTCTTATTTGGGATCCTTCCCATAATGGTATTATTGTTTCTAAAACATATTACAACCATTTTTCTCTTATTTTGAAACTAATTTCTCTTGGTTGAAACCGTTAAATAAAACATGGATCAAACGTTCTAGACTTAATATTATATGGCGTATCGCTCATAATTGTATTTCTACTGAGGTTTGTCTCCAGTCCATTGGTGTCCAAATTAGTTTGAGATGTCACCTATGCCATCAACATAGGGAGGACATAAATCATTTATTTTTATCTTTTTCCATAGCCACTGCTCATTGGAATTATATTACTGACATCTTTGACTGCATATGGTTACTCATTGACTCTATTTTCTCCTTGATCAAATGTTCTGTTAAGTTGGACTTCTCGCAACAAATTAGAAATCTCTTTCTTTCCACAGTTGAAGAGCTCTTCCGCATTATCTGGTATGATAGAAATTCCATTATTCACAACAATTACTCATCCAATCTTAATACAGGTCTGGTGAGAATTATAATTTCTATTATGGATGCTTCCATGATTCAAAAATCCCACTATTATAATTCGGTTGTTGATTCAATGATTCTTCTATGGCTTAGAATCAAAGGGATCTACAAAAATCCAAAGCTCTTTTTTGAAGTGTTCTGGAAATGCACGATTTCTGGATGGATAAAATTCAACATTGAGGGCGCTTCCAAAATAAATTTAGCTCCCATAGGCTATGGGGCCATTTTCAGTGACTCTCTTGGACATTCTCATGGATTCTTTTTTGGTGGATATGGGTTTTCCTCTTCCTTAGAGGTTGAGATGATGGTAGTGATTTATGCAGTCAACTTTTTTAAACTAAGAGGATGGAATAACATTTGGATAGAAAGTGACACTACCACCATTATCCAAGCTATCTAGAATGGATTGGTTCACCTTGTGGGGTCTCTCACAACACGTTGGAAGAAATGTCTTAACTCGCTTCTGGAGATCAGATACGTTTCCACTCATGTCTATCGGGAAGAAAACATGGAAGCAGACAGTCTTTCCAAGAAGGGAATCAACCATGACATTACATGGAGTTTTGACCTTCTGGTTAATCTCTACCTTATTTATGAGAAATATTGTAATAAAATTTCCTCTTTTAGACTCATGTAATCTTCCCCTTCCTTTTTAATAATATTTTGTGTCTTTACCTCAATATCCACTCACGTGCTCATTATGATTATGTGCGTCGATGACTATGATTGAATATGGTCCTCTATTATTCTTTATTTGGATATTAGTTTAATTTTTCAATCAGTACTCTAAATGTTCTAAATAATTTTTTTGTGAATTAAAATATGAATTAATTTATTAAACCTTTACAAATATCATAAATATGTTTAAGATAGCTATGTTTGTAATGGGAAGTCCAAGATAAAGTACCATATTAATGGTATAGATATAAAAATACATTGTTTTTTATATAAGGGAATGAAATGTGGTATTTATGAGTCAACACTACTAACTAAACTAATGAAGTAGAAGGATGTACAATGTTTTCATTATAGCAAAGTTGTTTTTAAGAGAAGAATTTTTTTGAATTACCTGAAAGATTATATGAATACTACTACAGAGTCCACAATAGGTATAAATATTGTGTAACTAAATTCTATTATTATTTGATATATATTTTATCTATTATATGATTTATAAATGGTATAAATATATAAAATTTCATAAGGTGAGAAATAATTAAATTTTGAATCTTGATGTGTACTTAGATGTTATAAAGATAAGGTGTCACTACATTAATAACATGGATTCATCATTTTTTATATAGTTGTCAAAAATTTGGAATTACCTAGTTTTCACTTGATAATAGTATTTAAACAATAGTTGATTTTTAATTTTATATGAATGTTTATGATAAAAAAAGTTTTTGTTTTATAACATGCTTTAAGGTGGAATAAAATGGTTTGTTATGGTTAAGTAATTAATCCTATAGACATTTATTGAAATTTTATAAAAATATGACTAAATAAAATAAATATTTACCTAGGATTATCAATATGTTGAGAAAAATTGAACTGGGAATATGGTTTTCTGGTACTAATTCTATATAGATAAGGTTGGTAACAATAAAAACCAAAAGATGAAATGTTAGTTGAAAAGTTCAACAATGTTTCCTCAAGAAGCATGAAATGGTCATTGAAAAATCATTTTCTCTGGTAGAAGGAGAATTAAATCCATATAATGAATTATCAAAGATACTTTAAGAAGTTTATAAAACTCTATGAGATTTCTATTTCATGAATAGGTGTTTTATACATAAATTATTTAATTTATAAGGGTGTGTTTTTCTGAATATATCTTTCAATTTTTTTTATAAATATATAGGAGTTCAAAACCAAAGAATAATTGATTAAATTGGTGGTTTAAAATATTTTTATATTTAAATTAGCTTCTATATAAAATTATATTTTAAAATAATTTTTATTTATATGATGAATCACATTAAATGATGTGTATTTTCGTTTTATTTATTTTAAATTATTAGAGGATTGGTTTAATAACAAGGAGTTGTTGTGAGAAAAATTAGTATGATATTTTTTATACAAGTTTTATGATCCATAAAATTCTATACAATACATGAAAATAATATAAGGATATAAATATTTACCCATGTATTTTTTAAAATATAAAGAATTGTGATTCTTCAATCCATAGATGACACATATTAAGGAATTATCTTTTTTCATTAAATATTATAGGAAAAAATTTAATTCTATATATGAAATGAACAAAATAGTGTATATTTAAAATATCCATACCAATAATAAATATTTTTTATTTTCTAAAAATATATATTATGAAATAATACATTATCATTGATTCATTTGGGAGTATTTTTGGACTTATATAACATTAGTGTTTACAAATAAAGGATTTTTCTAGTCAAAGATCATATGTTTTTTACTTAATGTCCTAAAAGAGTTTTTGGATACGTTATGGTAAAGAAACATTTGACGTGTTACGTTTAGTTATCATGAGTATGTGAAGATCAATATATAATTATATGATTCTAATTAAAAGTGAGTTACTGTTGGAAGTAAAGAAAAATTAAAGAGCTACATTTGTTTCCATAATAAAGTAAATGTTTTTTATCATGAAGGATTTTAGGAAAAATTAGTAAGTAAATATGTAAAAGTTTATTTATTTGAAAATATAAAGGGAAATTATTTAATAATTAAGTTCCAAAATTATGATGATTAGCAAAGAAAGATATCTTATAAGAAAAATGTTGTTGACATCATGACATTTGATTTTATAAAGTTAAGAAGTTTTAATATGTTCAAAGAGGTGTACTATTAGAAATAGGATTCCTAAATCTCACCACTATTCTAATTATCTAACTTCACATATATTTTTTACTAAATATTTTAGTGGGTTGGTTTTATGATATGTTACATAGAGATATGATGGGAATTTAATATGATGTAACGTGTTAACAAAATATAGAAAGTGTAGAAAAAATAAGTTGAATATAAATGTTTTCAAATATGATATGATCAACCAATGTTTATTTTAGGTTTGTTAAATATTCTTAAAAGAGTTTAAGGATATAAGAAGGAAATATAATTAAAGTAAAACTCCACATTATCATTGTTTCAAACTGGCTACATATATGTATATAAAGATACAATTTTCATGAAATGTAATAACGATTGTCCTCTCTAAACTATGAACTTTAGATTATCCATAAATAATGTTCAACATGAAGTTTTATAATGTATAATGAAATATTAAAGTTAGTATGAGTTATAGTTTTGAATAAAGTTACTGAATATTCTTACGAGGAACCAAATAAAGAATAAGATACTTTGCGTGTGATGGATCAACCACTAAGTATACAACATAGAGTGTCATAAAGATGTATTGGTATAAAATGAGTGAATTGATCCTGTTGGAGTCTTCAATACCTTTGCATGGAACGATACATAACATGAGAACCTCCATACTTTGATACCATGCATACACATGTTTATGTGTTGAATTAGATAATATGGTGGTGGCTGGGTAAGTTATTATTCATGTCGTTGCATGGAGATTAACCAATATGGGATTTTTTCTCTATTATATAATGATTATTACATCCATGAATATCGATGCCCTACTCCTCCTTACATTACCATTACATCATTTGGAAGATAAATGAAAAATAGTGTTACAAATCTAGGATCCAAAAGGTTTGTGTCTTTATAAATTTATCTCCAATCATAACATTTTCATAATAAAACATAAAAATTATTTAATTCCTTATTCCCAACCTTCTTATTTCCCCTTCTATTCTCTGTAGTACAAGTAATCACCTAAGGATATAAATCACAAAAAGGGGTGTGATAAAATTCCAATAAGAGTATAGATAAGATCATGAATAAATATAACATTGGTCGGAATAATCATTATCATCATAACATAAGCATAGGTTCATAATCAAAATCATGAGAGAAAGAATTATATAAAGTAATGGAATTTGATAGTGCATAAAATTGAAACATCTTGTCTTAGTGGTCAAATACCACACATAATTGTGAAAAAATATAGCATCATGTTCACACATATCATTTGTTCGTAACCATAACATCATTATTTTGAAAACAAATACAGCATCATGTTCATTCATATTTAACATTATCTCATGAGATACGTCATATTACCTAATTTAATAGAGCACTATATAATTATAGAACACTAGTCAGATTATAACATTTACCTAATCATCCTCTCCTCATAGAATGTATAACAATATTTTACACAAAATTTACCACAAAAAAGATATGGGTTTCATTATAATTTAATAAATCGTAATTTTATGAACAAACATTGGGGTTACAATAATAAAAAGGGAATAACATATTTGGTATAAGAATCGACAATCTGGAGTGAAGGGTAAAAAATCTCAAGATAAGTAAAAGATGTGTTTTTAGAAGAATAATTATTTTGGAAAAATCATTTAATTTTTCATGAAATTAGATTATAAAAATTTATATTCAAGAAGATATAATGAAATTTAAATCTTTATAAAATAATAAGAACATTCATGTTATGGAAGTGAGAATAACCCAATGAAAGGAATTGGTTTTGATAATCCCCTTACATTATGTATGAATTATTTCATCAATTTCATATCTTGGATAATAAAATTAAATTCATTAATTAATAAAATAATAAACTATTATACATTTATTTTATTAATAATGTTTTATTATGTTCATTTATAGCCTTTTTGATGAGTTATGGAGTTAAATTTCATCATTTGGGAGTGTTTTTTTCTTTGTTTTCACGATCGATGTTCATGTTTATAGGTATGGATATTCATGTACAATAATAATGATTCTAAATAATTGGAATTATATGTTATTAATAAAAATAAATAATTTTAATTGGACTTATACATTATGTTTTTTCCGTACATGAGGATAATTAATTAGATAAAATATTAATGACAATCGTTTAGATTAATTTTAGTAGTTTTCGATCACGAAAAAATCCTTTTTTTTATTTTATATTTTTTATACAATTTAGTTATATAAAATTAAAAAGGATATTAAAAACATTTTAAATTAAGTTTAAATAATTATAATTATTTTATGAAAATCATTAAAGGCAGGAAAATAAAATTAAAACGTATCTTCCATGATGGTGGTAAATCGACACATCACGAACGATGATTTCTTTTTTTAGAATAAAAGTGAGTTGAAAATATGATTTATGAATAATTATTACATTAACATAATAAAATTACTTTATATGAAATATTCTATAGTTAACATGTCACATGGATAAGGTGATATGTGGATAGAATAAGAAATGAAAAGAAATTGAAATATAATTGAAAAGAAATTAAAAGAAAATAAAAGAGGGTTTTACCACTTCAATTCTCCTCCTTGAGAACCTCCTTATGGGAAATTGGTTTTGGTATTTTTTTGAGAACAAAGGATCCTAGGCATGGGGGTGTGGCTAGGATCTATATTGGGAAGAATTTTTTAAATGCTCAAAGCTTATAATGTATGAAGAGAAGAGGTGTTGAGGGGTGGTATTTATTGGGGAGGAGAGGGTTTTTTCTCAATATTTTATTTATTAGTTTATTATATTGGCTCCAAACTATGAATAGTTTGAATATTATGACTAAATATAGTAAATAAAAAAATTTATTTCTATATTTTGTTTCTTACATCATCCCTAACTCAAGGAATTTTGTATTTAATTTATAATGTTTATATACAGTAAATTACGGTATTTTAATATTCAAAAAAAAAATCATGTATTTCAGAAAAAAATAACAAAATATCACCCTGACTATATTTCAATGTTTATAAATAAAAATGATCCCAATATTATGAAAATAATTTTCCCAAGATGAGAAATTTAATTTTTAATTACAATCAACATTTAGTTAGAAAATAAAGTTTTTTAATTTATAACTAATTTTATAACACATGAATAATTAATTAAGGTATCCTAAAATTATATTATAGTAAGAAGAAAAAAAATACTAATTTATCAATCCATTTTATGAAAATAAATTTTATTTTAAATATTTATATTAATTATAATGTTATTGATAAATATTTATGTTTTATAAAAATACCAACACTTAATTTATCATTTTTAAAAATTTATTTACTTTCACTATGATATAATTATATCATAGTTTCTTTTATAATATGCCTAAACGTTTTTTATACTTTTATAGGTGAGGTTACTATTCTATTGACTGAATTACTATTCCTAATTTTAAAGTTAATATTCCAAAGGACAAGTTACTATTACATTGGTATAAGTTTCATAACATCAATAAATACATATTATTCCATTAATTCATTATTTATAATGTTTTCATTGGTTTTTTATATTATTTTATGTGATTTATAATATATAGAATAATTAAAAGAATGTAATTTCCAATGAAAAAATTTTGGGTACTCACATTCTTCCCCCATTATGAAATTTCTCCCTCAAAATTTCATTTTACATTCTAATTTTAAAATAAGAGAGGCTACATCTCCTTTATCACTTCCTCTATTTCCCATGATTCCCCTTCATACTTATAGTTTTACCATACTAATTTGACAAGTGAGTAGTACTATTACGTAGAACATTATATATATGGTCCAAGTTCTTCACCAGATACTCCTCTTAAGAGCGATCATTTTTTAACTGTACCACCTCTAGATTCAGTACATGATAGGGATATGCTATGTACTTCATCAAAAGAGATATGTGGAATACATCATGTACATGAGACATGGTAGGTGGAACTTCCATTTGATAGGCCATTGATCTGACACGATCAATAATCTCAAAGGGTCCAAAGTACCTAGGACTTAGCTTTCCCTTATTCCCAAATATCATGACCCTATTCCATGGGGATATGCAAAGGAATACCATGTCTCCAATATCAATATCTATATCTCATCCACGATTGTCTGCATAGCTCTCCTGTCAACATTGGGCTTTCTTGATGTGTTGCGGAATGATTTTAACCTTCTTTACCATTTAAATGAAAATTTCTTCTTCTAACATATTAAATTCACTGAACTCATCCCATCATGTTGGTGATTTAAATATTCTCCCACTAAGGGATTCATATGGATCCATTTGGATGCTGGAGCGGAAACTATTTGTTTAAGAGAACTTATCCCAAGGAAGTTGTTGGCCCCATCCTCATTTGAAGTACACAGTACATGCTCTCAACATGTCTTATAGTGTCTGAATTTTCCATTAATATTGACCATCAGTTTGAGGATGATAATTCCTAGTAAAGTTCATCTCGGTGTTTAGAGCATGTTGGATACTTTTCTAGAACATTTAGGTGAATCTTGGATCTCAAACAGATTTAATTGATAGTGGTACTCTATGTGGCCTTACCACTTCTCTAATGCATATTCATGCATGTTGATCTAGTGAGAATTCATCTAAAATTGTGAAAAAGTGAGATGTATTTATAAGATGATCCACAACAACCCATTTAGCATTGTTTCCTTGGGTTTTCTTTAGAAGTTCAGTGAAAAATTCCATGGAGACGTTTTACCATTTCCATGTTTGTGTGGGTAATGGTGGCATCATCCCATTATACTTTTTCCTTCCATCCTTCACATGCTGAAATACTAGATACATTGATATATATTCACCGATCTCATATTTCATATTGTCCCACCAATAGTTCTCTCAGAGGTATAGATACATCTTTTTTCTCCCAGGTTGAATAGAGAAGGTTGATCTATGTGCGTCATTCACAAGCCCCTTCTTTATCTATATATTGGTTGATACACATAGTCATTACCCAAATCTAACAAATCCTTCCTTGACAATTTTGACCTTAGAGGATTTATCTTTTCTGAGAGATTCCACCCTCTTCTAAATATTCATATCTTTTCGTTTCTCATCCTTTATATCTATCCATGAGGTATGGTTGGAAATAAATTTGAGAAAGTATTGGTTATGTTCCTTCCTTAATGATTCCCATGTCCATCCTTTGAAAATATAATAAGATTGGATCCTTCTCAAGTATTGGCATTGATAATGTTGTAGGATCCTTTCTACTTAGAGAATATGCCAATTTATTTTCCTTACCAGGATGGTAGTTGATTAAGTGGTCATAATCCATGATGAGCTCTAACCATCTTCACTTCTGCATATTAATCTTCTTCTATGTGATTAATATTTGTGGCACTTATGGTCAGTGTATATTTCACACTTCTCCCCATAGATATAATGATTCAATATTTTCAACAGGAAGATCACAACTACAAAATCCATATCGTGTGTGAGATATTTTTCTCATAAATTTTCAACTACCTTGAGGAGTAGGATATCACATTATCATTTTGAATCAATTACAACCTAATACCTTCTTTAATGCTTCACTGTATACCACAAATAGTTCCCCACCTATTGGAAGTGTGAGTACTAGATTGGTGATAAGACTTTTTTTAACTCTTTGAAGCAGTATATACAATTACTGGTCCATGAAAACTCTTCTCTCTTATGAGTCAACATGGTTAGTGGGTTTGAAATTGATGAAAAGTTATTCAAAAATAACCAGTAATACCCAACTAGACCAATGAATCTACAGATCTCCATTACATAAATTTTAATGGGCCACTCCTCATTTTCCTTTGACTTGGAAAGCCCCACGGATATTTCTTTCTTTGTGATAACATGCCCCAATAATGATACTTCCTCAATCTGGGAAACACATTTACTGTACATTGCATAAAGACTCTCACTTTACAAGTACTCTAGCAGAGTATTAAAATGCTCCTCATGTCATCCTAGCACTTGTAGTATATCATAATGTCATATTTAAATACTAGCACAAAATTTTCGAGGTAATCTCTAAAGACTCTATACATGAATTACTATAAACTCATAGTCTTAAAAACTCATTATAAATGCAATATTGGTCATGTATTCCTTCCTCACCTTTAATTTCTGATATCCTGACCGAAGGTCTTCCTTGGAGAAATAATTAGCCCCACATAGTTGATCGAACAATTCATCTATCTATGTTAGAGGATTATTTTTTTAACGGTTGGGGTCGAAGCCTCAATTATTATTAAAGAAAAGCAAATACCTTTTTAACTGGGTAGAGGGAGACCCATTATATATCTCAAAAGCCCCATTGGAATTTAGCTCATTACATTTCCCGTAGGCCCATTTTTGGCTCAAGACCCATTCTATGAATAGTACTACTACAGTACCCGTGCTACTACAGTGCCTCACAGTACCACCGCTGCTATAGTAACCTGCCCCCGCTACAGTAACTGCCTCCAATACAATTCCCATTGTTTCTATAGTACGCTACGGTACTACTACAGTACCTGCACCCAATGGGTTTTGAACCCCCATTTTTCATATAGAATTAAGGGGTGTTTATAACTAAGCCAAACACCAACTACAATTAGAGAATTATTATTATTTATTGTGTTTTTTTTAGATCATGAAAATCAATGTTGAGGTGAATTGATCCATCTTTCTTCTTAACAAATAGAACTGGTGTACTTCATGGTGAAGTGCTCAGGCGTATAAAACCCATGTTCAGATTCTCTTGTAATTGATTCATGAGTTCCTCCAACCCAACAGTTTCTATTCTATATGGTTTCTTTGATATAGGTAGATATTTAAGAATATGTTAAGTTGAGAACTCAACCTCTCAGTTATGAGGAAGACCAGAAAATCATTTAGGGAAGACATCATTGAAGTCCCATAAAGTGGGAATGTATTCGATCATGATTCTCTCCATTGTCATAATCATTTGATCAAGATATGTGTGCTCATATCGAAATAAAATTCACACTTGAGTCAATGATTCTGAAGAAGATTCATCCTCATCCTAACACTTGAACATAATTGGAGGATGCCTCATGATATGGATATTTATCTCCCTTTCATGATAGTTGATGTTTTCTTTTTATAAAGATATCCAATACAAGAAAAATATAGCATCAAACTCCAGAAAAAGATGTAATTCAAGAATTTTTAGGAGGTTCAATTGACATACATTAACTAGGGGTGAGTCATATACTTTGGATGAAATAATTACCACATTTAATGTTCTCATAGATAACTAAACATCCATATTTTGAGGTTGTATTTAAACTATTCTACTAAAATTGAAAGATATAAAAGAATGTGTAGAACCAGAATAAAATAATACATTTTATTTTTTTGAATGAATAAATAGTATATTCATCACCAATTGATTTCCAGCCTCCACATCAGTAGTATTGTTGGAATAATATTTCTCTTTGTCATATGGATTTGGTGGTTATTGAAACTGATTACTATCTAGGACTCAAGGTTCAGTTCACTAGCTTACATAGTACCCTTTCTCCAAATATTTGAATCATTGAACCATTATTGGTGTTGTCCATTAATCCACCACATTTCCCTACTTATTTATTTCCCTTTTACATTATGGAGCTTGGTAGAAGTCTCTCCCACACTTTAATCATTTTCCCATCCATTTGAGACCATACCTAATGTTCTGCTTCCAATGTTTTTGACATGTGACTGGTTGAGTTTTATTTCGACCTTTTTCACTAGATCTTAAATCATGAAACTAAATCCTTAATTTCTTATATCTATAGTCCTGATACTATTCTCCAAACTCTATATCTACATTGAAATCACATAAAAAAACTTCTTCATAAGTCTCAAATTCCATAATTTCAATACCCTTCTGAAGGATTTGTTTTAAACCACTAAATAATCAAGAAATTTTTCTATCATTTTTTATAACCAATCCCAATGTTTACAATTCAAGTCTTGTGAAATTTTCATCATAATCCATGACAGACTCACCTTCCTTTTACTTCAACACTTTTAATTCTCTCTCCATCTTTGTATGAATTGTTGAAGGGAAATACTGGTAAAGAAAAATTATTATAAAGTCTTCCCACTCTATCTCTTAAATTTTGTATGTTGTCATGGTGTTCTTAATCTATTCCCAACATTGATCGGCCACTCCATCTATAAAATAAACAACCTATGACCCCTTATCCATCTTGGAATAGAAAATAATACAAAATACATTCTCCAATGAGTTGACCAACTATTCAGTGATGATTGGATAAGTATATCCACTAAATTTTATGGGGTTTTTATGAATTAAAGACTTGATTTCTAGTTTCTCCCGCTTAGGTTGAGATGAAAATTCCACATTATTCAGGATATTTTTCATATCCTAAGAGAGAGGTGTAATAATCACCATGAAAATTTGAACTCCACATCCGAAGGAATTAGGGATATCATTTGGTAAATCACTTCATTGACCCTCACATGGGTTTCCAGCCTGGTTACTCCTCCTTCCAACTATTTTCTAAATTATAAAATCAATTAAAAACATAGGTAAAAAGTGATGAATAATTTATTCCTTTTTACAATTAACTTTAGAGCCATATATTGTGGGATACCTAGGTTAAATGTTTTCTAAAATAAATCTTATTTGATTATTTTATATGCTTAGTCTAATACTAAGGTTTTTCACTAAATTTCTTTAATCCTAATTCCCATATTAACTAAACCATGATTTGATACTAACAATAATGACCGTAATTTTTCTTAAATGACTATTACATCATTTTAAAGATAAAAAATAAAATTGTTTTAAAATTATTTGATTCAAATGTTTCGTGTCCTACAAATATTGGGTCCAAACATAAAAATTACTTAATAAAACATAAAAATTATTTAATTCCTTATTCAATAGATTTTTATTTTTCCTTGTATTCTACTTAATAAAAGTAATCACCTGAGGATATACATCAAACAAAGGGGTGAGCTAAAATCCCAGTAAGAGGATAGATAAGTGCATGAATAAATATGAAATGGATGAGAATAATCATTATCATCATAATATAATCAAGGTATTGTCATATGAATCATTATAGGAAGAATTAGATAAAGTCATTTAATGTGTTAATTCATAAAAATTAAACATCGTTTCTTAGTAGTCAAACACCACACATTATTATGAACGATGAAATCATCATGTTCACACATAACATATGTGAAAAACCATAACATCATCATTATGAAAAAATATAACATCATTTTCAAAAAATTTACACATTATATCATGAGGTAAATCACATTACCCAATGCATTGGAGCACTATATAATTTGTGTGCACTGGTCACATCAAAACATTTATATAATCATGCTTGCCACATAGAATGTATTACAATACATTATATAAAATAACCTAATTTAAATTAAATGGGTTTCAAATAAATTTCATTAATCATAATTTCATTAATAAACATTGGGGTCCCCAATATAAAAAATAAATAACATATTTGGTATAAGTTTCATCAATCTTGAGTGAAGGAGAAACAATATAAAGAGAAGTAAAAGATGTTTTTTTAGAAAGAAGAGATGTTTGCGAAAAATATTTTCATTTGTCATAAAATAATTTTTAAAATATGTATATTATTGAAAAGAAAAGTAAAATGGAATTTTTAGAACATAATATGAGCATTCAAAGTGTGGAAGAGATAATTACCCAATGGACTGGATTGAGTTCGAGAATCCCATTACCTTATGTCTGAATGTTTTATTTACATTAATATCTTATATAATCAAATAATATTAATTAATTAATTAATCCTTAACCTATTATACATTTATTTTATTTATTACAGTTTTATTAAGTTTATTTATACACTTTTTTATGAGTCATAGTGTTTAATTTCATTTTTCGAGAGTGTTTGTTTTCTTGGATTTCAGGATTGGTTTACTTTTTTATAGGTATGTAAGTTCATGAATAATAATAATAATTCCCTATAATTTAAATTATATGTTTTTAATGAACATAAATAAGTGTAATTGTCGTTATATATTATATTTTCTAGATATGAGGATGATTCATTAGATAAAATGTTAATGATAATCATTTAGATTAATTTTAGCATTTTTCAATCACAAAAAAACTCATTTTTCCTGAATGGCCCAAAGGGATTATTTTTTATTCATTTTTTAATAACCCCCCTTTAAAGGGATGAGTTTTAACCTTTATAATGCCTGTAGGCATAGAGATTACATTTACTATTGGCTTGGAGACATTACAGGACTCGTAGGTCTTAAAGAAATCATACAGACTATGACTACATGAAACCGCTCCTCCTGAGCATCTGCATCGTGACCACCTCTCCACCTATTCATGCTTGTTTGGATATATTTACTATATATATATTCACATTCCTAGTAATGATGGAAATTCCATACCCTCTCATTCTTCCAAATCTGTTAGCCTTGCTCCGGTGAATGTGTCCTGCTCTTGAATCCTCTTCTAGAGTTGGTTCCTGGTAGAATTTTTCAAGGCATAAACATATCCGGTGTACCAGAAGGTCTTGAGGTGTCCTGAAGGCCTTGAGGTGGCCATAATGCCATAAAGGTTCCCCAAAATCCTTAATGACCTGAATTCCTAGGTGTCCCAAAGGCCTTAAGGAATCCAAGCCCAAACTAGTGGCCCATGGAGAATAGTTCCAACTGTTACAATACAGCATAGTTCCTGCTACAGTAGATTCTATAGTACCTTCTATAATATGGATATAATACCTATTATAGTACTGCTATTGTGCCCCCAAAATTATGCCTCCACCTAGTTTCGAACATGGGTCTCGGGAATGCACATAAAGAGACCTCAAAAACTGGGCTGAGGCTAATGTGCACAACAAACTTATTTTGTAATATTATTAAATATAATGTATATAAGTAAGTTAATAAAATTAAAAATTTTATAAGATACATTTTAGAATATTTTTAGACCATTATAATGTTTTTAGGACCATCATTTATGGAAATAAAAGGAAATAAAAATGCATCGTCCACAAATGGTGGTAAATCGACACATCATGAACGATGGTTTATTTATTTTTAGAATGAAAGGGATAAGATAAGAGGTTTGATGATGGATTATTCCATTAATATAACAAAATTATAATATATATATTATACAAGAGTTACCATTCCACTTGTATAAGGGGAGATAAGGATATATAAAAAAATTTAAAAGTAATTAAAAGAAAATGAAAGAGGGTTCCAACACATAGATTCTCCTTCAAATGAACATCCTTATGGAAGTTGTTTTTTGTATTTTGTTGAGGTAAAAATATTTTGGACACAGGTTAGGGTCTTGGGAAGAGTAATGGATAGAATTTTTAAAATGCAAAAATCTTGGAAGGTGTAAGGATAAGAGGTGTTGGTGTGTGTTATTTATAGGCGAGGAGGGGGTATTTTATCATTGTTTTATTCTTTATTTTATTATTTTGGCTAAAAAATATGAGTATTTTGAACATTATAAATAAATATATTTAATAATTAAGGGGATTGTGAGATTATGGGGCCTAAATAATCCATAAATCAATAAATAATGTATTTAATTTATAATGTATATATATAGTAAATTATTCTATTTTACAATTCACCAAAAAATAAAGTATTTTACAAAAATCCCAAAAATTAACCATAATCATTTTTAATGTTTATAATTCAAAAAGGAACTTCTTTTTTTTGAATATTTTTTTAAATATGATATATTATTATTTCAATTAAATTCATCTTTTCTTGGAAAATTCTATTTTTAAAAATATAACTAATTTTATAAAACATTGAAATAATAATTAAGGTCTCTTAAAATTATATTATAATAATAAGACAACAAAATACCAATTTATGAATCTTTTTTTATGAAAATAAATTTTCTTTAAAATAATTATAAAAATTATAAAATTATAAAAAAAAATTATGTTTTACCAAAATTCCAACACTTATTTTAACATTTCTAAAACATTTATTAACTTATACTATGATATAATTATATCATATTTTACTTTATAAGATTCATAAATTTTTTGTATACTTCTATATTTCAGGTTAATATTCTATTGTCCGGATTACTACTCCTAATGGTCAAGTTATTATTCCAATGGTCAAGTTACTATTCCACGGGTATAGGTTCCTTAACATCTAAAAATACCTATTATTCCATTCATTATTCATTTAATGATGTTTTTATTATGTTATGTACGTGATTTTATGTGATTTATACTATATGAACAATTATAAGGATGGAATTTCCATTGATAAAATTTCAGGTCGTTACAGAGACATTAATTTAGATAGATTTTGGAGTTTTCCACTACACCTAGAAATTACATATGATGTTACTATATATTTATATGAGTGATATGTGATGTTATCATACCTCAATATAAATGAAATGTGATGTATTAAGAAATTTGGTTAGTTTAAACCCTATGAATAGAGATTAAATTTGTAACCCATACGCGATTAAAACACTCAATATCTAATGGTAACTTGATGTGATGGAAAAATGGAAAATATGATAATACATGTTTACATATTATATATACTGGTGAAAAATGGTATATAGATACTTATGTTTGATGGATATCATGATAAGTCCCTTTATAGATTTAATAGAATTTATTATTTTCTATAGTTTTCTATTACATCTCACAAATTAATCCAGATATTTTTATGATTTATCAACACTATAAAGGACCGTAGGGTAACAATTTTTCATAGACTGGATAGGGAATGAGTTTGATTAAGAGAGCTAATATAAATTTTTTTAGATTTAATCCAAAAATGTTTTTGAGGGGTAATAATGAGGTATTAGTTATGGTGTGATAGAAGATGATATTAAAGATATATTTATAATTTTTTTTGAAAATATCAAAAATAATTTTCTGATATGATTTCATAAATTATTTTATATGTTACAATATAAGGTGAAATGACATAAATTTTTCTACGATTTATTTCAAGTGGGGTATTGATGAAGATATATATTCCCCAAAAAAATGTTTATGATATGTACTTGGGATATCATATAAAATGGTCATAAGAACAACATGAGATACATGAGCAACCACATGTATGTTCATTAGAAGCTAATGATTAGGTATTTCATCACCACATAAGTTATCAATTAAATTATCTATTTTTATAACATTAAAGATATGGGTATTCCATTAGTGTAATGTATAAACTAGAAAAATAATTTAATCAGGAATTGTAATTATTGAATTAAATCAAGCTATAATATAAGAGAGTCCTCATGACTATATAAATCCACTTTGATGCCACAAAAGTAAGAGGGTGATGATTGTCTTGATGTTTAGATAATTTCCCATAAACCTGAATCTTTTTTTTCTTCCTCTATTGCACATTGAGGTGGTTTTCCATTATGGAGTGATATAGAACTTATGTATATAATGAAAAATCTAGTCATCCCATAGATACCTAAAGGTATCATGGAATAAAATAAAAGCTGATGGGATGATTTTTTAAAACATTTCACCGATGATCAATATACCTAAATTATCGCCAGTGAAGCGCAACCCTAGTTATGGACTGGGGATCTCATGTGATGAATTTTAATTAGAAAAATTAAGTAAAAAATAACCTCATTTGATAGGAAGTCATTCTAAAAAACTGGTCATCATATTAAATTGTTGCTCAAGGGAACTAAATGTGATTCCCAAAATATCATCCAAACACACATCGAAAGTATGTAAGAGCATAGATCATCAAAATCTAGGTGCTAGAAAAAAATATAATGACATCATCGACATCCCGATGACCACCTCTATGTTGTTCCATAAATTGGTGAAGAAGACATATGATCGAATGCATGGAATGAGGACTTCTATCTCTAGGAAGTGAGAGGGATCAGATAGAGTGGCTCACATTCACTATGTAGTGAATAGTATTCCTTGTGAGAGCCCCCTCCTTCTTTTATATTTTAGTTATAAAATACCCAAGAAAGGATCTTAGAACCTCAAATATATATTACCCACCAAATAAACTACAAACGATATTCCATGTCTTCTTTATTGATTCAAAAATATCATTTATATTTTTTTCACTAACTTGTGATATATTAAAATAATATTAACATGACTCATCATTACTGAAAATATTAAACAAGCATTGAATATTACAATAACATTCGTTTATATCATATATTCCATGTATTTAATTTAATAAATTTAAATACATTTTATTTATTCATTGGTGATCGTATTTTCTTGGGCATATCTCCAACCTTGTGGTGGGTCCCACAATGTTTTAAACTAATATTCATCAAATTATGCCAGAATTATGAATACAGATAATGTGTGACCAGCTAGGACATTATCTTAGTAGTAGTGAATACTATTTGAAGACCATTAGTAGATTATAGAAACCCATCAAGTCACCTAAAGTGATAAGGATAATTCCTAGAAGTGAAAAAAATTTCTATGAACACAATCTATGTAATATAATATATTTGACTCATGATTTATCAAAAAAAGAGATTCACACTTCGTGTCATCATCCCTTATTGGTTTATTATCCATTTACCTAACTTGAAAAATGTAACGTCTTCAACCATGGACTTGGATTTAGTGAAGTTACAACTATCCCGATCAACTAGCTCTGAGATATCACTTCCTTTTAGAAATGATAATATCTATCATGATTATTAAATCAATTTCATACCACCAATGATGCAACCAATGAAAGATTCATCTTTATGAAATAAATTCCATAGTTTTTTCATACATCATAGTATGCAATCAAATAATATGCAATAATAATAATCTCAATTTCTAGAGACCATTATATATTTTATTATATAAGAAATACTAATTAAACCGAAAACATGTGTTGTTCTTATTGGTTGTTTAGTCCTCGTGATCTCATATATTGGAGATCACAAAGTGAAAAATTTGAGGCAAGAAGCCTTGATGCTTATGATCCCCCAACAGCTAATAGTCAAACATCATCTATATTCATTCAGTAAGATTTATCTAGAACATAAGACATATGTTTAAGATTAATTTCATAATATCCAGAGGTTATCATTATAAACTAGTGAAAATCCGAATTCATATATACATTTTGTATCCATTTACTTATGGATTTTAATTGTTTTATGTGATAAAAAACTTTATTTGCGTTTAATTATTCAATAATGAGGCTTCTACGGTTTAAACGTATGAAATGAAAAAAATTGCAGAATTTACCTATTACACATCATGAAACATCAGTACACATCGTGTAAGTGGATTTCACAGCATCCAGCAAGTCGTGAACCAATTTTTGAGGTCTGCAATGAAAGAAGACAATACACGTCATAAATGGACAATACATGATGTGACCTCAGTAAAACCATTGAATGAGAAATCCACTCTGGAGGAATAGATAAAAGGATAGTACACAACATGAGTCAATGGTACATGACATATAAGAGATCAAACATCATATTTTGAGCATGATACATGTGGGAAACACACAAGATCCAAAATACATGGAGGATTGCACAAATTGGTGTTACATGACTTCTAGTCCATTACCCATAGTGACCCATTTCTCCTTTATATACAGAAGCCCCATAGAATATTTGGAAGAATTCCATAGCATAGAATTCTATTTTTTTGTTCCCTTTTATTTACCTTTGACCCTTTCTATCTCAAACTCAAATATCTTCTTTGTTTCATATTTTATTTAAATTCAGGAGTCATGGATTGTGTTTTTCTTCATCACCTTCTAATTTCCATAATATTTGTTACCTTTGATAGTCATCAAACATTTGTGGAATAGATTTCTGATTTCAATACAAGTAATAATTTTATTATGTTTTGATTTTTGTTTTCATATTTTCATGATCTTACCGACTTACAAATTCAAACCATTTCATGATTGTGAATCATTTACATTCAAACGTTCCTATCATGCCAAGAATCATTTTATTCATCCCAACCTACCATGAGTATCTAACCACTCAGGGGTAGGGATATATATTATATGTTTCTATCATCATAATATATCTTTAATTCTAATTTGGAAAACCCCAAATGATTAGTAACCAGGATAAATGAAAAAATTCCAACACAATTCATTTTAATTCTCCTGACCATGGGATATCTAAGTGGAATACCCTATCATGATTGGAGTATATTAGGCTATGAACACCATCTAGATACATTCTACCATAGAATCCACACTTAATACACATAGTTTTCTATTATCTCCTGATCAAGGAATAGTAAGCTCATAGGTAGAGCTAGTGGACTTGACCAAGGTCAACTAGTGACTTCTTCTTTACTCACAGCCTAAACTTTAAGACCCTTCCATGATTAGAATTAAGATCATACTTCTTATATATACTCGAAATTTATCCCAAACACTCTTTAATAATTTAATTTAAAAATAAATTATCATATATTTAATAAATCCCAAACTAAAAGAAACTATAAAGGACTCCTACCTAATGGGTATCAATCCTAAAACCTCCAAGAGATAGCATGCTCCCTGAAGGATCGACCCCGAACTATCGCTATACTATCCCTATGTAGTAAGTGATGTTTGGGAAATCAATAAAATTTAATTTCACCGTAGACCACACATATTCAAAGACACATGTGAGAATGTGACATTTTGGCATCATTATCAGGGACACAATGTTGTGCTTTTCAAGTCCTCTGACACAAATTCATGGGATTGCCTTTCCCAGACCCCTATTCCCTTATTTTCTTTTGATACGCCCTTTAGTCCCCCTTTTTCGAGGTATAGTTCATGTAACAAGGTTATTTGAATCATTCAGGAAACCTTGACTTAGAATAACCTTTATCCATCAATCACAAAATTTAATGGTATCTTTTCACACACCAGTGGTCAGAAATGGCTAAACCAAACCATTAAGTGGAACCCAACCCACCCAACCATCAAGTAGTTCCTAGAGAACATATGATTCATCATGTGAGGACCATTATGGAATATATATTTCCATTAATCCATGGTTCCATACCGAGAATATTTACCCCACCCCCATTCAATCTTAGAAATTCAAAGTTAAACATTGACTCATTCAAATGAATCAGAAAATGGGATAATTTTGTGGCCTCCAGAGGGAGGACCAACATGAGTAAATTTATAACTCCATGGAAGTTTGTGATCCATTTAAAAATAAGGGAGTTTTTCTAGATACAATCAGATTGTCTGTATTATCATTTTTCTTAATATACAGATCTAAATAATAGATTAAATGTTAACTCATAAGTCAATAATGATTTTGGATGATCTTTCCAATAAGTTCTTGGGCAAATACATTGCATCGATCTAGAATTGGAAGCTCCAGAATGACATTTATAACTTTGCATAAACTAACAGAAATCATCATGCAAAGCATGAGACAAATTTAAAAAACTAATGAGGAAGTTTCCACACCATTTTTTAGACTTGTGGATTTAGTTATAGATATTCTAACAAGGACTCTAACCATCTGCACAAACAATTGTTGATATTTATGCTAATGGAGGACTAATTTTTATAACCCTAGAAGCAAGGAGAACTATTATGGATGAATTTTTACCCCCATTCCATCCTATGGTGAAGTGATCCTGGACCATCTCAGCATGGTATCTTCTAGGTTACTGAGAGAACCATAGTAGAAACACATGTCAAAGTCCCCACAATGAATATGGAATCA
The DNA here is from genome assembly GCA_963277665.1 of Viscum album. Lineage (NCBI taxonomy): Eukaryota > Viridiplantae > Streptophyta > Magnoliopsida > Santalales > Viscaceae > Viscum > Viscum album. The sequence continues at coordinate 782,418,266 of OY728150.1, read as the reverse complement.
TTCTAGATGCTTACTGATCAACCCCCTCCTACCCCCGTAACAGAAATACAATCTTGTAGGATGTGTGGTGGCCCACATATCTAACCTTAATTCAAAGAATAATTTGAGGAATCACAAGGACAAGATTGTAAATATATCAATTAAAATCAACATAACACCCATTTTCAACAGTGGAAAAAATTATACCAACAGAGACCTGCTCAACAATAACCTTAGAACAACCAAGGATATTTTCAACAGGGAAGTGTTCAAGCTCTATTTCAAAATCAAGGACCACTAGGGTATACACCTATGAACCAAGTACTTAGACCTCAGTATTTTATGCAAAAACATCCTTACTTAAAAATACCACAATAATAATTCCAACCCACCATACCGAGACCTCAGTAACCAACACCTCTTCTTCAAAGTATCCTTGAAAATCTTCGGGATTGTTTTGTCCAAAAATCAGATCATTTAATGACAACTCAGAAGATGGAAATACAATACCAACGAGCTTTTTTAAGGAATATTGAATTTAAAATGGGTCAAACCTCAAAGAATTTGTCTTATAGATTACCAAGTACCGTACCTGGTAATACCGAGATGTACCCAATGTTGAAGCCAAGGTGATAATACAGAGAAGCAGGAAGATTTTTAATTTTCAATAACCTAGTGGAAGAGATGAAAAACAGCTTGATGTGCCTAAAAAGATACAACTAGTGGAGGATGCATTAAGAAAACCACGCCTAATGAAGTTTCACCAACCGAAAGTGATCAAACTTGTGAACAACTGAAGGAACCAACCTGTGTTTCTCCCCTATATACAATACACCTCTTCCCTTCCTAAAAATAGTGATATAGTAAAGATAGGAGGAAAAATACAAGAATTTCCTGGATATGTTTAAGAAATTTCACTTCAATATACCATTTTCAGAACCCATTTTCCATATGCCAGTCTATGAAAAATTTCACAAGGATTTTCTATCCAAAAAAAGAAAAATATAAGATCATGGGTTCACCTCATTAAAAGAAGAATTATATGATGTTTTGGAGCTGAAAATACCACTGAAAATGAGATATACCTAATGTTTTTCAATTCCATGTGCTATAGTAGAATACAATTTTAGAAGAGCCAGGTGATTATTAAGCCATCATAAACTTAATGTTGAAGAGTGTTTTACAGATGCTAGGAATCCAAAAATTAAAAACAATTATTGGAGAAATGAAACTCACTAACCAATAAGTGAAGCCCCCCATGGGAATACTCGATGATGTATTGGTTAAAGTTAGAAAATTAATATTTCTAATAGAATTTCTATTTCTGAACAATGAAAAAGAAGGTGATGTCCCAATTATACTAAGAAGGTCATTCCTAGCCAAAGAAAATGATTTGATTGATGTGAATCAATGAAGTATTGTCTTCTAAGATAGGGAATAACATGTGGTATTTTACCTAATCAATTCTACCCAACAATCAGACAATGTTGTGGATTGTAATTAAATCTATCCACCCAAAACAGAGAGGAATACATGGCCATTGAAGGATAATTTGACGAATCACTCTTGGAGAAGGATGAAGTGTATGATTTTGAGGATGTTAGATTTATTGAACTTCTCATAAAGGAATCCTTTTCACCATTCATCCCCTACACCATTCAACCACCCCACCTGGAACGAATACATATACCCAGTATCTTGAAGTACTCATCCATAAGAATTTAATCCTCTTCCATTAATTGTCAAATTTGTACTATCTGAGGAACAAGAAATAAAAATGATTGATGTTTTAAAGAGATATAAGAAACCAATTTCCTAGGGAGTGGTAGACATCAAAGGAATCAATCCTAATTAATTCGCTCACAAGATCCTGCATATAGAAGAGTAAAATAAAAAATAAAAACCTCAAAGGTAGCTCACATGACAAATGAAGGATGTATTCAAAAAGAAAGTGCTAAACCTCTTGGATATAGGAATATTTTTTTCCCATATCAAGATAGTGAATGGGTATGCCCCTTAAATGTTCTTCTTAAGAAATGAGGGATCATAGTATAGAGAACTGATGTAAATGAATTTATTTCAATATGAACCATCATTGGATGAAGTGTCTACACATATTACAGATTACTAAATACAATAAAAAGGAAGGAACTTTTTTCATTTACCCTTCACGGATCAGATTATGGAAAGTCATGTGGGATATCAATTCTACTATTTCTTAGATGGATATTTAGGATAAAACCAAATATCATTTTATGTCACTGATTACCCAAACACCACATTCCCATGCCCATTTCTCACTTTTCTAACATGTGAATGTCATTTGTAGTGTGTAATCCTATAAGAACGTTTTTTATATGCATGATGCATATTTTCCATGACATTGCCAAATAATTCCTAAAAATATTCATGGATGACTTCTTAGTCTATGGAAGATCATTTGAGGTATGTTTTTGTAATCTGGAATTAGTTCTGCAATGCTATAAAGAAAAATGTTTAGTCCAGAATTGGGAAATATTCTATTTCATGGTGTAGGGAGGAAAATCCCTTGGTCATAAAATATCCAATAAAGGCATATGGGTTGATATAGAAAAGATAAAATTCATCAAGGATCTGCCAAAACCCACAACAGTCAAGGGTATCAGATATTTCTAGAACATACCAGATTTTACAGATAATTTGTGAAATATTTTGTTAAATTTTCCCATCCATTGACACATTTTTTGTCAAAATTTGTTTTTTTCACATTCACCGAGAAATACTTAAAATATTTCAATACATTGAAGAGGTGTCTAACAGCATCCCCAATTACCATTTCACCCAACACGGATAAAGAATTTGAGTTAATTTTTGATTCCAATGACGTTGATGTTGGTGTTGTGTCAGGACAATACATTTAACACATACTCTATCCCATATATTATTCAAGGCAGACAGCATATAAAGATCTTGTCAACTATACAACTATATATAATGAAATCTTAGTCATTTTATATGCATTTGAAAAATTCAGATCATATATGGTATTTTCCAAACTAATTGTACATACCAATCATGCTTCCCTAAGATACTTGATGAACAAGAAGGTTGTAAAAGCTTGGTTGATACATAGAATCCTCATAATTCTAGAATATGATATCGTAATCAAGGCTATAAAGGGCATATTGAATGTGATTTCCAATCATTTATCCAGACTCCCTCAACCCATTGTTAAAAAAAGGAGACTGACATTGAAGTAGGCATCCCAAAGGAAACCTTATTCAGTATCAGTATTCTATAGTGGTTCTCTAATGTTTCCCATTATTTAGCCATGGGATTTTTACATCGGGATATTTCTTACTAACAAAGACAAATATTTTAATCAGATTCCAAACATTAATATTAGGTTAAACCACCTCTGTTCAATCATTGTGCTGATTTCTTTTTGATATGCGACATCCCCCAAAAATAATCCCACAATTTGATTGAGATGTGTCACACATCACTAAATGGAGAACATCTTGGACCTGAGCATAAAATATCCAAAATTATACAATGTGTATTTTTCTAGCCCACACTACACAAATATGTGAGGTAATTTTTCCAAAGTTTTTATAAATGCCAGTGGACTGGAAATATTGGAGAATTGAATAAGATGAAGAAAAATCCCATTATAGAAGTTGATATATTTGTCTTTTGGGGCATAAAATTCATGGTAAAATTTCCCATGTCATATGTTTAATACTATATTCTAGTTGGTAATGACTATGCCTCAAAATGGGTTTAAGTTGAAGCAACCTCACATGAACCAACAAAAATTTTCATGAAAATTCAAAAAAAAATGTGTTTTCAAGATTGGGATTTCCATGATTACTCATCAGTAATTGAGGAACACAATTCACAAACCAGTTTGTGAGAGGATTTCAATAGAATTATGGAATTAGATACCTCACAGGAACTCCCAACCACCCACAAACAAGTTTTCAACTAGAACTATCAAAAAGGGAGATAAATAAAATTTTGCAGAAGAATGTGAATGCAAGACAAAGTGATTGGAGTCTCAAACTAGATGATGCACTTTGGGAAAACCAAATTGCCTACAAGACAACCATAGGAACCACATAGTTTATAATAGTTTATCAGAAACCATGTCATCTCCTAGTAGAGTTGGATAATATTTCATTTTGGGAAATCAAGATACTGAATTTAGATCTTTTGAAGATTGGAGAATCCATGATTCTAAAGTTAACCACATTAGAAGAGATCAGAAGATATTCATAGGAAAATACAAGGATCTTTACGAAAAAGACAAAGAAATGGCATGCCGAATGCATTTCTAGGTTTATCTTTGTACCATGGGATAAGGTTATATTAGTCAACTCATGATTCAAACTATTCTCTGGTAAGCTATTGTATTGATGGTCAGGTCCTTTTGAAGTTATAGAAGCCCTTACTTATTGGACCATTGAAATTCAGAGAGAACATCGACCACCATTCAAAGCGAATGCTCCAGGACTAAAAATTTTCCAATAACCTTTCTGTGAGGGTAGTGTCATCAGACGTAAATTCAATTGAGCTGAAATTGAGTCAAGATATTGACTTAAAAGGAAGAATTCACAGTGAGTAAACTTAGGGTCAGACATCTTTACCTTGGTTATATTATTCCAACCTTAGAGAATTTTTTGGTAGTCCAATAAATTAAAGAAAATAATTAAAAAGTTCTATTTAAAACTTCCCAATACATGTCATGAAATTAAATTACACGATGTATAACCCATCAGTATAAAATTTATTTTAAATCACCAGTACATGAAGTGAAATACTGGTACACTTAATGTAGTTCGTTAGGTATGTTTTTAAATACGTAGGTCATGAACCCTAGTTTCATGGTTGGAATGACCTGACCATTTTCCTCCTCCTACTTCCCTTCTTCCCCATACTCCCACTCCCACTCCACTTGTCTTACGTGAATGCCCAAACCCCCTCTTCCTCCTCTTCTCCTAAAACCACCAACCCTCCATCTCTTTCACATCCAAGTGCACCCTAATACCACACTCTTCTACTCATCCAAAAGAGCACCCATCCAGACCATCCCTCCCTTCTTCCATGGAACAAACTAAGAGACCCAAACCCTCCTCTTCCTCTTCTGCAGCCTCCGAAGATAAACCACCAGCCAAACACCATCAGGGTTCCGTATATGCATTGACGGTTTCCCCTTATACACTTCATTCAGTGACCCATGCCACTGTTTTTACTCAGGAAGAGTCCCCCTTAACCTCAAGTGATGAAAACATGCACCTACATCCCATCATATGTTTTTATAACCTACAAAATCTGGTAAATCTCCTACGGTTATAGGACAAGCCAATGCACATGAATAAAGATATAGACATGCCCATCCTCGCCAGGATGAACATCAGCGATGCCATCCTTGACCTCCTTGAGACACTCAATATCAACATCATTCTCGAGGTTTGTGAGAAGAAATATAGAGAGTTGTTTCTCTTGTTACTCTAAACTATTTAGATGACTGCATACTGCCTCTTTTTATCCCTCTGTGGCCAACCCCATGAGGTTTCATTCACAGAGTTTGGCATCAGAATCGACATTTTTATGGATGAGCTTGTCATATCAAATATGTATCTGAATATCCAGCTAGAACACCCCAAGATGACTCTTAGCATCTCTAGGATCTAATTAACCAAGATCCATAGTTTCACTATGACCCACACATCACCAAGTCCACCAAACTATGAGGACTAAACTTACAAATCATGCGTCATGCTATGACACACAAATGTTTCCTTAGAGATGATTCTCATGGGAGTTCCAGCTAGATAGATGTGATCATTATCACAACATCAATGGTCGGCCAACCATCAATATGGCTTACTTGTTTTCCTAGTACAATAAAGACCATGCCTAGGGACATTAGGGCTCTTTGATGGGTGGCTCTTTCATTACATATCTAGCAAGGCACCATGGCGTGTTTGATATAGCACTACCTATCACCTCCCCAGGACCAATTGAGCTAATTGACTTTGTGATACTGCACAAGATGTAGCTACTAGTAATGGAGGATGATCTCTATAGTTGGGAACCAGGAGTGCCAGAGGATATACCACCAGCATTAGCACTGCCACATGAGGTACCATCACATGAAGTAGTGTTAGACACACCCATTGAGCTACACACCACCTCTGTAGATATACCACCCATTCCTCCCACCACCTATTACCCCACATAATCTACAGTTCCCACACCACCCACCCATCCCACCCTTTCTGATATCTAGGAAATCCAACAGTGCATCTTGGAAAACCTATGCCAGATCCCCACTAACCACTATATATATTTCATCAATCCTTTTTTGTTCACCACCCACAACCAATAGCCCCAACCATGCCCTCATCTTCTACCACACCCCTACTACTCATCCTGACCTACTAGCCGACATCACTGATCCTACTGCTCGACATGAGTTTTTAGAAGATCAGGCCCAGCAAGGTAAGGGCTAGCCACTAACTCCACTTCTATATTTATAGAGGTCCCTTTAATCGATCTATCTACAAGTACCATGGACTCATAAAGAATCAGGACCACTCCACCACCCACCATATTCCATTTACACATCTCTACCACTACACCTTCTTCCACTACTCTAATCACCCCCACTGAAACCACTACTTACGATCAGGACAGCCTATTACCCATACCAACCACTGGCAGCCTGAAGATTGGGTATATCTTTTCCCCTAATAGCAGATGTTTCCTATATATTTCTTTTTGGGATGTATATTTTTTTTGTGATAGGGTTTATCATTTATATTTTTTATATGTTTAAGCCCTCTTTTTGTAATAATTATTGATATATATATATGGAGATTGATTTTTTCATCATTCTTGTTATTTTGTCTTGATTATCCTGTCTTTAAAATTTTTACATTTCCATTTATAGCTTCTTTTTATCATCCATGGTTGTCGATGGCCGACTCCTCCCTCTATTCTAGTCTAAAGAGTTACCTAGTAAGCCGCTAAAATTGAATGAAAACCTTAGGAACTATCTTTAGAGATCCATGCATGTTTGAAACCACTTAAAGCTTTGATTACATTCCTCCCTCATCTAATTCATGCTCATTTTTCTTCCCTTGAAGTTGTCAATCCGTTCAAGTGAAATTGTGAACTGGAAGACAAAGCCACTAGAAACTACAAATCCAAGAGGAGAACCTAAGTCGATGGACCCCACCATAGGCTATCTTGGTCCATTAATTTGGATGACGAATTCCTGTTATAACTTTATTAAAGGCACCACATAGCTTATATTTTTTATAGATTTAGTTTCGTGTTTGAGGCTTTTTCATTTTCATTTTGAGTCTATTATTGAACTGCATTGAAAGAATAAATTAAATTTAATAAAAAAGATTATGTTAAACATATAGTAAACCTTTAAGTTTTTACTTTTAATATCCTTAACTCCTATGGAAGATTGTTTCCTCCAGTACATGGATTTTTTTCTAACACATTTTTTCAGGTGGACCAGATTTCGCATTCCCACATCCCAAAATACCACATGGCATGTCACTATCGAGGGAGTTCTTGATTCCTTTATTTTTAAATTATTAAAAAAAATTATTATTTTTATAAGATTTACTTATTATACCACTCTCATAATAATTTCATGGACACTGTGTAAACTATCTCCTTCTATGTGTGTGGTAGTTTTTTGTGATTTCACTGTCGATACACTTCAATTTTTTTTATTCTCACATGTCTAGGAGACAATTTTCAAATTTCAAGCATTCGTTTAAACTTGAAAAATATGATTCCCATTTTAATTAAAGAAAATTTTTTCTTTGAAAGTTATAGAATCCAGGTTTTGTATCTGTATAGAATTTTTAGACTGATTACTAAGTTTAATGATTTAATTAAAATTCAACATTTTTGTTATTATGGTTAATTGAATTGCTACTTTGTTTTATACAATTTTTGATTTCCAATTTTAATTATTATTCTCATTACCTGAGAGGACTATAAGTCTAAAATTAAATTTTTTTCGAGGCATATTTCCTGAGTGATACTGAGGACATGTCAACCTATCAGAACATTCATTGAGATCTTATTGAATATATGATTTAATAAGTACCAAATTAAAATGATTGAGGTAATATATTTATGCCTTTTTTCTAATACCCACCTTACTTCTTTCCTACATTACCCGTAGTTTCAATTAATGACCTTTTAGGATGAAGCTATTTCAAGTTGTTTTTCCCATCCTACCATGATCTTTTGTATAATAAATGATGTTACTATTTAACATATGTGGAGGAAGCATTTAGAAAGCATGGGGTAATTATATTTATAGAGATGAATGTGTACTCTTCAGACTATTTAGTTACGATCCATATCTACTTTTTAGAATTTGACATTTATTGTATACTTGTTCAAAATAAAGAAGAAAAGAAAAATCTATATTGGTTGCATACTAGGAAGGTCAAAAATCACCATTTCCAGACTGATGAATCCCTTGACAAATCCTATGTAGTTATGGGATGGATGTGAGATCATTCCTAGACTTGACATTCAAAAAAATAAATACGAAAGAAAACGTTAAGGAACATAATAATCATTAGGTACTTACTTGACATATATATATGTTTCCAAATGGAGATACTGGAATGTGGACTAGATTATCTAGGAGGAGATATTTTATTATAATTATCTTGACATTCATGCATTATGATTTAGATCTTACCCTCAATTTGATCTTGATTTTCACCTTTTACCCACCTACCCTCAATCTTAGAGTCATTAGAACAAAATTATTGAATCCATCATGATTAATATTTTAATTTTCTTTATAAAGTGGAGATAGTAGAACCAATTCTAGATTATATTTAGAACTTTGTACTCCGGGTATGATCATAACTCTAATTTCATTTTATACTGAGTGATGAGAGAAAATTAAATGTGAGGAAATGTAAAAATCTGTATATAATTCAAGGAATAGTTAAAAGGTAGCAATTAAAAGATTTGAATTTTTTTAACGAACTGATCTATGAAAAATGATTGAATTTTTACGTTGGGATGATTATAGAAACTAAATATTTTTCTTACAATTAGTTTTATTTATTTAGACATAATGATTGTTTCCTGATTTAAGAAATTATTATCTTTTGAAATAATTATTGAGTCCTTTTTTGTGAGGATAATAAATTGATAAAGTGTGGGGGAATTTGATAATTTGAAATCATATATTCATTTTTAGGCCATTTACTTAAGTATTTTAATTATTTAATTTGATAATGTGTCTGGAATGTGTTAAATTTTGAAAAAAGGTGACTTCTAATGTTTCAAAGGAATAAATGAAGAAAAAGTGTAGAATTTACCTATTCCACATCATGAACCATCAATACACATCATGTAATAATATTTCATAGCATCAAGTAAGTCTTAATCCATGTCGTGAACCATGTCATGAATTCTATAGAGAAAGAAGCCAGTACACATTGTGAATGGACAATATACAAAGTGACCTTAGTCAAAACCAATGAATGAGAAATCTACTCAGGAGGAATAGTTAGAAGGAAAATACACATCGTGAGTCATCAGTACACAATGTGTAAGTAGTCAAACCTTATATTTTGGTGAGATACACAAAGGATATACAAAAGATTCAAAATTCATAGAGAAGTACATGTATATGAGTTACAAAAAGTGTAATCCATACAACATTAGGACCCATTTCAACTTTATATATAGAAGTCCTATAGTGCATTTGGGATCATTCCAGATTAGATACTTCTCTTTGTTTCTGGTCCCTTCAAGTTCCCTTTGACCCATTCCCTCTCAAACTCAAATTTTTTCATTGTTTCATATTTTATTTCAATTCAAGAGCTGTGGATTGTGTTTTTCTTCATCACCTTGTAATTCCCATCGCATCACTTACCTTCACTCATCCTAGAACTTGTGTGGAATCCATTTATTCTTTCATTTCAAGTAATCGTTCTATTGAGTTTTGATTTTTATTGTTATAGTTGCTGGTCTACCCGTACTTGTGAATTAAAAGCACTACATGACTGTGAATTATTTACATTCAAACATTATTAGAATGTAAATCATGGATTTTATTTATTTATTTTAATCCCAACCGACCATGAGTGGCTAAACCACTCAAGAGTAGGGATTGAGATTAGATGTATCTATACTTATAATAAATTTTTAATTCTAATGTTGTTAACCCTAAAAGATTATTAATCAGTATAAATAATAAAATTTGTACCCTATTCAGTTGAATTCCCCTTACCACAGGATATCCTAGTGGAAGACCCTATCCTGATAAGAGTATATTAGGCTACAACCACTAGCTTAAGATGCTTTCTTCCCTAGAATACAATCTTAATTCACCTTGGTTTTTGTTATCTATTGATCAAGGAATAGATACCTCCAATTTAGAGCTAGTTGACTTGACTAATGTCAACTAGAGACTTCTGCCTTCATTACAGCCTAAACTTTAGGAACCTTACAAGATTATAATTAAGACTATATTTCTTATAGATACATGAAGTTTATTATAACCATTCTTTAATCATTTAAAGAAACCATAAATTATAATATATTTAGTCACTTCCAAACTAAAATCATCTAGAAAGGACTCCAACCTAAAATATTTCATACCTAATATCTCCAAGAGATAGTTTCCACTATGTGGGATCAACCCAAGAGTATCAATATACTATGCCAATGTAGTAATTGAATTTTGGGAAATCATTAAAATATACTCAAACTACAGCCTATGTGAATTCAAAAATGCTTGCGTGAGAGTCACCTGATAATAGATATTACCTTTTGATATGATAAATTTCCTTTGGAAAATACAATATAAATAAATTATTTTTAAATAACAACACTATTTTGGTAAGTGTAAATCATACATAACTCACTATATAAATGATATGGTAATAAAAATGTAAGAAAAATTGTTTGGTTTAGGGTATCCACTTTTACAACACTCCCACAAGCACTAGATCCAACTTGATAATTAACCTTGTGAGCTATTTAATGATAATATCAACCTTATACTAAGTTATGGATTTATTCATTGATCCCCCAAAAATTCTACTAAGTGTTTATTCTCTTATATGTGACTTCACCTCATTGATTAAGTCTCCTCTAGAGATGATATCCCCTAGTGTATTCATTTTTTTACACTATCAAAATATTACAATTTATCCTATACAAGTAATAGAATTATGAAAATTAGAATTATGGTTGAAATTTACATAATTTTTATGATTACAAAAAATAGAAAAAATATTTTCATATTTTACACTACATATTAAGATGTATTAGAAGCCACAATGCATTCAATTTGTTTTAAATATGGATACAACTAGAATTAATGAGATACTCCTGATCATTTCTAAGACTAATTTAAATATTTGATTTTATTGATCAAAAGAAATGTTATTTTGTTCTATTTAAAAAAATACCCTTCTTCTCTAAGTAATAGGTACATATCCTCTATACTTTGTCAAGTAAAATTGGATAGCTCTGACTATATCTCATACATTTCTCCAGGACATACCTGTTATTTTCTAGCCATAATATATAATTTATAAAAAATCAAATTTTATACATATCATGGAATATATGATTGATCCATCACAAAAGCATATAAAATTATTCTTTATGAATTAATTTCCTCCTATATCCTATATATTCATTCATAAATAGATTCATTATATGTGACATTTTTAACAATTCAGTCTTGAATTAATCAAATTTATATTTTTCAAAATCTTGTAAGTGTATATAATATTGTCATTTTCTAAACAACCCATTAGATATTCCTTAGTATATATTCTTCCAAAGAACATATGTTTCTACTCTAAGTTAATCTCTAAAGAATTATATTTATTCTTGTATGAATTATATATAATACCAATAATCATTTTCCATATATTATCTATCATTATTTACTTAAAAAACAATAGCTCTACCACTATCCTATTATAGAAACATGTAAAATAATCATTCCAGAGGAATATTACATGATATATATTCATACATCAACCGAAAATTGGATTATAGTAACTTGGACCCCTTATTCGTATTAACTAATTCCACCAAGTCTTTGTAGTTTCATCATGTAGATTCTTTACAATATTAGTGGTCTTGATATTCAATTAAAAATGTTATGATCATTAAAATAAGCTATGTAAAAGAAAATTCTGATGGATTATTTCATAATGAATTGGTGTGCCTAATTGAGCAATATTATAAATATATGTGTACCACCCCTATATAGTCTCACTTGAATACCCACGACAACACTCTATTTAAAAAGGACTTTTACATTGATACATAAATCTATTATTGACTATTAAATGTTCTTGTAAATTTAAGATTTTTCTATTTACATCATTATTATGGTAATAATTACTCTCAGATAATAAATTCTCACAAGAAATGGTGATTTTAAAACCATTATGATGGATTTATCCTTCATACACAGTGCATATCTCTAGAACAATTCCTTTCAATAAAGTATTATAAAAATTGTTCCTATTCCAATTATTTGTTTATCTCTAAAATTGAATAAATCCATGTTAATATTTCAACCACTATTTGAAATAGGGATGTAAAACCTTTTATAGAAATATAGTCTATCACTTTGACCTCAATTTTCTATCTCGTGGAAATATATAGTATCCATTGAAACCCTTAGGATATTTACTTTTGATGTACATTGTGTTTTAATTGTTGAATGTTTCTTTATATCCTTCAAAAAACAAAAACCCATATTAACACTTGGTTTATGATGTTATGGATTTATATCATATTATAACTCATATCATACCCATTTTTCATTATATTTGGCATAAGTAAATGAGATAAAACTTCTATTTTTGAAAAATGTCTTGAAAAATAATGGAGGTTTATGTAACTCAAATAAGTCTCAACATTGATGATCCTTTTACAAAATTTTTGAGTCTAAATATTATATAGAAATGTGTTTTCAAGATTTAATCCATGTTATATTTTATTGATCAATATTTTTATATAGGACGAACCATCAACCATCATTGTACTTGAATAATATTTTTGATGTTAAAAATGAAATGTGAGTTTAGGAATAAATCCACTTGCATTTCATGATTGATGAATTCTTGTTCAAAATATTCTTCGATACTTGGGCCTGACGAAACAAATATCTTCTAACATAGTACAAATCATACATTAATTTGAATATTATTAAAAATGAATGAGGAATCAAATGAATTATATTTACCACTCACTTTACCATGTAGTAGTTTACACTCTCCAGTTCAACTAAGTTGGAATGGTTTTTAGATTAAATATATTTATAAATGTTTTTTCCCAAAACTAAATGAATAAAACTATTGATAATAACTAAGGTATTTAGATTTAAATAGGTTTATCATTGAAATGTAATTCTAATTTAATTAAAAAATATATTATTTTCACCAATAGTGTAAAATTGAATCCAATATTTTATATTCATCATGTATTTCCAATTATTTGAGCATTAATGAATTATTAGTTGAGTATTAACCAACATAAACTATATTCATTCCAAAATAGTAATAATGTAACCTAGTGTAAAATGTAATTGTGAGATAATTGTTTTTATAATACCAAATAAAAGTTTAACTCTAATTATTAAATTTGGAAAATAGTATTTGTGTACTTATCCCTACTGACTTAGGAAACACCCATTATTAACCGCAGGGGGAATCTACCTTATTTCTTATAACATGTAAATTAATTCTTGGTTACTATATTTAAATAAATTTATGTGATAGGTATATTTTATTGAATACCCATGAAGTATAATAGAAACATTAATTGTGATTGATTAAAATACCCTAAGAAGAAGTGACTACTTCCTTCTTCAATTCAAATCATTGCATTTAAACTTATGAAAACATATCTCATGAAATTTGAATAAAATAACCTCTTTTATACTGATTTTCCTCTTTTATTTTGAAGGATATTAGAAAGGTTTCTTTTGTGTCACACTTACCATCATCATCTTCACCTTGTATTTTTTACTTATTCATCATAAGAACTGAGTATTAATCTCTCTTTATATTCTTTTCTGCTTGGAGAACATTTCCCAAATGGTAATGATCTGTTTTTCTCCATACTATTCATTTTGTAAAATTAAATGAATCTAAATAATATATGTGAAAATGATATAATAAAGGGGCATTTTAAAATATCTCGATCCTTATTTCAATTTACATGTATCTAGTGTCATCACATAATTCATCTATTTATTCACCATTACTTCTCGAGGATGAGAAATTATGTGGTACCATCCATGTCCTGATGATGTATCCCTAACTCATTAGACATTGTTGATGTAATTATAATGTAAACATAAAATTTATCATAAATGAGTCTCCTATAACAATCTTACACACCCACACTTCTTGAGGTAGCTCAAAAACTTTTGTGACTCCAACACCTTTAATTTACAATATCATAGTACTTTGTGCAATCACCTATACGAAAATTAGAAACTAGTTTCGTTTTAGAGATGTCGTTTGTCTAAAATTAATCAAAGTGAACTTATTGTGTTAATTTCCATTTTTCCAAAAAAATAAAAACTAGTTGATTAATACTATTATCATGATTACTATTTATATATTATTAATTAAATAAATATTTAAATATAATCTACTATTTTATCAAACCCTTGTACTCCTCACTACAAGATTTATATTACTCAGTCACTCAAGTATTGTAGTGGAAAAGATCCCTAAAAACTCCCTTAATAATTCTTATTATGTATAGGCCATTACTCAAAGAGTTTCAAGGAAGGATTTTGTCCAGCAGAATGCATTAACTTTAGGATCCATGAACTTTAGATAAAAGTACCTATATCTAAAAATCATATATTTTATTTACTCAACACTACTCATATAAATATAAAAATACATTTATATGGATACTTCTTTGCTTCCATAATTTGTTACGTTATGCCATTTCTCTCATAAAAAATCCTCAGTAATAGGAAGATCCCTCAACTAGGACTGAAGAGAACCCTATACACTCAATTTTGTTAACTTTTGAAGGGTGGAAGACGTTACGACATAATATTTCATTAAAGAAGGGGGTATTTTTATGAAAGAAATAATTTTCTATATGGTATACTTGTACTATGTCATCTGACTCATAGCTGGAAAATGCATTAAATAGAGAGAAATTCATCATGTCACAAATTGATTAATTCTATTCCTTTTTTATGTTTTTTATTTAATGTTGTCGTGTAATATTTCGTATTCATAAAATAAAAAACAATGAAATAAATAAAATAAACTAACAGATTTATCTTTATTAATTCATATGGGATGATCTATTTTTAACTCAATGGATAAATTTTGACCTAGGAGTTTAGTACCTGAGTCAATCTTGAATCACATCACAGCTCACACCCTAATCCAATGTGACCATTTCTCTTCTGGGATACCACCACGTCTTGATGTGTTCCACATATCATATCATCATCACCATCATAATTCATTAATACTCACTCACTGGAGAGTGGATCTCTGGATGTAAAAAAATACATAGAGATAAATCAATTGATGTGAAGACCCCTATATATATAAACTAAGAAATATTATTCACACACTATCGATAAATAAATTATTATTAAAATCATCAAACACAGTTGTAGTAATTAATTAAATAAATTATACCCAGACAAAATAAAGTTCAATCACTGATACGGACTAGTCAGCTGGTGTATTAAATGTGGATTAAAATTAAATTGAAATAAATTAAATTTTGAAGGAAATTAAAAAGATTATATAAATAATTTTTTTCAAATAATTATTTCATATATGACCAAAATTATCTTAATTATTATCCAAAAAATAAAATAATTTTACAATATTATCATTTTTAAATATCAAATATTAATAAATTAATTTCATAGAGATTTTAAATTTTCCACAAGCTAAAGAAACCCTTAAAGTCCAATAACGTGTTAGTCTAACCCCACCCAGACCCTTCTAGGTTAGGAAGAACCCGTTTAGGGAGGATCTAAGTTGGGAATACCCATACATGGATGTTTCGGGTCCAAAAACTGATGAGAGGTTAGTGGAACACCCGATTGGGGTATGGGGACTGCACTGGACACATGAGTAACATGAAAAATGCCCTAGCCAGTGGGGATGAGGGAGGTGCCATGGGGGATTTGTAATGCGAAGTGGGATGTGGATTGAGTCGGTGACCATAAGGGGGTCGGCTATGATAGATGATGATGCATGATAGGGTAGGTGACCATGATGTTGTGTTAGAGATGGGTGGCCAATCAGAGGTGAGTAACAATGGGAAATGACATGTGGTGTGTGAGATGCACTTCCCAACAACATGATGGGCAGAGAAGAGAAAGGATTGGGCCTGGTGGCTAAGGAAGCAGGTGATGATGAAGGAAGGGGGCTCTATTGATTAGGGTTTCAAAAGTGGGGAGGTTTAGCGAAGTAGGAATCTATGTGGATGGGGTTAGATAACTCATAGAGAAGGTGATGTCTGTTATTTTGTAAAATTTTACTAACTGTCCTGTAGAAATCCAAAGGAAAAAACTAAAAATGTTTTTTAAATATAGTATATATTATTTATTGTATGTTCTCTTAGGTCGACACCCATTCCTATTTCATGGTTTTTTATAAAAAATACAACCACCCTAAATACCATTTTATGTTTTTTATATTTTTACTTTTCTTAGACTGATGCACCTAAATTTTTTTCATTGTATGTTTTTCATTTATTTCCAATGAAAAGTTTTATCTTTAGATATATATAAAAAACTAAATAAATTAATAAATTTCCAAAAACTAGGGGATGGAATGCTGGCCCGAAAACACTTTTATGGCCACCCGAATTATGGTTGGAATTGAGGGAATGACCAAATATAGCCTTGTCGACTACCTTGGGGTATAAGACAACTGACCCACACACAAAAAGTCCAAATACACACACACACACACACATATATATATATATACATTTTGTCCAAAAAATAGACTAGAAATACAAAATAGTTTTGATCTAATTTCTATAATCTGATAGTCGTAACATGGATATCCATGATCAGATTGAAGCACATTCTTTTAAGTGAGGACAATAGCGATACCCTATATTAAAATTTAAATTTTAATCTCCTTAACTCATCACGTAATTGATCGAATAGTAATTGAAGGTACCAGATCAAACATCTCTAGATGGTGGGATGAGGATTTAAAAAATTTCAAAGGTTATTACGTAACCATTTCATCACCGACATAGTTCATCATTAGAAAATGGACAAGGATCCCAATAGATTATTTGTAATCACATATTTATTTAAAAAAATAACTATTTTATTATGAATCCACACTCAATATATACTCATCAACAATTATCATTACTCAATGAAACCAAACTTTATTCCCTCTAGATCACGAGAATAAACTTTAAAAGTCTATAATAGGATATATAATAGAACTCTAGGTGCTAGTCTGAAAACATGACAACACATTTGATGCCTCAACGATCACCTCTATGTTATTCCATCAATCCATGAAGAAGAATTTTTATCGAGCACTTGGAATGAGATCTTCCCACACTAGGAAGTGGGGGGGGAGGAGATAGAATATATCATCAATTGATTATTAAATAGTGAACCATGTGAGAGCCTCCTACTCCTTTTACAGAGAATCTATAAAATACCCAATAAATACTCCATGTTTCTATGATAAGAAAGGATATCAATTTTTTGACAATAGGTTGGAGTTTACTAATTATATTTTCTCTTATTACAAGAATATATGTAATGGTACTATTACTTCCTCTAGTCAGCATAAGGTTGTTATTACATTACATGTGAATGTTAATGATAATAGAATGATATCCTCAACAATATTTTAGTTTAGATATGGGAATAAATATTTAGATTAAATTTTTAAGGTTCTCCTAGACCAGATTGATTTTCCGATTTGTCTTTTCAACACTATTGGGTCATTTTTCTACATGTTTTTTATAGGTTTTTCATCATTTCTTCTAAGCTGGCACTCTCATATAAGTATTCAACACTCAATTTATCTCTCTCATTTAAAAAATGGAAAATTACAGTGAAATACATCAATTCCAACATGTTTTTTGGTCCATTATGTTTATAAGATTAATGAAAAATCTTGAATAACTAGTTTCAAAAAATCTCAAAACAAATTATATTCTAAAACTAATATGCCTTCATAAAAGGGAGAGACACTCAATATTTTCTTATAAATACATCATAAAGAATCAAACATATCCGAAAATCCACCAGCGGTGTGAATATTTCCATTAATACTGACATCAACAAGGAATTTCACACTATGTATTGGTATATCATTTGAAAGATTATTTCTAAATTTGAATTTTATGATACATTTATAAATTGGAATAGATTTTTCTGGGTTTTGAACACATAAATATTATAATCAATGGCTCCCTGGGATCTTACATAACTTTCTCAAGAATAGTGAGACAGGGTGACCCCTTATCGTCCATTATTTTTTCTATTGTATAATACTATCTGATAAGGCTAATTCATAATGTTGTTGAACGTGGATAAATAATATCTATAATAGATTTGAGATGATTGTTTCCCCCAGTCACTTATTTTATTATGATGATATTTTTCTCTTCATCTAGGATAACAAAAAAATATTTTAAAATATTCAAAGTGGACCTTCTTCATAATTAATGATTCTCAAATCAGGCATTTAGTTGGGACAGATCCTTCATTTTCTTCAAAAATAGTATTTTCTCTAGAAGAAAGACTAACATTATCAAAGAGTTGGTAATTATACAAGGAGAATTTCTTTTCAATCACCATAAAGTTCCCATGTTTTGGGGAAGGAAAAAATTAATATAATTCACACAAATAATGTGCCATAATCTAAAACAATTGGCTTCTGGGAAGGGAAAATATTATCGTATGGATGGTAGAGTTTGTCTTATTAAACATTTTATTAATTCAATGTATGTTTAATCCTTAATGATCTATATATTTAATGTTTTATAGTTAAAGAATATGAAAACTTCAATCAGAAACATTGTCTAATGTGGAATTACTTTGGAGTTGAGAGATATCACTATGACTTTGATATAATTCTAAAAATACATATCTTTTTAGGGTCATATGATCAAAAAAAATTTAATTTAATACTCTCTATTCATGTAATTTTTTCCTAGAGACTCTTAAATTAAAAATTAGGGTGTCTTGATTTCATAAGATCTAAATTTCAAGATGGGTTAATTTCTATAAAATGAAATTAGATACACTCATGCATCTATCCATATCCTAAAGTATCATTTTCTAGTATCAACTACCATGAAATCTGGTTAGTGAAGAAAAAAAATCCCTCAATTTTTTCTTGGAAAATTTGAAATATTCTCCTCTGGAAATTCTTCTGAATAGTGATGACCCTTGGTGGACCTAAATGAAAAAATTAAATATCAGTGCTAATTTTCCTCTAATGGTATTACAAAAGTGGTGAGAGTAGTGGTAATTCATTACGACTTCATTCTCTAAGATAAATTAATGATATGGTGACTAGTTATTAATGTAATTCTCACAACGAAACTTTTAAACCATAATTGCATGAATAAGAATTATCACAAATGGATTAGAAGAATGAAAAGAAATAATATTCATCCTTCTATCTTTATACTATTATATTGACTTTATAACATAATAATTCCATTTGTCTCATGTCATTAGGCTATTGGTATATCTTTTCGATATAGGTGTAGTATTTTTCACCAACACAGGGAGGACTTTAACCATCTCTTCCTGGCATATTCCACTGCTTTATACTAATGGAATTCAGTTTATACTTTCTTCGATGTACATCCCCCAAAGTTTAAAAATGTATAAGAATAACTAGCTTCATTCTCTCACACTTTCCTTTCTATGAAATTACTGAATTTATACCATGCAGACTGTATAGAAGTATTCACATAATCTGTTACTTCCAAAACAAAGGTATCTATGATCATGCCTCAATTAATCCAAAAATGTATCTTACACACATCATGGTATCTATGAAAAATGAAATCACTCTACAGTATGTTCATTGTCGTAACACAATTCATGAACTCTTTGTTCTCAGAACAATTTATGTGGTTGATAATTTCCCTCCACCACACAGAACCCTGGAAATTTGTTAGATTTATTTTCTATTGAATAGCTTAAATGTTTTTCATATGTAGCCTCTAGAGGCAACCCATGTACTTTGGGTTTTGGTATTGTCTTTAAATATCTCAATAGTGATGTAATAGGATCTCTTTATGATCAATTAAAATTTGATTCATCTTTGGAGGATGAAATTATTATCCTAATAAATCAATTTGACATGCTTAGGAAAATATGATGGAATAATATTTTTCTTGATTGTAATGCCACCACCATTTTTCATGTGGTGAGAACTGGCCAAATAAATCTCTCATGGAGTATTATATCTTGGTGGATCAAATTAATTGACTCTCTCTATAATATAAATCATTTTATCAAAAACACATATCAGGAATCCAATTACCTTGATGATGGGATTGCTAAAAAAGGGATATTTTAAAATGAACTGCTTAGTCTAAAGAATTATAGAAAGAGTTATCACCCTCATCAAAATTGACTAATATAAATTTCAATACATCAGAATTCTATAATATTATTTTTACATAATTAATGATACTTTTACACTCTTGAATGATCCAACCATTGAGTTATTAAAGTATTTTATAGGATAAATTCAATCAATTCACTTGAATCATCATTCCCATTAATATTAAACAATACTTGAATATAAAAATGGTATTCATTAATATAATGCTTCTTATATATTTACATTAACACTTATGAATATATTTATTAAATAAATTCAATACCAATTATCTAAACTCAAATAATATAAATTTATTAATTCCATGGAATTTTTATATTCGTGGAAATATCCCAGACCCCATGGAGGTACCACCATTTCCTTAAAAAATATTCATCATAAAACTATAATTTTAAATATGCTTAGTGTGTGACCCTGTAGGTCCTTACCTTGATAGAAGTAAATATTATTCACATACTAGGAGAGGATTATAATAACACATGAAGGTCTTGAATGATATAAGAAAATTTCCTAGAAATGACATACTTTCTTACAAACATATATTTTGTAATATAATCTCTTTGTAACATGATATATCATAAAGAAGGATGCACACTTTATGTCATAATCCTTTCTTACAATATTATTAATTAGCCTATATGTAATGATTTATCTTCTTCTACTATGAAAATGGATTTTTTGACAGTGCTAAAATCCGGATCAACTCAGAATGAGATATCACTTCCATTCATAAGAGACAAATACTATACTGAATATTTAAACAATGTTAAAAATCCAATGATGCACCCCCCACAAGCCACATCTCTATAACATAAATTCTATATTTTTTCCTTGAATCAATGCATGTGACCTAATAGTATAAACTATTAGTAATCTAAATTTAGTAGACCATTAAATGGGTTGAAAAATATGAACTACCAATGAAACCTTAAACCTGTGGTGTTCTTATTTTTAAGAAATTACCCATGATCTTATATACACAAAATAAACAGGTGAGAATTTTATGAGAAGAAGTTTCAATGCTTATTATCCCCAAGAATCTGATAATAAAACATTTTTATGAAAAGTATGTATGATTTATCAATACCATATGACATATTTTAAAGATTAATGTCATTTTATTTGAGGTTATTATTATAGAATTAGAACTACAATAACATTTTTATATGAAAACTAATATGTGTGAATTTCCATATAAATAGTGAACACATAAATGTCGACATTATTATAGTAAGTTTACATAATAGGTAACTCTATATATAAATGAAATGGTAACAGAGAAGTACTGGTAATTTTTTGTCTAGGGACCCCACTTTTATAAAATTCCCTCTAAAGGTGGTGTACCTCGGTCATTCACCTGAGTGATCACCATAAAATGTAATAGATAAAAATTCTAAAGGTGTAAATGGATTATTTGGTGAGTGGTACATAGGATCTTCATTTCTAGATGATGATATAAGAATATCTATTCTAAAAGTTTCCATAAATTCTATTAGGTGAAGATAAGCCTTAAAAGATAAAGAAAATTTAATTAGAAAAGTTGGATAAGAAAATACATTATTTGTTGAAAATTTAATTTTCATGAAACCTAATTATTAACATCCAAGTTAATAAGGCTAAAACATAACTAATTATGTACCTGGCATATATGATTTCTCACAGATTCACATATAATAATATCTAATCCAAAATGGTTTGTAAATTTTGTTTGGAGAAGAGAATCCTCAAAATATAGAGAACATTTTATGGGAAAATTTGTATAGGAAAGAACTTTGTTTGGTGAGAATTTCATTTTTATGAAATTTACTTATCAACATCTAAGAGAATAAGGAGGAAAAAAAACTAATGGTGTACTAAAAATATATAAAAAATAATAATTTCTTGAAACAAATTCAATCTGATGGGATGTTTTTTTAGTATTTTTTTATTAGAATGACGGTATATAGAAGATCATTATAATGATTTCAACATGATAAAAAGTCATAAAGAAGTCTTTAAGGTCACTTTCATGAATGATTTTTGGGAAATACGAATGATATTAAATTTTACATGATCTTAGGATCATATGTTTAAGATGGTTATTAATTCTTACAAAAAGAAAGATTTGTTACATAAATACATATAGAGTTTGATCCTTAATGAGGAACACTATAGAAGATAGGTCTTGGTGCCTTTTGATAATTCCATAAATGATGAGGATAGTGAGATAATTTATAGAATTTTGACTGGTCCAAGTCTTAACATCTGGAATTATGGTATGTGTGGACACCTCAATAGGAGTTTTGGGAGTCACAAGGAATTCAATGAAAGACCACCCTCTGAGATTTTAAATTTCTTTAACACAATGGAAAGTGGAAATAGTCTACACCTCAACGCCAATGTTTAGATGGATTCATGTGTAGTTGAATTTGGTGCATTCTTCTATTCAATTTAATATTTTGGATTCATGGTCAACTATGTATCCCGAAGATTTAGAAATATTTATTTGGAAGATAATGAATATTTAAAAGTAATGGGTAAATAAAACATAAACATATGAATATTTAATGGATTTTTCTTATTGTTAAAGGATGTGACGCCCATTTTAGGTCTTCAAAAGATCAACATATATGTTGGGAATTTTTATGATTCATGATACGGAAAAAATTTGTACATGGATCCTCTAAAGTGACTCTAGTATACATGGTTTTGGCTCAAGGACTAAAATATGGTAAACTCTACTAGATCAATAATTTAGATGCATGTACATTGGGTAGAATTCCACCCTTGCAAGATCTGAAGATATGAAAATATAGAAACAATCATTTTAGTGATAATTACATAAAGGTTATAGTATGAAAGAAAATACTAAATAATGATCATTGAACCATAATTTGTTATAATAAATTTGTATTGGGAAAGAAAAATGGGGTTCATTTAACATGAATGGACAAAATCCTAGATCCCAAAAGATGGAATTAATTCACTCAGATTTATTGGTATTATCTACAGTTAAATATCATAGAGGATATATTTACTTATTCACATTACTAAAGGTTTCTACATAGAATGTGTTAGATTATTTCTTTAATAATAAGTATTATTTTTTAGTTCTATCTTATTGTAATACCATGGGTTTTTTAAATTTAAGACTATTTTTGATAGGTATGTGATACACAACACATAACCCAAACAAATAATGATTATTTAAATTTGACCATGTTATCATTTCCTTTAAATTTGGGTATATGAGTATGGTTAACTAATTTTCTAAATATATTTGTTTTTTCTAAATATATTAAAATTTTATTAGTAAATAATCAATCAATTCTTGGTAATGTCTTTTTTCTTCATGAAAATATATTTTATTCAACAATTATTTTTATTTATTTTTATATTATAATTATCTTATAGAACATTTATAAAATTTATTTCATGATACTAACCAAATTTTTAATATTAAAATAATAAAATTAATATAGGTTGAATTTTTTTTATTCTTCATAAAATATACATTTTTTCACTGAATAATGAAAAATACTGTTTTATGTGAAAATTCCATTTATTTTGATAAATTAAGTAATATAAATGTCATAATATTATTTAAATTTTATTTCAAGGTAACCTAAAATGTATTTAGTATTTTTTAGTTAAATTCATTATATTTAAATCTTCTTTATATTGTGTTTTAGTGTAAGATTATTTTTAGGATTTAAAACATAATTTTTAAAAAAACTATTTTAAAATGCATAATATTTCTCCATTATAATTAACTAATATTACCCCTAATGAGAAATTATTTGAAATAAATTTCTAAAATATATATATATATATTTATGAATTCAAATTTAGATAATGAATACTACTAGTTATAATCCTAATGTAAAATCATATTTTCTTTAAAAATATATTTTTCGAAAAACAACTCCCTATCATCTTTACAGGTTTTAAATTAAATTATATTCTTCCACAAATATTAATTTATTTTGATAAAATTTATTTTATTTTTTTAATCATTATAATAAGTATTAGGTAACATGTTCGACTTAATTTTTTAACAATTTGAATATTAAATATGGTAAATATTAATTTACTCTATAAAAGAAAAATAAGTTAATTATAGGTACAAATAATTTAAAATGACTAGAAAAAAGTAACCATAATAGTATGAATATTTATATTTTATTTCATTAAAATTATTATTATATTTATTTTGGATCTTTATAACTAATTATGTAATCAGTTTGATAAAAATTATATTTTGATACGAAATAACACAAATTGTATTTTTATGTAATATGTATTTTCAATTAAGAAATTTATTTTGATGAATTAATATATTTTTGAATTAAATTATATTTTAATAATATATTATTATTATATTATTATTGATAAATGTAATTTATAATATATTTTTTATGATATCAAATGTAATTTATATAACTGTATGAAAACTTCTATTGTAAAAAAACCCATCATTTCTCAAAAACGTCGACTCTTATTTTAAAAGAGAAAATTAAAATATTTAGACAATTATTTAGATAAAATGAATATTATTTTTAGAATCATATTGTTGAAACTTTCCAATGGGGTTTTTTTCATAATTTTTTGAGATGGTTGTGTGTTCTATTAAAAATTATATATGGTATAAATATACGGTGTGTATTATGACATCATAATGACCTATAATGATTTAATTCTATGAACCTGGTTTTACACTCAGGTATGGATCCATTAAATTTTGGTATATTTTTTATTTTTCAACAATAATGGATGCCTAATGAGTCGGTGAATGTCCAAAGGGTGTCTAGGGCTTATTCGGAGCCTGAAACCCATCTTTTGGGCTAACTGGGCATGCCACACTCTTAGAAGACATCATATGGGTAGGAATCATGGTCAGATCTATCCATGAGGATGGAATGAATTTTTTGGGAAGATCCTTCTCACATGGTTGGCACACAGTTTATTAACCATGTGGGTTCCCCCTCTTGTCTTGTTACCCATGCATGGATTGGAAAACTATGCAGACAAACCGTACACCGTGTAAATTTTTAGTAATTTTATATTTTTTCTTTAATGATCTAATTTCACCTCCTCATTACTCCTATACAACTTTATAGTGGGTTAAAATCCATTTTTGTCTTTTTGGAGATTTTTGATGTCCTAAGCTAGATATCAAGAGATCTCCTTCATCTGGGATCTATTTGAGCTTTCATTCAACACATTGGATACGCAATAGTAAGTAATCGAGTCTATTTGAGTCATTATTCTTCTCTTTTTCTCTTGACCTAGTTATCAATATGTGAGTTTTTTTAATCTTTTCTTATATATACTTCATTCCAAGCCAAATTAAAGGCTAATACTTAACAAGGAGAGTTGAAAAAGCCTATAATGGGTGGTCCATATCTCTCCCCTAATGTTTGTTTATTTTAGAATTATTGTGTGAGGGCTTCCAATTTTAGCGGGTGCCATATAATGACTCTATATTCCATGATTATAATCATTAAAACCACATTGTTATACTCTTTCCATGTATTTTATTATTTTTTAGTGTTTATTCTTACAACATCGTCCATCCCATGTAATATTTTCTTGTATAACTTTTGTTTTAGTGTTTTGAAACATTTGATTTGTCGTT